>OX451739.1:208651781-209852860 GCA_948472305.1 Vicia faba
CTTCCCTTTTAATAATCTACCCCCCGAACTCAAAAACATCTCTAAAGGTCTTTCCTGTGCTTTTTCACCTTTCCTTTTGGATAAAAGAAAAGTCGGTGGCGACTCTTGCTAAACCGCAACATTTGCAAACACAAACGAAAACCTCAAGTCAGTTTCCCCACCGTATCACAGAACTGGCGACTCTACTGGGGAATTTTATTCTAAAAGTGGGGTTGCCTTAGGGTTAAGATCACATTTACTTGCTTACATTGTTTGATTTGTTTACATTATGGTTCCTTGTTTGGGTTTGTTTTAAATCCTACACCCAGATTTAGGGATATCTTTTAGGTAAGTAGCAATAGACTGTGAGGGAACTGTGCGGCGTATACGGACATGGTTGAAGCAGTAGCTACGTTGATGTGGCACTTTGGTTGGTACTAGTAACCCTTGAGTCGGTCAAGGAGAGTACGGGGCTGCCGCGTGGTGTCGTGAAGCATCAACTGACCTTAGAACCTTACTTGACCAACTTGGCCATTAGGAAGTAGTGAGATAGCCGGTTTCAGTGTAAAGCTGAAAATTGGTTGATACTCGATGCTACACTCATTGAGACTTGACCCTTGAGTTTTGTTCGGTTGCGAGTCAATTGCTTATTAGATGAAGCTTGTGGGAAAGGTCAGTGATATTGAGATCCCTTAGAAACCATTTACTATTAACTAGGACAGGTTGAGCCAACTAAAGTTCAAGAGGGTACTTACCTACAAACTCCATGCAAGCCTAAAACTAAGGACTTGTCTGCTTTGTGTGAATATGATTATTTGTATATAAACTTGCTTACCTCGCATATCTGTACATAACATCATAATATCATACCATAGCATTTTCAATAACCATTTCAAGGATCTCGAGGGTCTTTGATGCAGGGTCACGTTGAACCAGACGTCTACCAAAAGGCAAGAGGAATTATTTTCCTATAAACAAACGCCCTCAAAGATCAAGTGCAACAACTTGAGTCAAGGGCTATGACCCACTTGATATGGTGAGTTTAATTCTCGTGGAAGGACATCCACCGATACAAAGTCCTCCAATCAAAGTTGTTGATCGAAGTTCAACTTCTAACTTTTTCTTGTGTTTACCCCGCGAGATCCTTGAAAACATGCATCCACATATCATGCATCATATCATGACAGGTTTCTCCCATACAGGTCTCCTTATCTTCCTACTGTTTATTTCAGTAGAGATGGCTCTAGAGCAGACTATGAAGGACATCCAGGCTCAAAACGCTCAACTCCGGGAAATGTTCTTGAAACTATCCAAGGGGCAAGAAGAGGTGAAAGCTCTCCTCACTAGGGGCATGACCATGGGGAATCTTGGGGGCAACAAAGATGACTAGTTGGAGCGGCTACAAACCGAGATAGCCGTAATGAAAGTCAAGATGATGGGACAACTGGTGGGCCAGATGGCTCTTATCCAAAATCTGGCACAAGGACAAGAAGAGTTAAGGGTCCTCATCAACAAGCTTCGTCGGGATGGATGTAACCAAATGGGGCAAACAAATAGAATTGGGGATCAAGCCACCATTCAGCCTCCCATGAGATAAGAAGTCGGTTTAAGGGAGAGAAGACCTTCCCAATTTGCTTCCACGTCACGAGCCCAACAATAATCTCGCCAACAACAGGGTAATCAGTGTAGGCGAAATACATTTGAATGACGCTTCACCGAAATCAACATGTCATTGTCTCAAGCACTACAATACAGTTGGAGGCCAAGCTGGTTGTATTAAGGGACCCTCCTCAGAATCCCAACACAGCCTCCCCAAGGTACAATCCAAATACAAGATATGTGTACCACTCCAATAGTCCTGGACATGACACCAATAGTTGTTGGACGTTGAGAAATAAAATTCAGGACCTGATCAACGAGGGAGGACTAGAGTTCACACAAGATGGCCAAACTGAGTTCTTCTGTCATCCTTCAAAGGCTCACCACCTAAAATGACAAGTTCAGACAAAGGAGCTTTTGTTCATTTGAATTTTCAAGTTGTAATCTCTTATGTTAGTCAAACAATTATCTATTAATGTCAAACTTTGTTTCGTTAATGCATTGCATATGTTTGTATTGATTTGATCCACTCATTTTCATTACATTTAAACTATGCTTTTTACTCACCTTATGACATTCAACTCTTGCTAAAAGTTACAAGCCTTTAGAGGGAGGGTGACGAAAACAATGCCATAATCTCATACAGTATGCTTTTGAACATACCTGACTGACAATGTAAAGGCGTTTTTTCAAATCCTAAACATTGTAGTTATAAGGAAGATAATCTCTAGTCAACCCCTTCGAGCCAAAGAAGTAGAAGTTTTATGTTTTAACACAAAATTGAAACCTTTAATCAAAACCTGGGGCAGGGTAGTCTCTCAGTTAATTCAAACGTGCGACGTCAAAAAAAAAATTCCTCTGAAATCAAAAGACAGTGATGGTTCCCTATCATATGGACAGTCATTATCTCTTAAAAGAAAAGCCCACGAAGTCAAAACCTACGAAGGAGACTTAAAGAAAATAGGGGAATCCCGCTGACTGTAATCTCAAAACAATAACAGTCAGACAAAAATCAGGGATAACAAATCAAAAGAAAGAGGTCCCTGCAAATCCTCAACAACATGGCGAAAAATGACTGCTTTCCAGCAAACCTAACTCATCGGAACCATCACCAAAACGTCATTCCAGACTCAATTGGAGTTCAATAACACAATTAACTGAGTTTAGGACTGAAGGACATCACAAAGAACGGGTGGATACAAATACACTTTGAGCCTTTATCCTTTGTTTCTTAAACCGTGAACCAAGCCACGTTACAACCCTTCAAAAGTCCTAATTGAAGCATGGGTTTGTTCGAAAGCATATTGTTACAAAAGGTATCCTGACTCCTGTAAGGCTTTACTCAAAATCATGAGTTGAATTATAAATTTCTTTACTTGCTAAAAATGAATTTTTCAAAACTTTAAGACAAACATAAACTTTGCATTACTTGAATATCATTGTTTGAATATAGCTATTTGTTTAACAGCGGAGAAATTCACACCACGAATATCCGATGAACGAAAGCTCTCTCAGTGAACAAAATCACTTCAAAAAAAATGACACTTCCATTGACAAATCTCCTATCTACAAGGGGGCATGACATGTCACTATCCAGCACACCTGGGGCAGTCCAGTCAAGATTCCAGGAAACCCCTCAAAGAAGTGCAGAGTAACCAGGGGCAGGCCTCCATCTCCGTCACTTGGGGCATTGAACGTCAATCTCAGCAAAGGGTTATGTACAATTAAACATTTTTTGGCAGTGCCACAAACATTTGTTGATAGGGGAAATGACAAGTCTCCCCAAAGTCCTTCTCATAGGATGATTCCCCATCAAGAGTTTAATCTTCGAACACCTTTCCTCAACTGAGTCGACTTCAAGAATCCTCGAGGACTTTCTCCAACAAAGTCGTCACCTCTCAAGCAGACCGGTGACAAGGTTTATTTCCCCAACAAACGGTAGGATTCCCCAGCTTGAGTTCACCTCTCCGACTACTACAAATCAAAGGACCACAACTCCTCTTCCCCAGTAGACTACTCTACAATACCCGGCAAGTCATTGTGAAACCTGGACCCGACCAGATGTCAGTTCAACTTCGACTCCCCAGTAGAGCAACAGACAATCGGGACTCCTAAACTCTTTTCCCAAGCAGGAATAAACATTCTCCCCACAGAGTTTTCAATATCCCCCAGCGGAGTTCTCCTCGAACAACAAAACAGGAATCCCCAGTGGAAACATTCTAAGCAAAGTTTGAAGATACACCAACTCTTCAACAGCAGTCCAGGATTTAACAACTCCCCGGCATTTGTCTAGGATTTATTTTCCCAGACAAAGATACACTTCAATAAACATGTCACATTTCATACATCCTATTTGCATACATGATAAGTGCATACGACACAATCTCATTTATTTTGAGAACATCATGACATCATGCATTCCATGCATCATGACATTGCATACAGTTAACGTTTTACCTTTTTCAGGAAAAGGTCAAGCAATAGATGGTTACCATCAACCTTTTCAAGTCCCAGATTAATACCTGTAACAAGCCAGGAAAACTATCTATGGACGACTGATTATGGACTAATACCTGTAACAAGCCAAGAAAACTATCTACATGAAGAGATTGAAGATTAACACCTGTAACAAGCCAGGAAAACTATCTTTCTTTCTCAGGCCAAAGATTAATACCAGAAACCAGACAGTACAACTATCTACTTGATCATCATCAGGCAACCCTACACCGGTTCCTTCCCTCCAAGATGCAGCTTCACACGGACTCATCATGAAGCAACCCTACACCGGTTCCTTCTTTCCAAAGATGCAGTTTTACACTAACTCATCATGAAGCAACCCTACACAGGTTCCTTCTTTCCAAAGATGAAGTTTTACACTGACTCATCATTAGGAAACCTTACACAGGTTCCTTCCTTCCAAGATTAAGTTTTACACAGACTAATCATGAAGTAACCCTACATCGGTTCCTTCTCACCTCCAGATGCAGTTTTACATGGACTCATCATCCGGCAACCCTACACAGGTTCCTTCCATTTCCAAGATGCAGTTTTACACGGGCTCATCATCAAACAACCCCAACCTTTTGATACAGTTCAGATATGCACCAGACATGGATGCCATTCTGATACTCATTCAGACTCTACTTTTGATACAGTTCGGATACGCACCAGACACGGATGTCATTCTGATACTCATTCAAAGACTACTCCTGATACAGTTAAGATATGCACCAGACACGGATGCCATTCTGATACTCATTCAAATTCAACTCTTGATATAGTACAAATATGCACCAGACACAGATTCCATTCTGATACTCATTCAAAGACTACTCCTGATACAATTCAGATACGCACCAGACACGGATTCCATTCTGATACTCATTGAAATTCAACTCTTGATACAGTTCAGATACGCTCCAGACACAAACTCCATTCTGATACTCATTCAAAGACTACTCCTGATACACTTCAGATACGCACCAGACACGGATGCCATTCTGATACTCATTCAAATTCAACTCTTGATACAATTCAGATACACTCCAGACACGGATGCCATTCTGATACTCATTCAAAGACAACTCTTGATCCAGTTTAGATACGCACTAGATACGGATGCCATTCTGATACTCATTCAGCCTCTACTTTTGATACAGTTCAGATACGCTCTAGACACGGATGCCATTCTGATACTCATTCAAAGACAACTCCTGATACAGTTCAGATACGCACTAGATACGGATGCCATTTTGATACTCATTCAGACTCTACTTTTGATACAGTTCAGATACGCTCCAGAAACGGATGCCATTTTGATACTCATTCAAAGATAACTCCTGATACAGTTCAGATACGCACCAGATATAGATGCCATTCTGATACTCATTCAGACTCTACTTTTGATACAGTTCAGATACGCACCAGACACGGATGTCATTCTGATACTCATTCAGATTCAACTCTTGATTCAGTACAGATACGCACCAGACGCGGATGCCATTCTGATACTCATTCAAAGACAACTCCTGATACAGTTCAGATACGCACCAGATATGGATTCCATTCTGATACTCATTCAGACTCTACTTTTGATGCAGCAAAGATACGCACCAGACACGGATGCCATTCTGATACTCATTTAAAACTAAAATTTTGATACAATACAGATACGCTCCAGACACGGACGCCATTCTGATGTTCAACTTATAATTTATATCTTAACAAAGCATTCTTGGATGGCATCTACAAGCCCATCTCCAACAAGATTCTATCACCTCTTCAAATGGCATCTTTAAGCCCATTCCTCCAATCATTGCATCGCCTAGTGCAAATTTCTGGGCACTCTAGTGTCCAATCATCTTCCACCTTCGAGTCACGAATGGAAAAACTCGCCAATCTAACTCTTCAGGTTTAAGAAGATTGAACAGGGGAAGTTGTTGTACCCCAAAATTTTCCCTCTCCTTTCTCAAAGAATCACCCTGGATCTTCAAGTTTGCTTCCATTATCAATTTTTTCCAAGCAAACCACTCACAAGGGCAAAATGGTCATTGGTACACAGAAAAGTCAAACTTTGACTTTTGGATCAAAAACCAAATCTTAAGACTCATATTTCATCAAGACATGTTGGAATTTGAAGTATGTTTCATCAAGAAATTCAAAAGTCAAAGTTACGTTGGAAAAGTCAAATTCTAAATACTTAGAACTTTTCTAATTATGACACTTCAGAACTTTTGAGCCAGCCTCCATGCAAGTGTAGTCAGAAGTTGCAAACTTGGTTCAGAACTTAGCTTTCAATCAGAACATGGTTCTTCATCCTCTGCGCAAGCTCAGTCAGAGTTTTCCAAGGTAATTCAAAGAAGGTTACTGGAAAGTCTGGGGGATCCTTCAGAGCACGCTGAGGCAACAGGATACAAAGATCAGAAGTTGGATGTTTGTCCTAGGTTACGCTGGAGTGGAGCTTCTGATCCATAATTAAGCCATGGTGTAGAATCTCACGTTGTAGGATTTTTGGTTGTGATAAGTCTCATCATTATTTAATGCTCATTTAATGCTCACAACCACCTTCTGAGTCTTTATCCAAAGGATTTTCACCAAGTGTACCTCTACTGCCTTGGGATAGCAACTTTGCTACTAAGCCCACGCTTTGCTTTTTGCTTTTCCTTAATTCCTGCTGACAACCACCATGCTTGCTTCAAAAAACAAGACAGCGCTTCAGCACATGAAGGCTATATTCAACGCTTTGGTCAGAACTTAACCAAATCCCAAAACCTTGTTTATACAACCTGTTGCAGACCTATGACCAATTGCTAGTTCAGCCTACGCCTGCATCTCATGATTGCACCAAACTAGCATACGAAAACTGTGATGAAAAAGCAAAGGAGAAGGATGCCAAAAAGGTTCAAATCCCACTTGTTTTCCCCCCAAAATCACAAATTCCTCTATAAATACTTGGCTCCATCATACGTTCAAGGGGGCTAGAGGCTGGCTTTTAAAGAGAGAGATTGGCCAAAAGAGAGAAAAGGAAGTTGTGAAACCTTCATAAAAATCCAGATTCCTCATACACAAAAACAAACCTTTGTTCTTCTCTTTGAACCAAAGAACACAACCATTCTTATGTTTCTCTTGTTGATTCAGAACATCCAGAGGCAGCCACTCAAAGCTCCAAGCACGCTCCAGGCCCAAGGTAAGTCTCTCTGACTTTGCTTGTTTTTCATTCTGAACATCATTAACATGTAAATATCATAGTATTAAGGTTGTTTATATCATTGCATGAATAGAAAAACTATGGATCATAACTTCTTGATTAGGCATAGACTTAGATTTAGGATTAGAACTTCTATGAACAGTTGTGCTATTTTTCTTCTGACTTGTTGTTGGTTAAAAATGAATAAATTGTTGATGTGCTGATTAAGAGTTGAAATGTAACATAGAACTTCTGATTGTCACATGCTGATAACACACAGGACTTCTATAATTTTTTTCTCACTGTTAACACACATTGAGCTTCTGATTCTTATATGCCGATAACGCGCTGAACTGCTAATGTTCATTCACTGGCCCAGCACAACACTGAACTTCTGATGACTCACTCACTGTTCTAACACAACACATAATTTCTGAGTTCCCCTTACATGTCAAATACACTGAACTTCTTATGTTTCCATCAGCTGTTTTCAAACACAGAGTTTCTGATTTTTACATGTTGAACTGCTGACGTTTACTCACTGTTTTAGTGTAATACGGAACTTCTGATTTTTGGTTCATTGGCTGAACACCACCCAGAACCTCTGTGTTTTCCCCCCTAACGTTTTTTGCAGGACCTCAGAGTTTACCAATCCAGAACTTCTAATTCCACTGACGTCTCCTGCTGAGTCATAGCGCTCTTGGCCTCAGAACTTCTGATCCTAGTTGTTCTTCTTGCAGCAGCACGCTGTTTCTATCTTGAATTTATTTTCATTTTCATTTTTTTTAATATTAACATAAAGAACATAAAAATATTTTCCTTTTAATTTATTTCCTTAAGACAAAAACATTTTCTAAACAAGTCCATTTTCTTTCTTATATCATACATTTCAATATGGTTGTAATAGTAACTTAGGACTTATTTTTACTTGCAACCCCATTCATAAATTTGTACACCCCATCCCCCTAAATATTGTAATAGCGTTGGACATTACATTTTTGCAATTTATCGCTTTCAAATGTAAATGCTAGTAACTAGGGTGTGTATGGAAAGATAAAACCAACAAGTTGACCACTCAAAAACCAAAGACAAATGCATGCAATCAAACACACTTTGCACACATGCACTCTTAGGGTAATCTCACTTGTTGCCTTACGAAAAAGGGACATGTTATGCATGTGGGGTGTCTTAGCACAAACATCACGAAATACAAGATCATAGTCCCTCGATGACGCTATCAAAGTTGCCTTTCAAAATGATCTTAGTCCCTAAAGAAAAGTGCTAAGTCATCTCACAACATTGCTATCATGGTCATATGGTAAGATAGCAACATCTAAAGGAGAAGGAAAAGCACACTTAAGACCTTTTGAGTAGGTAGGTTCGCTCTCAGTTACTCGCTTGCTCACAACAAAAACATTTTATACACCCACACTTTCATTTTGAAACATTTTCGAAACAAACACTTTGTATACGTTCTTATAGAAATGAGAATCATTACAAAGTTGCCTTTTCAAAATACTTTCAAAAACACACCTCACAAACACATCTTTGGACTATTTTTGAAACAAACACTTTGTATGCATTCTTATAGAAACGAGAGCCATTACGAAGTTACATTTTCAAAATATTTTTCAAAACCCACACCACAAGCACATTCAAACAAAAGCAAGTGATCTAGCGAGTAACTAAGAGCCCATAGAAAACCATGGATGAAAAGGGTTCTAATACCTTCCCTTTTCATAATCTACCCCCCGAACTCAAAAACATCTCTAAAGGTCTTTCTTGTGCTTTTTCACCTTTCCTTTTGGATAAAAGAAAAGTCGGTGGCGACTCTTGCTAAACCGCAACATTTGCAAACATAAACGAAAACCTCAAGTCAGTTCTCCCACTGTATCACAACAGCTTTATGTCATAGTCAACTACATCAGAAGCGTATGAAGAGAGCCTTCGACAAGAAAGTCTGTCCTCAAATATTCAAAGAAGGGGATCTGGTGCTGAAGAAGATTCTCTTACCTCGCCTCGATTCACGTGGTAAATGGACACCCAACTAAAATGGTCCATACGTAGTCAAAATAGCATTCTTCGGTGGTGGTCTTATCCTCACAACAATGGACGGGGAAGAACTACCGCATCCGGCAAATTCAGACGCTGTCAAAAAATACTATGTATAAAAATCTCGCTAAGCTCGAACCTCAAAAGGGAGACTTAGGAAAAAAAGAGTGTCCCGACGGATCGAAAACCCTAAAGGGCGATCCAGGCAAAAATTAGGGGCCTATAACAAAAAAAACTATCCCGGTGGATTGAAAACCCGAAAGCGCAATCCAGGCAAAAGTTAGGGATTTCATACAAAGAAATAAAGAACAAAAAGACTGCGATCTAAGAACTACGACTACGAATCACGAAGGGAAAGATAGACTGGAATCATATAACTCAGAAGCAAAGGAGATAAGATCATCAAAAGGATATTGGGAACAGCAGTAGCGATTATCATTTTTCATTGCCATTTATTATTTTAAAATTTTCTGTAATTACCTCTTTCTAGGAATTGCATCTTGTATTCTCTCCTACTCAGAGGCATATCAATAAAACATTTGCTTTCTTTACATCTTTCGAATTATGTTTTTCTTTTCTCAGATTTGTTTACAAAATACCACGATTATTACTAGTGAATATTCTCTTGAAATCATTTCGGGGAAACTAACAAAATAAAAGCATTGGAAAAATATTTTGGTTAAATATCGAAAGAAAATCCACGTCTACATCCATACACATGGCTATGCCCATGTCTACGTCCATGCACACGCCTACTCCTGTGTCAACAATACAAAATTCTATACATATGTTTGCGTCTATGCCCGCGCTCATAACATAAGAGTCTATGCATATGCCAATATATATGTTTACATCTACGCCTGCGCTTGCAACACAGAAAATCAACGTTCAAAGATTTACTAGCACTCGCTCACTGCATTCAAATCAAATTCAACAAAGCTATGAAGATACCATAACGCCAGGGGAGTGATAACTCTAAGCCAATGGTTTAAAGGAGAGAATGACAGAAATAGTCTTCATAGCATTTCAAAGAATACATGCATTTTACACACATTGCATACAGACACCTGGCATATCCATATCAAACATCAGACACATTGCATACATACATACATACATACATACAGTTCAATACACATACGCTCAGGGTTCCATCCTAGTACCAAACATCATACGCCTGTATCACACAGCAAACGAACAATCCTACCCTCGAGTCAATCATCTAAGGGTCAATTAATAAAACACTTCTCCTGCGATTCAACTCGTCACCTAAGTCTCCATGCAGTGATGAGTTTCTTTACAAAATAGTCCATTACCTAAGTCTTCATGCAGTAATGAACAACACTCGGTACATTGCCTCTAAGCCGAAATGTATTCTCAAAACTCAACACATTACCTCTAAGCCGCAATGTTTTCTCAAAATTCAACATATTTCCTCTAAGCCGCAATGTATTCTCAAAACTCAAAACATTTCCTCTAAGCCGCAATGTATTCGCAAACTCAAAACATTGCCTTTAAGCCGCAATGTATTCTCAAAACTCAACACATTGCCTCTAAGCCTCAATGTATTCTCAAAACTTAACACATTGCCTCTAAGCCGTAATATATTCTCAAAACTCAGAACATTGCCTCTAAGCGGCAATGTATTCGCAAACTCAGAACATTGCCTTTAATCCGCAATGTATTCTCAAAACTCAACACAATGCCTCTAAGCCGCAATGTATTCTAGAAATTCAACACATTGCCTCTAAGCCACAATTTTATCACAAAACCCAGACCATCGCCTCAGACTTCATGCAGCGATGCTCGAAACCAAATTTAGCTTATCGCACCAGACTTCACGCACCGATTTGCAAACCTAATCCATTGCCTCAGAATTCATGCATCAATGCGTTTCTCTATCCCACGCTCTAGACCATCGCCTCAGACTTCATGCAGCAATGTCCAAAAACCAAATTTGACTTATCGCCTCTGACTTCACGCAGCAATTTGTGAACATAACACATGGCCTCAGTCATCAAGCATCCCCGCATCATCAATTATTGTTGTATTCATCCTCCCAAATGGATGAATAAGCTAAAAGCAAAACCAAGATACACAAAATCGCGCTCTTAAAACCATCTGCCTCGTTATCAATCCTTGGTAAGCGATACATCATCAACTTAGCCTACTTCCTTGAGACTTGTAAGGGTATGCTATATCAGCGTAACCTTATCTTCATCGGACAAATTTTGGGGCATTCCAAGTATTCAATAAACTCCCAATAAAAACGCGCAAGACTCGTATATTCTCACACTATTTGGTTGGAAGATAATTGAATAGGGGCAGCTGTCGAACCCCAAATTTGTCCTGCCTCGACAATTTTTATTTTTCAAGATTAAAATAGAAGAAATATTTAATTAAAGATGGTACATAAGTATCTGATGGCCAATCTTTATCCAAGACTGGGGGAGTATTTTAAATTCAGGAAAGCAGGGCTTTCTAAATCAGAAGGACTCGTATATCCATGAACCCATTCGCGTGGCATGTTGGTCAATGGCCCATGCGATTCAAAAATATAAAAGTTATTTCAGAATAATAACTACTAAATAGTTGTTATTATTGAAATTAAAATTGTTATTAAATAATAATTGAATTTATTAAAGAAACTTAGGTGTTACTTTGTTATTAGTAAAAAGGGTGGGGGTAATTTACTTAGTCATCCCATTTGTCCTTTTTGTTATATGTTGTTTCATTTTTTAAAAATATTAGTTTTACTGATTCTTAAATGGAATTTGCTGTTTTAAAATGGAGGAGGTGCGAGTACAAACTAAAAGCCCATTAAGAATTCATTTGGCCCAATTTCGGTTGGTCATTAAATAGCAAAGAGGGGGTGTGGCTACAAATTACATCCCCATTAAAAGCTTCTAAGCTGGCCCATTTGGCATTTTTGAAAAAAAAACTATTTGATTCTTATTGTTACTATATTACCCACTTTTTATATTTCTGTTTTATTAATTATTAAATTTACTTTACAAATTATTAATAGATTTAGTAAAATGTTTTATTAATTATATATATAATTAAGAGTTTTTGTTTTAAGAAAAAGATTTGTTGGATCAATTTGTTAAATGAAGTTGGGGCCCAATCCAAAGTAGTAGGGAAAAACATGTCGGACAGGAAACGTTTTGCAAATATAGTTAAAAGCCCAGTTCAGTTAATAATGCGTTGGGCTGAAAGTTACAAATGCATGCCCAAAGTGAATAGCGGTTACTGTGAGAATCTGGAAAAAATCATGCGCGCTTTCAATTAAAACAGATACTGTACAAATCATCCCAGAATATGCGCATATTTTATCAATTAGCAGATACTGTGCAGATTAAATAAAAATTAAATCTTTCTTTTACAGTTCAAAATCTAAATATACAAAATCAAATCTACAATTTAAAACTCATAAAATACAGAATTGATTACATAGAATTAAATTGTTACAGTACAGAACCTAAAATCTCTATTTCATTCAATCAATTACAGCAAAAATCAAATCCCTAATTTCTATAATTTACCTAATCTAAGCTAATCAAATTTATAACATCAATTTTGTGAAACCATAATTCTAAACCTATAAGTACTAAGACGAAATACAGAAGAGAAAAAAAATAAGGAGAAAAAGATTATTGAGAGACCAGAGGAAGAACACGGGCGAAGAACAAACCATTTGCTTTACTGTTGAAGACGAAGAAAGGAGCGATTAAGGTTTCAACTTCTGAAACCCTAATCGCTGTTGTCGTTTCCATCGCGCCTTCACCACCATCAGCCACCACCTTCAAAGCTTCGTTGGAACCTACAAACAATAAACGGAGAGAGATTAAGCACTGAATCTAGACGAACGAGACCAGAATCGGAAATCGCGCGAGGGGTAATATAACTCAGCTTCTATTTTCTTTTTGGTTCGGAGATTATGTGTGGGTTAGGTTTATATTTGGCTTTGAAAGGGAAGTCAGGTGTAAGCTTCGCCGTCGTGGGGTTATCATTTTGTGTTAGGGTTTGAAAGAAGGGTAAGGGTTTGTAAGAGAGAGAGAGAGAGAGAGAGAGAGAGAGAGAGAATGAAGGGAGGCTGTAAAACGAGAAATAGGAGGAAATTGAAAAAAAAACAATAGGTTATGTCATGTTGCTATTCGGTGCATGTGCGCCTATTGCGAGTAAAATGTTCCCTCAATTCTATCCATCTGATCCTCATCAGACGGCCGTTAGGCCAAATCTCACCTTAGTTCGGTGCACCTTCTCGTGTACGATTAGTAAGGCTTCCAAAAAAACGTGTTCTGGGCCAAGCCCATCTAGTTTAACACCCCCTTCTACCACTTTACTAAACTATCAAACAACTCACACCCCCCCCCCCCCCCTTCAGAATTATATTTTGGGCCTAACCCAACTGCTTTAGACACCCCCAGTTTTTATTCATCAGCATAAAACTACACCCCCCAGGTTCAACTTAATTAAATGATTTTTTCTTCCTAGTTTTATATTATCACTTATTTTCTATTATTTATAATTATTGTATTTTGATATTATTATTATATATTGTTATAATTACTTAATTTTTTTATTATTATTATTTATAATTATCATTTATTATTATAATCCCTTTTTTATGTAAATATTATTATTATTATTATTATTATTATTAATTATTAATACCAATGTATTTTATTTACTATTTAAATGTTGCTATATTATCATCCAAATAATTTTATATCAAAATTACATATATTATTTTCTCATTATTTGCATTAAATCTTTTTTTAATCATGCATTAATCAAGATATTTCTACAATTGACACAGTTAAAAACACTAACAAATCATCAAACTTTTTTTCAATAAACTAAGCTAATCAATTGTTTTTGCAAAAGGGTTTCAAACAGATTTTGACTTACCACGCATTTAGTCAAAATCTCCACAATCACCACTCCCGACCAAAGCGCGAGGTGATTCAAAATATGTTTGCAAACCCCTAAAAAACACCAACCCCATACGAACTACGAATTGGGACTCTAATTCCTCTTAAGAGAATACGTACGCATACGATCAAAAATCGTAGTGAGTTCTCCTATAAAAAAACAAACTCTTTCCCCCTATTAAAACTTAAAACCCCTATTTTATCCAAACCTAACCCTAAAACCTAATATCCTTGTGAACAAGGTATATGAAAGGTGCCTAACACCTTTCTTTCGTCTAAAGAAGTCCGAAACCTAGAACCTCTGTCTGCGAATTAGGGTTTTCTATTAGATTCCCTTTCCTAGGATAAAAACTAATAGTGGCGACTCTGATAAAAAACCAGTCGCAACAACAATAAAGGCAAACACGGGTAAAATAACCAAAGGCTTGCAAGGGCAAGAGAAAATCACGACTTACTGGGAAAATGGGAAATACCAAAGACCCGACTGGTGGTGAATCAAACAAATTCCGCTGGGGAAACAAAATAGAGTCACTGTAGGCTTGCTATGGAGATAATTCAAATCTGAGCGTATAATAATCTGGTTACCACAGGTGGACATAACTATCTTATACTTATACATGTTTGAATTTTTTAGAGTAATGTTCCATATAATTGAAATGCTACGCATTTGGGTAGATGCAATGTAATGATGCATGTTTAGTAATGCACTGGGGAAAGCACATTAATAATCGGCTGCTGAGAAGACAATGAATTTCCGAACAATTATTCTTGCGCATCTGATCTTCTATAGAGAAAAGGCAATCTGAACTTCAATTGGGAACAGAGATTCGAAACCATCAACCTCAAAATATTGATAACATTGAGGAAGTAACCTCCTAGAAAGAATACTGCAAAAATAAATTGCAGCTCAGTGAAAATCTTGAATTCTGATCAGACTTCCAACTTCCTGGGGAACAAATTCTTTATCTTCTTTTAGAAAGAAGAGAGCTTCGTTGGGGATAGAAACCTTCTCACATAGAACTTCTTGATGAAGATAGCTTCTACTGGGGAGTATGGAAATTCTTAAATAAAAAGAATTCTACTCATACCACATTGGGGATAACATCGTCGGGAGGTAAAAAGATCTTCACTTGGGAAGAAACAAATATCTTAGGACAAAAACTCCATTGGGGATGTCTTCAACAAAATCTTTTATCACCAAGGATGAAAGAGGTATGATTGGCACTCCCATATACACCACATTGGGGAGACAGGACACTTGCTCCACTAGGGGGAGAAAATTTGCTCCACTAGGGAATGATAGATAAGTTACTCTGGCAGGTCCTCGAAATTCGGTGTCGGCTGGGGACAAATATTGCCTCATACACTAGGGGACCAAAGCCTTTATATGATAGCATCAATAATATCCGGTTGCACCGAGTGTAGCCATCTCTACAAGATTCAAGCCGGAAATAAGTTTTGTACTAGGGAGAAGAAATCATTTCATTATGGATGATGGTCGTCCTCATCAGGATAACAAACTAGAATCTCCCGTAGGCAAACATGAGTCTCTTTAGGAACTCTGATATAGGCAAACCACGTTGAAGAGAGAGGGAGTGCATCCCTCACTGAGTAGGGGAATACATACTTCATGGGGTGGATGAGTGCAAACCTCATTGGAGAAGCCGTAGAATGTCGACTTCAAGGGGAGTATATCAAGAATATCAAGTTAGTGATTAGAATGATTCTTCCTAGAAACCTGGAAAGAAACATACTGCACTGAGAAGGAGGAATACTCGGGTGAAAGTACGCCTTTATTGGGGAGAATACTGGAAAAATAAATTGCAGTTCAGAGGAAATTTTAAACTCCGATCCAACTCCCAACCTCCTGGGGAAAAGATCCAACATTTATTTCCAAGGATAAAGAGAATCTTACTAGGAACTGGGACCTTTCGATGTAAGTCTTTGATAAAAGTGACTTTGGCTGGAGAATCTTAGAAATTCTTAAATAAAAGAATTCTATCCAGGCCACACAGGGGATACTACAATCAAGGGTAACAATCTTCACTTGAGGAAGAGAAGGATATCTTTGAACCATAAGTTTAAGGTTAAGAACTCCACCGAGGAAATATTCCAGCAATACTCCATCATTGGGGATAAAAGAATTCTAAACAGCATTCATCCATGCACACTGCCCCAGAATAAGAGACCTGATCCACTGGGCATAACAAACATGTTAATCAAACATCTCTTGAAGAAAACCTGATAGGTGCAACCTTTCTTGGGGAGAAAATATATGAACTTCATAGAGATGATGAACGACAACCTCCCGAGGGGGATAAATACCAACCACATAGTCGTAGAGTATCGACTTCCAGAGGATATAACAAAGGTATACAATCCGATGAAATGATATTTCCTAGATCCTACGAAGAAAAGTAGACTACGTTGAAGAAGAAGATTGTACAAAATTGTGTTAAGATACGCTTCTTAGTAGATAAGCCCTCTGGAAGGGATAAACTCTTAACCAAACTCTTATCAAGAGTGTTGAGTTCAATGGGGATTACACATGGATATACTTTCACTGGAGATAAAGAATTATGTCTAGGAGGGAGTACACCTTCACTAGGGATGAATAATTTTCTCTTGAGCAGAAGTGAGCATTCACCAGGGAAGATGGATCCCATTCTACAAAAATCCTGATGTTGGTCGCATACCGACCCTTCTTGATTCATCTGCTGGTATGCTTCTTGTCATAAAACACCAACAGTACTCGCAAAAAGAGAAATTGTGGCAATATACCCCATGTATGGAACGGAAACCTTCACTAAATAATAAACAATTTGAACTACCTCCCACTGGGTAAAAACTGTGATGCAAGATTACCATTTCACCACGTTAACTCTGAGGAGGAATTCCACTAAGAAGTGGACTTTGGATAAGATGCTGCAAAAGTAAATTGCAATCCACTGAAAAGAAATCATCTTTACTTCAGACAGCTTCTAAATTTCCAGGGAGAAAGAACATTCTCCTCCTTCAGAAAAATGAGGAATGTTTGGAATAAAGATCTTTGAATAGAAACCCTTTAGCAGACATACTTTTGTCAAGTAGCAGCGGATCCTGTGCTGGGGAGAGAAGTCCTTCTCGAAAACAACATTTCCATCACGAACTTATACGAGTAACAACCTCACATGATTTTTAGGTTACTTCTTATATCCTATTGAGGATGACTGTTGTACCCCAAAATTTGCCCTCCCATATTCTTCAAGGTTTGCCAAGAGTCATCTTCAAATGGTTCAAGATTTGCTCAAAGATTGCACAGTCCAAAGGCCTCCTAAGCTAGTCAAAATTAGGGTTTTGTTTCTTTCAAGGAATTTGAGGTTTTCAATGGTCCAATCAAGTCCCATAGGCCTATACACATTGTCAAGCATCTACATGTCAAGTCTCAAGACTCACAGTGCCAAATTTACAGCCCAAAGCCCTATTTGCTCTACAGTCAACTGCAGGGGCAAAATGGTCATTTTACAGTCAAAAGTCAATATTTTTGGTCAACATCTTATTTTGAGCCCACAATCATCATTTGATCAAGTCTTGATCATGATACCACAAGCATGTCTCAAAAATCATCAAAGATGCAAAAGTTACTATTTTTGGACAGTAGAAAAGTCAACTGTATCTTGACCAGGGCATAACTTTTTCATGGTTCATCAGAAAAATTCCATCCAATGCTCACTTTTAAGGGGATGACATTTCCTACAACTCATCTTCACATTCCAAGTCCAAGAAATGCTCCCACAAAAAGATATCAATTTCTACATTATAGGTCAATTTCAAAAGTCAACAAAAATGCACTTTAAGTCAAAGACCATAACTTGAGATTGGTAAATTCAAATGACATGGGACCAAAGTCGTTGGTTAGAGGACTTCAAGACCTTTCCAAAATGTCAAAGAACATGTTCATATGATCAAAATCGAGCAAGATATGCATTGGAGAAGTTGGGAAATTTTTGTGAATTTGCAAAAGTCAACTTTGCTCAAAACACTTTGTTTTTGCTAATGGGCCTCAAATTTCTTCTTGAAACTTTGTCCAAGGCCTATGCACGACCCATTAAGCTTAAATTGAATTATTTTATTATTTTTAATTAATTAATTGGATTTTTAATCAAATATTAATTCATTTAATTCATTTAATTGTAGGAAAATATAAAGATATGGTTTCTCAATCTTTTGGTGAAGCAAACAAGCTCAATATATGCTGGAGATTTCGTGTGCCAATCAAGGATGTCAAAAACTCCAAATTTAGCAACTTTTCTCAACCAAAAAGATTGAAAAATATTTGATTTTCAATCAAATATACAAACCATTATTCCATGGATTTCTTGTCAAGAATTTAACCTAATTCCATTCTACTATAAGTACTTAAGCCAACCCTAATTCATTGCACGAAAAAATTGCTGCAGAAAGCCATAAGCAACTTTGAAAAAATCAAGAGAAACTTGAAAACTGTTTTCAATCTTCCAGGCCAATTCAAAGCTTTTAATTGTTTCTAACACCTTGCAGGAACTCTCATAAACGTATTGGAATCAAAACCAAGTGCTAAGGCCTAAGAAATCGCTCTACACGAACCCACGGTTTGCATACTTTTTCCATAATCGAAACTCATGATTCATAAGCATTTGATGTGATTTATGGTTTGTTTTGTATTGCTTGCATCCATAGAAAGTTAATGGTATTAATTAATTGGATTATAATGCACAGAATTGTGACTTGCCATTAACGAATTTTAGGGTTCTTGAGGTTTTGAATTAGGGCTTTACTATCCAGGCAAAATTGGAATCTCTAATGCACATGGTTGAACTCAGGAGACTCAGACGAATTTAACCCAACCATCGCGCCATATTTATATAGAGCATAGCTCTATTCGCTATTTTTGGTCGTCCTATTTTGTGGCGGTTAAAAACCCCCACTATCTGACTTTTATTTTACAGGCACGAGGAAGAAGACAGTGACGTGTTGAGTCATGGTTGGAGCATTCAAACGAGCGCGCGTTTTTTGTGTTTTCAGCATATGTATTAATTACCTAATATAATAATTGCTTCAGATGTTATTAATAATTGAAACGTGCAGCTCAGATGGCCAAAGCATTGGTGTGTGATCATTGGGACCTGGGTTCGATTCCCAGGTCCACCCAAATAATTATTTCTATTTTTTCTAATGTGATCATATACAGGATTCTCAACGCGTTCCACCATAAACCTCACGCTTCAGCATGCCATGTGGCCTTATGCATCAATCCAGTGGCCAAAAGGTGATGAACACCATGTTTCTGGTCAACCCACGTTCTAGGCAATCTCTAAAGTCAAAACGGACTGGCCAACAAATGGGCCATAATTGCTTTCTCACCTCCTCTTTGGGCCAGTACCCCCCCTGGTTTATTCTTCTTATTTATTTTCCTTTATATTTTACATTTAATTATTTTTACTAATTATTATTATTAATATTATTATTATTTAATTAATTTAATTATTTTCATAATAAATGCAGACAATAAAAAAATGTGAATATTTATATTACTATTTTCACCTTTAATTATTATTTTGTAAATAAATTCTAAATATAATTAATTTAGTTAATTAGGTTAACTTTGACAATTTTTGCAATAAATAAAATCAATCTAGAATTAGGGTTTTCTTGACAACTTTTAATTTCTTTTTTTTTTATCTTCATTAAAACATAAAAAACACAAAACCATTTTTTCTTTTAATTAATTAATTAATTAGTAAATTAGGTTTAATATTTAATTAATTGCAAAAAGGACAAATTTCTTTCTTTTCTCAAAAAGGGTCAAAACCCTAAGGACGTCCCGATTCAATTCTTTCGCGCGCATATTTATTTTTAATTCATTATTTTGATCATATTTGTGTATCTGCTCCGAGAATGTAATAGCGTAATTAGGACTTTTATCGCTTTCTTTAATTTCTCGCAATTTATATTTTCAAGGGTTATGTTTTTGGCGATGTAAATACCCGACGCCTTGTAATAGCGTAGATTTACCTTCTGCACTTTATTTTCCGCACAATTATTAACTGTTAATTATGCATGACAAGACTTGTATGAAAAATAAAATCAATCCGTAGCTCACCAATGATGCATGCAAAGACAATTTAACATGAAACCTGACACACGTGCACATACCACTCCTAGGGTACGCCTCACTTGGTTGCCTCGACGTGGTCGTCAAGTATAGGGTGTTTTAGAGGTCGCCCTCCTGTCTAAAGATCCAGTTGCCTCGAAACGGTTGCCTCGGATAAAAAAAGGATCTAGGACATTAGGGTTGCCGCTAAGGCGTCCTACTATTGCTTTGGTGACCACACATGTCCCTATAATCGAATTGACCGGAATAACTCCAACGACGGTGCTACCTACTTCTCAATAGTGGGATAGCACTGTCTAAAGGACTCTTACACAGCTTAATTCCTTAGAGTAGGTAGATTTCTCCTGGGTACTTGCTATTTCAAAAACAAAAAACAAAACAAACTTTTCGCACTTACACTTTCAAACAAAAGTTTTCAAACAAGTACTTCATACACTCTTGAGGACTGATACAAGAGTTACCTAGAAGTTTTCAAACTAAACTTTTTCAAAACCCACAAGCACAAGACAAGCAAACAATTTTTTGAAAACATAGTGAGCAAGTACCTAAGAGCCCGTGGATAACCACGGATAGAAAGGGTGCTAATACCTTCCCTTTCTATAATCTACCTCCCGAACCGAGAGACATCTCGAAAAGGAATTTTGTTGTGCTTTTGTCCTTTCCATGTTGGAGAACATAAAAGACGGTGGCGACTCTTGCTTACCGCGACATTTCGCGAACCATCTTTAAAACAGTCAGTTCTATTTCCACCGATCACAGAACTGGAGACTCTGCTGGAGATTTATATAAGTGAGGTGTACCTTAGGATTAGACAACTCTTGTTTTCAATTATATGCCTTGTTTGCTTTATTATTGTGGGCTTGCATCGGAGTTTTATAGATCCTAACCCGTATCTGGGGGATACCTTTTAGAAGTAGCAACAAACTGTGAGGGAACTATGCGGGGTATACCGACATGGTTGAAGCAGTTGCTACGTTGATGTGGCACTTTGGTGAGTACCAGTAACCCTTGAGTCAAGTCAAGGAGAGTACGGGGCCGCCACGTGGTGTCGTGAAGCATCAACTGACCTAGAACCTTACTTGACCATCCTGGCCTCTTTAGGGGTAGTGAGATGGCCGACTTTGGGGCAGTCCGAAGTTGGTAGATACTCGATACTACACTCATTGAGGGTTGTTTTCTTGGAATATTTTGGTCGTCAGTTCAGTGGCTAAATCAAAACAATGAACATAGAAAACAACCCGATGATATTGAGCTCCTTAGAACCCGGTTACTATGTATAGGACAGGTTTTGAGCCAACTAACTTCAAGAGGGTAGTACCTAAACTTCATGTTGGCCAGAACTCTAAGGGCTATCTGGTGTGACTTGTGTGCCTTCAAACTTGAATTACTTGCACATTCTTGTTATCTGACACACGAGTTTCTTGCAGGTTTTGTTTACAGTCCTTAATTTGGGCTTATAACAGGGTTTACTTACATCACTCCACGCATAGCATAACATCATACCGTCATACCATTGCATACATCCTGCATAAGGGCTAACCCATTTCAAGGATCTCAAGGGTTTGTGATGCAGGTCATGATGGATCAAATGTCTAGCAATGGGTGTGATCGGTGGATCTGGAACTGACTGTTTTTAGCTGGTTTTGCGAAATGTCGCGGAAGCAAGAGTCGCCACCCTTTTATTTTCTCCAACATGGAAAGGACAAAAGCACAGCAAAATTCCTTATGAGATAATTTCTCGGTTCGGGAGGTAGATTTATAGAAAGGGAAGGTGTTAGCACCCTTTCTATCCATGGTTATCCATGGGCTCTTAGATACTTGCTCATTTGTGTTTTCAAAATGTTTGTTTTTCAATTGTGAGTGGGTTTGAAAAAGTTTCGTTTAAAGATTTCAGATCGACTCTTGTATCAGTCCTCAAGAGTGTTTAAAAAATTGTTTTGAAAGCTTTTTGAAAGTGTCGGTGTGAAAAGGTTTTTGTTTGTTTTTTGAAAAGAGCAAGTATCCATGAATCGTCTACCTACCCTAAGGAATTAGGCTGTGTAAATGTCCTTAAGGTAGTGCCGTCCCACCATTGAGAGATAGGTAGCACCACCGTTGGAGGTGTTCGGGTCAATTCGTTTGCAGGGACAGTGTGGTCACCAGAGCAACAGTAGGACACCTTAGAAGCTACCCTTATGCCATTGATCCTTTTTATTCTGAGGCAACCGTTTCGAGGCAACTATTCCGAGGCAACCGTTTCGAGGCAACTTGTTTTGAGGCAACGGGATCAATGGACATAAGGACTTACTAAGACGTCCTATACTCGACGACCACGTTTCGAAGGCAAGGCAACAGTGAGGCGTACCCTAAGAGTGGTGTGTGAATTTGTGTGTTGTTTTCATGTTAATATTTGTCTTTGATCATGCATTTGTGGTGATCTACGCTTGTTTTTAATTTAGGCCATACATTCTTTCATGCAATTATAATTTAAAAGTGCGGAAGTTTAAATGCGAAAAGATAAATCCTACGCTATTACAAGGCGCGGGTCTATACATCGCCAAATTAACAAAGACCCGTTTTAATAAAAAAAATGAGGAAAATAAATAAATTCTTAATTACTATTACACGGCTTGAGCAGTTACATAATATTCACAAAGAAAAAATAAGAATAAATGCGCGAATGAATTAAAGTTGCACGTTCGAGGGCGTTGGACTCTTTGCTTGAAATTAAATTGAATTAAAAGTTGATTAATTATTTTATTAAAAAAGAAATGTTTTTTAAGTTTTTTGTATTTATGAAATAAAGAAATTAAAATTGAAGAGAAACCCTAATTCTAAGTTGTTTTTAATTATTAATAAAAAATATTAAAGTTTAACCTAATTTACTAAATATTTAATGTACATGTTTATTTACAAAAAATAAATGATAATTAATAACAATAATAATGAGAGAAGGTTATTTATAAAAAGAAAAGGTGAAAAAAAAATATCAAAACCCTAATTCTACCTATTTTAGTTTATTAAGAAAAAATATTGAAATTGAAACCTAAATTAACTAAATTAATTATTAAAGTTTATTTACAAAAATAATGGTGAAATTAATATTAATAACAATAAACATTTTTTTTATTTTTCTGTATTTTATTTTTATTATGAAAATTATTTGATGGAATTAAAAGAAATAATTAAAACATTAAAAGAATTAAAAAGAAAATCAAATAGAAATAAAAAACAATGCAAACCATGGGGGGTATTCAGACCCAAAGGGAGGTTTTTTGGAAGCAATTTGGCCCATTAGACAAAAAGCCTTGTTTGACTTTCTGGCATCACGTGCGTGTTCATTGACTCCTGAGTACCGTGGTCTGTATTCTTTGGCCATTGGATTGGGTTTCATGGCCATTTGTGTTCTGGCTGTTGGCCATTTGTGTTCTGGCCTCAACGTTCCTTAATCTTCTCAGGATGTTTGTCTCGCCATGTATTGGTGTCATGCATAAGTTGTTCTTTTGGCCATTTGGCTTTTGGCTTTTGGCTTTTGGCTTTTGGTCATTTGGCCATTTGGCTTTTGGCCTCAACGTTCCTTAATGAACCTGCATGGGATCCTGTCTAAATCTGCAGTGTTGAAACTCACGAACACATTAAATAAAATCATAAAATGCAAATAAAGCCAATATATGAAGAAATTTAATGTTTAGGCACAATATGGCATGTATGAATGATTATACCCTTTTGATCATGGAGATCAAATCAATCTTACCCTTACTGGAAAATTAGTGACATGAATGCTTTTATGCCTTTTGGATCATGGAGATCAAGCCAGCCTTACCCTTACTGAAGAAGTAGTGAGGTGTTGGTTTGTAACTGTGATGGCTTGTTTGTAGTGAGAGAGGGATTTGTAATAAGGATTTCAAGGTTTTATGGCTCTTGAAAGAATTTGATATTCTAACAGTGTTGTGGCAAGGTTTTTTTTCTCTTTTTTTCTCCTCCCTCGTTTGTGTGAAAAGAAGGTGATTATATAATGGAAATTAGGGTAAAGAAAATGGGCTTTGAATGTGCAATTGAGCCTCCAATGTTCACTTGAGTTCATCACTTTCCAGGCTAAATCGCAAGGACTTCAGTGCAATTTTTGAAGTTGAAATGTGAAGACAAAATGTAGCCGACATCAAGAACTAACTCCTGTCGGAAAATCGGCTCAATCGGATAAACGGTGAATTAGTTATGAATTTTTGAAGTTTCAGCTCAGACAAACTTATTTTGGGCTCCAGTGTCGACTCTGACACGTTCTTCAATAAAAAACTGGTATTGATCAGAGCATAATTCGGTCTCGACTTTTGAATCAAAGTTGTAGATTTATGAGTCAGTGACCTTGTGTAAAAATATGAGCCCAATCCGATAAAAATTGACCGAGTTATGAATTTTCGAAATTTCGGCCCAGATGAAATAATATTCAGCATTCAGGATTTTCAGCGTGTCACGCACTCTGAGCAAAAAACGAAGGCCTTTTGAATATCGTTTGAACTTAATACCTTCTGTGAAAATGTAGTCAACTCAATTTGTGAAATTTTGGTGCTGGAACCAGCTTGATACGATGAAAATTGACCAAGTTATGATTTTCTGAACATGACGCAAATAAACTTCTGTCACAAATTTTCTGTACGAAAATACTTGATAAATCCACATTTTTGAAGACCTTCTGATCAAAATTGGCTTCCATCCGTGAGAGATGAAAACGTAGATAATGTCAAGATGGAATTTTGGCCACCGGAACGGGTTTAAAATGAGCCACGATATTCAAGTTATGAATTTTTTAGCGCGTAAAAACTGCACTTTCAGCACACTTTTTCACCATATTTCTTCGAGAAAACTCACACATTCGGATACCTTCTTTAAAGAATTGACTCTTGATCCGAACCTAAATTTGAGAATATGTTATCAGAGATATCTTGGCGAAAGAATACCTGAATATGACGCGCCGGGTTGGACTTGTGAATTTTTCTTGAAATATTTTGAGAAATATGGGAGGGCAAATTTTGGGGTACAACAATGGGCAAAGGGGGTTTATTTTCCTCTAGCCAAGGTTGTTCGGAGATCAAAACATGACGACTTGAGTCAGGGGCTATGACCCACTCTATATGGTGAGCCTAACTCTTGAAGAAGGACTCTCAACAATATGAAGTTCCTTCAATCAAGCTACCGGATTCAAATTCTAACAATTTTCTTATTTACCCCGCGAGATCCTTGAAAACATTGCATACATACATATCATTGCATTACAGGTACCCTTGTTACAGGACACTTACATTATTCGCTGTTTATTTCAGCAATGGCTTCCCAACAAGACAACTAGGATCTTCATACTCAAGAGACTCAGTTCAGGGAAATCTTCCTAAGCCTATCCAAGGGGCAGGAAGAGTTGAGAGAACTCCTCATGGGGAATTTGGTCAAGAGCAATCCTGAAGACGATAAGGACGAACGGCTGAAACATCTGCAAGCTGAAGTAGATGCAATGAGAACCCAGATGCTAGGACAGATGGCTCTCATCTAAGGCTTAGCCCGGGAGCAAGAAGAGCTGAGAACCATTGTCAACCAGCTTCGTCAAGACAACGACATGAAGCAAATAGTCAAGGCTGAGGATCAAGTCATTAATCAACTTCCAAGAAGTCAAAGGTTTGGTTCAATGAATAGACCTCTCCAAGCTGCTACTACTTCACAGGTCCAACAACGACCTCGCCAAGAACAACGGGTTGATTAGAGCAAGCCAGACAAGCCTAGGAGGAAATTCACCAAGCTCAACGTGTCACCATCTCAAGCTTTACAACGCCTGTTGAGATTGAATCTGGTAATGCTAAGGGACCCTCCTAAGAATCCCAACACTTCCTCTTCCAGGTATAACCCGAGTGTGAGATGTGTCTATCATTCTGACAGTCCTGGACATGACACCAACGACTGTTGGACTCTGAAGAACAAGATCCAAGACTTGATCGACGGAAAGGTACTGGAGTTTATGCCGGATGGCGAGATGAAAATCTTCCACTGAGAATTCTTCCTCTGAGATGCCAAATCATTGAAGGCTTTTGTGCACTTGAATTTTCCAAGTTGTATTTTTCTTTGCTTATTCAAACAACTATTGTCATAGCAAACTCTTTTATTTCATTAATGCATCGCATATGTCTGTTTTGAATTAATTCATTCGTATTCACTATATTCAAATTGCTTTCATTTTTGTGATGTTCAACTCCTGATTAAAAAAAATTCTAAGCCTTTTGAGGGAGGATGACGAAAACGATACCACGATCTTTACAGTATGCTTTTGAACAGACCCCGCTGATGAAGTACATGCATTGTTTCAAATCCTAAACAGTGGAGTTATAAGGAAGATAATCCCTCGTCAACCCCTTCGAGCCAAAGAAGTAGGAGTTTTTCTTTTCAAAAATTAAAACCCTCTATCATAACCTGGGGCAGGGTAGTTCTCTCAGTTGATCCAGGTGCACAATGAACAGCATCAAAGGAGTCCTTCCAAAACAAGAGACAGTGATGGTTCCTATAATCATAAAGACAGGAAGTCGTCATCTTTCAAAATAAAAGCCCAATAAGTCAAAACCTATGAATGAGACTTACAAACTGGGGCATCCCGCTGACTGTAATCACAAAAGAAACAGTTCAGGCAAAAAGCCAGGGATAACAAAATCAAAAAGAAAGAGGTCCTACAGACTCTCAACAAAAGAAGAAATGACTGCCTATTCAAAATAAACTATCAACATCCGAACCATCACTGGAACATCAGAGCAAAGACTCAAACAAGGTCTAACGCACGATTAACTGAGTTTAGGTTTGAAGAACATCACGAAGAGCGGGTGGGTACAAATAAAAATTTGAGCCTTTATCGTTTGTTTCTTAAACCGTGAACCAGGCCACGTTATAACCCTTAAAAGTCCTAGCTTAAGCATGGGTTAGTTCGAAAGCATACTGTTACAAAAGGTATCCTGACTCCTTAAGGCTTGCTGTAAAGTACCGAGTTGACATCACATTTTACAAAAATTCACTTGTTTTACTGAAAAATGCATTTTTCAAAAAAAGACTTCAAGACAGACATAAGCTTTGCATTCTTAAAATAATATTGTTTGCATATGATTATTTGTTCAACAGCAGAGAAATTCGCACTATGAATATCCAGTGAACAAGAATCTTCTCAACAAAAGGGTCATCAAATGGAAAAACACTTCCAATCCAGGGGCACGACATGAGCACTGCCCATCATGTGGGGCAGTCAAGTCAAGATTCAAGGAATCTCTCAAGATGCCAAATAGCCAGGGGCAAATCTCCATCTGAGTCACTTGGGGCATTGGACATGAATTCCAGCAACGAATCTTGCATGATCAGACATCTTCTGGTAGTATGGCGACACAACACTACTGACAGTGACAACTCCCTACATCCTGAGAATGCGGACATAGTCAAAAGAATACTACGCATAATCAAAGACCCGCTAGGTCGACTGGCCTAGGAAAAAATAAGGGCTTCCGGCGAACCAAAAGGGTTCGGGCAAAAATAAGGGATGAAATGAAAAATCTGTACACCCGGTAAGTCGAAAACCTGAAAAGGCGGCTTGGGCAAAAATGGGTATCCCGGTGGACTGAAAACCTGAAAGGGCGGTCCAGGCAAAAGTTTGGGATCACAGCGTACGACTATGTCCCGGCATCTCGTCACTTGCCTATCAGAAGAAGATTTGTCAATCGGCAGTTATCAAGACCTCCACAGGCACCTTCTCCCATAGAAGTTGGGGCAATAAGAGTTGTCTGAACTATACAGGCTGCTCTAGGTACAAGGTAGATTCAGCTGAAGAATATGATCAAGGTACCTTCACTCCCCGCAGAGTAAGACTAGAATCAGCAATGCTCTCCCCAAGCAGAGTTGGCCTCCCATCAGCCCCGAAAAGGCACAGTATCCCTATAAAGTCAACAACACTCTCCCCAAGCAGAGTTAGGCTACTGTTAGCCCTAAGGAAGTTGGATATCCCCAGAAGATCTCAATATTCTCCAGCAGAGTATACAGATATTCCTCAGCAAGCATCCCCGGCAGTCTTAATATAAGATTGTTCCCCGGCGGAATACCAGACACCCCAGTGGAACCACTTCCCCAGTACAGTTCAAAAGTTTCCCCAAGAGAGTCGAATCATCCTCCCTAGTAGATGCTGGAAGCTTATCCCCAGTAGATTCTGGAAGCTTATCCCCTGCAGAGTACATGCATCTCTCCCCGACCATATTCAGAAGGTTATTCCCCACCGGAGTCTAACTGGGTTATCCTCAGCTAATTACAACAGAAAGATCGTCCTCGGCGAAGTTCTTCCTATCCCCAGTGGAGTTCATCAAATTCCCTCGACAGAACTTATCAACGGAATCCGCAGCGGAGTTATCATCAAAATCTCAGCAAAGTATCTCTCCCCACAGAGTAATTCCCCGCAGAGTAATCTCTCCATCAAGTTTATTCCCCAACGGAGTCATCTTCTCCTACCGGTCTATTCTTGCAATCATCATCCCTAGCGGAAACGAAGAACTCTATTCTTCAACATCAGCCCAGGATTCAACGAACTTCCCGGCATTCGTCAAGGATTTATTTTCCCAGACAAAAATACATTCAAAAACATCACATCTTCATACATTATGACATGCATACGCATCATACAACACAAATCTCATTTATTCTTGAGAACATCTTGACATCATGCATGTTCATGCATCATGACATTGCATACAACTAATGTTTTGACTTTTCAGGAAAAGGTCAATCAAAAGATGATTACCATCTACCTTTGCAGTTCCAGATCAACACCTGTAGCAAGTCAAGAAAATTCTGTGGACGACTGATCGTGGGTTAATACCTGAAACCAGACAGGACAATTATCTACTTGATCATCATGAAGCAACCCTACACCGGTTCCTTCTCAATTTCAGATGAAGTTTTACACGGACTCATCATCAGGAAACCCTACACCGGTTCCTTCTTAATTTCAGATGAAGTTTTACACTGACTCATCATCAGGAAACCCTACACCAGTTCCTTCTCAATTTCAGATGAAGTTTTACACAGACTCATCATCAAGAAACCCTACACCGGTTCCTTCTCAATTTTAGATGAAGTTTTACACGGACTCATCATCAGGAAACCCTACACCGGTTCCTTCTCAATTTCAGATGAAGTTTTACACGGACTCATCATCAGGAAACCCTACACCGGTTCCTTCTCAATTTCAGATGAAGTTTTACACGGACTCATCATCAGGAAACCCTACACCGGTTCCTTCTCCTTTCAGATGTAGTTTTACACGGACTCATCCTCAGGCAACCCTACACCGGTTCCTTCTCCCTTTCAAGACGAAGTTTTACACGGACTCGTCCTCAGGAAACCCTACACCGGTTCCTCCTCAGTTCCAAGACGAAGTTTTACACGAACTCATCGTCAAGATAACCTTACCCCGGTTCATCTAGAAGTTTTACACGAACTTTTCTCGAAGTAACCTAACCCCGGTTCATCCAGAAGTCTTACACGGGCTTATCGCAAAGTAACCTTACCCCGGTTCATCCAGAAGTCTTACACGAGTTTATCTCACAGTAACCTTACCCCGGTTCCTCCTGAAGTTTCACACGAACTTATCTCAAGGTAACCTTACCCTGGTTCATCCAGAAGTGTTACACGAACTTATCCCCAAGTAACCTTACGTCGGTTCCTTCTCAACTCTAGACGTAGTTTTACACGGACTCGTCACCAAGAAACCCTACACAGGTTCTCTCTTTCCAAAGACGTAGTTTTACACAGACTCGTCATCAAGAAACCCTACACAGGTTCTCTCTTTCCAAGGATGCAGTTTTACACAGGCTCCTCATCAGTCAACCCTACACAGGTTTTCTTTCTTCCAGGATGAAGTTTTACACGGACTCATCATGAGGCGACCCTACACCGGTTCCCTTTCTCTCTCCAGATGCAGTTTTACACGGGCTCATCGTCAAAGTAACCCCACACAGGTTCCTTCTCCATTTCAGATGCAGTTTTACACAGGCTCATCATCAGTCAACCCTACACAAGTTTCCTTCTTTCCAGGATGCATTTTTACACGAGCTTATCATCAGGCAACCCTACACAGGTTCCCTCGTTCAACTTACAAGATCACAATTCTACCAACAATCTCCAGATGGCATCTATAAGCCCATCCCCGACAAGATTTTGTCACATCTCCGGATGGCATCTGTTGTACCCCAAAATTTGCCCTCCCATATTTCTCAAAACATTTCAAGAAAATTCACAAGTCCAAGCCGGCGCGTTATATTCAGGTGTTCTTTCGCCAAGATATCTCTGATAACATATTCTCAAATTCAGGTTCGGCTCAAGAGTCAATTCTTTAAAGAAGGTATCCGAATGTGTGAGTTTTCTTGAAGAAATATAGTGAAAAAGTGTGCTGAAAGTGCAGTTTTTACGCGCTAAAAAATTCATAACTTGAAGATCGTGACTCGTTTTGAACCCGTTCCGGTGGCCAAAATTCCGTCTTGACATTATCTACGTTTTCATCTCTCACGGCTGGAAGCCAATTTCGATCAGAAGGTCTTCAAAAATGTGGATTTATCAAGTATTTTCGTGCAGAAAATTTGTGACAGAAGTTTATTTGCGTCATGTTCAAAAAATCATAACTTGGTCGATTTTCATCGTATCGAGATGGTTCTGGCGTCAAGATTTCACAAATTGAGTTGGCTACATTTTCACAGAAGGTATTGAGTTCAAAAGGTATTCAAAAGGCCTTCATTTTTTGCTCAGAGTGCGTGACACACCGAAAATCCTGAATGCTGAATATTATTTCATCTGGGCCGAAACTTCGAAAATTCATAACTCGGTCAATTTTTATCGGATTGGGCTCATATTTTTACACAAGGTCCCTGACTAGTAGATCTACAACTTTGCTTCAAAAGTCGAGACCGGATTATGCTCCGATCAATATCAGTTTTTTATTGAAGAACGTGTCAGAGTCGACACTGGAGCCCAAAATAAGTTTGTCTGAGCTGAAACTTCAAAAATTCATAACTAATTCACCGTTTATCCGATTGAGCCGATTTTCGGACAGGAGTTAGTTATCGATGTCGGCTACATTTTGTTTTCACATTTCAACTTCAAAAATTGCACTTAAGTCCCTGCGATTTATCCTGGAAAGTGACGAACTCAAGTGAACATTGGAGGCCCAATTGCACATTCAAAGCCCATTTTCTTTACCCTAATTTCCATTATATAATCACCTTCTTTTCACACAAACCAGAGAGGAGAAAAAGAGGAGAAAAAAAAGAGAGAAAAAACCTTGTCACAACACTGTTAGAATATCATACTCTTTCAAGAACCCTAAAACTTTGAAATCCTTATTACAAATCCCTCTCTCACTACAAACAAGCCATCACAGTTACAAACCAACACCTCACTACTTCTTCAGTAAGGATAAGGCTGGCTTGATCTCCATGATCCAAAGGGCATAAAAGCATTCAGGTCACTAATATTCAGGTCACTAATTTTCCAGTAAGGGTAAGGTTGATTTGATCTCCATGATCAAAAGGGTATAATCATTCATACATGCCATATTGTGCCTAAACATTAAATTTCTTCATATATTGGCTTTATTTGCATTTTATGATTTTATTTAATGTGTTCGTGAGATTCAACACTGTAGATTTAGACAGGATCCCATGCAGGTTCATTAAGGAACGTTGAGGCCAAAAGCAAAATGGCCAAAAGCCAAAAGCCAAATGGCCAAAAGCCAAAAGCCAAATGGCCAAAGTAGAAAAACTTATGCATGACACCAATACATGGCGAGACAGACATCCTAGAAGATTAAGGAACGTTGAGGCCAGAACACAAATGGCCAACAGCCAGAACACAAATGGCCATGAAACCCAATCCAATGGTCAAAGAATGCAGATCACGGTACTCAGGAGTCAATGAACACGCACGTGATGCCAGAAAGTCGAACAAGACTTTTTGTCTAATGGGCCAGATTTCTCACAAAAAACCTCCCTTTGGGTCTGAATACCCCCAATGGTTTGCATATTTTTATTTTTTTATTTGATTTTCTTTTTTATTCTTTTAATTGTTTTCAATTATTTTCTTTAATTTCATAAATTAATTTTCATAAGATAAAAAATCAGAAACTAAAATATATTTAATTATTATTATTTCACTATTAATTTATTTTGTAAATAAACTTTAATAATTAGTTTAGTAAATTAGGTTTTAAAACTTTAATCTTTTTCTCAATAAATTAAAAAATTGTAGAATTAGGTTTTAATTTCATTAAATTCTCATAAAAAACCAAAAACTCAAAAAATAATTTCCTTTCATTTTAATTTAATTAATTTGTTAATATAATTTAATTTCATTAAAAAGGGTCCAACGCCCTCGCATTCGCTAATAATTCCAATTCGCGCATTTATTTCCTTTCTTATAATTTTTATGTAATTCTCCCAAAGCCGTGTAAATTAAACATTTATATTTCTCGCATCTTTATTTTATGTCAAATCGGGTCCTGGATTTAATTTGGCGATGTGGACCCGCGCCTTTGTAATAGTTTAGAAACTTTATATTTCTCGCAACTTTTTAACTGTTAATAATTGCATGCAAGAATGAATGTCAAAATAAAAGCAACGCGTAGATCACCCCCGACATGAACAAGACAAAATATCTGAAAACGACACACAAATCACACACCACCCCTAGGGTACGCTTCACTGTTGCCTTGCCTCTCGAAAGGTGATCGTCGAGTAGAGGATGTCTTAGTAAGTCCTCATGATCCGGGAACCTGGCATGAGGGTAGCTTCTAAGGTATCTTCCTATTGCTCTGGTGATCACCATGTCCCGAACCTCGAATTGACCCGAACACCTCCAACAGTGGTGCTACCTACATCTCAATGGTGGGATGGCACTACTTTAAGGACATTTGCACAGACGAATTCCTTAGGGTAGGTAGACGACTCTAGATACTTGCTCTAATTTTAAAACAAATCAAAAATACTTTTCACACCGACACCTTTTCAAAAAGCTTTCGAAAGCAATTTTTCAAACACTCTTGAGGACTGATACAAGAGTCGAACTGGAATTTTCAAAGAAACTTTTTAAAACCCACAGTTGAAAAGCAAACAAACCATTTTTGAAAACACAAGTGAGCAAGTATCTAAGAGCCCATGGATAACCATGGATAGAAAGGGTGCTAACACCTTCCCTTTCTATAATCTACCTCCCGAACCGAGAGCATTCTCTTTAAGGAATTTTTCTGTGCTTTTGTCCTTTCCATTTGGAGAAAATAAAAGACGGTGGCGACTCTTGCTTCCGCGACATTTCGCGAACCAGCGTTAAACAGTCAGTTCTAGATCCACCGATCACAAAACTGGCGACTCTGCTGGGGACTTAAACTTAAAGTGAGGTGTACCTTAGGGTTAGTTCATAACTGTGTTTTCAATTGTATTGACTTGCTTGCTTTATTATTGTGGGACTGTCTTGGGAGTTCTATAGATCCTAACCCGGATCTGGGGATACCTTCTTAGAAAGTAGCAACAAGATTGTGAGGGAACTGTGCGGGGTATACCGACATGGTTGAAACAGTTTTCTACGTTGATGTGGCACTTTGGTGTGTACCGGTAACCCTTGAGTTCAGTCAAGGAGAGTACGGGGCCTCCGCGTGGTGTCGTGAAGCATCAACAGACCTTAGGAACCCTAATTGAACTATCTTGGCCTCTTTAGGGTAGTGAGATAACTGACTTTGGTGCAGTCCGAGGTTGGTTGATACTCGATACTACACTCAATTGAGGGTTGCTTTCCTGGAATATTTCGGTCGTCAGTTCAGTGGCTAAATCGAAATGATGAACAATGAAAGCAATCCAATGATATTGAGACCCTTAGAACCCGGTTACTTCTGATAGGACAGGTTGAGCCCACCAACTTCAAGAGGGTAATACCTAGACCTCATGCTGGCCTAAACTCTAAGGGCTTCTCTTGTGTGACTTGTGTGCCTTCGTACTTGACTACTTGCATGCTTGTTATCTGACACATGAACTACTTGCAGGTTTTGTTTATAGTCCTTAATTGGGACTCATAACAGGGTTTACTAAGTTTCTTGCAGGTTTTGTTTATAGTCCTTAATTGGGACTCATAACAAGAGTGTACTAAGTTTCTTGCAGGTTTTGTTTATAGTCCTTAATTGGGACTCATAACAGGGTTACTAAGTTTCTTGCAGGTTTTGTTTACAGTCCTTAGTTGGGACTCATAACAGGGTTTACCTACATTACCCCCATGCATAGCATAACATCATACCATTGCATACATCCTAACCCATTTCAAGGATCTCAAGGGCTTGTGATGCAGGTCATGATAAATCAAACATCTAGCAAGGGGCAAAGAGGATTTATCTTCCTCTAGCCAAGGTTGTCAGAGGCTATGACCCACTTGATATGGTGAGTTTTGACACTTGAAGAAGATTCCCCTAGCCAAGAAAGTCAGAGGCTATGACCCACTTGATATGGTGAGCCTTTGACCCTTTGAGGAAGGACTCCCAATAATATGCAGTTCCTTCAATCAAGCTACCGGGTCCAAATTCTAACAATTTTTGTTTACCCCGCGAGATCCTTGAAAACATTGCATATATATCATACATATCATTGCATTACAGGTACCCTTGTTGCAGGTCACTTACCCCTGTTCGCTCTTTATTTCAGCAATGGCTCCCCAACAAGATAACCAGGACCTTCACACTCAAGAGACTCAGTTCAAGGAGATCTTCCTAAGCCTATCCAAGGGGCAGGAAGAGTTGAGGACACTCCTCATGGGGAATCTGATCAGAAAGAGTCCTGAAGATGACAAGGACGAACAGCTGAAACGTCTACAAGCTGAGGTAGACACATTGAAAACCCAGATACTGGGGCAAAGGGCCCTCATTCAAGGTTTAGCTCAGCAGCAAGGAGAGCTGAGGGCCATGATCAGTCAGCTTCCTCAAGGCATGAAGCAACCAGCCCAAATCAGGGACCAGGTCATGGAACAGCTTCCAAGAGGGCAAAGGTCGGGTCCAATGAATAGACCTCTCCGAGTTGCTACTACTTCACAGGTCCAACAACGACCTCGCCAAGAACAGCGGGTTGATCAGAACAGGTCGGACGAGCCTAAGAGACAATTCACCAACATCAACATGCCATGGTCACGAGCTTTGCAGCACATGTTAAGGATGAACCTGATTGCGGTGATCAACTCTCCTGCAAATCCAAAGACTTCCTCTCCAAATTACAACCCAGAAGCAAGGTGCGCTTACCATTCTGGTAGCCCAGGGCACGATACTGAGGATTGTTGGGCACTGAAGTACAAGATTCAGAACATGATCGATGCTAAAGAGATCGAGTTCGAGCCCGCCGAGACTCCCAACGTGATCACTGCTCCCTTGCCAAAACATGGCTAGGATTGAGAAATTTTTGTTCATTTGAATGTTCAAGTTGCAATGTTCTTTTGTTCAAACATTTACTCATGTTAAACATTGTTATTTTATTAATGCATCGCATATGTCTGTTTTGAAGCAATATATTCGTATTCACTATATGCAAATTGTTTTCATATTTTTTCTGATGATCAACGCTCGATTAATAATTCTAAGCCTCTTGAGGGAGGATGACGAAAATGATACCATAATCTACAGTATGCTTTTGAACAGACCCCGCTGATGAGGTACAGGCATTGTTTCAATCCCTAAACACTGGAGTTATAAGGAAGATGATCCCTCGTCAACCCCTTTTAGCCAAAGAAGTAGGAGTTTTTCTTTTCGAAATTTAAAACCCTTTATCATAACCTGGGACAGGGTAGTTCTCTCAGTTGATCCAAGTGCATAACAAATGGCACTAAAGAAGTCCTTACAAAACAAAGAAAGACAGTGATGGTTCCAAATAATCATAAGGATAGACAGTCATTGTATCTCCAAATAAAAAACCCAATAAGTCAAAACCCATGAAGGAGACTTACAAAACTGGGGCATCCCGCTGACTGTAATTCCAAAAAGGAAACAGTTCAGGCAAAAAAAAGAAAGGGATAACAAAAATCAGACAAGAAAGAGGTCTTACAAACCCTCAACAAAAAAGGAATGACTGCCTATTCAAAATAAGCTGTCAATATCCGAACCATCACTGGAATTTCAGGACAAAGACTCAAGCAAGGTCTAACGCACGATCAACTGAGCTTAGGTTTGGAGAACATCACGAAGAGCGGGTGGGTACAAATAATTTGAGCCTTTATCCTTTGTTTCTTAAACCGTGAACCAGGCCACGTTATAACCCTCAAAAGTCCTAGCTGAAGCATGGGTTAGTTCGAAAGCATACTGTTACGAAAGGTATCCTGACTCCTTAAGGCTTATGGTAAATACGGAGGTTGACATCACGTTTTACAAACATTCACTTGTTTTATGAAAAAGAATACGTTTCCAAAACTTCGAAACAGACATAAGCTTTGCATTTTTAACATAACTTTGTTTGCATATGAATATTTGTTTGAACAGCAGGGAAATTCGCACGACGAATGCCTAATGAACAGAAGCACTTCCAATCAAGGGGCACGACATGATCATTGTCCATCATCTGGGGCAATCCAATCAAGATCCAGAGAATCTCTCAAAGGCCAAATAGCCTGGGGCAAGTCTCTGCCTGAGTCACTTAGGGCATCCTAACAACGAATCCTGCCTGATCAAACACCTTCTGGTGGCATGACAAAACACTTCTAACAGGGGCAACTCCCTACATTCTGAAAGCACGGACATAGTCAAAAAAAAATACGCATAATCAAAGACCCGCTAGGTTGACACACCTAAGCAAAAATAAGGGCTTCCCGGCGAACCAAAAGGGTTCGGGCAAAATAAGGGATGAAATGGAAAAATTTGTACACCCGGCAAGTCGAAAACCTGAAAAGGCGGCTTGGGCAAAAATGGGTATCCCGGTGGACTGAAAACCCGAAAGGGCGGTCCAGGCAAAAGTTAGGGATTAAAGCGTACGACTATGTCCTGGCATCTCGTCACTTGCCTACCAGAAGAAGAGTTGTCAATCGGCAGTCATCAAGCACCTCCACAGGCCTTCCTATCCCACCTCAGAAACAGGGGCAATAATGAGTCGTCCAAACGATCTAATTGCTCTGTCCACCAAGGTACTAAGATAGGTTCGGCTGAAGAACATAACCAGATATCTTAATTCCCCAGAGAGTGAGTCAGCAAGTCAAGGCACTCTCCCCAAGCAAAGTTATCAAATCTTAAAGAAGTTGGGTATCCTCCAGTAGGTCTCAACATTCCCCAGCAGCGTATATACATTCTTAACAAGCATCCCCGGCAGTCTTGGTCTAAAGATTGTTCCCCGGCGGTATATCAAAACATTCAATGGAGTCACTTCCTCGGTACAATTCAAAACTCCCCAGGAGAGCCCAATCCAGTTTCCCCGGGAAAGTTGGAATCCATCTCCCCAAGCAGTAAGCTTATCCCTAGTAGATTCTGGAAGCTTATCCTAGCAAAGCACGAACGCGTCTCCCGGCTTTGTTCAAAGAGTTATTTCCCTACCAGGATATAACTGGGTTATCCTCAGCCAAAAGCCATGGAAAGAGCGTCCTCGATGAAGTCTTCGTATCCCCAGCAAGGTCTATTAACACTTCCAACAACAAGGGTATCCCCAGCAAGTTATTATCAACAACTCAACAAAATATCTCTCTCCCCACAGAGTATTGCTTCCCAGCAAGATCGTTAGAGTACTTTTCTCCCCGCAGAGTATTTCATTCGCCAAGTTTATCCCCCAACGGAGTCATCTTCTCCTACCGGTATTATTGCAACTATCATCCCCATCGGAAGCAAAATCTATTCTTCAAACATCAGCCCAGGAGTGACTTCCCGGCACCCGTCAAGGATTTATTTTCCTAAGAAGAAAGCATACATTCATAAACATCGCATTTCCATACATTATAGCATGCATACGCGCATCATATCTTACAAATCTCATTTACGTTGAGAACATCATTGCTTGATCCATATCATGCATTGCATATGACTGACCTTTACAGGAAAGATTCAGTTAAGTTCTCAGCTATATTTCAAGACCTAGACCGGTTCAGTTAAGTCGACCCTAAGATTTTACTGTTTCTTATCCAGTCCAAGGCCTTCTCTGGTTCAGTCAGATCGACCCTAAGATCTCCCTGTTTCTTATCCAGTTGAAGATTTCAAGACCTAGACTGGTTCAGTTAAATCGACCCTAAGATTTCTCTGTTTCTTATCCAGTCAAAGGCCTTCTCTAGTCCAGCTAAATCGACCCCTAACAGATTTTCCTGATAAAGACTTAGTAGAAGTCACCCAAGATTCTCTCAATGATTACTGTTGAGGTTGTAGTCGCCTGTGGTTCTCTCCCCGTTACTGCGGAGGTAGTAATCGCCCCAAGATTCTCTCAGCGTTACTGTTGAAGTAGAAGATATCCAAGATTCTCTCAATGATTACTGTTGAGGTTGTAGTCGCCTGTGGTTCTCTCCCCGTTACTGCAGAGGTAGTAATCGCCCCAAGATTCTCTCAGCGTTACTGTTGAAGTAGAAGATATCCAAGATTCTCTCAATGATTACTATTGAGGTTTAGTCGCATGTGGTTCTCTCCCCGTTACTGCAGAGGTAGTAATCGCCCCAAGATTCTCTCAGCGTTACTGTTGAAGTAGAAGATATCCAGGATTCTCTCAATGATTACTGTTGAGGTTGTAGTCGCCTGTGGTTCTCTCCCCATTACTGCGGAGGTAGTAATCGCCCCAAGATTCTCTCAATGATTACTGTTGAGGTTGAAGTCGCCCAAGATTCTCTCAATGATTACTGTTGAGGTTGAAGTCGCCCAAGATTCTCTCAATGATTACTGTTGAGGTTGAAGTCGCCCAAGATTCTCTCAATGATTATTGTTGAGGTTGAAGTCATCCAAGATTCTCTCAGCGTTACTGTTGAGGTTGAAGTCGCCCAAGATTCTCTCAATGATTACTGTTGAGGTAGAAGTCGCCCAAGATTCTCTCAGCGTTACTGTTGAGGTTGAAGTCGCCCAAGATTCTCTCAGTGTTACTGTTGAGGTTTTAATCGCCCAAGGTTCTCTCACCGTTCCTGTCGAGGTAGTAACTATCCCTGGTTCATTCATCACCTTTTAAAGATCCAGATCCAGTTCTTGTAACCAGTCAGGGCACATCTACACAAAGAGTTTGAAGACCAGCTCCAGCAACAAGTCAGGTAATCATTTTTTCTTTTGCAGGTACGCAAGCTCTCGCTAAGGAATCTCTTATGCGATCAACATCCAGATGGCATCTGTAAGCCCATCCACCTATCCATCACATCTTAGCATGGCATCTATAAGCCCATCATCCTATCCATCAATCTCTAAATGGCATCTATAAGCCCATTCCCCCACCATCACACTACTATGTGAGCGCAAATTTCTGGGCACTCTAGTGTTCAATCATCTTACACCTTCGGATTACGAAAGGCACGTCAGCTAATCTGCATCCTCAGGTCTAAGAAGATTGAACAGGGGCAACTGTTGTACCCCAAAATTTGCCCTCCCATATTTCTCAAAACATTTCAAGAAAATTCACAAGTCCAAGCCGGCGCGTTATATTCAGGTGTTCTTTCGCCAAGATATCTCTGATAACATATTCTCAAATTCAGGTTCGGCTCAAGAGTCAATTCTTTAAAGAAGGTATCCGAATGTGTGAGTTTTCTTGAAGAAATATAGTGAAAAAGTGTGCTGAAAGTGCAGTTTTTACGCGCTAAAAAATTCATAACTTGAAGATCGTGACTCGTTTTGAACCCGTTCCGGTGGCCAAAATTCTGTCTTGACATTATCTACGTTTTCATCTCTCACGGCTGGAAGCCAATTTCGATCAGAAGGTCTTCAAAAATGTGGATTTATCAAGTATTTTCGTGCAGAAAATTTGTGACAGAAGTTTATTTGCGTCATGTTCAAAAAATCATAACTTGGTCGATTTTCATCGTATCGAGCTGGTTCTGGCGCAAAGATTTCACAAATTGAGTTGGCTACATTTTCACAGAAGGTATTGAGTTCAAAAGGTATTCAAAAGGCCTTCATTTTTTGCTCAGAGTGCGTGACACGCCGAAAATCCTGAATGCTGAATATTATTTCATCTGGGCCGAAACTTCGAAAATTCATAACTCGGTCAATTTTTATCGGATTGGGCTCATATTTTTACACAAGGTCCCTGACTCGTAGATCTACAACTTTGCTTCAAAAGTCGAGACCAGATTATGCTCCGATCAATACCAGTTTTTTATTGAAGAACGTGTCAGAGTCGACACTGGAGCCCAAAATAAGTTTGTCTGAGCTGAAACTTCAAAAATTCATAACTAATTCACTGTTTATCCGATTGAGCCGATTTTCAGACAGGAGTTAGATATCGATGTCGGCTACATTTTGTTTTCACATTTCAACTTCAAAAATTGCACTTAAGTCCCTGCGATTTAGCCTGGAAAGTGACGAACTCAAGTGAACATTGGAGGCCCAATTGCACATTCAAAGCCCATTTTCTTTACCCTAATTTCCATTATATAATCACCTTCTTTTCACACAAACCAGAGAGGAGAAAAAGAGGAGAAAAAAAAGAGAGAAAAAACCTTGCCACAACACTGTTAGAATATCAAACTCTTTCAAGAACCCTAAAACTTTGAAATCCTTATTACAAATCCCTCTCTCACTACAAACAAGTCATCACAGTTACAAACCAACACCTCACTACTTCTTCAGTAAGGATAAGGCTGGCTTGATCTCCATGATCCAAAGGGCATAAAAGCATTCAGGTCACTAATATTCAGGTCACTAATTTTCCAGTAAGGGTAAGGTTGATTTGATCTCCATGATCAAAAGGGTATAATCATTCATACATGCCATATTGTGTCTAAACATTAAATTTCTTCATATATTGGCTTTATTTGCATTTTATGATTTTATTTAATGTGTTCGTGAGATTCAACACTGCAGATTTAGACAGGATCCCATGCAGGTTCATTAAGGAACGTTGAGGCCAAAAGCCAAATGGCCAAAAGCCAAAAGCCAAATGGCCAAAGTAGAAAAACTTATGCATGACACCAATACATGGCGAGACAGACATCTTAGAAGATTAAGGAACGTTGAGGCCAGAACACAAATGGCCAACAGCCAGAACACAAATGGCCATGAAACCCAATCCAATGGCCAAAGAATGCAGACCACGGTACTCAGGAGTCAATGAACACGCACGTGATGCCAGAAAGTCGAACAAGACTTTTTGTCTAATGGGCCAGATTTCTCACAAAAAACCTCCCTTTGGGTCTGAATACCCCCCATGGTTTGCATATTTTTATTTTTTTATTTGATTTTCCTTTTTATTCTTTTAATTGTTTTCAATTATTTTCTTTAATTTCATAAATTAATTTTCATAAGATAAAAAATCAGAAACTAAAATATATTTAATTATTATTATTTCACTATTAATTTATTTTGTAAATAAACTTTAATAATTAGTTTAGTAAATTAGGTTTTAAAACTTTAATCTTTTTCTCAATAAATTAAAATATTGTAGAATTAGGTTTTAATTTCATTAAATTCTCATAAAAAACCAAAAACTCAAAAAATAATTTCCTTTCATTTTAATTTAATTAATTTGTTAATATAATTTAATTTCATTAAAAAGGGTCCAACGCCCTCGCATTCGCTAATAATTTCAATTCGCGCATTTATTTCCTTTCTTATAATTTTTATGTAATTCTCCCAAAGCCGTGTAAATTAAACATTTATATTTCTCGCATCTTTATTTTATGTCAAATCGGGTCCTGGATTTAATTTGGCGATGTGGACCCGCGCCTTTGTAATAGTTTAGAAACTTTATATTTCTCGCAACTTTTTAACTGTTAATAATTGCATGCAAGAATGAATGTCAAAATAAAAGCAACGCGTAGATCACCCCCGACATGAACAAGACAAAATATCTGAAAACGACACACAAATCACACACCACCCCTAGGGTACGCTTCACTGTTGCCTTGCCTCTCGAAAGGTGATCGTCGAGTAGAGGATGTCTTAGTAAGTCCTCATGATCCGGGAACCTGGCATGAGGGTAGCTTCTAAGGTATCTTCCTATTGCTCTGGTGATCACCATGTCCCGAACCTCGAATTGACCCGAACACCTCCAACGGTGGTGCTACCTACCTCTCAATGGTGGGATGGCACTACTTTAAGGACATTTGCACAGACGAATTCCTTAGGGTAGGTAGACGACTCTAGATACTTGCTCTAATTTCAAAACAAATCAAAAATACTTTTCACACCGACACCTTTTCAAAAAGCTTTCGAAAGCAATTTTTCAAACACTCTTGAGGACTGATACAAGAGTCGAACTGGAATTTTCAAAGAAACTTTTTAAAACCCACAGTTGAAAAGCAAACAAACCATTTTTGAAAACACAAGTGAGCAAGTATCTAAGAGCCCATGGATAACCATGGATAGAAAGGGTGCTAACACCTTCCCTTTCTATAATCTACCTCCCGAACCGAGAGCATTCTCTTTAAGGAATTTTTCTGTGCTTTTGTCCTTTCCATTTGGAGAAAATAAAAGACGGTGGCGACTCTTGCTTCCGCGACATTTCGCGAACCAGCGTTAAACAGTCAGTTCCAGATCCACCGATCACAACATCTATAAGCCCATCCTCCTATCCATCATATCTCCAAATGGCATCTGTAAGCCCATTCCCGACATTACATTGCTGATACTACACTATGCGAGTGCAAATTTCTGGGCACTCTAGTGTTCAATCATCTTCCACCTTCGAATCACGAAAGGCACGCAAGCCAATCTACATGCTCAGGTCTAAGAAGATTGAACAGGGGCAACTGTTGTACCCCAAAATTTTCTCTCCCATATTCTTCAAGGTTTGCCAAGAGTCATCTTCAAATGGTTCAAGATTTGCTCAAAGATTGCACAGTCCAAAGGCCTCCTAAGCCAGTCAAAATTAGGGTTTTGTTTCTTTCAAGGAATTTGAGGTTTTCAATGGTCCAATCAAGTCCCATAGGCCTATACACATTGTCAAGCATCTACATGTCAAGTCTCAAGACTCACAGTTCCAAATTCTACAGCCAAAAGCCCTATTTGCTCTACAGTCAACTGCAGGGGCAGAATGGTCATTTTACAGTCAAAAGTCAAGATTTTTGGTCAACATCTTATTTTGAGCCCACAATCATCATTTGATCAAGTCTTGATCATGATTCCACAAGCATGGCTCAAAAATCATCAAAGATGCAAAAGTTACGATTTTTGGACAGCAAAAAAGTCAATTGTATCTTGACCAGGGCATAACCTTTTCATGGTTCATCAGAAAAATTCCATCCAATGCTCACTTTGAAGGGGATGACATTTCCTACAACTCATCTTCACATTCCAAGTCCAAGAAATGCTCCCACAAAAAGATATCAATTTCTACATTATAGGTCAATTTCAAAAGTCAACAAAAATGCACTTTAAGTCAAAGACCATAACTTGAGATTGGTAAATTCAAATGACATGGTACCAAAGGCATTGGTTAGAGGACTTCAAGACCTTTCCAAAATGTCCAAGAACATGTTCATATGATCAAAATTGAGCAAGATATGCATTGGAGAAGTTGGGAAATTTTTGTGAATTTGCAAAAGTCAACTTTGCTCAAAACACTTTGTTTTTGCTAATGGGCCTCAAATTTCTTCTTGAAACTTTGTCCAAGGCCTATGCACGACCCATTAAGCTTAAATTGAATTATTTTCTTATTTTTAATTAATTAATTGGATTTTTAATCAAATATTAATTCGTTTAATTCATTTAATTGTAGGAAAATATAAAGATATGGTTTCTCAATCTTTTGGTGAAGCAAACAAGCTCAATATATGCTAGAGATTTTGTGTGCCAATCAAGGATGTCAAAAACTCCAAATTTAGCAACTTTTCTCAATCAAAAAGATTGAAAAATATTTGATTTTCAATCAAATATACAAACCATTATTCCATGGATTTCTTGTCAAGAATTTAACCTAATTCCATTCTACTATAAGTACTGAAGCCAACCCTAATGCATTGCACGAAAAAATTGTTGCAGAAAGCCATAAGCAACTTTGAAAAAATCAAGAGAAACTTGAAAACTGTTTTCAATCTTCCAGGCTAATTCAAAGCTTTTAATTGTTTCTAACACCTTGCAGGGACTCTCAGAATCGTATTGGAATCAAAACCAAGTGCTAAGGCCTAAGAAATCGCTCTACACGAACCCACGGTTTGCATACTTTTGCCATAATCGAAACTCATGATTCATAAGCATTTGATGTGATTTATGGTTTGTTTTGTATTGCTTGCATCCATAGAAAGCTAATGGTATTAATTAATTGGATTATAATGCACAGAATTGTGACTTGCCATTAACGAATTTTAGGGTTCTTGAGGTTTTGAATTAGGGCTTTACTATCCAGGCAAAATTGGAATCTCTAATGCACATGGTTGAACTCAGGAGACTCAGACAAATTTAACCCAACCATCGCGCCATATTTATATAGAGCATAGCTCTATTCGCTATTTTTGGTCGTCCTATTTTGTGGGGGTTAAAAACCCCCGCTATGTGACTTTTATTTTACAGGCATGAGGAAGAAGACAGTGACGTGTTGAGTCATGGTTGGAGCGTTCAAATGAGCGCGCGTTTTTTGTGTTTTCAGCATATGTATTAATTACCTAATATAATAATTGCTTCAGATGTTATTAATAATTGAAACGTGCAGCTCAGATGGCCAAAGCATTGGTGTGTGATCATTGGGACCTGGGTTCGATTCCCAGGTCCACCCAAATAATTATTTCTATTTTTTCTAATGTGATCATATGCAGGATTCTCAACGCGTTCCACCATAAACCTCATGCTTCAGCATGCCATGTGGCCTTATGCATCAATCCAGTGGCCAAAAGGTGATGAACACCATGTTCCTGGTCAACCCACGTTCTAGGCAATCTCCAAAGTCAAAACGGACTGGCCAACAAATGGGCCAGAATTGCTTTCTCACCTCCTCTTTGGGCCAGTACCCCCCCCCCCCCTGGTTTATTCTTCTTATTTCTTTTCCTTTATATTTTACATTTAATTATTTTTACTAATTATTATTATTAATATTATTATTATTTAATTAATTTAATTATTTTCATAATAAATGCAGACAATAAAAAAAAGTGAATATTTATATTATTATTTTCACCTTTAATTATTATTTTGTAAATAAATTCTAAATATAATTAATTTAGTTAATTAGGTTAACTTTGACAATTTTTGCAATAAATAAAATCAATCTAGAATTAGGGTTTTCTTGACAACTTTTAATTTCTTTTTTTTTATCTTCATTAAAACATAAAAAACACAAAAACATTTTTTTCTTTTAATTAATTAATTAATTAGTAAATTAGGTTTAATATTTAATTAATTGCAAAAAGGACAAATTTCTTTCTTTTCTCAAAAAGGGTCAAAACCCTAAGGACGTCCCGATTCAATTCTTTCGCGCACATATTTATTTTTAATTCATTATTTTGATCATATTTGTGTATCTGCTCCGAGAATGTAATAGCGTAATTAGGACTTTTATCGCTTTCATTAATTTCTCGCAATTTATATTTTCAAGGGTTATGTTTTTGGCGATGTAAATACCCGACGCCTTATAATAGCGTAGATTTACCTTCCGCACTTTATTTTCCGCACAATTATTAACTGTTAATTATGCATGACAAGACTTGTATGAAAAATAAAATCAATCCGTAGCTCACCAATGATGCATGCAAAGACAATTCAACATGAAACCTGACACACGTGCACATACCACTCCTAGGGTACGCCTCACTTGGTTGCCTCGACGTGGTCGTCAAGTATAGGGTGTTTTAGAGGTCGCCCTCCTGTCTAAAGATCCAGTTGCCTCGAAACGGTTGCCTCGGATAAAAAAAGGATCTAGGACATTAGGGTTGCCGCTAAGGCGTCCTACTATTGCTTTGGTGACCACACATGTCCCTATAATCGAATTGACCGGAATAACTCCAACGACGGTGCTACCTACTTCTCAATAGTGGGATAATACTGTCTAAAGGACTCTTACACAGCTTAATTCCTTAGAGTAGGTAGATTTCTCCTGGGTACTTGCTCTTTCAAAAACAAAAAACAAAACAAACTTTTCGCACTTACACTTTCAAACAAAAGTTTTCAAACAAGTACTTCATACACTCTTGAGGACTGATACAAGAGTTACCTAGAAGTTTTCAAACTAAACTTTTTCAAAACCCACAAGCACAAGAAAAGCAAACAATTTTTTGAAAACATAGTGAGCAAGTACCTAAGAGCCCGTGAATAACCACGGATAGAAAGGGTGCTAATACCTTCCCTTTCTATAATCTACCTCCCGAACCGAGAGACATCTCAAAAAGGAATTTTGCTGTGCTTTTGTCCTTTCCATGTTGGAGAACATAAAAGACGGTGGCGACTCTTGTTTACCGCGACATTTCGCGAACCAGCTTTAAAACAGTCAGTTTTATTTCCACCGATCATAATGACAATACAAACTTCAATTAGGGATAAAGATCCACACTTCAATTAGAGATAATGATCCTGACCTCTGATGGAGGAACACCAACGAATAGGCATAAGTCTCTGATGAGCCGAGGATAACAATCCTAACTTTCTGTCACGCTCTTCAAATACACAAATCATTCGCCTGCGCATTGACTTGATCTGATCAACCCTTGAAGAGGAGAAAATGCCCTTGCATAAATCCTTGCCCCAGTTTGTAAGCCTTTTGAAGAAAATTGCCTCGAGAAGACTTTTTGAGATCTGTATGTATCATCGAAGATAATCTGCCCCAGTGTTATGAACTTTGGAATATGGCTCCTGACTAACCAGAGTTAGAAGCAGTTTCAACCATGCTTGAGTGAATGCTCGTGCGTCTGTCGATTCTGAAAAGATTCTCCACTAATCAACGAATTCTCAGAGAGATTTGTCAAATATCAACATAACTGCCCCAGTTTGACTGTACTTTGAGGGATCAAATTCTGACCTGAATGCCCCAGATTGGCTAAACCCTTATTCAACAGAGTATTCAACATGCTTTCCCCTGCTCAATAGAATCTCAAAAAACCATTTCCTTTACCTCATGCTCACGGAGGGATGAGAAACTTGAGGATTTTCGAAGACAACACAACCTTAGGGTTGCTGGCTTATGTCTTGAAAGTAGGCTACTTCACAACCATACTTATCGACTTGAACTGCTTCGTTCTCGAGCAAATACTTGAAGCAATATGTCCCTTGGGACCAACTGAAAATAATGCACCATTGCTTGACAGAGACTTCTTGGTAATCAACTTTTGCAATCTACTTAAAATCATTTCTTAAACTGGTCTCTTTTTCTCAACGAAATCAGTAGAAGATTTTCCCCAACTTAAGATCATTCTCACAAATGATTTACCTTTCAATGGTATCCTGAAGCAATTTGTCCCTTGAGATAATCAAACTTTCATATGATGCTCATTATGCGAGCTTGCTTGATGTTTCAGTACTTATTCATATGCAAAGAATGTTTATTCTAAGAATGATAATTCTAATGCGAATCTTATGTTTGTCTTGAAGTTTAAAAACTTTTATTGAAAAGATGTTGAAACATCGAAAGTCTTTGTACAAAAGATAGTAAAAGGATGTAGATACCAACTCAAAAGTTTTAGCGAACCTCCTAGGAGTCAGATTACCGTACTCTCGTTACAGTGCGCTTTCAAATTAACCCATGCTTCACTTAGGACTTTTAAGGGTTGTAATGTGGCCTAGTTCACAGTTTTAGAAAAAAATATTTAAGGCTCAAAATATTTGGTGCCCACCCCCTTCATGATGTTCTCCAATCCTATATTCAGTTAAACAATACGAGCACTCACCTCTCAAGAAGAGTTTACAACGATTGAGGAATAAACGGGGTTGTTTTTTTCTTTTCGGACATGGAAGTCACTCAACTCTTCCATTTTTGGTGTCTGACCACACGACTTAGTTGCTTGTTGAGGATTTTTATTTAGTAATCCCCTTTTTGCTTTTCGCACTTTTCGCTTTCCCTAAATTTTGCCTGGACAAATTCCTTTTGAATTCGACTCTGAAGTCCAGCGGGACGCCCTGACTTTTGCCTATGCGACTTGTTTTTTCAAGTTTCAACTTAGCGGGGCTTTTTGTCTATTTCTTTCATTATTTCAATTTTTTTTGAACCAGTCATGTGAATTCGAGTCATTTTCGACTTTGGAAGTGATTGTGGTTGCCTGAGTCTTTGGTAGACGAGGGATAATCATTGTGGTATTGCCGTTAGTTTACCTCTTGATGTGCGAGAGATAATCATTATGGTATCATCCTTTTTTGATGTACACTGCTGGTATGAGGGTTAGCCATTGCGGTTTGGACTTTCCTCAGCCTTTTGATGGATAACCGTTGTTATATCCTTAGATGTGCACTCTTGATGAGTTTTGAACGCTCGATCAGATTAACTGAAATCTACCCTGCCCCGGGTTAAATGTGAGGTTTTTTTTAACAGAAAAGAAACTCATACTTCAAGGCTCAAAGGGGTTAACGAGGGTCTATCTCCCTTATATCTCCGGTGTTTAGGAATTGAAACAAGGCATGTACATCGTCAACAAGGTTTTTATTCAAAAGCACACCGCTTGAAATTTTTGGTATATTACTCATCATCCTCCCTCCAGAGGTATTTTGCTTTATTTAACAAGAGTTAAGTATCAATAAGAAAAGAAAAACATTAATGAGTGAATAGAATGGATTAATTCAAGACAAACATATTTAATGCATTGTGATTAATATTCAATAATAAGCAAGTTTTGCATACAAGAAAGTACTGAACCAAACAAGAAAGATTACAAATGAGAATGCAAATGTGATTCGAAATTTCCCTGTTGAGGAGACTAGTCTCCGTATGGACTTATTGCTTCAGAAGATGCACTTGGTAGTCTTGATATTCACTGAGTAAAGGGAGACTTCAAATCTGACTAGTTGGCCCAAAATTGATATCCTTTGCGTCAAGCAGGTCTTGCATCTCATCTTCAAATGCTTTACGACCTTCAGTTGAATGGCCAAGTGCCCCAGAATGGTAACCACATCAGACTCCCACAACAAATGTGATGAATGCTTTATCAAGCGAACTTGCATAAACTGTTTCACAAAGTATCTTCTACCACAGAGAAGAAATGCCAACCATCTTCTACTACATAGAAGAGAAATCCAGCCGCTGAATTCCAAAGCATCTCCTACTACACAAAAGAAGCACCATCTTCTATTACATAGAAGCAACATCTAGCAACTATACCAAAGCATCTTCTACTACACAGAAGAAAGTAAACTCCATCTCCTATTTCACAAGAGAGAAGTTTTAACAACCGAATTATGGAGAATCTCCTACTTCACAAAAGAGTCTCCGTCTTCTACTATACAAAAGTAAAATCCAGCAACTGTAACAAGAATCTTCTACTACACAGAAGAAACTAAACTCTGAATGTAGAATTCGACCTTTGAGGTATTTTCCTTCTACACACCAGCAGATGTCCAAGACCTCGATATCTTATGCTTCTTCATCGTAGAAGCATCACCTTACCTTCTACTACACAGAAGTAGCACTCAGCTGAAGAGAAAGAGCCTGAAACGGTTTGCCAAACATGGACTGAACCTTGGAAAAGAAGTCAGACAAGTGCCAAACTTCATACTTCAACCTCTCGTAGTCTTCCATATCATGACTAGGTGCCCTAGAATGGGAGACACATCTAGCATTTGCATCGAAATCAGGAGAGAAATTTGTAGGAAGATGACTCAAAGCACGCAGCTTAATCAACTGAGCTTCCAACACACGAGGAAGTAATTGGATACAAGGTATAAAGATTGTATCAACCTTCTTCTCAAGCTTTTTCTGTCTCTGCTGATAAGTTTTACCCCATGGGTTCACTTGGAGACCAGAAACTAGCTACTGGCAAGAAAATCTGGGAACACGAAGTTCTGGATGAGACCTACAATGTATCTCTCGATTTGAAAAATGTCTCATAGGATGGGGATGAATGACAGCTTTTGTTGTAATAATATATCCATTACCACTTCCCTTTGTTGACATTGTCTTCAGAACTTCCATATCTGACTCAACTGAGTCTCTAACTGGTTATCTTTCCTCCTTTAAGGATTTCTGACCATGGGCCAAAACCTGCATGTCCATGATAAATAGCCTCATCTGATTTTTTTATCTCATTATCTCATCTAATTCCCCACAAAGTTGTTCCATGGCTTTTTCAGACAACGGAGCGGTGAGAAGTCAAGATTCACCATTCTGAAGAGAAAATATCAGGCATGAATAAGAATTTCCCACTCTGAGTACCTGTTATGAATGCATGAAGATGCATGAGGTGAGTGAGCGGATGCAATGCCATGTTCAAACTTTTTTTATTTTTCATACAATCTTTCACATTTCCTTTTTTTGTGTAAAATAAACATGCTGAGATGCAAGGTGCAACAAAATAGGTTCAAAATTTCAGCATGACAAATGTATAATCCTCTAGATAACTGTTGTATCAATCTGCTGAATAATCCGAATATAACAGTATCAAAGGTTCGGCGCCAATTTTAGAACACAACGGAACCAAGTACCATGAATAACCGTTGTATAATATCTGGCCAAGTTGAATATATCAGGATCAAAGGTCCAAAACATAACCAAAGAACCATCTTGAATACTGAATCCAGAAACTCGAAAAATAAATCTGAGACCCACATAGTCACTAACAGAACAACGATCACCATCAGAACATAGTCACCATCTGTACCTGTAAAGATCATATTCCCTCCTCTCTCACAGGTGAAAACTAGGTCAGGGTAAGGTCGGGTAACCCAGAATCGAGGGTACTCCTGAAAAACTATCGCCATATCACCTACGTGAAAATGATAGCCCCTCATTTGTACCTCATCTGAGCATGGACGACATGGCGGAAATAGTGAAACCTAAGTCAACTAGCCGTCCATGTTCCACTTTATTCCTAGTATTCCTATTGTTTGCCACTTGGCCTGGGTATTGGGCCTTTTACCTCATAGTAACACCCATCCAACAAAAAAACACGGAAACCAGCACAACAGTAATATATGGAAAACAATAAAGATGCAATGCAAACATATGCTCAGATAAACATGTACAAATGAATAAAATGAAAGCATAAAAATAAACACCCAAAGAGAAGAAAGCAAGAGCTAGGATCGATTCCGGGATGGACCAATAATAGGTCAATCTGTCCCCAATGAAGTCGCCAGCTGAAACAACCGGCTGAACAATCAACTGATAATGAAATCAATGAAGTTGCCATCGAATGTTTTTTATCCCACGTGAAGGGGAAAGGTAAACATCGAGTAAACCTAAGAAGGGTGAAATCACGATCAAACGACCGAGAGATCGGGTAAAGGATTCTGTTACGTGAGGGAAAGGTATTAGCACCCCACACGCATGTAGTACTCTAAGGTATCCATTCTCGTTGTTCTAATCAAAGGGTGTGTTCAAATCTATATCTAAGTTGTACAGGGAATGCAAGCAAAAGGAAGGAGAAAAGAATGTAGGGAAAATAAAAGTTGTGCTCGCTCGAGCCCTACCCCAATGCCTATGTATCCCTTTTAAGGAATCAGAGTAGTCGTAGTTAGACTCACATGTTTTTGTTGGTTTGTATTTTTTAATGAACAATATCAATTTCGCCTTTTTCCGCAGCTCGACCTTTGGAGAATCACGCGTCAGCACATAAGTGAATTAACATGTTCTTTCTGAAAAGTTTGAGAGAAAATCCCAAAGGCGCAAAAGAGTTTGATTGGTTGATAGCTTTTACCTTAAAGAAGGATTTGAAAATTATTAGATGTTTTATGCATTTACCAAGAAAAAGATTTTTTTGTTTTAAATGCAAGGATGCAAAAGAAAAGAAAAAGACATCTAAGGGAAACTAGCCTAAATCTAATCCCTAATGTTATCATACAATGATGGTTCTATGGTTGAGTTTTGAAGGGAAATATCTACCCTATATTGATATGCTTGGATAGCAATCCTAATGCCTATCTCAACTCATCATATATAGATGAATCAAGAAGTTCTAAAGGAGCATAGAAAGGGTTTATCACCTAAAATTATGTCTATCTCGAATCATCATCTATAGTTGAATCGAGAGCTCCTAAGGGAACATGCCGAGGGTATATCATCTCAAACATGCACACAGAGACGAAATCAAGCAAGCCAATAAGCTCAAAAGAACACACCTAGAGATATCCTATCTAGGTTAGCATACCAAAAAATTTCTAACAAAACTATCCTACGGGGAACATGCAATGAGAGTGAAGTCGTGATCTCAATTTATAAATTGAGTGACTCATCGATCAACAAGAAATCAAGGAAAGCGATGAAATCCTATAGGGAGCATGAACTGAGAGCAAAGTCGTGATCTCAATTCCTAATTTTAGTGACTCATCGATCAACAACCAAGGAAACAAACACAAGCATAACACATATAGAAAATGAAGTGCAGAATGCCTGCTACAGGTCTTTAAACAGCGACTTCGAGCGCACGCTCTTTATTTCCTACTTCTCACGATATCAAGAAAGTTGTAAAGTGTGAAATGAGATAAACAAGATAAAATACCAAACGGATATCAATCCGTAGCAAAGCGAGCATCAAAACAAAAGAAACCTGACGATATTTGTGAAAGCTTCACCAAACAAAGAAAAGAGTCAGAAATCAAATGCTCGGAATAAGTTTTGAAGCATCATCGATGTGAAAATAAATCACAATCAAAATATCAAGAGCATCCGCATATCACACAATAATCGGATAATCAAAGGTGAATTACCAATCTCATATATAATCGGATAATCGGGATTTAATTCCTAAAATCACATAAAAAAACTAACAAATGTTTAAATTTGACTTTATTATTTTAATCATGTAAAAGAAAAAAAGTTCAAGCAAATATAAACAATTCACAAAATTATTTAAAAGAAAATACTAAAGAATAAACTCAGGGGGTGTTATTTGTAAGCAGGAGGTATGCTGAAGTAATTTGATGCTAGGCCCAGCAGTAAGAGTCCAAATAATAGTTTTTTGTAAGGCAATGTTATCTAGCTGCCAAAAACAGTTTTTTATGGGCTTTAGGGGAGAGATGTGGATCGGCCCAATTAATAGTCCATGATATTGTTTTTGTTACGAATGGTTTCAGCTTACAAAAAAAATAGAGTGGGCTTGGGAGGTCTAGAATTAGCCTTTGTGAATACTTGTTTCAGGTTGCCAAAAAAAGACATTTCGTTGGGCTTTGGGGGAGATATGCGGATTGGCCCATGATCCATATTCTTACTCAATTTCATTTTCTTGATGATCAATTATATTGAATTTCAACAACAACAAAATCAATAAAATCAGATTATAATCAAAAAACATAACAAAAGGGATTAGGGTTAACACTGTGCGGAAATTGAGATATCGCGTTCTCGCCTTCTTCTTCCTCTCAGTGGGAACGGCAGTTGAGACTCTCTTTTTGACCCCGGTATTCTTTTACAAGCTTTAGATGATGACGCTCTTCTCTGGTGAACAAAATGTGTCGTTGTTTATTTCTTCGAAGTTCACCGCTTCTCCGTCTCAACCGTCGTCTTCTCAAATTCAACTCAACCCTTGCTTCGTCTTGCATATCAACCATCCATTTTCCCTTAATTCCATGAAAACTTCTGAATCTACATTCGACTGTAACAGAGAACCTAACAATTTGGATCGAAATTTATTAAAGAAGAAACCTGATCTCGAGTAACAAACTGAGTAGCATAGTTCTGGTGACTCTTTTCCGGTGCCGTTAGCACAAGAAATCCAGAGACCAGGTACGTTTCACTATGGCTTAACCTCCTTCTGGTCTTCTCCTACTACTTTCAGCCTTTGCTTCTGTTTGCATCTTCTGTCGCGATTTTTAGTGAATCTTGATGATACGACTTTGTCTCCATTCTTGCAGAAATATTGCGCTTGCTACAATATGGTTCACATGATGAATCAAGGACTACGAAGATTGAAGATATTGAAGGATGAACATGATGGTGATTAAAGGACAGAATGTGTGGTTGTAAACCGATAATTCTCTGAGATGAAGATGACGAAGTTGTGGATTCTGGCAGAAAATTGTAGAGAAGCCAACAATTGATGACAAAGATATGAAGGACTATAGAAGAATAGTGGAGTGTGATGAAGATGAAGGAGGTTTCGTGATGAATGATGAAGATGCAGAAGAGAGTTTTTTCTCAATGTTTTGGAAGATGAAGATGAAGGTGGAGAGTGAATATTGGGAGAGGAAGAAGAGAGAAATTTTAGCGAGTTTTCTTTTGATTCCTTTGAAGAGAATGAAGAATCCCCTTGATAAATCTGGTGAGTTCTGTTACATAGTTGGTTAGAGATTAGAAAGTTAGTTAGAGGTTGAATTGATCTGAACTGTTGATTTGATTTCTGTTAGAGATCTGGATGGTTGGGATTAATTCTGTTATGAGCTTACACCTCCTCTGAGTTTTTTTTATTCTGATTAAACCGTGAATAATTTTTTAGTTATTATGATGCACATCTTGGTTATAACCTGCTTTGGCATGTCATGAAATTGATTATACAACTTGTTTTGATGTGCAGCTTGGTATTTGGCAGCTGGCTTGGTTTTCGCAGCCGACTTGGGCTTGGAAGCAGCAGGCTTCTTGTTTCTGATTTTCTGTTTTCATAGATATACTGGTATTTCTTCTGATATTCCTGATCTTTTCCTTGTATTGTTAAGCTGAGATAATAATAAATTCTGTTATAGTAGAAGTCAGTCCGAAAAATTTGTTAGAAGTTAGAAAAGCTAAGAGAACTCTGTTAATATTTGTTAGCTTTTTGGCTGCTCAATTAACTTGGTCTGATTATGTTTTCTGGGTAATTGATTTGCTTCTGATTTTTATATGGTGAATTTCCTGGTTATGTGGGTTTGCAAAGTGTTGGCAAGGGTTTTGTAAATGTTTACTTTGAAGACTGTAAGTGTGTTTTGACAGGGCTTGTAGCAGGTTTATTTCACATACGCATAGCTGGAAGAATTAGTGACGATTAGGATTTTGGTGATTGGCTTGAAGATTAGAAATGACATAAGTTAAAGACTTTTAGCTTTTATATATTTTCTCTTGTACCATGTGAAAAAAACTTTCATTAATAAGATTGAAATTGTAACTTTCTTTGTATAGAATCGAGTTGAATTGCCACTTGAACGATAACATTGAATGTGATTTTCTTCACTTAAAACTTGGAGTGAAAATTTATCATGAATGAAGCATCACTTTGAATCTTATAACCATTTTCTTGAAACATAATGCATCCTTTTGGATTTCTGTATACCAACAGATAAGCATGGTGAATGGAAAAGCACTCAAAGTTTGAAATTGAATGGATGAACTCGAATAATTTGAATAATATGAATGACCATGGAAGTAGTTTCTACTTATTCTTTTTTCAATGAATTTGAGCTCAAGAATGAAATATTTGAATGAATAAAGATGAATCTTGAACTTGGTGCCCATTTGGACATAAACCCTTTATCCACTTTAAGAAGCTCAAAACGTTATGAACACAACTTTTTGGTGCTATTATGATTAATTGAACTTATGAACTTTTGGCATCAAGAATTGAATGAATACTTCAATAAATGAACCCAAATTCAATCTTAACTTTGAAATTATAACTCCAATTTTCCAATCTTGCTCGAATCAGATTCTTTGACACCATGATCAAAACAAAGTTTAAGAACCTTGATGACATTCGACTAACTTGAGCACATTAAAACCTTGAGTGGAATTTTGAATAGAATTTGGATGATGAATATTGCTTGGTAAAAACCAATTTTAGAAATCCCCTTGAATCAATATGGACTTGAAGACCTAGAAAGAGAACACGACTTGAGACAATGAAATCAAACTCTAGTTCAAAACAATATTAGTCATAAATTTTAGTATCAACAAGCCGCCAACCCTAAACCTCTGGGCCTCAATTTAAAGAACTAAAGCCATTGCTCAAACACTCTAGATAGAAACCACAATTATCTTGATTAGGTGTCGGGAAATAAACCCTAATCTCTAGAATTTGATGGAATTGGATGGATCATAGCCCTAATTCCACTGTTCATCTTAAATTGATCCTCATATGCAACTCAAGCGTTCATGACAAGTTGAACCTCGAAAATATTTAGGTTAGAATTTGGTACTGTTAGAAATTCATGCTCATCTTTGAGAATTAGCTTAAGTTATTCACATATTCAGAATCGTGAGGAAATTTCTAACAAGTTTGATGTTGGAAGTTTTGTGAATGGATGAGAAATGAATGAGTTACAGGTTCTTTGGCTGGAGGTTGAAGATGAAGGTCATTCAGGACTTGATTTATGTTACATATTTATTGTTTTGTTGATATCAACAAATGTATAGCCACCCCAGTGATAAAGCACACACCTGTTAACCTTTGGGACCTGGGTTCGAGCCCTAGTGGTACCCTTTTGTGCATTTTTCACATTTTTCACATTTTTCACTTTCTTTTTGTTTCTGTTTGCAGCGCTGGGCCTCCAACATTGGGCCTGGCTATTTTTTTGCTTCTTCTAATCCCGGATTCATTTTTGCACCCCCTGGCCCTTTATTTTCTTTATCATTTCATTTTTCTTTTTCTTTATTTTATTTTCATTTTATTTTTTATCATTTTTATTATTATCATTATTGTTATCTTTATTATTTTTATTATTAAAAAATATAAAAATTATTTTTATTATTATTTTCACACTTATATTTTTTATTTTTTTCATAAAAAACAAAAGAACAAAAACATTTTTCATAAAACAAATTAATTTCTTTTCTTAAATAATTAATATTTAGATAATTAGGTTTAATTATTATATTATCCTCTTGTAAATTAAAATTAATTTAGAACTTAGGTTTATTTTAATTGATTAAGTTTCCATATTATTTTCTTTAATTTAAAACCTTTTCATAAAAAACCCTAAAAAACATTTTTAACTTAATTTCCTTCTTAATTAATTTAGGTTTAAATTTTGTTTTATTTTTCATTAATTATTTTTTAATTAGGTTTAGGTTAAAACCCTTTCATAAAATCAAACAAAAATCATTTCTTTTTTCATTTGCATTTGTACATCATTATTTATTCAATTCTGGTACATTTATTCAATATGGTTGTAATAATTAATTAGGTTTAATTTTCTTGCAAATCCCCATTTGTAAATTTATATACCCCTTCCCCTAATGATGTAATAGCTTAGTATTTTTACTTTCCGCAATTTATCACTTTATATAAATGCTAGTAAATTAGGGTTTGTATTGAAAGATAAAATCAACAAGTTAGCAAACCCTAATTCAAGATAAACAAGCATGTAAATCAAACACACTTGCACACTTACACTCTTAGGGTAATTCCACTATGTTGCCTTACAAAAATGTCCATGTTATGCATGTGGGATATCTTAGCCAAAAAGCAATCAAAAATAAAAGATCATAGTCCCTCGATGATGCTATCAATGTTGCCTTTCAAAATGATCTTAGTCCCTCAAAGAGAATTGCTAAGATATCTCACAACATTGCTATCATGGCTATACGATGACCCACGCCCATCCCTATACATCCAAAGATAAGGCTTTTTACCAAATCAATGGTAAGATAGCAATATCAAAGGAAAGGAAGAAATGAACTAAGACTTTTGAGTAGGTAGATTGTTCCTAGTTTCTTTCTCAATTTCAAACCAAAACACTCTTGCTTATTTCCAAAACACACCAAAACACTTTCAAAACATTTTTCAAACATGAAACATTTTCAAAAGATCAACACTTTTATACATTCTTACGAACGAGAACTATTAAAAAGTTTGCCTAAACGATGGTGCCTTTTCAAAATACTTTCAAAAACCATACAAAGCACATTTTCAAACAAAAGAAAGTGATCTAGTAAGCAACTAAGATCCCATAGATAACTCTGGATAAAAAGGGTGCTAACACCTTCCCTTTTCATAATCTACCCCCCCCCCCGAACTCAAGAAATAATATCAAAGGTCTTTCCTGTTCTTTTCGGCCTTTCCTTTTGGATAAAAGAAAAGTCGGTGGTGAATCTTGCTAACTGCAATATTTGTGATAAAACGTAAAACACCCAAGTCAATTCTCCCACCGTATCACAGAAATAGCGACTCTACTGGGGAAGAAACTTAAAAGTTGGGTTACCTTATGGCTATGTCACATTTACTTGCTTTCATTGTTTGACTTGTATGCTTTACATTTTGGTTCCTTGTTTGGGCTTGTTCTAATCCTCTACCCGAATTTGGGATACCTTATAGGTAAGTAGAAATATGTTGTGGAAATTGTGTGGGGTATATCGACATGGTCTAAGCAATATCTATGTTAGTGTGACACATTTGTGGATACTGGTAGCCCTTGAATAGTCAATGAGAATACGGGGCCGTTGTGTGGTGTCATGTAACACTAACTGACTTAGAACCTTTACTTGACCAACTTTGGCCATTAGGAAGTAGTGAGATAACCGGATTTGGTGCAGTCCGAAGTTGGTTGATACTCGATACTACACTCATTGAGGCTTGACTTCTTGGGATATTTCGATCTCCATTAAAGAGGCTCGCGCTAAAACCATGCCCAATAAGAAATATCGATGATATTGAGATCCCTTTGAACCCGGTTACTATTTCTAGGACAGGTTTTAAGCCAACTAAACTTCAAGAGGGTACTTACCTATAAGACTCCATACAAGCCTAAACCTAAGGACTTTTTTGTCTTGTGTGTATATACTTACTTGTACATAACATCATAAACATCATAACATCATACTCATTCTCACTAACCATTTCAAGGATTTTTTGGATTTATCTTTGTTTTGTTTTGTAGGACATGGATTCTATTCGCAGGAAAACCATTCAAGTCAATCTCGTAAGAATTCCTTCCCAACTCAAAGAGCTAGCATCAAGGGTCCCTGAGAACTATTTAGTCACCGAAAGACATGGTTGCCTCCTAAACTTGATTACCTCTAGCATAAATGAAGATATGATGAAGGTATTGTTCCAGTTCTTTGGTCCTCTACACCATTACTTCACTTTTCCCGACTATCAACTTATGCCTACTATGGAGGAATTCTCTCAACTCTTGACGATTCTCATTCTCAATCAACTACCTTTCAACAGTACGGAAAGAGATCCAAGACCTGAAGAGATTTCCCGAGCACTACACTTGCAACAATTTGATATCACAACCAATTGGGAAATAAGGAGTGGTGTCAAAGGTTTCTTAGCCAAGTTCTTGTTTGAGAAATCTCAAGATTGTTGGAACTCTTTCGACTTACAAGCTTTTGAATAAATCTTGGCCCTTCTCATCTATGGGATGGTTTTGTTCCCAAACCCTGATCAACTCATAGATACCAATGCTGTCAAAATCTTCATGTCTCGCAATCCAGTGCCTACCTTGTTGGGAGATATCCTACATTCTCTCCACACTCGCACTATGAGGAAGAGAGGATCCCTCATGTGCTTCACTCATCTTTTGGTAAGATTGTTTATTTCACATCTTCCCCGATCTGTGTTGAAGAACAAGCAAGGTTTGAGGTGGTCCCATAGGTTAATGACGCTCAAACATTTAGATATCCATTAGTGTTCTCGATCCTTGGAGAATGTTACTATCATCGACCATTGTGGGGAATTCCCTAATGTCCCTTTGCTTGGAATTAGATGAGGTATCACCTACAACCCTTGTTGAGCCTTACGCCAGTTTGGATATGCCCGAATGGATGGTCCGCATGATATGCTCATCCAAGGAGTGGTATTCGACTACGAGATCGACGATCAAGGTTATCACCCGAGGTTTATACGAGCTTGGAGGATGGTAAACAAGGTGGATAGCAAGACATTGGGACACAGGAATTCTATTCCACTTGAGCCTTATCTTAGGTGGGTACGAACTCGTTCTCATAAACTTGTGATGCCTTATCCCTCCATCTTATTAGTCATCATGGAACCTATGGTTGACGGAGCTGTCCTATACACTATCTTCCATCCCGACATGCCTACCTCTCTTGAAGACTTGCAAAAGGGTTGGATTCAGCTAAAGGAAGAACGAGATACCTTCGAATCTCAATTCTACGCTAGTGAGAAGAGAGTCTTGGAGCTTACAAAGCAGCTACATGAGGAGCAAAGCGTGAACGCCTACATTGCGCCAAAGAGGATGTGTTCAGTCTTTTTATCTTAGAAAGTTATTTTGTAAGCCCAAGAGGCATGATGTATTCTTTTCAAACTAATTATTGAAAATTGATGTTTGTTCATTTCTTTTGTCTATACAAATTTAAATCTCATTAATCCTTGAAATCATTTGCATATACATTCCATGCATCATAACATGACAGGTTTTCATATAGCAGGTTTCCTTATCTTTCTGCTGTTTATTTCAGCAAGATGGATCTAGAGAAAACTGTGAAGGATCTTCAGACACAAAACTCTCAATTCTAAGAGACTCTACTAGCCCTAGCCAAGGGGCAGAAAGATATGATGGCATTGCTGGCAGTTAAGAAGAAACCCAAGAAGAGAGCCCTGGTCAACATGGGCAGAAGATTCAAAGAATCAGTTCGTCAGATCCTGGTAGTGGAAGACTCATATGAAGAAGATGAGAACCATATTGGTGAGGTTAAGAGTACCCGGGCTGACTGTATTAATGATCAAGTGTCTGATGATGATTATTTTGACGAGCAGTATCCACCCGCCGATATCAAATACAAGCAATTAGAAGACAAATTGAAGGCCTCCGAGATCCAAGCTATCCCCAGTTTAGATTTTGATGATTTGGGATTGATATCTGGGGTTGTTATTCCCCACAAATTCAAAATACCAGTCTTTGCAAAGTACGATGGAGTTTCTTGTCCAAAACTTCACCTGAAATCTTATGTGCGCAAGATACAGCGCACGCCACTGATAAGAAGCTCTGGGGTGGTTCCCGCATCAATACTTGGGAAGATTTAGCTACCGCCTTCTACCACCAGTATCAGTATAACACCGACTTGGCGCCAACAAGAGTTCAGTTGCAAGATATGACCATGAGAAAGAATGAAGGATTTAAAGAATATGCACAAAAGTGGAGAGACCTCGCCAGTAGGGTTCAACCACCTTTGATTGATAGAGAGCACATCGACATGTTTATGGGCACTTTATTTGGTCCATTCTTTAATCTTTTGGTTGGCTTCTCTTCTTCTGGTTTCACTGAATTAATCTTAACCGGTGAAAGAGTTGAAAGCGACATCAAAAGTGGGAAGATCTTTGTGGCATTTGCCTCCACTTCAAATCCTGTCAAGAAACCTTTTCCTACAAAGAAATAAATCAATGTTGTGTACAGGGAAAGGGCCCGTACCAAGAAGGATGACCGCCAGTCTGTTAATGTTGTCCAAATTTCCAATCCAATTCCTGCTCAAAGACCATCTGCTAATCATCAATAGTTTGAGACTCCGAGAAGACAATTTACGATGTTAGGCATGTCACTGTCTCAAGCCTTACAACATTTTCTCAAGGCTAATTAGGTGACATTACGCGATCCTCCTGCCAACCCAGATACCTCTTCGCCAAAGTATAATCTGAACGCCAAATGTGCTTACCACTCAAGCAGCCCCGGGCATGAGACTAACCAATTTTGGGCCTTGAAGAATAAAATCCAGGATTTGATTGATAACAATACTATTGAGTTCGATCCTCCTCCAACTCCAAATGTAATCACCGCACATATGCCAAAGCATGAAAACGGTGTTAATGTTGTTGAAGATACAATTTTCATAGACCCTGTTGAAGACTTGACTACTCTGCTAAATATCATAAAAAAGAATCTGTTGAAAGCTGGGATTTTCCCTGGCTGTGTAAAAGACTGTGTTTGATGTACTAAACAACTCAATGGATGTGAAGGGCTGAAGAAAGGCATTCAACGCCTAATGGATAGCCACGAAATTCTATTTGAGAAAACCCCACTTGCCAAAAGTTTGACTAACAAATTTGAAGATCTCTCCATTATTACCATCTCAAACAAGCCTCTTAGGATCACCTCCAAAGGTACTATTAGGATTTCAAATGAACCAACTGTTGCTCCCTTAATAATTACCAATCCCAGATCAATTCCCTATTCTTCAAACAAGGCAGTGCCATGGAACTATGGTGTTGAGGTGTTTTAGCATGGGATTAAACAAGACGTTTGGATAAAAGAAGGAAAAGATGATGATGTTGATAACATAACTGGCTCAAGCAAAGTAACCAGAACTGGGAGAATATTTTCACCCAATATCTCACCACCAGTTGTTACAAAGGCGCCCATCCACATTACTGCTGCCAAGCCAAGTACTGATACAAGGGGGAAGGAGAAGGTTGTTGAGCCTGTCGTGACTGAAATACCCGCAAAGGATGTTGCTGATGGAGAACCCTCTGCTCGTGAGATGGATGGGATCTTGAAGATCATAAAAAGGAGTGACTTCAAGATTGTGGAACAGTTAGGGAAAACCCCTTCTAAGATTTCAATGTTATCATTGCTACTTTGTTCCGATGCCCATGCTCGGACATTAATCAAATTCCTAAAAAAGGCTCATGTCCCCCATGAGACCATAATGGACCAATTTGAGAATTGCGTGGCTAGCCTAACGGCTGATAATGGCTTGGGATTTTTAGATGCTGACCTAACACCGCTTAGGAAGAACCACAATAAAGCTCTACATGTTTCTGTCAAGTGCAAAGGGACTACCTTAGCACATGTGCTAGTCGACACTGGTTCTTCTCTAAACGTACTACCCAAGGGGGCGTTAGACCATCTAGACTGTGAAGGTTTAGTCTTAAATCCCAATGATATCATCGTGAGGGCCTTCGATGGATCAAAAAGAAACGTTCATAGAGAAGTAGATCTTCCAATCAAGGTGGGCTCCCAAATCTTCAACTCCACCTTATACATCATGGATATCTGTCCTGCCTATTCTTGTCTATTGGGTCGCCCTTGGATCCATAAAGTTAGGGCAGTAACCTTAACTCTCCATCAAAAACTTAAATATCCTGTCAAGGGAAGAATTATCACCGTCTGTGGTGAGGAAGAGTATATGGTGAGCCACCTCAACTCGTTCAAATACGTAGAGATGGATGGAGAATTCATTGAGACCTCGTGTCAAGCCTTTGAAGTCGTGCCATCGATGGTTGCTTCTACCAAATGTTCATTTGATGAGTCCAAAGTTGTTAAAGCCGTGTCGTAGATGGTTTCAGTCAAAGATGCTCGTGCTACAATTGAAGAAGGAAGATGTGATACTTGGGGGCAACTTCTCGATATCCCATTCAAAGTGGACAAGTTTGGTTTGGGCTTCACTGTCAAAGCTCAGAAGGAAGTGAGGCGTGCTCGTGCAGGAAAGCCACCTCTCTGCATTGGAAGCCATGAAGTTAATGTTGTGGGTGATTCAAATGAAGAAGCTGCATTTGAAGATTGGGTGTATCCAACTACAACGGAGCTGAAGAATTGGCATGCCAAGGACTTTGTGCCCATCTCCTTCATTGAGGATTAATCTACTTGTTTATTTCTTTTCTTTCAATTTAAGAATATTTTGTCTGTAATATTTAACAATGACTTTTAAGCCATGTGCCTGGCCCAGGGCGGGTTTTATTTATGTTCATCTAATCATATGATCATTCAATACAAATCATTAGACTCTTTTGCATTCAAATCTTTGTGTTCATTGTCATTATTTTCCTTCAAATACATTTTTCAAAATATCCATGTATCTTACATGCACACACCCACACTCTTGCAGATCCTCATCCACTCTGGATCTTATTGCCGATGACTCTACTATTGCCGACTATGACTTCGAATGTCCAATTAACCAAGACAAAGACAAAGGTGAGGAAGATTGTGATATACCGGGAGAACTAGCCAAACTTCTATTACAAGAGGAAAAAACTATTCAGTCGTATGAAGAGCCAGTTGAAGTCATCAATCTGGGTACTGAGGTAGACAAGAAGGAAATCAAGATCGGCGCTAACTTGGAAAGCAATGTCAAGAACAATTTGGTTCAGATGTTGCATGAGTATGTGGAAGTATTTGCTTGGTCTTATGAAGATATTCCAGGTTTGGATACTGACATCGTAGTTCATCGTCTGCCGACAAAAGAAGACTATCCTCCTGTCAAACAAAAAGTTCGTTGCATGAGGCCTGATATGTCTGAAAAGATCAAAGTTGAAGTGATGAAACAATTTGATGCAGGGTTCCTAGTTGTGACATCCTATCCCTAATGGGTTTCCAACGTGGTGCCAGTTCCAAAGAAAGATGGAAAAGTTCGCATGTGCATAGACTATAGGGATATGAATAGGGAAAGCCCCAAGGATGACTTCCCTCTACCTCACATTGACGTCTTGGTCGATAATACTGCTCAACATAAAGTCTTATCTTTCATGGATGGTTTCTCCAACTATAATCATATAAGGATGGCACTCGAAGACATAGAGAAGACAACTTTCGTTACGCAATGGGGCCCCTTTTTCTACAAGGTCATGCCGTTCGGATTGAAGAATGCAGGGGCAACATATCAAAGCGCTATGGTAGCTTTGTTTCATGATATGATCCATCATGAAATATAGGTATATGTGGATGATATGATTTCCAGATCACAAACTAAAGAGGAACATCTCGATCACTTGTACAAACTATTCGAGAGGCTGAAAAAGTACAAGTTGAGGTTGAACCCTAAGAAGTGCACATTTGGAGTACGATATGGAAAGCTTCTAGGTTTTATTGTCAGCAATAAAGGCATTGAAGTTGATCCTGCCAAGGTAAAGGCCATCCAAGAAATGCCAGTCCCTCACTCTGAAAAGGAAGTTAGAGGATTCTTGGGTCGTCTCAACTGCATCGCCCGCTTCATATCTCACTTGACTGCTACTTGTGAGCCAATCTTCAAACTCTTGAAGAAAGATCAGGTAGTCATATGGAATGATGAATGCCAAGCTGCCTTCGACAAAATCAAAGAATATATACAAGAACCGCTTATTTTCATGCCTCCAGATGAAGGGAGACCCTTGATCATGTACTTGACAGTACTAGAGAACTCTATGGGGTGTGTTTTAGGCTAACATGACGAGTCTGGCCGAAAAGAGCATACTATTTATTACCTGAGCAAAAAGTTTACCGACTGTGAAACCAGATATTCACTGCTCGAGAAAACTTGTTGTGCTCTGGCATGGGCTGCTCGCCGGCTAAGATAGTATATGTTGACTTATACAACTCTGTTGATTTCTAAGATGGACCCAATCAAGTACATCTTCGAGAAACCTTCCCTTTCCAAACGGATAGCAAGATGGAAAATGATTTTGACTGAGTACGACATTCAATACACTATACAAAAGGCCATCAAAGGAAGCGTACTAGCAGATAATTTGGCCCATCAAGCTGTTGATGATTACCAGTCCGTGAACTTCAAATTCCTTGATGAGAACATCATGCTGGTGATCGACTGTGCGAAACCTGGACTGTATGACGGACTTGAACAAGGATCCCGATGAACTATGGTCTTCGATGGGGCTTCCAACGCCTTAGGTAACTGAATTGGTGTTGTGATCATCTCTCCTGAAGGTTGCCACACTCCTTTCACTTCCAGATTATGCTTCGATTGCACGAACAATATGGCTGAGTACGAAGCTTGCATCTTGGGTCTAAAAGTTGCCATTGACTTGAGGATCAAGCATTTGAATGTGTTTGGGGATTCCGCTCTAGTGATCAACCAAGTAAAAGGAGATTGGGACACTAAACACCTTAATCTCATCCCTTACAAATAATTTGTGCTATCCCTGATTCCCTACTTCGAAGAGATCACCTTTGAGCACTTCCCCAGGGAAGAGAATTAGTTGGCTGACGCCTTGGCAACCATGTCTTCAATGTTCAAGGTCAGATGTAACAATGAAGCCCCCTATGATTACGATTGAAAGATTCGACGAGCCTGGCATTGCTACGAGCTTGACACTGACGCAGAAAAGCCATGGTACCATGAGGTGATGAGATATCTCGAAGCACAAGAGTGTCCCGAGAGAGCATCCATCAATGACAAAAAGTTATTACGAATATTTTTAGCCAAATTCTTCCTAAGAAACAGAATATTGTACAAGCACAACCATGACTCTACTCTACTCCGATGTGTGGGTAAGAAGGAGGCGGAATAAATTATGGAAGACATTCACGATGGTCTCTTTGGTACTCATTCAAGCGGACATACGATGGCCAAGAAAATCCTAAGAGCTCGCTACTATTGGTCAATGATGGAGACTGATTGCCATCAACACTCAAGAACTTGTCACAAATGCCAAATCTATGCTGACAAGGTCCATGTGCCTCTTATCCCTTTGAACGTCATGACCGCTCTGTGGCCATTTGCAATGTGGGGAATTGACATGATTGGAGAGATCAAGCCCACCGCTTACAATGGACATTGCTTCATTCTGGTTGCTATTGACTATTTCACCAAATGGGTCGAAGACGACTTGTTTTCCTCAGTCACCAAGAATGTGGTAGTCAGATTCATCAAACATAACTTCATCTGCCGCTATGGTATCCCCGAAAGGATCATCATCGACAATGGGACTAACCTCAACAATGCTATGATTACCGAGCTTTGCACTTAGTTCAAGATCAAGCATCACAATTCTTCTCCATATAGACCTAAAATGAATGGTGCAGTCGAAGCGGCCAACAAAAACATTAAGAAGATTATGCAGAAAATGGTAGTAACCTATAAGGAATGGCATGAGATGTTACCGTTTTCTCTTCACGGCTATCGCACTTTAGCTAGAACATCAACTGGGGCAACTCCCTTTTCTCTAGTCTATGGCATGGAAGTTGTTTTGCCAGTGGAAGCTCAGATCTCCTCACTAAGGATTATGAATGAGGCATGCTTAGGCAAAGACGAGTGGATTCAGACAAGGTTGGATCAGCTGAACTTGATCGATGAAAAGTGACTGGCTGCTTTCTGTCATGGTCAGACGTACCAAAAATGTATGATCAAGGCTTTCAATAAAAAGATCAAGCCTCGAGTATATCAAGCTGGTGACTTGGTGATAAAGCGCATCATTCTGCCACAAGGCGACCCTAGAGGCAAATGGACCCCCACCTACGAAGGTCCATTTGTTGTCAAGAGAGTGTTCTCTGGCGGTGCTATGATGCTAACTACCATGGATAGTTAAGACTTCCCCCATCCTATAAACGCGAACATAGTTAAAAAATACTATGCATAAGATACCCGCTAGGTTGACACACCTAGGAAAAAATAAGGGCATCCCGGCAAACCAAAAGGTTTGGGCAAAATTAGGGATATATGCAAAAGATTGTACACCCTGCAAGTTGAAAATCCGAAAGGGCGACTTGGGAAAAAATGGGTATCCTGGTGGGCTGAAAACCCGAAAGGGAGGTCCAGGCAAAAGTTAACGATTGAAACTGTATGCTTATGTCCCGCGGAATCACCACAGTCAACTTTATCACCAAGATCCGATTTCAAACAGTCCAAGATCAATCCAATCAACTTATGTCAATGGCAAGTGGAATTCGAAGACATTGGAGCAATAGTAGAGTTAGAAGGCAATGAGATCATATCATATGGCTATTTGTTTTTGTTTTCAATATTTGTTTTCCTTTCGACGATTTTCTTTTACTAGGATTTTCGTCTCTTTGTACAAAAAACGCCTCTTCATGGGAAAAATATCAATACAAGTATACTTTGAAGTGTAAACCTTTTGTCTTTGTTTTAAATGCAAAATTGTCCAATGACTAAAATTGAACGAACATATGCATATGAACATAATTAAAACTATTTGGCACATGTGTCTTGCTAAACAGTAACAAGCATACCTTTAATGTATATGAAATATTCCCACAGAGTTATTTCATTAGAATTATCCCCATAAGGCGGCTACAATAAACCAATCCTCAACAGAGTTACCCACAAAGTCTCTTTGCATAGGTTGATCTCCATCCAGAGTCCCAATCTTTTGGCAGTTTTCTCTCCCAGCTAAGTTGATCTTACAAGAAGAAGAACTCACCTCTTCAACAGTTCATAAACAGGGTTTATTTCCCCAACAAACAACGATTAGCATAACTCCCCAGACGAGTTCAAAATTCCCCGGCATAGCCTATTTCCCCCAGCTGAATATATCCTCCCCAGCTGAGACTGTTATCCCCAAACAGAGTCTATCCTCCCCAAGCTGAGCATGTCTTCCCAACTGAGTTTATCCTCTCCAGCTTAAGTTTTCCTTTCATACTATTGAAAATCATAGGGGCCATAACTCCTAATCCCCATTAAAGTCGTCAACAAAACCTTTACTATCTCCAAAAGATACTATAAAGCCTGGACCCGACCAGATATTAGTACAAATTTTCAAGTTACTATGGAACTTGGACCCGACCAGATAATAGTTCACTTCTCAAGTCACTATAGAGCCTGGACCCGACCAGATGATAGTGAAAGCCTTTAGATATTATGAAGCATGGACCTGACCAGATAATAGTACTACTTTCAGAATACTATGAAACCTGGACTTGACCAGATAATAGTTTAATTCTCCAAAGATATAGAAGAACCTGGATTCAACCAGACCAAGGTTTAACTTCTCTTCCTCAATAGAGTTTGCCTCTACCCCAACAAGTTACTGTGAAGCCTGGATCTGACCAGATATCAGTTTTCAACTTCATCTTTTCAAGTAAGTTATTGTGAATCCTGGATCCGACCAGATAACAATTCCCCCTTAGAAGTTCATTGTGAAACTTGGAATCCGACCAGATAACAACTAAGTTCCCCAAGCAAGTTACTATGAAGCCTGGCCCGACCAGATAATAGTATAACTTTTCAAAAACTATGAAGCATGGACCCGGCCAGAGAGTAGTTATCACTTCAAGTTACTATGAATCCTGGACCCGATCAGATATCAGTTTAACTTCATCCTTTCTATCCAGTTACTGTGAAGTCTGGATCCTACCAGATAACAGTTAACTTCCTTATCCCCGGCAAGTTGTTGTGAAGTTGAGAATCCAACCAGATAGCAGCTTAACTTCACTCTCCCCAGGAAATTTTCTATGAAGCCTGGAATCCGACCAGATAACAGTCAATTTATTTCTCCCCTAGTAAGTTACTGTGAAGCCTGGATCTAACCAGATAGCAGTTGACTTCCTCATCCTCAGCAAGTTGTGAAGCCTGGATTCGACCAGATAACAGCTGACATTCAAAAGACAATCCTCAGCGGAGGCATTCTTTTAACAAATTTGAAGATATGCATATTCTTAATCCCCAACAGCAATCTGGGATTCAGAACTCCTCAGCATCAGTCAGGGATTTATTTTCCCGAACAAACATACATCTCACATTCATACATCAAAGCATATACATACAAAATGCATTTAGCATGATCCCATTCATCTTGTGAACATCATGCATACATCTACTTTTTACTAACCACTTTCCCACAGGTAGAACATCAAGTTTTAGTCTAAATCAACAAAAGATTTATGCTGATACTTCCTCCAATTTTTACCAACTTTCCTCCAAATGGCATCTATAAGCCCATTCACAATACATCTTTGAGTGCAAATTTCTGGGCACTCTAGTGTTCAATCATCTTTCACTTTCAAGTCACGAATGGCGGGTCCACCAATCTAACTCTTCAGGTTTAAGAAGATTGAACAGAGGCAGCTGTTGTACCCCAAAATTTTCTCTCTCATTTATCAAGTAATCTCCCACAAGATCTCCTTTGGTTCAATACGGCACAAGGGTTGATCAGCTCAAGACACCTCCTTAAGCATTGATGACTGAAAATTAGGGTTTGATATTGCACAAGGACAAATGGACTTTTAATTCCCCATATGACTTTCATGGATCATTTTGGATCCTCGGGATTACTCATGTCAAGTTTCAATCCTTGGATCACATTTTTGCCCAGTCAATTGATTAGTTGACCAAAAATCAATTATCTTGGGGAAAAAGTCAACTATGGTCAATTTACAGTCAAACTTCATAATTTTTGGTCCATATAAACATTATGAACTCATATATGTCATTTGATCAAGTTTGGATCACAATTCTTCAAGAAATTTGATCAGATCATCAAAAGGGCAAAATGGTCAAAATTAGGGTTTTGATTGAGAAGGTGCAATTTCTGATTTTTGGCCTAGCAAATGATTGATTGGTTTAAGTTATGATCTCAAGGATTCAAATGCTTCATTTTGACCTAATGGAATGGCGTAAAACATCTCTAAAGTTTGATATGTTGACAGATGAATTTCAGTCAATTGATGAAAAGTCAACTTTACACTAAAAAGTCAAACTTTGACTTTTTGGTCAAAATCAAGTACCAAATATCACAATTCATAAAAACATATCAAACTATGAAACTTTTTCATCAAGAAATAAAAAATTCAAGATTTCATTTTGAAAAGTCAAAATTTCTAAACTTAAAATTTTTTCTAACCGTTGAAAATTTCATATTTTTTCACAACTTTGAGCCAGTTTTTCACCATGATGCAAGATGATTCAAAGGAAACTTCCAACATGAAAGTTATAGATCTCAATGATATCTAAAACATTGTAGAACAAAACCTCTCCTATAAATGCATGAATTTCAAGTTAAGATTTTGTGGATACATGTTCATGAAACTTGGAAACTTAGTGAAATTTTGCCCTACTTTAGGCAGGATTTTCACCTAACTTCATGGCAATTTTTCACATAGTTACAAGATGAATTTTCAAAAATTTCAAACATAGATGTTGTATAGGATGTTACAAGCTTTCAAAAATGTCCAAGAACTCATTGAGATCATGTTTGAGCAAGGAGAATCGAAGGCGTGAAGTTAGGGTTTCATTCTTGAATTACAAGCCATTTCTTGATGAACACGTGAACCAAATCCATGCTAGGCTGCATAATATTTGCTTTGAATGCCTCAAACTTATTTGTCACTCCATAATTAATGTTTTGCACATCTGCTATAAGCTTTAATCCAATCATTCAATGCATTACCCGTGCTTAATACCATTTTAGGAAGAAAGGCAACATTGTCATTTTGGAAAAGTGGCTTTATGCACAAAGTCCACTCTTCTTGAGCCTCTAACTTGTTTGTTCAGCACACACTCAACATACAAAGTCATATAAAAATGTTTAAAGTTTGTAACCACTCTAGACAACCTTGTACAATGCATTGGGACAATGTGTATCAAGCTTGCTTCAAAAACAAGAAAAAGAGCCATAACACGTGATTTTGAATTCTGATCAAGGACAAGTCTCCAAACTTGTTGCTTATAAATAGGGTCACTATTTGTGAGCTAGAAGATGAGCAAAAAGATCCTGAAATACTCCCAAACTCCCTCAAATCAGAAATTGCCCAAAAACTCCATTGTTGCACAGTTTTTGACTTTCAACTTCAAACTTCCATTTCCCTTGTGCGTTCTTTGGCTTTTTAGTTCCTAAAGATTCCTTACATAAAATACAAACCATACATGTCCCTGTCACACGACTGTAACTCCATTTCCATCATCCTCCATAACAAAAAACAGAGCATTGCAGTTGGACTTCTTCAGGCCATTTCAGCCACTCTCAACTCAAGCTAAGCATTGCATTAACTTCCTAGAGACTCAAGGAAGCTAACATGATCATTGCATCACCTTGAATCAAGTTCAAACTCATTTCACGATTTCCAATTTTGAGGTATTTTTCTTGAACTTCTATCTTCTCATTTAGGCATTGTTAGGCTTGCATTTGTGAAGATAAAATGTAGACATCATTGTCGTGAAACTATACATGTCCATAGATTTCATTTATGTTGCTTGAGTAGGGTGAATTTTGAGTTTGAACCTCTGAAAATATTTAGGTCATAATTTGGTACTGTTAGGAATTCATGCTCATCTTTGAGAATTAGCTTAAGTTATTTACATATTCAGAATCGTGAGGAAATTTCTAACAAGTTTGATGTTGGAAGTTTTGTGAATGGATGAGAAATGAATGAGTTACAGGTTCTTTGGATGGAGGTTGAAGATGAAGTTCATTCAGGACTTGATTTATGTTACATATTTATTGTTTTGTTTATATCAACGAGTGTATAGCCACCCTAATGGTAAAGTGCGCGCCTGTTAACCTTTGGGACCTGGGTTCGTGCCCCAGTGGTACCCTTTTGTGCATTTTTCACATTTTCACTTCCTTTTTGTTTCTGTTTGCATTGCTGGGCCTCCAACATTGGGCCTGGCTATTTTTTTGCTTCTTCTAAACTCAGTTTCATTTTTGCACCCCTGGCCCTTTATTTTCTTTATTATTTCATTTTTCTTTTTCTTTATTTTATTTTTATTTTATTTTATTTTTTATCATTTTTATTATTATCGTTATTATTATCTTTATTATTTTTATTATTAAAAAATATAAAAAATATTTTTAATTTTTTTTCTTCATAAAAAACAAAAGAACAAAAACATTTTTCTTAAAACAAATTAATTTCTTTTCTTAAATAATTAATATTTAGATAATTAGGTTTAATTATTATATTATCCTCTTATAAATTAAAATTAATTTAGAACTTAAGTTTATTTTAATTGATTAACTTTCCATGTTATTTTCTTTAATTTAAAACCTTTTCATAAAAAACTCTAAAAACATTTTTAACTTAATTTTCTTCTTAATTAATTTAGGTTTAAATTTTGTTTTATTTTTCATTAATTATTTTTTTAATTCGGTTTAGGTTAAAACCCTTTCATAAAATCAAACAAAAATCATTTCTTTTTTCATTTGCATTTGTACATCATTATTTATTCAATTTTGGTATATTTATTCAATATGGTTGTAATAATTAATTAGGTTTAATTTTCTTGCAAATCCTCATTTGTAAATTTGTATACCCCCTCCCCTAATGATGTAATAGCTTAGTATTTTTACTTTCTGCAATTTATCGCTTTATATAAATACTAGTAAATTAGGGTTTGTATGGAAAGATAAAATCAACAAGTTAGCAAACCCTAATTAAAGATAAACAAACATGTAAATCAAACACACTTGCACACTTACACCCTTAGGGTAATTCCACTTTGTTACCTTACAAAAATGGCCATGTTATGCATGTGGGATATCTTAGCCAAAAAGCAATAAAAAATACAAGATCATAGTCCCTCGATGACGCTATCAATGTTGCCTTTCAAAATGATCTTAGTCCCTCAAAGAGAATTGCTAAGATATCTCACAACATTGCTATCATGGCTATACGATGACCCACACCCGTCCCTATACATCCAAATATAAGGCTTCTTACCAAATCAATGGTAAGATAACAATATCAAAGGAAAGAAAGAAATGAACTAAGACTTTTGAGTAGGTAGATTGTTCCTAGTTGCTTGCTCAATTTCAAACCAAAACGCTCTTGCTTATTTTCAAAACACACCAAAAAACTTTCAAAACATTTTCCAAACATGAAACATTTTCAAAAGATCAACACTTTGTATACATTCTTACGAACGAGAACTATTACAAAGTTTGCCTAAATGATGGCGCCTTTTTAAAATACTTTCAAAAACCACACAAAGCACATTTTCAAACAAAAGCAAGTGATCTAGCAAGCAACTAAGAGCCTATAAATAACTATGGATGAAAAGGATGCTAACACCTTCCCTTTTCATAATCTACCCCCCGAACTCAAGAAATAATCTCAAAGGTATTTCCTGTTCTTTTCAGCCTTTCCTTTTGGATAAAAGAAAATTCGGTGGCGACTCTTGCTAACCTCAATATTTGCGATAAAATACAAAACATCCAAGTCAGTTCTCCCACCGTATCACACACAAGAACGGTTTTTGTAGTGCCATTATCATCACCTTTCAAAAACAAACAAAAGGAAGTATTGTATAACTTGACTGGGTTGGAGTTGGGTCAGCTGCTTCCAATACAGAGGAAGGACTAGAGCATCTCCCTGGAGGTTCATTGAAGCCACCACAACATCTTGAAAGAGGTTCAGATTCAAAACAAATTGCAGTCTCATGGTGAGTCTTCTTAAATTTGAGCTATTCATTTCAAACATCATTAGTGATTCATTGTCGAAGATAAATGTAATAATCATTGTCTTTTGAAGCTAAGCATTTACTTGTTTTTCATTTCTGTCAATACTATATTGAGAACTAACCCCTACACACAATAGAACAATATTTAAGGCAAAAAACTACAACATAAGTCAACACATCCTCACATGAGTCGACTCATTTTAGTGACAGAACATGGTATGAGTCGACACAAGGCCTTATGTAGCGATACATACTGCTATCTAGACCCAAAAACAAAAAGACAAAAGGTACATGAGTCGATATAAAACACGATTGTGTTGACACAAACAAGAAATGAGTCGAGACATACCATTATGTATCGACTCATACTGAGTTAATTTTGGTTTTACAGGAACAAGGAGAGTTATGTGTCGATGCATAGATGCATGTGTCGACACATAAAGGTTAAAAAAGTATTTTTTTTTCCTTTCTTTTACACTGTTTTTATATTTGCTGTATATTTTCTTCATTGTTATTCAATATGGTTGTAATAATTGAGCTTATTTCATCCCCATTTGTAAATTATACCCCCATCCCCAAGTGATGTAATAGCTTAGGATTTCAGTTCTCGCAACTTATCGCTTTAATATAATTGTTAGTAATTAGGGTGTGTATGACAAGATAAAATCAATCGTTAAAAAACCCTAATCTCAAAGACAAAAATGCATGCAATCGAAACACAATTCACACACGCACACCTTTAAGGTAATCCCGCTTTTTTCCTATGAATAAATAGTCATGTCCCTCGAATATGGGACGCTTTAGAAAATACCCTCGATAAAGAAATCTTAGTCCCTCGATGTTACCTTCAGTAAAACGATCTTAGTCCCTTATGAAAATTGCTAAAGTGTCTCATAAGTTTCCTTCTATGACTATACGATGACCCACGACCGTCCATTCACATCCAAAGATAGGGCTTCTTATCAATCAATGATAAAGTAGCAATATCTAAAGAATGAGGAAAAGAACACAGATCTTTTGAGTAGGTAGAATTCCCATAGTTGCTTGCTCACAAACTAAAATCATCTCCACACTCACACTTTCAAAACATCTTCAAAAAACAAACATCTCTTTGAACTATTTTCAAAACCAACACTTTGTATACATTCTTATAGAGACGAGAATCATTACAATTTTTTCCAAAACAAAAGGTGTTTTCAAAATATTTTCAAACTCACACCAATCACAAATACATTTCAAATAAAGCATTTTCAAAGTGATCAAGCAACTAAAAGTCCGTAGATAACTACGGATAAAAAGGGTGTTAATACCTCCCTTTTTCATAACCTATCCCCTGAACTCAAGAAAATATCTTAAAAGGTCTTTCATGTTCTTTTCATCATTTCCTTTATTGGATAAAAGAAAAATCGGTGACGACTCTTGCTATCTGTAACAATTACGATAAAACGCAAAACAACCAAGTTAGTTCTCCCACCGTATTACACATATCATCTCCCTTATCACAGTCGCGTTATTGTAACAATGAAAATATTAGTAGAGCTTATACATACAAAAACCAAAACTTACACAAACTCATCACCTTTAACCCAACAATGAATTCTAGACGACAATAATATCATATCCATAGCAGAAAACAATGTGAAGTTAAAAAGAAGTGGGGATAATAAGTTTCCTCCGCCCCGCAACAATCTCTGCAAACACCAACAGCAACCTCTGCGCCACCCCAAGTCGGTCGAAAGAACCGCCACGACTCATCCCCTTACCACACTCCAAACTACACAGATTTTGAGACTCCAGCCTTCCTCTCTGATCGCAGCCGCGAGTCCACAATGCACCAGAAACAACACGTGACACTGACAAATGCCCTATAGCACCGAGAACCGTCACAAAAGTAAACCACCAAGGTGCACTCCAAGATCCACAGTCCACACCTTCTGCCACAGAACCAACAAGATCGCAAACCCCTCTATCCAGATCCAGTGTAACAACAACCCGCAACGCACCAACGATTCTGGGTTTCAGGTGCAATAGTTTCACCTTTTGATGGCTTGTGTGTTTAATTTGAATTTACGGGAGATTTATTAAGTTGAGAAGATGAAGAGATATGGAGGAGTAAGGTTAGCAGAAGATCTAAAAAAATGAGAAAGAAAGAATACTGAGGTTTGGGTTAACGTGTTCTGTTTCTTAAAGTTTGGTCTTCTTTTGTTTTTATTTTTAATAGGAAGTTTTTTCCTTTTTAATTTTATAAAGAGAGTGCCATGTGTCTTCTTCTAATTGGGTTATGGTTTAAATTTGGAAAAATGAAGCATATATATTAGATATGGGTGGTTCGCCCCATTTGGTTCTACTCTAACCTCTTTACTTTTTTTATATATCTATTTTATTAGGATTTAAAATTACTTCTAATATCATTTAGGCTTTAGCCTTGATTTGGGTCTGCACTTTTAGTAATTCTCCCCCATTTTCAATCCATACATCCTAGTTCATGTATTTTATTTAATTTTTGATATTTATTCAATTGGTTATATTTAAATTATCTTAGTTCGATTCTAATTATTACAAAAATAAATAAAAAAGACTTATTTTAAATAATTAATTCAAATATTTCTCAAACAAAATTAATTCAACAATTCACGAAGATATTTAAACCCACACGACTTACTAAATATCTCATTCACGAGCGACACATGACCAATCTGGCTTGTGATGAGGAAGACTTTACCAGACTCCCTTCGCATCCTTCATAACGAGCAACATGTGGCCAATATTTGGCCACATGAGGAGAAAGACTTTATCAGCCTTTCATCCGTTATGTGTCTTACCATACTCTTTAATCCAACCAAAACATCAAAACAACTAACCAACATCAAATCAATTTTTTACTAACATAATAAAAAACCCAAGATATTTTCGAAAAAGGATTAAATAGAATTACTTTCAAAATTAACTGCGAACTACGTCTACAATCACTCTTTTACAAAATCCAGACAAGGTTCAAGGATAAATTCGAAAGCAATTCTACGTAATCTTATAAAAAAACACCAACCAACTACGAACTACGAACTACGGATTGGGACTCTGATTCCTCATAAGAGGATACGTAGGCATGCGACTAAAATCGTGGTGAGTTCCCCTAATAAAAACTAAAAGCCTATTTCTTAAAGATTGCGTTTCTAAACCCTAGTATCCTTGTGAACAAGATAGATGAGGGGTGCCTAACACCTTCCCTTCGTCTAAGAACGAGTCCAACAACCTAGAATCTCTGACTAAATTAGGGTTATCCTTTACATTCCCTTATCAAAGATAAAAAATTAGGGTGGCGACTCTCAATTTTAAAACCGGTTACAACACCATCTAGGAGAGGTTTGATAACGTCCAATTAGGTTTTGCGTAACCAAGAATATTGGGTTGAGAATTATGGGTATTTCATCTGGAAAAACTTCGGGTTTGTCCTCCAAGATCTTTGGTAGATTTGGAGCTTTTGTACAAGACTTTCAAAAGAGGATTACAGCATAGTGAAAGCTTTGGAGTTAGGGTAACCCAAAGGAGTAGCGAGAGAACGACGAATCAAATTGGAAGTGCTTGTGTTCAATAGTTACAATTGATCGTGCGTGAAATAGATTTGGAGTTAGGGTAACCCAAAGGAGTAGCAAGATTCGATAAATCAATTGGTAGCTATTGTATATTAGTCTTGCTCAAGATCAAAGGAAGAAAATGGGTTGAATCAATAACAAACGGTTAGGGGTTGTGTGGTTGCTCTTGTAACACTTCTCTTGTAATACTTTTTTTTTCAAAGTAAGAATTGAATTCTCAATTTCAATTGAAAACGGGGGCAGACGTAGCCATATCGAGGACGTATTGGTGAACTTCCTAAACAAATCCTTGTGTCTCTCTCTCTTATCTCTTTACTCGCTTTTATATTTCATTACGTAATTTGTTGAATTTCATTGTTTAATTAATCGACTCGTAAGAATTTTTCTATGATTGTTTTTGTTAAATTAGTTTGTTAATTAGCTTATAATCACTTTGATTATACATGCTTTTTCATATCAACAAAACTCAAAGGAAAATTCTAAAAATTTTATCGCACACTAAGTGTTTGATAAATTGCATTATTCCATATTTTTGTTTAATTACATTAGAAATAGGTTGCTAGTTAATTGTGTTGAATGAATAATAAAGTATTGATTGTTTTAAGTGTGTTAATTCCTCTAATCAACTCACTTATTCCATAAGGCTTTTTGCATATCCGAATTCCAATAACTAGGTTCGTATAGAAGATTTTATCGTTCTACATTAAAACCTTCCACTTTCACTCTTTTAAAATAAATTTTTAACTACCAACTTTTGATTGGTATTTTTATCTTAGTAATCTATTCATCCCCTCTAGACAAGTCGCCATCGTCTAACATTTTATAGCTTTAGTGTTTTCTCATATCAAACAAGATAAACTTGATACTAAGGTTGTGAAGTGTGTCATCATTGGCTATCCTAAAGGGGTGAATGGTTACAAACTTTGGAATATGGATCTTGGAGGATCGAAATTTATCAAAGTCAGGGATATACATTTTGATGAGACCCGTATGAGAATGTAGGGTAGAGATCCAGAGTTTAAATAATCTAAAAATATGGTGGAAAAGGCTCAGTTTAAGGTGGATGTTCCTACTAGTGAGACTAGAGACAAAGAGGTAATTGAGACTCATGTTTCCAATACTATAGAAGGATAACATACAATGTCTCCTAATTATCAGTTAGCGTGTGATAGGGTTAAAAAGGAGATTGTACAACCTCAAAGGTACGACTATGCTGATCTTATTTGTTATGATTTGAATGTGGTTGAAGGGATGCAAGACTTGAATTCAAAGACATTTAGAGAAGCAATCAAAAGCAAATATAGTCAAAGATTGTTAATGGATGTAAATCATGATTTGAATTCATTGATGAAGAATCATACTTGGAAGCTTGTGAGTCTACCTAAGAAACAAAGGATAGTTGGATGCAAGTGGATCTTCCAAAAGAAGGAAGGTGTTCTAAGATTTGAAGAACCAAATATTAAGGAAAGACTTTTAGCGAAGGGTTTTACTTAGGTGGAAGGGATTGATTACAATGAAATTTTTTTCACATGTGGTAAAATATTATTCTATAAGGGTACTTATGGTAATTTTAAGTCAATATAATATTGAGTTGGAACATATGGACGTCAAATCCACTTTCTTACATGGAGAACTTGAAGAACAATCTACATGAAATAACTTGTCGATTTTGTAGAAGATAAGGCTAATGTATGCTTGTTGAATAAAGCTTTGTATATGTTGAAATAAAGCCCAAGATAGTGGTATTGTCGGTTTGATGAATTTATTCTTGAACATGGTTTTGTAAGGAGTAATTATGACAGTTGTGTATACATATTGAAGATGAATGAGAAAGTCATTATCTACCCCTTCTATATGTTGATGATATTTTGATGGAAAACTCTAGTAAAAATAAGATCGTTAAGCTCAAGGAGATCTTGAATGATGAGTTTGAGATGAAAGATCTTGGTAAAGCTAAAAGATTCATGAGTATGGATATCATGAGAAGTCAAAATAATAGTGAATTTGTTTTTATCTCAATCTATTTACTTGAAGAAAGGGGTAGAGCAATTTAGAATGCAAGATGCTAAAAATGTCAACACTCCTATGGGTAATCATATGAAGCTTTCGAATAAACAATGTCCCCAAAATAAGGAAGAGAAGAAGAAAATGGAAATTACTTCATATGCAAGTGGGTTGGAAGCGTTATATATGATATGGTTTATAGTAGATCGAAATTAACATATGCAGTCAACATAGTAAGTCGATTTATGGAAAATTTTGGTTAGGTTAATTGAGAAGCTTTAAAGTGGGTGATGAAGGGTAGTTTAAAGTACATAAGGTCAACTCAAAAGGAAGACACTTTAGTGGATTTTGTAGATTCAAATTATGCATGTGATGTGAACACTAGAAAAACCCTATAAGGTTTTGTGTTTACATTATTTGAGACAATTATACGATGGAAGGAAAATCAACAATCAGTGGTCATGTTATCTACTACTCAAGCATAATATATTGCCTTTGTTGAATGGGTCAAGGAAGTTATATGGATGAAACATATGATTGGGGAGTTTGAGATTACTCAAGAACGTGCGAAGATAAATTATGATAGTCAAAGTGTCATTCACTTAGCCAATCATCATCAGAGAACTAAACACATTGACATTGGTTTACACTTTATAAGGGACATGATAAAGTCAAAGGAGATCCAGATTCAGAAAGTGCCCTCAAAAAAGAATCCAAAAAAATATATTCACCAAATCATTGTCAAGATTAAGGTTTATGATTGGACTCTTGATCAAATTTGTTGAAGAGTGATTCAAACTTTAGAGAAAACACCAAGGTTGTAATATGCCGTAAAAGCTCAAATGAGAAAAAATATTTTGGTATTGATATATTTTTGGGTTTGGGCCTCTTAATATTTTTGTAGTTATAAATATGAGTTTCTCTAATTTGTTGTGAGACAATTTGTAGAAGTTGTATAAGTTAGAAATCCTAGTGAAAATAAAATGGTAAAATTTCTTAGAGTTATATTTTAGAGATTTGACATCCTTTTGGAGTTATCTTGAGTTTGTGTAATTCTTGTATTGAGAGTTGGAGAGATTGAGAAACACTTGGATAAAAAATATAGTTTGTTCTTGTAAACTCCAAAGAATATTTTCTTAACATTCATATTGCAATCTATTGTAACTACTTTTGAAGTATAGTGCATTAAAAAGCTACTCTCTCCCTTAGACGTAGATAAGTTTGATTGAACTAAGCAAACAAATTTTTGTATTCTTGTATATTATTATTTTTATTGTTTGAGACCATTTATCTAATTGTTATTATTCTTTATCCTATATATTAAATTTCTTAGAGTGATTAAGCTCGAAATAATTCTCCTAAAATTGTTTTAATTATTCTATTAATTTCACAATATATTTTATTTATGAATACAAAAAATAGTTGAAAAAATTTAGTTGTAAAAGAGTTCAAAATATTAAAACTAGTTTATAAATGCAAACTGATTATAAATCAATTTATATAAATTGATTTTAAATTGAATTAAAATTGCTTTAACGATCATTTGTTTTTTTATTGAAGTGATTATTAAAAATTAAACTAAAATATTATTGTGATTTAGTTTAGTGTCGTTCATGAACTATAAATACCCCCTTATTTAAGCTACCATTTTCTTCAACAATCAAAGAAAAACAGATTGGAGTTTTCTTTTGAAACATATCCTTTGAACATTAACAGGGAGTTATGATCAAATTCCACGTTGGACTAAATTATCTTTAATCGGAAGCTTATTATTAAACAATCATAAGAGAGAAACTTTTAGATAGACAAAATTATTTTAAATAATTCCCTAGATATTTTAAATAACTAATCATGTATTTTTTCATATTTTAATCATAGACTATAATAATAAAATCAAATATGTAAAAAAATACAGTTACTAAACTTCAGTTATTAAAAATTAAGAAATTCATAATTTAATATAAAATATTTTTTTTTATATAATTATTTCTTTTTAGTTTCTTCACATACGACGATCTACCTTTCCGCGTCTCAAAACTCAAATACCGAGTCCGTATGCATCAAGGGGAAATTGTTTTGGGTTAGTCAAAATAGTTTCACCTTACTTGATAGTCGAGCTTAAAAGTAATTTATATACAACACCATACACCTAAATTCAAAGAGACGTCTTTTCTAAAAGATAAAGCCGTGAAAATTTTAGATTTCTCATAATTTCCCTTATAAATATCTCACCAATTTCATGCATTTCATAGTCATCGACAAAAACTAGATTTCTCAAATCACACACTACAAACTAAAACTATCTCTTATGGCATTGAAGCACTTGTCCCTTATTTTCATGCTCTTCTACTCATTAGGAGTGGATGCAACTATTTTCACTCTGCAAAATAAATGTAGGAACACAATGTGGCCAGGGATTCTAACAGCACCAGGAAAACCTCAACTCATTCACGGAGGAGTTAAGCTAAAACCAGGCCAAGCTATAAACGTTACTGCACCGAGAGGTTGGTCCGGCCGTTTTTGGGGCCGGCGTGGATGCACATTCAACAGCTTTGGTATCGGAAAATGCATCACGGGAGACTGCGGAGGCAGACTTAGATGTGCTGGAGCCGGAGGCGAACCACCGGCTTCACTGGCAGAGTTTACACTCAACAGTCCAGTCGGAGATTTTTACGATATTAGCCTTGTTGATGGTTACAACATGCCAATCTCAATCTTTCCCTTAGGAGGATCTGGAATGTGTAAAGCAGTTAAATGTATTTCAGATTTGAACAGAAACTGTCCTGCTGGATTGGAGTTGAGAAACATTAAAGGCCGCGTTGTTGGTTGTAAGAGCGCTTGTATGGCTTTTCACAAGCCGGAATTTTGTTGTAACGGTGTCTTCAATAGTCCGAGAATGTGCGGGCCAAGTAGCTACTCAAAGGTGTTTAAAGCTTCGTGTCCTATGGCTTATAGTTATGCATATGATGATGCTACCAGCACTTTTACTTGCTATGGAGCAGATTACATAATTAGGTTTTGTTAGATAGGGAAGGAGGAGTTAGACATTGTGCAGAGTAGCCTCATGTTTTTGGAGGCCCTGTGTAGATCAAGCGCAATTTATTCGTGTCAAAATAAATAGAAACTTTATTTAAGCACGATTTAACCGTGACAAGTTTTAGGCCTTGTGCCTTTCACGCCCTCAAAGACGGCCTTGACATCGAATAAAAGCTTATATTCATCACACATTCTTGAACTTTATTTGATTTCATATCAATGTCAATCAAAATAACAAAGTAACTTCATAGGAAGAAAAATTATGCAGAACAACAAAACTCTCAGTTTAAAAATGAATAAAAAAATTGTAGGGAAGAAAGGATGGCAGAGTATATTGTACAGATAATCAATACCTAAAGGTAGCTTAAGGTGAAAACGTATTCTACAAAATGCTGCAACAATTGAATTTCCTTTTAGATTTTTGACATTCTGGTTCTTGCGGCGAGACCAATAATTTCGTGCCCTCAAATTCAATATTTACTTTATCCCAATTTGGTTCATGTCCATTAGCAGTGATGTGTTTCTTACCGACTTTTGTATATATTTGCGAAAGAAGACCAAGGAAAGCTGGTTCAACATTGTTTGAGTCGAGAGCCGATGTCTCGATGAAGAAGAGACCTTTCTGCTTTGCTAAGTCTTCTGCTTCCTCAATAGACACTTGTCGAATAGAACTCAGATCAGATTTGTTGCCAACAAGCATGACAACAATGTTTTTATCTGCATGATGATGCAGTTCATCTAGCCACTTTTCAATATGGTTAAAGGAATGACGGTTGGTTATGTCATACGCTAGCAATGCACCGGTTGCACCTCTGTAATATGCAGTTGTAATTGCTTGATACCTGTCATGAATGCCAACATTGTCACATGAAAATGTAATTTTCTAGCATAGATACTTCAAAGTTAGATCAAGATAAGATGCTTCTGATTTTGAGTTTGATTATAAGGTTGTTCAAATTTTAAGCCCAGTAAATCAGCTTAACAAGAAAACTCGAAATCAGAGCCATCAGATTCATATAATTGTTATGAGCTGCTAACTCCTTGAATGGAACATAAATGATTTTGGACTCGGCTATATTAAACACATTCACGGAGTCATCTGATCAAAGTTGGATCAAGATCAGATGCTTCTGATTTTGATCCTTGACAGCTAGGACTCCGAGTTAACATAAAGTAAAGAACAGACAACCAAAACGTCATCAACTTCCAAACATTTTCATTCTATTATATTAAAAAACAATGCTGGTTAAAGGATCAGATCTTAACTTATAAGATCTTAGCTATCTTATAAATTATTCAACACACTCGTAGAGTCGGCCGTTTGAAATTGTTGGATCAAGATCAAATGACTCAGATTTCGAGTTTGCTTATAAGGCTGTTCAAATTATAAGCTTGGTAAATTAGGTTAACAAACAAATTCACTCGAAAACGGAGCCATCAAATTTTAATCCAATGACTCCTAGCTCCTAACTCCCCAAATTCGTGGGATTTTTAACAATTTCGAATCCGAATTCAGCATAAAGTAACAACAGAAAACCAAGAAACATTCAACTCGCAAACATTGACAATATAATAATGTACCAACACCTGTGGAAAAACATATATGTCAGTGTTGGTATTTAATTTATTCATTTTTTCAAATTATTATCAGTACAACGTGACATTATCGGTGTGTCAGTGCTTCATATTTTGGGCTGAATACATAAATAAATAAAAAACTATACTGGCGCCTAAGAGATCAGATCTGAAATTCTAAGATAAAAACAGAACATTTTTTAGCAAACACAAGAAAAATCCAATAAAATAATTCACATTTGATAATTAAAATAAATAGGGCAGAAGAAAAAATTGGACCTTTCTTGACCAGCGGTATCCCAAATCTGAGCCTTGACAAGTTTGTGATCCATGAGAACAGTCTTTGTGAGAAACTCAACACCAATAGTTGCTTTAGATTTCATATGAAAATCATTTCTAACAAACCGATTCAGAAGCTGAGATTTTCCAACACCAGAGTCACCAATCATGACAACCTTGAACATATAGTCAATACCCTCACGATCGAAACCATCTTGCCACTGAGCCATTCTCGAAATCTATGTGATTTTCGACAACCCTTTTGAAAGGTGAATGTGAAAAAGCAAAACCCAGTTTGGATTTTAGTGTTCTGATGCATAAAAATTTGGTCTTTTTTTTAGTTTTTATGTTCAGGCGTTTTTTGTGATCTATAGAAGGACATTTCGTAGGAGAAGAGGAAAAGTGTGGTTGAAGAGGCGATTTTGTGTGTAAATGCTTTGCTTTTTTATGTGTCTTGTTGTCATTGTAAACGCTCTTTTTAGGAAAGTGAAAAACAAAAGAAAAAAAGCAAAATCAGATGTAGGTAGGAATGACAGATAGTGAGAGAGAAAAGAAACCTTGGAGGGTTAAGGATATTGACTCTATTTTGACTATGCATTACAAGAGAATATTTGATTGGAGAATCTCCTTGGACATTACTCTTTGCATCTTTAGTGGTGCTTACTTAGAATTTTTTATCAACATACCCTCTTTTTAGCATTTAAATCCCAATATACCCTCTCACACTTTCATATTTCCCAATATACTCTCTTTTCAAACAAAACACGTTTTTGTCATAACTGATCCGCCAATGCAATGGGCGGAAGAGTGTATATTCCTAGGGCACCGCACATGCATTGGGCGGATGCTTATAAAAAAAGAGAGGCTCCGCCCATTAGATGGGCGGATGAGTCCAAAACGTTTTTTTTTTTAATTCTGTAAATTAAATTCATATGACATTATAATTAAATAATATACATTTAAATTAAATTCATATAATTAAATAATAAATATTATAAATTAAATTAATATAATTAAATAATATACATTATAAATTTAATTCATATAATTAAATAATATACATCATAAATTTAATTCATATAATTAAATAATATACATCATAAATTAAATTCATATAATTAAATAATATACATTTTAAATAAAATTCATATAATTAAATAATATACATTATAAATTAAATTCATATAATTAAATAATATACATTTTAAATTAAATTAATATAATTAAAGAATATACATCATAAATTTAATTCATATAATTAAATAATATACATCATAAATTAAATTCATATAATTAAATAATATACATTATAAATAAAATTCATATAATTAAATAATATACATTATAAATTAAATTAATATAATTAATTAATATACATTTTAAATTAAATTAATATAATTAAATAATATACATTATAAATTTAATTCATATAATTAAATAATATACATTTTAAATTAAATTCATATAATTAAATAATATACATTATAAATTAAATTAATATAATTAAATAATATACATTATAAATTAAATTAATATAATTAATTAATATACATTATAAATTTAATTCATATAATTAAATAATATACATTATAAATTAAATTAATATAATTAAATAATATACATTATAAATTAAATAAAATACACTTTAATTAAACAAAATATACTATAAATAAACAATAATTTAACTAAAGGACATAAATTAATTTTTTGCATTTTAACATATATAATCTCCCCATCACATCTACTGTCGATTTTGACCGGGTCGTGTCAATCGTTGGTGAGTTCCACAAGCAGGTGCTCGTCTAGTACGTTGGCATGTTCTGCGATTTCCTTCTTCATTTTGTGGTTGAGTTGAAGTTGAAGGTCCCGCGTCACAGCCGCCCATTAAAAATTCCTCAATCATGTCCTCATTGGTAAAGTCTGTCTCGGCTGCACTGCCATAACTTAATCTGGTTCCCTCCCAATTCCAATTTGGTATGGGATTAGAAGACATTGGGCTATTTATTGAGGGTTGGTAACAATCTTGGGAGGTAAATTGTTGTGGTCGGGGAATAGGCATTTGTTGTTGGGGTGTTTGATAGTTGGGATTTTGTGGGGTTTGTTGGGTGCCCCATTGGGTGGGGTTAGAGGAAGGATATTGTTGTTGGGTGCCCCATTGGGTGGGGTTAGAGGTTGGATATTGTTGGTGGGTGCCCCATTGGGTGGGGTTAGATGAAGGATATTGTTGGTGGGTGCCCCAATGGGTGGTGTTAGATGAAGGGTTTTGTTGTTGGGTGCCCCATTGGGTTGGGTTAGAAGAAGGGTTTTGTTGATGGTATTGTTGGCTTGGGGTAAATGGTGGTTGTGTTGGGAAGAATGGTTGTTGCGTAAAAGATGGTTGTGTTGGGAAGAGAGGTTCTTGGTTGTGTTGGGTGTAAGTGCTTGATGATGGTTGGGTGTGTTGGACGTTTGAAGATGTTGGGAAATTACGAGGGTCATACAAAAAGTTGTTTGGTGACAGATACAAATTTGTAACAGACTTATACCATTGCATGTATTCCTTACTTGGCTTACATTCTTCTGACATGACATCTCCTTGTAAGACTTTATTTTCGCGGTTATGCCATTGACGACGCTCCTGCTTGTAACAATCTTTCCAATTGCTATATGCCCATTGATCGTTCACCACACTTTTGTGATACTCCTCCATGCACTGTGGAGCATCCGGTATGCCTTGCTTAATGCCAAATTGAAGTTTTACCCGATCAGAATGGTGCATTTCAACAGTAGTAAAACATATGATAAATGTTTTTGCACTCCACACGTGACTATCGGTCGGATCGGTATCATCAAGTCCCAGATAGGGCCTCCATGTAAACTGTTAAAAAAATCAGTTATTAGTTTAACGAACCATATAAAATATGTAATACTTAAAATATGGTTAAGAATATTACATCAGATTCTTCAAAATGATCGATGAAAGTCCGATAGCCAGGTGCACAATGATGAGGAGTCTTTTCGTAATCCATCCCATAGGCAGACCATCTAAAAATATGTAATAGTTAATTATTGTTCACATAATATATAAGTTTAAGACAAAGGAGTAGTAACGACTTACTTGGTTGCGTACGGAAAATGAAAAGGATTACGATTCCTAGGCGCTAGATTCGGCATCCTGGACCAGCCCCAAGCTTGTATTAGTGTTGAACAACCAGCAAAATTATGAACATCTTTTTTGGCGCATCTACAGAGGTTTCTGTATAGATGCGATAAAACTGCTGATCCCCAACTGTATCTACCTATTTTATTAAAGTCAGCTAGCAATGGTAAATACATTAGATGTATTGTGTTACCATTTGTGTCAGGAAATAATAAACAAGCGAATAACAATAAAATATAAATTCTAGTTTTTTTATGAATTTGTTCTAGGGGGGAATCTTGGTTCAATTCAAATGCATCATATATTTCCCGGAGCCAAGTAATTTTGACGAATTGGCCCTTTCTAGCTCTTTCGGGCAATTCTTCACCCAAGAGTTCTTGAGTTAATGAGTAATCAACATTTGTTCTCCCATTCACTGCCAAACCGTTTACACGTAAACCCATCAACATGTGGACATCTTCAAGGGTGACTGTGGATTCACCGGTAGGAAGATGGAATGTGTGTGTCTCTGGACGCCATCTTTCACATAAAGCAAGAATAAATTTCCTATCCACCCCATATGACGTTATGTTGAGTACGTGCCCAAAGCCCGCTTGCATCAAATATGGACGGATCATTTCGTCTACGCGCACATATGAGTGTGTACGAGGCCTAAATTTTTTCTCATTCTAAAAAAAAATAGTTAATATTAGAATATGGTTAATGTTAGAAGTATATGCTTAAAATTTTTAAAAATTTATACATAAATATATTCAAGACTTACATATTGGAGGATGTTCGACAATGTTCCTCGGTGCTCCTCTCCATAGGTTAACAGAGACATTATAGTAAATTGAGATGTAGTGTAAAATTATGATGAGAAATAATAGATAAAGATTGAGTGTGATGTAAATTGGTTGAAAACATGAGGGTTTTTATAGAGAAATAATGTAGGGTTTTTATTCAAAACATTTAATGGAAAACAAAAAATTGGTTGGGTATTTACTCTGCATGCATGCTGCTTACGTAGACCCAGGCTGCATGCACAGTTTTGCAGGGTCCGCCTAATCAATGGGCGGAAGCCTTCTAATGTCCTGACACACTGCACATGCAATAGGCGGAAATGTTTATTTTTGTCTGCCATCCGCACTTTGGATGGGCGGAAGCGTGCATTAATACCTGCCTAGGGCGCAGAAGCAATGGGCGGAGCCTGCATGTACTTCAATGCATCCGCCTACTCAATGGGCGGAAGCCTTTAAAAATTAAATGAGACCGCTTCTGCATTGGGCGGATGATTTATTACAACAAAAATTAAATTCTACCTGCGTTTATTTATTATACCATATCTACTAAACACAATCTATTTCATTTAAATACACCTCTACCTCCTACTTTTTTTCATCAATCCAACCCATCACAAAACCAAATTTCTCCTACAATTCAGATTTTATTCAGTACGAAATCAACATGTCTCAAATACCTCAATACATAGTAGATGCTCATTACAATGGAGACATCCTTATCTCCGATGAAATGGGCATTATATTCGAAAATACCGATATATGCCGGTTCAAATTAAGTAGAAATGCGAAATTTGAATATTTGAGGGAGAGGATACAAACAAGGATGCAATCTGGAGTTGTCTCACAAATTATATATCGAAATGCTGTTAATTTCGGTGTTAACCAGGTGAAATATGTTCCACTGAAAATCCGAGATGATGATGATGTGGAAATGATGTTTTACAACCATGAATTATCTGGGTTACATGCGATAGATTTATACATAAAATTTCAAACTTCTCAACAATCTCAAATCTCACAAGTGGCCAATCCCAATGATGCTGAGCCCGTGTCCATAATTCCCGAGGAAGTCGTTGTCGAAGATGACGAAGAAGAGGAGACTGAGTCACAAGCTGATGATTTGTTCACTACTTTATTTGAAGACGGTGGACGTGACGAGGTGGATGCAATCAACGAAACTGAACAACATATTCCACTTGAGAATGTCTATTGTCCACCCGCCCACATGACAACTCTGGATACAGCTGGAGACGAATCATCCTTTCAATGGCCCAAAAATCCTCGTCTTCCGCTGGAGGATGACATAGCTGTTGGGAACCAGTTCAAAAACAAATCTGACTGTGTCTTTGCGATATCCAGGTACCATATGAAACATGTCGTTGATTTCAGGGTTACGTGTTCTGACACAAAGAGATATAAAATTTGTTGTAAGCGAAGTGGTTGCAACTTTCGTCTAGTGGCATCTTATAGGAAAAGGAGCGACCTATGGGAGATAGGAATCATGGAGCCCCCACATAATTGTTCAACGACCATCTTTAATCAGGATCATCGACAACTAAGCTCTCGACTGATGAGTGAACGATTAATGCCTCTTGTTGAAAAGGATCCCTCCATCAAGGTGAGTGTATGTATTAACGAAATTGTTTCTTTTTTCAACTACACTCCATCTTACAAGAAGGCATGGATTGCTAGAAACAAAGCAATCGAACAAGTGTTTGGTAATTGGGAAAAGTCATACAATGAACTTCCAAATTACTTGTTGGCCCTTAAGAAGTTTGTTCCAGGCACTGTAGTAGAAATGCAAACACTACCGGTATATACAGATGACGGGACTATTATTGCTGGGAAACAAATCTTCCACCGACTATTTTGGGCTTTCCAACCATGCATACGTGGATTTGCATATTGCAAGCCTTTACTACAGATTGATGGTACCTGGTTATATGGAAGGTACAAAGGTACACTACTAATGGCTGTAGCACAAGACGGAAACAGCAATATTTTCCCAGTTGCCTTTGCCTTAGTGGAAGGTGAGACGGCGGATGGTTGGGGTTTCTTTCTAAAAAACTTGAGAATGCATGTCGCTCCTCAACCTGGCTTGTGTTTGATTTCTGACCGACATGCATCTATCGAAAGCGCTTATAACAATCCTGAAAATGGTTGGAGTAACACTACATCTGTCCATGTGTATTGTATCAGGCATATTGCACAAAATTTTATGAAGGATATCAAGGACCGTATCCTCCGGAAAAAAATAATCAACATGGGTAAGTACTTTTTATGCAAACATTACATGCTCGTTAATAGTTTACCATTATATTAACCAATATTTTTTTAACATGTAGGGTATGCGCTGAACCAACCAACATTTAAATATTATCGTAATGAAGTTGGGATGGCTAATGGTGATGCTTTGAGGTGGATAGATAGAATTCCCGTTGAAAAATGGACGAGGGCGTTTGATGAGGGTCGTCGTTGGGGGCACATGACAACAAACCTTGTCGAGTCACTAAATTCCGTATTTAAAGGCACTCGTAATCTCCCCATCACATCGCTAGTAAGTGCAACATACTATAGGATGGGAACACTCTTTGCTGAAAGGGGTGCAAAGTGGAGTGCAGTTTTGAATTCTGGACAAACATTTACAGAACGGTGCGTGAAGGTGATGAAAGAAGAGACGTCTAAATCCGCCACACATCAAGTAAGCATTTTTGACTATAATAATAACACTTTCAGTGTGAAGGAGACAATTAACCACGGTGAGGGGAAGCCATTGGGGCGTTACAAGGTCAACCTAATGGAAGGTGTAACACCCCGTTTTCAATTAATTGATTTATTTAAATTTGGGAATTTATTTTATTAGAATTAATAAAATAAAAAGAATTATTTATTTGGGAGTATTTGAGGAAAAATAAAAGAAATAAGGAATATTGGGATTTTTATGTTATTGGGCTTAGATGTTGTTAGTAAAGAGTGGGGGTGCAGAGAAATAAAGTTATGTTTGGGACTTAGGCCATTTTCTCATTTTTGGTTTTTCACGTAAGAACAGAAGTTGGAATTTGGGAAAATAGAGCTCTGAAGAACGGAGAACGAAGAACATCGCTCAAGAACTCAAAGCTGCTAATTGATAAGGTAAGGGGGGTTTATACTCGAATTATATTTGTTTATGGGTTTATGTACGGTTGATTCGGGTAATTGTAGGAAAGTCCCAATTGTTAGGTGTTTCTAGGGATCGATAACCGTAGGACTGAACCTTGTTAGAAAAGGGTTAGGTTCCCAATTTTTATGAATCGATTAAGAGTTTTAGGTCCCAAATGAGGAATTGGGAGTATATATCATGATCGTGAATTTACCTTGGAAGTTGTAGGGATAACCTCAGTGTCAGTAGAATTCCTCAAAAGGACGGTTAATCCCCGATTAAGGTTATTATAATAATTGTTGGTAACTTGGATATTGTGGTGTTGTTGTAAATTGTACAAACTCGATGCGTTAGGTACTGAAATGCGCGTTTTGGCGGACGTTTTCCCGCGTTTGGACTGCTGTTTCTGAGCTGCTGCAGGTTCAGGAAAATCCTGTACGCGCTCAGCAACACGGGCCGTGTTGCACAACACGGGTGCCCGTGTTGCTCTTCTGTGTTGGAAGAGGGTGTGCTTCTGGTTGCACGACACGGGCCGTGTTGCACGACACGGGTACCCGTGTCAGATCCCCTGTACTGATAAAAATTAAATGTGCGTTTTTCTGGACGTGCTGCACAACACGGGCCGTGTTGCACAACACGGGCACCCGTGTTGCTCTGCTGTGATGATTTTCTGAATTTTTGGTTTTAGTGTTTTGATGTTGGATTTTTATTGCCATGCTTTTAGATACGTTATCGAGCATGAATTATGATATAATTGATGTAATTGGTTGATGTTTGAATAGTATGCTGAGTGATTACATGCTATTCGTAACTTGATATGATTGATGTTTAATTAGTATGCTGAGTGGTTACATGCTATTTCATATCATGTTATGTGTGATATTGTTGATGTGCATGATATGTTGATCGATGTTCATAGTATGCTGAGTGTTACATACTTACATATCATGTTGCATTTGTTAATTCCCATTGTGTGGAATTAACATGGTGGCCAATATACGTGTCCGCGATTTAATGGAACGTTGAGGTGGTAGCCGTGTCCGCGATATAATGGAACGGTGAGTTATCCGTGACCCACGATTTAATGGGGCGGTGAAGTGGTACCACATGCATGGGTGTGTTGCATTACTCGAATATAACATGAATGGATGATTTTTCCAATGTTATATTTGATCGTTTGTATGCACGTATGATTTGATAAATGGTTGATGATGTTTGATGAATATTTGCAAATATGAAAGGCAATATGTCATGGATATATGAATTGTAAAGGTGTTGTAAACTATGAAATATGCTAATTATTGGGTGATGCTTATGATTTCGTGAATTGATTGTTATGAATGTATAACCAAATGTATATTTGAGAAGCTCACCCTTACTGTTGAATATTTCAGATTGAGGAGCTTCGCTCAGGTGCTTGGCGAAGGCTTATCGTGTCTAGTTTAGTTTCGTTTTAGTATGTCCGGGTCATGCTCTGATAGTTGTAACTCCGGGAACGTTTGGTTGTCGAGCTGCTTTAGTCAGACTCGTTTATTTTCTTTTAATTGTTATAATATGACGTTGACTTTTCCAGGTGTTAATCCCTGATGATTTTGGAAAAATATTATAACATTTGATTTTATTAAATAAATTATTCCGCTGTGTAGACATGTATGAGTTACCACTAAAATTATGCATGACAGGAATTTATTTTATTAAAAGAGAATTGTAGCATTCCTCGATTATTACATGTACTCTGAGTTTATAATTTTTAATATTTGCGAAAATTATATGCGGGTTTTAGAGGGTGTTACAATAGTGGTATCAGAGCATAGTCGGTCGTTGTGACCAGAGTCTTGAGTCAGTCATTCCTTTTCGTATGCGACTAGTGCAAGGTAACACTGTCGATACTGTATTCTGATGTGGAGTATGTTTTAATTCTCAGGAATATGGCTGGAAGAGGTAATGGACGGAATGATGCTGCACTAGCTGAGGCTTTGGGGATGTTAGCTGGTGTACTTGCTGGAAACCCAACTGGAGGCGTGATTGGTGCTGATAGGCAATTGGGAAATTTCCAAAGGAACAATCCTCCGTTGTTCAAAGGTACACATGACCCCGAAGGTGCTCAGAAGTAGCTGAAGGAAATCGAAAGGATTTTCCGTGTGATCGATTGTGCTGAAGATCTGAAAGTCAGATATGGTACGCATATGTTGGCAGAAGAGGCCGACGACTGGTGGGTTGCAACAAGGACTGAAATGGTTCAGGATGGAGAGGCACTGACTTGGGCTAACTTCAGAAGGGCTTTTCTGAGGAGGTACTTTCCTGAAGATGTTCGGGGAAGAAAGGAAATCGAATTTTTGGAGCTTAAGCAGAGCAATCTGACTGTTAGTGAGTATGCTACTAAGTTCACTGAGCTGGCAAAGTATTATGCGCACTACAACAATGATGAGGCTGGAGAATTCTCTAAATGTATCAAATTTGAGAATGGTCTCCGAGATGAGATTAAGCAGGGAATCAGGTACCAGCGTATTCGTAGATTTTCTGATCTGGTGGATTGTAGCAGAATCTTGGAAGAAGATATTACCAAGAATCGGTCGTCTCACTCTCGTGGGGCTGTTGACAAAAGAGGAAAGCAACATATGGACCGTGGCAAGCCATATGGTAGAGATAACCAGAGATCAGGCGGTTGGAAAAGGCCTAGTGGGGGAGATTCTAAGGCTCCTATCAGATGCTACAGGTGTGGTGAGTCTGGTCATCACATTCGAGATTGCAAGAGTGATGAGAAGAAGTGCTATAAATGTGGAAAGGCTGGTCATTTGTCCATTGATTGCAAAGGGAAGTCTGTTACTTGTTACAATTGTGGCGAAGAAGGTCACATTCGTCCGCAGTGTCCTAAGCCTAGGAAGGATCAGTCAGGTGGAAAAGTGTTTGCTTTGTCTGGATCTGAGACTACTCCAGAGGATCGATTGATTAAAGGTACGTGTTTTATTCATGGCACACCTTTAGTTGCAATTATTGATACTGGTGCAACTCATTCTTTCATTTCTTTGGATTGTGCTGAGAGGTTGAAACTGGACATATCTGGTATGCGAGGTAGCATGATTGTTGATACTCCTGCATCGGGTTCAGTGACAACTTCACTCGTATGTAGGAATTGTCCTATTGAGATTTTTGGTAGAGGTTTCGGTATGGATTTAGTATGCCTACCGCTTGAACAAATTGATATTATCCTTGGGATGAACTGGTTGGAATTTAACCGGGTTCATCTGAACTGCTTTGCTAAGACGGTGATTTTCCCAGAAGCAGTTGGTGTCGAGAATTTGACTATGACTGCTAGGCAGGTGCAAGAAGCAATGGAAGATGGTGCTAATGTGTTTATGTTACTTGCTTCGCTAGATGCAACAGGAAAGGTCAGGAGTGGCGAATTGCCAGTGGTGTGTGATTTCCCAGAAGTCTTTCCTGATGATGTTGGCGAGTTACCTCCTGAGAGAGAAGTGGAATTTTCTATAGATTTAATTCCTGGTACGAGACCGGTGTCGATGGCGCCATATCGTATGTCTGCGTCTGAATTGGCTGAATTGAAGAGTCAGTTGGAAGATTTACTGGAGAAGAAGTTTATTCGTCCAAGTGTTTCGCCTTGGGGTGCTCCGGTATTGTTGGTTAAGAAGAAAGAAGGTTCTATGAGACTGTGTGTTGATTACAGGCAATTGAACAAGGTAACCATTAAGAATCGGTACCCGTTACCGAGGATTGATGATTTAATGGATCAGTTAATTGGAGCCAGTGTATTCAGTAAGATTGACTTGAGATCTGGATATCATCAGATTCGTGTGAAAGCGGAAGATATTCAGAAGACTGCTTTTCGAACGAGGTATGGGCATTATGAATATTCTGTTATGCCGTTCGGAGTTACTAATGCACCTGGTGTTTTCATGGAATATATGAACAGGATTTTTCATCCGTATCTGGATAAATTTGTTGTGGTTTTTATTGATGACATTCTGATTTATTCCAAGAATGACGAAGAGCATGCGGAACATCTCAGAATTGTGTTAGAATTGTTGAAAGATAGGAAGTTGTATGCAAAGTTGTCCAAATGTGAGTTCTGGCTGAATGAAGTTAGTTTTCTTGGACATGTGATTTCTAAGAATGGTATTGCAGTGGATCCTACGAAAGTAGAAGCGGTATCTCAGTGGGAAGCGCCAAAGACTGTTTCTGAAATCAGAAGTTTTCTTGGTCTTGCAGGTTATTACAGAAATTTTATCGAAGGAATCTCAAAGTTAGCATTGCCGTTGACGAAATTGACTCGTAAAGGACAAGCGTTTATTTGGGATTCTGATTGTGAGAAAGGTTTCCAAGAATTGAAGCGGAGATTGACTAGTGCTCCTATTCTGATTTTGCCGAATCCGGTGGAATCTTTTGTGGTCTATTGTGATGCATCTCTGTTGGGTCTAGGTGGTGTTTTAATGCAGAATCAACAGGTAGTTGCGTATGCTTCGAGACAGTTGAAGGTTCATGAAAGGAACTATCCTACTCATGACTTAGAGTTGGCAGCAGTTGTGTTTGTCTTGAAATTGTGGAGACATTATCTGTATGGCTCGAGATTTGAAGTGTATAGTGATCATAAGAGTTTGAAGTATCTTTTCGATCAGAAAGAGCTCAATATGAGGCAAAGAAGGTGGTTGGAATTTCTCAAAGATTATGATTTTGGATTGAATTACCATCCTGGTAAGGCAAATGTGGTTGCAGATGCTTTGAGCAGGAAGTCCTTGCATATGTCTATGATGATGGTTCGTGAATTGGATTTAATTGAACAATTCCGAGATTTGAGTTTAGTTTGTGAAAGTACTCCGAAGTGTGTTCGTTTGGGTATGTTGAGACTTACTAGTGGTATTCTAGAAGAGATCAGGATCGGGCAGAAATCTGATGTTAATTTAGTTGATAAATTGACGTTGATCAACCAAGGTCAAGGTGGTGAGTTTAGAATTGATGAAAATGATGTTATGAGATTTGGCGATAGAGTTTGTGTTCCTGATGTCGCAGAAATCAAGAAAAGTATATTAGAGGAAGGACATCGCAGTGGGATGAGCATTCATCCGGGTGCCACGAAAATGTATCATGATTTGAAGAAATTGTTTTGGTGGCCGAGAATGAAAAAGGAAATAGCTGAATTTGTGTATGCATGTTTAATCTGTCAGAAATCGAAGATTGAGCATCAAAAGCCGTCTGGGTTTATGCAACCGATGTTTATTCCAGAATGGAAGTGGGATAGTATTTCTATGGATTTCGTATCTGGGTTGCCAAGGACTCCTATGAATTGTGAAGCGATATGGGTCGTTGTGGATAGGTTGACTAAGTCTGCTCATTTTATACCGGTGCGAATGGATTACTCGATGGAGAGATTGGCACAGTTGTATATTGAGAAAATAGTGAGTTTGCATGGAGTTCCTTCTAGTATTGTGTCAGATAGAGATCCGAGGTTCACTTCGAAATTTTGGGAAGGATTGCAGAAGGCTTTGGGTACTAAGTTGAGATTGAGTTCAGCTTACCATCCTCAGACTGATGGACAGACGGAGAGGACGATTCAATCGTTGGAAGATTTATTGCGTGCTTGTGTTTTAGAGAAAGGTGGAGCTTGGGATAGCTATTTGCCATTGATTGAATTTACTTATAACAATAGTTACCATTCGAGTATTGGTATGGCTCCGTTTGAGGCATTGTATGGTAGACGGTGTAGGACGCCTTTGTGTTGGTATGAATCTGGAGAGAGTTCGGTAATTGGGCCAGAGATTGTTCAGCAGACTACCGAAAAGATCAAATTGATTCAAGAGAAGATGAAAGCTTCTCAGAGTCGTCAGAAAAGTTATCATGATAAGAGGAGAAAGAATTTAGAATTCAGTGCTGGAGATCATGTGTTTATGAGAGTTACTCCGATGACGGGTATTGGTCGGGCGTTGAAGTCTAAGAAGTTGACTCCGCGTTTTATTGGTCCGTTTCAGATTACGGAAAGAGTTGGAGAGGTTGCTTATCGTATTGCTTTACCTCCGAGACTTGCGAATTTGCACGATGTTTTTCATGTTTCTCAGCTGAGGAGATACATTCCAGACCCATCTCATGTAATCCAAATAGATGATGTACAGGTAAGAGATAACCTGACAGTGGAAGCATTGCCTATGAGGATAGAAGATCGGGAAGTGAAACAGTTAAGAGGTAAAGAGATAGCATTAGTGAAGGTTGCTTGGGGAGGTCCAGCAGATGGAAATATCACTTGGGAGCTTGAGAGCCAGATGAAAGAGGCTTATCCGGAGCTGTTCGTCTAAGGTATGTTTTCGAGGACGAAAACTCTTTTAGTGGGGGAGAGTTGTAACACCCCGTTTTCAATTAATTGATTTATTTAAATTTGGGAATTTATTTTATTAGAATTAATAAAATAAAAAGAATTATTTATTTGGGAGTATTTGAGGAAAAATAAAAGAAATAAGGAATATTGGGATTTTTATGTTATTGGGCTTAGATGTTGTTAGTAAAGAGTGGGGGTGCAGAGAAATAAAGTTATGTTTGGGACTTAGGCCATTTTCTCATTTTTGGTTTTTCACGTAAGAACAGAAGTTGGAATTTGGGAAAATAGAGCTCTGAAGAACGGAGAACGAAGAACATCGCTCAAGAACTCAAAGCTGCTAATTGATAAGGTAAGGGGGGTTTATACTCGAATTATATTTGTTTATGGGTTTATGTACGGTTGATTCGGGTAATTGTAGGAAAGTCCCAATTGTTAGGTGTTTCTAGGGATCGATAACCGTAGGACTGAACCTTGTTAGAAAAGGGTTAGGTTCCCAATTTTTATGAATCGATTAAGAGTTTTAGGTCCCAAATGAGGAATTGGGAGTATATATCATGATCGTGAATTTACCTTGGAAGTTGTAGGGATAACCTCAGTGTCAGTAGAATTCCCCAAAAGGACGGTTAATCCCCGATTAAGGTTATTATAATAATTGTTGGTAACTTGGATATTGTGGTGTTGTTGTAAATTGTACAAACTCGATGCGTTAGGTACTGAAATGCGCGTTTTGGCGGACGTTTTCCCGCGTTTGGACTGCTGTTTCTGAGCTGCTGCAGGTTCAGGAAAATCCTGTACGCGCTCAGCAACACGGGCCGTGTTGCACAACACGGGTGCCCGTGTTGCTCTTCTGTGTTGGAAGAGGGTGTGCTTCTGGTTGCACGACACGGTCCGTGTTGCACGACACGGGTACCCGTGTCAGATCCCCTGTACTGATAAAAATTAAATGTGCGTTTTTCTGGACGTGCTGCACAACACGGGCCGTGTTGCACAACACGGGCACCCGTGTTGCTCTGCTGTGATGATTTTCTGAATTTTTGGTTTTAGTGTTTTGATGTTGGATTTTTATTGCCATGCTTTTAGATACGTTATCGAGCATGAATTATGATATAATTGATGTAATTGGTTGATGTTTGAATAGTATGCTGAGTGATTACATGCTATTCGTAACTTGATATGATTGATGTTTAATTAGTATGCTGAGTGGTTACATGCTATTTCATATCATGTTATGTGTGATATTGTTGATGTGCATGATATGTTGATCGATGTTCATAGTATGCTGAGTGTTACATACTTACATATCATGTTGCATTTGTTAATTCCCATTGTGTGGAATTAACATGGTGGCCAATATACGTGTCCGCGATTTAATGGAACGTTGAGGTGGTAGCCGTGTCCGCGATATAATGGAACGGTGAGTTATCCGTGACCCGCGATTTAATGGGGCGGTGAAGTGGTACCACATGCATGGGTGTGTTGCATTACTCGAATATAACATGAATGGATGATTTTTCCAATGTTATATTTGATCGTTTGTATGCACGTATGATTTGATAAATGGTTGATGATGTTTGATGAATATTTGCAAATATGAAAGGCAATATGTCATGGATATATGAATTGTAAAGGTGTTGTAAACTATGAAATATGCTAATTATTGGGTGATGCTTATGATTTCGTGAATTGATTGTTATGAATGTATAACCAAATGTATATTTGAGAAGCTCACCCTTACTGTTGAATATTTCAGATTGAGGAGCTTCGCTCAGGTGCTTGGCGAAGGCTTATCGTGTCTAGTTTAGTTTCGTTTTAGTATGTCCGGGTCATGCTCTGATAGTTGTAACTCCGGGAACGTTTGGTTGTCGAGCTGCTTTAGTCAGACTCGTTTATTTTCTTTTAATTGTTATAATATGACGTTGACTTTTCCAGGTGTTAATCCCTGATGATTTTGGAAAAATATTATAACATTTGATTTTATTAAATAAATTATTCCGCTGTGTAGACATGTATGAGTTACCACTAAAATTATGCATGACAGGAATTTATTTTATTAAAAGAGAATTGTAGCATTCCTCGATTATTACATGTACTCTGAGTTTATAATTTTTAATATTTGCGAAAATTATATGCGGGTTTTAGAGGGTGTTACAGAAGGATGGTGTGACTGCGGAAAGTTTCAAGCATACCGTGTTCCTTGTTCACATGTTATCGCTGCATGTTCTGTGGTACGCCAAGACGCATTTCTTCTGTTGTCTGACGTTTACAAGGTTGCGAACTTATTTGGGGTTTACAGCACGAGCTTTCCAGTTCTACCATACGATGAGTATTGGCCCACTTATGAGGGAGATCAAATTTGCCATAATCCAGTTATGCGGAGGAACAAGAAAGGTCGTCCCGTGAGCACCCGTATTACAACAGAAATGGACGCGTATGATAAGTTGGATAGAAAATGCACATTGTGTCGTCTTCCAGGTCACAACCGAACGCGATGCCCCAATGTAGGAACTAGTAATAATTAGTTATTTATTTTGTTATCAATCTGCAAAGTTGTATGTATAATGACACCGAGTTATTATGTTTCATTTCACTAATACTTTTGCATTTAATATAAATAATAATTCGAAAAAACAACACATAAATTAAAATACTGAGACGAATAGTAGAACTTAGCAACAACATTAAACGTAAACAACATCAACATGTTCAAACAAGGACATAACCATTTCTAGGATATTACAATCAGCAACACAATGTCTTTTTGTTGAAGCATCATCATAAGAACACATGCGTCGTTGTGAACAAGTCTCCAAGAACGAGTGGGTCCATTTAAGCCAGGCACCGTAACTAACCTCTCTATTTTCCGAATCTTTTCACCTTGGGCAATTTCTTCCCCTAACCATCCCTCCAAGTGCCTATGCAGCTGCTCAAATGTCTGCGTGTTCAACAATTTGATCTTCATCGGAGGCTTTACTGGAGAAAAAATAAGTTCTGCGTCTCTTTTCATATATGGAAACATTGAAAACTCCCCGGATGTTGAAGACATTTTTAAGATACAACTAAAGAAAAAAATTTAAGTGTAGCTTGGATCATTCAACATCAACGATATTTATAGGTCACAACAAAAATATTAAATTAATAAAATAATAAAACCCTCCGCCCATTAACGTGACGGAGCCGTAAATAAATAATAAAATTACGAAAGCTTCCGCCCATCGCACTGGCGGAACCGTACTGAAATAATAAAATAATAAAATGAATAAAACCCTCCGTCCATTGCAGGGGCGAAGCCGCACTGCAATAATAAAATAACATGACCCTTTCTATGATTAATATTTTAACACTGATTTCTTACTTAATAATAATTTAATTTATTTTTAAAATTACATTAAAATAAATTTTATTTGTATAATAATATTTTAATATTTTAATAATTTCATTAAAATGACTTAAAATTTGAATTTTTCAATTTCTTTTTATACAAATTTATTGATTTCTTACTAAATAATAAATTTAATTTATTTTTAAAATTACATTAAAATAAATTTTATTTGTATATTAATATTTTTATAATTTACTTAAAATGACTTAAATTTGAATTTTTCAATTTCATTTTATACAAATATATTGACTTCTTACTTAATAATAATTTTAATTTATTTTTAAAATTACATTAAAATAAATTTTTTTTGTATATTAAAATTTTAATATTTTAATAATTTTATTAAAATGACTTAAAATTGAATATATCAAATTCATTTTATACAAATATATTATTTTTTAATTTATCAGCAATTTTAATATATTTTTAAAATTATTTTAAAAAAAAAAACGTTGCTCACACAGCTCCGCCAATGCAATGGGCGGAAGCTGTGTATTTTTGAGAACATCCGCCCATCCATTGGGCGGAGCCTCCTAATTCCAATTTTTTTTTTGAAAAGATGGTATATTGGGAATTATGGTTGAAAGGTGTGGTATATTGGGATATAGTTGTTAAAAGGGGTGTATGTTGGTAAAAAATTCGCTTACTTACGCTAGTGAAAAACCAACAATACTCATAAAAAGCATAAATCTTAGACCCTGGCCAAGGAAAAGAGCCAAAACAATCTAGAGATTGGTTAAATTCTTAACTTGTTTGATTTATATAACACGTAGGACCTTTCCTTTGCCTTCTTTTTTATTTCATTTAGAAAGTTTATTTAGAACACAACAAAGGTCGTGAGTAAATTTTATTTATATTATTTTCAAACTTTTTTTTGTTATTTCTATTGCATTGCATTCAAACTTAGGACATCAATTAACCTATACTCCATTTTACTCGATTGAAAACCGTTGACTTTTCACATTCGATAAGTTTTTCATTTTATTTTTTTTGGTTTTGTTTTGTGATGTATTAATTTGAAGTTAAGCACATAATAGGTTATTTATAGCACATTATGATGCAAAATAGGTTGTTTAGTGAGATATGCATGTAGATTTTTTGAAGTTTGAAGTTAAAGCATTCAAGCATGATGTGTTTCTGCTTTTTTTTAGTTCAGGATGATACTGAAGTTAAGTTTCGGATTTTACTGATATGCATAGGTTTTCGTTTTATTTTGCATGTTTTGTCTTGTGGGTTTGAATTCTTTGATTATGATATGATTTCTCTAGTGTAATTATAGGTCAAATGTTTGACAACCAAGACATAATTGAGGCGTGATAGAGTGACCCAACATGCTTCTGTTTGGAGGAAAAAATCTAGACCCTCTCATCTAGGAGCATCGCTTTCCTGAATTCACGTATCTCTGATACCATCCACCAGGAGACACAAGTCCCATGTTGCTTCCCCAAATGTCCGAAAGTCCAACATGTTGCTGTTGAAGGTGTGAGAAACACAAGAAGGGGGGATTGAATTGGGTTTCTAGAAATAAAATATTTTCGAAATCAAATACTTGAAGTTAACACAAGAACAAAAATAAATGAATACAATTATTTTTATCCTAGTTCACTGTTAACTAAGTTAATCCAATCCATCCACCAAGATGATTTGCCTTTCTCAACAAGAACTTAATCCACTATAACCAAGCATATTACAGACATAAACAAAGGCTAATTGTCAATGCTTACAACCACAAAGACTACCTATCAATGTCTTCTTGAGAATTCTGACTAAAGCCCTAGTCTCTCAAGGAACAATCAACCCAAGATTGAAATACAAAATTATATGTATACAAGATGCTTCTAAGAAAGCAGATTACTGTTTACCGTGGTTATTGGTAAACAACCGCTGATCCTCCAAATGGTTACTTATTTGGTTGCTCGCAGGATCGATCAGATTGATCCTAGGACATAGGTTGATTTTGAGGTTTTGATTCAATTGGATATTGGTTAAATGACAATAAAATAAAGAGGCTTTAAGTAAATTGCATGAAGAAGTAGGCTTGGTAAAATAAATGAAGGCTTAAAGTAAAGGATTTCGACAGGAAAGTAAAGAAGAAAACAAGTAAATTTCTGGAAAAGTAAATGACTTTGATTAATAAAGTTGGTGTTTCACACATACATTTCTCAACAATTCTTTCTCACACGATGGGTACTCGAATCTATATGAGTGACTTTGTATATAATTGTGAACACACGCGAGAAACTGCGTGACTACTACTATTTATACTAAAACATCCCAAGTAACCGTCGGGCAGTTACACTGCTTCGAGATGATCCCACTTGGCACGTTCTCAACGTTCGACGCTCCAGATCTTTGCACGTTGCACTTGGTAACCGCTGGAAACCGTTTTCCCTCCAAACGCTTGAATTTCAAACCGTTCCACTCTGAACCATCGAACACCTTCGTCGAGAAGCATCTTCGACGAGAAACACCTTCGACGTCGAAGGAAACCAACTTCTCCCTTGGAAGAAATATTCTAAGTACCTTGCCATCTTTCGATGGGCATTTCGACGGACCTAGCTGGTCGAAAACATCCTTCAGCTTTAATGGCTGACATTAATGAAACAAGGGTGTCGAATTTAGGAGCCAACAAATTGCCCCCCAAGAATGCCTTATTTCGACTCTGAAAGAAAAAGGCATTCTTTGAAACGCCATTCGACACCTGTCTTTTCATGCTTAGTCACAAATTAAATTGTGCACTTTTTGTTGTCTTCTACCAACCACTGACAATCCCAAGAAAAACCATCATTTATCCGTACCTAAGACGTCACCTCAGTACGGCGTGCAGTGTGCCAAACGTCATTTCAGAATTTGTCATTATGACAATTCCCAAAAACGAGGGCGCACGCTGCACCCCTCCATTTCTGCAGAACGGCTAAAACAACAGGGAGACGCCACGTGTCCCACTACCTTCTGCAACATTAAATGGCATTTAATGTCCTTGATTTTGGGGATTTTCCCCCACTACTATAAATAGCAGTAAGTACCCATTGTGGGACTTTTTACGCTATCTAGCTTTCAGACTTCTCCATTTGCATACAAACTTGTCAACTTTGCAAACCTCTTTTCTTCACTTCGTCTTCAACCTCACCACTAACAATGGCATCTGGTTCTTCCAATGCTCCTAGCGCCAACGCACCATCTGGAAACGTCAAACCTAGGGTTTTCGCCACCGCTCCAGTAGTAACTCCCACGGGCCAACGAAGGGTCCCTGAACCTTTGGATATCGCTGTACGTGATGCTTACTCACGCCACCTTATGATCCCGGTTGGATATTCCAACCAGATCTTTGCTATGTCTGGCCCATTGTACCCAAGCATTTCTGAGGCCATGAAGATCAAGAGTTATTTTCCGGTAGTTGAGAGACTCAAACCGGTTGCATGTTCAAAGAAAGATGCAGAGGATAATGAAGACCCTGCTAAAGAGAAAATCGACCTCCGTTTCTTCAACAAAGGTGTTAGGGCTTTCAGGTCTGGCCCTAGCCTTACTCCTGATTACAGTGCTTGGCTGGAAAAAATGGAGAAACGCCAAGCTTCGATCTGGAAAGACATGGGGATTTTCGACCTGGTTATGCTGTCGAAGACAGGTCTTAACTATTCCCCAGAGATGTTGATAGCTTCTCTACTCTTCTGGGACTACTCCCACTTCACCTTCCATCTTCCCTGTGGAATGCTGACTCCTACACTCTTCGATGTGGCCGCTATCACTGGCCTTCGACCCACCGGGGACTACTTCGACCCGGAGGAGATGTCGGAGGATCAAATTGGATTCTCTGCCACAAAACCAACCTACACCACCTTCATCAATCACTACCACGACAGGTCGACAGATGTTGTTTCGGATGTCGAACACATTGCGTTTCTAGCCTTATGGCTGACACGCTTTGTGTTTTGCTCCAAGTCCTTACAGGTGACCAAGAAGATGGTCACTCTCGCCACTCAACTCCATCATGACCAAAATATCTGTTTGGCAGAATTGATTTTGGCTAGCCTGTATGAGTCGATTAGTAATGGAGCGACTCTTCTGAAGATTATCGAGAACAGGGCCAGTCTGCTGCTTGCTGGACCTTTTTGGCTGCTCCAACTGTGGCTCAATGCCACCTTCGAATATTTCTTGCCGAAGAAGATTCAAATAAATGAGCAGGCTCCAGAGATAGCGAACAGACGTGTCGAAGGAACCAGACTGGCTCTGTTGACTCCAATGGAAGATGGACTGGAGCTTCAGCAAACCTTCACAAACTTCGTTCTAATTTTTGCTAGAAGGAAAGAGTTTGCTTCGACTATGGCTCCGTTTGCTCAACGGAAAGTTGGCCCAGAGTGGTTCACAAGGCCACATCCTAGGACGTCGAGTGGTCCTCAGGTTGACGAACATACAACAATGTGGGAGGCGTTCCTCACACCAAGAATCATGCCTCTTCGATTCAGGAGCTCCAAGACTCACTTGAGTCTGATTGCATATCAACCAAACCTGGTGTCTCGCCAGTTTGGTATTATTCAAACACTACCTTCTCCAATTTTTCCAAGGGAGAAGTCTATGTTATACTTCTGCAACGACTACACCGAAGAAGCTGCCACTAAACATATCGGAAGATATGCTGGTCGAACAGTTCTTTCGTTGTTTGACTACCAGCTTAACTTTCTTTGCTCACCATCCTTCGAGGAGTGGTGGAAAAGTTATTACGCTGAGGAGTTTTTCGACGAGAAGGACTTCGTGGATGAGCTACAGAAATCTTTTGTCCTTGTCTTGGACAAAATAAAGAAATGTAAGTTCATCCTTTCAAATTACTTTGTCTTTCTCTTTCGACTGTTAGCCTGTTAATTATTTTATCTGCTTTCAGTTGTTCGAAAGCTGCAGCCAAGAAGGCTGCAGAAGGCCAACAGGGAGGAGGCCCCTTAACAAAACCTCCACCGCCGGCGAAGACTATAGCGCCGGCGAAGACCACAACAAACCAACAGGGGGAAGGCCCTTCGAAAAAGCCTTCTGTATCGGTAACTAGACTTTCATTATTTTCTTCTGGCTTTTAATTTTTTGACTTTCGATGCAATTGCTAAATCGAATTCCCATTGGTTTTTTAGGCACCTTCGCCCAAGAAACGGCCAGCACTGACGGTCGAATCCGGGAGCGATGAAGAAGATGATTCTCCCCCTGCTCCTCTAAAAAGGCGAAAGCTGATGAAGGACGTTCCTGCTCCTGAGGGTCGAACAATTAGAATAAAGGTTGCTGGGAGAAAGCCCAGGCCACCTCCAGTGATCATTGAGGAGCCAACGGAGGAGGAATTAAACGTTCTTCTCAATAAGCCTGTCGAAAGCGACAATTCCAGCCCTGGGGCTGAAGCTAATTTACAGGTAATCTCTTAGACCTCTTTGTAACTCAGGTGTAGATACCTACATTCGACTATGTCTCTTTCGAATTTTGAAGATTCTTCTTCTTCTCTTTTCAGGACACCACTGAAAGCTCACCGCCAAGGACTTCTGAAACATTGGAGTCTGCTGAACTCAGCAGGCCACAAGAAAAAGACTTGGCGAACGATGAAGCCCATACTGAAATAAATGAGGCCAATGCTGAGACGGAAGAAAAACCAGCAGAAGATCCTCAAACAGAAGAGCAACAGCCAAAAGAGATTCAGGTGGTGGATCTGTCGGAAGAGAATCGCGACGAAGGGGACCACGGCAACGCTGGCGAAGAGGATCAAGGTGCCGCTGGCGAAGAGAACCAAGGTGACGCTGGCGAAGGGCACCATGATGACGCTGGCGAAGGGCACCAAGATGACGCTGGTACTGTCGCAGTCCGAGTCGAAGGGCATCAAGTCGAGGCAAATGTCACTCAACAGCCTCAGACCCAAGACAATGCTGTTGCAAGGGCTGTTACCTCAACAAAGCACAGGTCGAAAGAGGACTTAGAACTCTTGAAGCAAACTGATCCTGTTAGCTATCTGAACGCCATCATCGAGAGCAAGAGTTCGTCTGATGCTAGTCAGGAGGTTCCTACCCTGTCGGGGAAGTCCACTGAAACTTCTCCTCTCGATGAGGCTTTGACGAAGGTTAAGGCTCAGTTTTTCAAGAAGGACTTGATGAAAGCTTTGGAGGGGGACCCTACTGCTCCATCATATTTGGGGGCTGTTTTGAATGCCGTAGACTTGTTAGCTGTGCCTCCAGAAGTCTCAGGCTTTATCATGGAGTTACACTCCATTATTGATCAAGTCTCAGCAGATTATCAGCGACAAAGGGGCTTTAATAGCCAGCTTGAAGTGTTATATGGCAAAAGCTCTTCTGCATGGACTGCTGTTTCGGAGACAACTTCTCGAATTGCAGAGTTGTCGAAGCAAAAAGCATCTACACAAGAAGAAGTTGATGCCATCGATCGAGAGAATGCTTCCTTCAGGGCGCAAATCGAAGAAATAGAGGCTAAGATAAATGCCAATACTAAGCGCAAGGAGGAACTTCTCTCGACCATCCCAGACACCGAAAGTCAAACTGAAATCAAACAAGGCCTAGAATTTGCTGAGAAAGCCCAAGGCTTCGACGATCAGAGTGCCAAGCTTGTGCAGGCGAATGCCTGGTGCAACAAAAGATTGGAGCTGCAGCAAACAAAATACCTTCAACTCAAGGACTCCATTCCCTTCTGATTGATTCAGCTTTTTTAACCATATTTTGTAATATGTATTCGACAACATTGCCATCTTGGCTAAATTATAAAAAATTTCCATTTTGGCTCTTTTATGGTTAATTTAGTCATTACTTGTTATTTTATTTTTATTTCTTGGAGTGTAGGTTTGTATTTTTTCAAATATTTACCATTTACTCTCAAGAGCCTTTTATCTTCACCTAGCTCTTCGACTTCATAGGCTCCACCAGAAAAGTCTGGATAACTCTGAATGGTCCTTCCCATTTGGGTGACCATTTTCCCATGCTTTGATCCCTTCGATCCATGGGAAGAATCACCTTCCAAACTAGTTCTTCAGGCGAAAATACCTTAGGTTTCACCTTTTTATTATAAGAGTCTTCTACTCTTTTCTTCTGAAGCCTGAGTAGGTCAAGAGCGCGCAATCTTTCTTCGTCTAAATCCACTAGTTCGTCTAACATCATATTCCAATAAATTTCAGAGGGAATATCATAATGTCTCTGAACCCTTGCAGATTGAAGACAAATTTCTGCTGGCAACACTGCGTCATGACCAAAGGTTAGCCTGTATGGTGTTGTACCTATGGCTTCTTTTGGGGATGTTCGACAAGCCCACAAAATCTGGTCTAACGTCTTATGCCAATTCTTTAGTTTCTTCCCAACATGCTTTTTTATCAAGCCAATCACTACTTTGTTTGCTGCTTCGACTTGACCATTTGCCTGTGCATAATAAGGCGTTGATGTTAGGAGTTTGAAACTTGTTTCCTGAGCGAATTCCTGCATCTTTCGACCAGTGAAAACTGATCCTTGATCAGTAGTTATAGTCTCAGGGATTCCATACCTAAAGATAATGTTCTTTTGAATAAATTCAATGACATTTTCTTGGTCTACATTGACTAAAGGGATAGCTTCGATCCACTTAGTAAAATAATCAATGCCTACCATTATGTATTTGACTCTTTGATGATGCTGGTCGAATCTCTCCAATGAGGTCCAACGCCCATCCTCTAAAGGGCCAAGGCTTCACTATCGAGTGAAGTTCGCTTGCTGGTACATGTTGGATGCCTGTATGGACTTGACATTCTTGGCAACCTTTGGCGAACTCAACACAATCTTTCAGCATAGTGGGCCAGTATAGTCCTTGTCGAAACAACAACCATTTCATCTTATGGCCTGCTTGGTGAGCCCCACATGCTCCAGCGTGCATAGTCGAAAGGGCTATGTATGCCTCAGTTTCACTTAAGCATTTTAGCAATACCCCTTCAGGCGTCTTCTTGAATAACTCATTACCCATGAGTACATAACTCAACGCCCTGTACTTTGTTTTTCGTTCTGTCGAAGCTCCTGGATTTTGAAGATAATCCACAATGGGTTTCCTCCAATCTTGTTCTGACAAATTATCTATGAACGAAATTTCGAAGTTACTTTGATCAGCATATCCTAGTCTCGTCGATTCCAAGTCTGTTGGTGATAGACAAGTTGCTTTTATCTTTTCTCGAACTTCGATTGCTCTTTGTAATCTCGTTTTTGAAATCTTATACCCAGATGCAATTTGTGCCAAGTCGTTGGCTATTTGATTTTCCACTCTGGGTATGTGTCGAATATTGACCATTTCAAATTTTTTCAATAAACGATTTGCTATCACAAAGTACATAATGAGATTTTCTCTTATGCATTTATATTCCTTTGTGACTTGCTTAATGACTAACTCTGAGTCTCCCATTATTTCGACTCGAGTTGCCCCCAATTCCAACAATATCTCAAGGCCAGTGACTAGAGCTTCATACTCAGCCTCATTGTTCGAACAAGAACCTGATATCTTGTACTTGAATGTTGTTGGAATTTTTTCTGGAGAAATGATCAAGACTCCTACCCCTGTTCCATCTTTATGGCTGGAACCATCGAAGTAGAATTTCCAAGGCTCTATCTCCACATAATTAATATCCTCAACTTGAATTGAGTGGTCGACTATAAAGTCTGCAACCACTTGTCCTTTCACTGCCTTAAGAGGCATAAAGGTCAAGGAGTATTCAGTTAATGCTAATGCCCACTTGCCAATTCGACTATGCAAGATAGGTTTCGACAACATATACTTGAAAACATCAAAATGAGACGAAACATACACATCAACTGGTTTTATATATTGCTTGAGTTTTGTACAAGAGAAATACAGACATAGACACAATTTTTCAACTTCACTATATCTAGTTTCTGCATCGTTCAAAACTCTACTAAGATAGTAAATGGGTCTTTCGACTCCATTCTCATCTTCTTGGGCTAACATGCTTCCCAAAGTTTTGTCGGATGCAGCTATGTACAATCTCATACTCCTATTGCTACAAGGAGGCACCAAAATAGGTGGCTTAGTGAGGTACCCTTTGATTCTGTCGAAGGCTTCTTGTTGCTCTTGCCCCCATTCGAACCCCTCTTTATTCAATCGAAGTAAGGGTGAAAAGGCCTGAGCTTTCCCACTTAGGTTAGATATGAATCTCCTTAAGAAATTTATCTTGCCTAACAGAGATTGCAGTTCCTTCTTATTCGATGGCGCTTTCGCTTCCAGAATTGCCTTCGTCTTGTTCTGGTTGATTTCGATTCCTTTCTTGTGGACAACGAAGCCCAAGAAATCTCCAGCTTTCACACAGAATGCACACTTCAAAGGGTTCATCTTCATACCATGTTCTCTCATTCTTTCGAATGATTGTCGAAGGTGGTCAATATGATTCTTCCTGGAAACAGATTTTATAACAATGTCATCAATATATACTTGCATAAAAGTGTTAATAAAATCATGGAAGATAGTATTCATTGCTCGCTGGTATGTGGCCCCAGCGTTCTTTAGGCCAAAAGGCATCACTACCCATTCGTAAGTGCCTAGGCCCCAGGGCATCGAAAAGCTGTTTTCGACACATCCTCTTCAGCAATGAATATTTGATTATATCCTGAATAACCATCGAGCATACTCAGGTATTCATAGCCAGCGGAAGAATCGACTAGCATTTCCGCCACAGGCATAGGATATTCATCTTTGGGTGTAGCAGCATTCAAATCTCTGAAATCTATGCACACCCTTAATGTACCATTCTTCTTAATTACTGGCACAATGTTTGCAATCCATTCGACATACCTTGTAACGCGTATGAATTTGCATTTCAGCAGTCTTTCGACTTCCGTTTTGATCTTCGACAGTATTTCCGGAGCGAAGCGTCTTGGACTTTGCTTGATTGGCTTCTTCCCAGGTTTGATTGGCAACTGAAGTTCTACCAATCCTCTGTCGAGACCAGGCATTTCGTCGTAATCCCATGCAAAACAGTCCTTGAACTCTTTCAACAATTGGATTACTTCCAACCTAAGTTCTGGGTCAATTTTGGCGCTGATATAAGTTGGCCTTTTCTCTGACCCTTCGCCTAAGTTGATTTCTTCTAAAGGATCTTGCGCTAACATTTTAATGTTGTTCGCCAAGGGGTCCTTTTCGAAGCCCAAAGGCTCATCGTCATAGATGGCGTCGAGCCTCTGTTCCTGCATTTCTTCTTGCATGATATCAGGTGGTTCTGGATCGAAATCCTTTCCTGGACCTGCAGCAGATAACTGTTGATCATTGGCCTGTGTGGCCATGTACTTCACTTCGGCTTCGAGAGCCGTTATCATCTTAGTTTCGGCTACATAAGCCGAAATTTGCTTCAAAGATTGTGACTCAGTCATTATCACTGAATTCACTTCCCCAACCAGTTGGTTGGATATCAGTTAACCCACTGAAGTCTATGTGGGACAAGTCTTCTCTGTCCCATTGGAAACCATGCTCAGGATGCAGGTATAGGGAACAAAAAGTATTTGGCGCTGGCGCCATGTCGAAGTCAGGTGTTGGACATGGCCCTATGTGAGCCAAGTTCTTGTCGAAATCTGCCAACCCCAGGTGATTCACTTCGCCCAGGTAATAGCTTTGATCTGCCTCTATGTTTTCGACCATCCCATCTGGACGCCATAGGAGCAGCCTCTGGTGCATTGATGATGGCACAGCTCCAACACCATGAATCCATTCACGGCCCAACAAAAGATTGTAGTTAGGTTTGGCCGATATGACCATAAACATTGTTGGTCGAAGGATGGACCCTACTTTGATATCTAGCTGGATCACTCCCATAGTGGTCCCTATGCCGCCCTCATAGTTCGACAGGACCATGTTGTGAGGCTTAATGTCCTCATCCCTTTTGCCAATTTTCCTTAGCATAGAGTGAGGAATAATGTTGATGGTTGCCCCACAATCCACCAATATTTTATTCACTGTAGTTTCTTCGAGTTTGGCCCTTATAAATAAAGGCTTGAGGTGATTTTTCATCGCCTCTGTGGGTGGTTCGAAGAATCCATTTTGTTCCTCAGTGGTGCCATTGTCCATGACGAAATAGCACACTGGCCTATGTTTGGACATTTCTTGCTCCACTTCCCAGTCACTTGCTTCGACCTCCACCTGTCGGTTGAATTCTCTGGGCAGCACTGAGACTATATTCACCATTATGTCCAAAGTATCATCAGACTCATAATCGTCTTCGTCCTCGACTTCACCTTGGTTAGGCCAAACTAGCCTGTTGGTTATTGGCTCTCTTTCTAAAGGTTTCCTTTGCTTCCTTAGAGGAACATTCGAACTGGTTTCTGCCTTTGGTTCATTGGCAGCCTCCCTCTCAGCTTTTCGTCTCCTTTGGTATCTCCTCCATTGAGATCGAGACATGGGATTTTTCCCTTTGTAGTTGCTTGACACTTATGCAACTTTGGGTGCAGCAACTTGAGGCTCTTTCTTTTGAGTTAAAGATGAACCCCTTGGCACGTCGAAAGAGTGCCATCTCTCCTCACTTGGCCTTTTTCGACCAGAGGTTTTGTACCAGGTATCTACCGGCACATTTGTTGGAGGCCTGAAAGTCAATGGCCTCTTTTCTTGGTTTGAACCTCTTTGGGAGGCTCTTCTGGGGTCATGTCGAAGATCAACATTTTCCCTTCTCTTATTCGCTGCTCTTACGCCTTGAATGTGCTCAGCAGCTTTTTTGTCAAAGATCGAACTGCATCTTGGACACAGCATCACCTCTGACTTCTTTTTCTGGCATCTTTGCAGAAAATCTGCCAGATTTTCATTTTCCCGAGGGAAAGCAGTCTTATTAGCTTGTTCTTGCCTTATGGCCTCTTCTGATGCTTTTGGGTCAGAGAGTTCGACCATATTGATATTCATTGTATCTTTGTTGGCAAGGGTCAGCTGCTTCATTTGAATCTCCAACTTCTCCGTCTGGCCATGAACTGTGGCCAAGTGGGAACTGGGTTTTGGTCCAGTTTTTTGTGCTTCAATGGTCTCCAGCTTTGGGCCTTCGACCGCTTTCTGAACTGCTTCAATTGTCTTTCTGGATAAATTCCCAGAAAAACTGCCAAAGACTGGCATGTTGATATGGTCCTTTGAGACTTCGACCATTGTGATTCCTGGCCTCTTCGACTGGCTCCTAGTTGCCTCGATCACGTTCACCTCAGAAGGCTCTGCATAGTGGGCCTCAGCTTGCAACGGATTTGAGTCGACAACCATGGGGGTCTTGTCAGCAAACTTCAACCTCCCTTCTTCGATAGCGTCTTGCACAAGATTCCTGAAAAGAAAACATTGAGAAGTTTTATGGCCCAAAAAATTATGATATTTGAAAAAACCTCTCTTCTTTCTTTGATCAAGAGGAGGCACTTTTACCCCTGGGGGTACTATCATTTGGCCATCTTTAACAAGCAAGTCAAATATTTCATCACATTTTGTGATGTCAAAACTATAAGTCTTTTTGGGGAACCTATCGTTGGTCCTTTCTGGACCAATGGGATTTTTCCCACTTGAGGGGACTAACAGTTTGCAAGAGTATGGTGGCCCTTGTTTCAGTTCCGCTAAATCGACTTCTCCTTCTTCGACAGTTATAGTATCGTCGAAGGATTCTGGATCTTCGTCATCCATATCAACATACGCTATCCTCTCTCTCTTGTCAGTTTTCGTTGCCTTTGCTTTTTCAGCTTTGAGGCGTTCTACCTGTCGAACTCTATCGGCCAGTTGGGCCATGTCTCTCAGGTATTGGGTGTCTAGCTTCTTCCTAATGGAATAATCTAAACCGCCTGCGGCTATTTCGACTAACTCATGTTCCGGCACTTGTGTAAAACATCTCGCTTTGAGCAACCTAAACCTATTTAGATATTCGTCTATAGGTTCAGTGAAACGTCTCTTTACACTGGCCAATTCTTTCAGGCTTATCTTGGTTTGCCCCATGTAGAATTGTTCATGGAACAATCTTTCCAACTGGGTCCAATGATGGATCGAATTGGGGGGGAGAGTTGTAAACCAAGTAAAAGCGTTCTTTGTTAAAGAACTTGGGAAGTACTTGATCCTCAGATTTTCGTTATTCGAAATATCTCCTGCTTCGATCAAGTATCTCGCCACATGTTCGACAGTAGATTCTGTCGTGTCCCCAGAGAACTTAGTGAATTTGGGGACTTTACATCTAGGAGGTAAGTCTGTTTGTAACACGTATTCTGATAATGGGGATGTAAAGTTGGGCCTTCGAAAGCCCATGTTCATCCCATTCTGAGTCATGATCCTTTCGATCATGGTTGCCAGATTATTTTCCAAACCCGTATTTTGGTATTGGATATGCTGAACTACCTCGTCAGCATTTTGGTTTCTGTTAACTAACCTTACCTCTGGGGTTATTACCCTAGGTTCCTCGACGGGTTGCTCCAATCGTGCCCTAAGGTTTTCTTCGACAGGCTGTTGAACCTGGTTGATGGTGGTTTCTTCCTCTAAGAATATCCCCTGGTTTCCCCTTATTTGCGCCCTTTGGGGCTGTCGAATAGGTTGGGGTACTCCAAAGAAATCAGCTAAACGCGTCATTTGCTGATTCGATTGAGTAGTGTTTTGTATTAGAGGGTTTAGCACTGTACTTAAAGTTTGTGCCAACATTTGCACCATATCATGGTTGCTTTCGTCCATTTGTTGCCTCAAGACTGCTGTCGAGGCATTTGTAAGGCCATGGGCTACTTGGGACGTTCCTCCTAAGAGTTGGGTCCTATTTCTATTCGCCATGCCTACTCCAGAACCTTGGAGTGGCGAAGAGGCACTCACTAAAGGGTCTGAAAAAGTGGACGCAGCATTCGTCAGGCTAGCCAAGTCAGAAGTTGGCATGCCATAGAGTGGCTCTCGATTATGACCGCCTGTCATAAATCCTGGGGGAACAAAAGGCCTTGTGCCTAAATTTCCCCTTGGTGGGGGAGTTCCCAAAGGCACTCTGGGGCCTGTGAACGGAGGTAATGGCCCCGTTGCTGTGACCGTTACTGCTGGTGTCGAACCAGCAGTTGTCGCTTCACTTACGGTCGAGATAACCGTTGCTCCCACATTCGTTTGTGGGATTTCGTTATTGTTTGGCGGATTCACCATCTCTTCCCTTCTTCTAGCAGTACTGTTATCGTTAGCGTATATTCTACCACTTCTCAATAACATGCAACACTCCTCGAAAAGATGAGATTATTTTCAACAATCAACACACAGTCCCACCGGGTGTGCCAATTTGTTTACCGTGGTTATTGGTAAACAACCGCTGATCCTCCAAATGGTTACTTATTTGGTTGCTCGCAGGATCGATCAGATTGATCCTAGGACATAGGTTGATTTTGAGGTTTTGATTCAATTGGATATTGGTTAAATGACAATAAAATAAAGAGGCTTTAAGTAAATTGCATGAAGAAGTAGGCTTGGTAAAATAAATGAAGGCTTAAAGTAAAGGATTTCGACAGGAAAGTAAAGAAGAAAACAAGTAAATTTCTGGAAAAGTAAATGACTTTGATTAATAAAGTTGGTGTTTCACACATATATTTCTCAACAATTCTTTCTCACACGCTGGGTACTCGAATCTATATGAGTGACTTTGTATATAATTGTGAACACACGCGAGAAACTGCGTGACTACTACTATTTATACTAAAACATCCCAAGTAACCGTCGGGCAGTTACACTGCTTCGAGATGATCCCACTTGGCACGTTCTCAACGTTCGACGCTTCAGATCTTTGCACGTTGCACTTGGTAACCGCTGGAAACCGTTTTCCCTCCAAACGCTTGAATTTCAAACCGTTCCACTCTGAACCATCGAACACCTTCGTCGAGAAGCATCTTCGACGAGAAACACCTTCGACGTCGAAGGCAACCAACTTCTCCCTTGGAAGAAATCTTCTAAGTACCTTGCCATCTTTCGATGGGCATTTCGACGGACCTAGCTGGTCGAAAACATCCTTCAGCTTTAATGGCTGACATTAATGAAACAAGGGTGTCGAATTTAGGAGCCAACAATTACACAATTTGAAATACACAGAAATAACACAATAGTGTTAAGAGCAAGTTAGCGAACAACAATTATTTGCTTTACAAAGCTTTACAAAAGATTTACAATGTAATTTCAGCAGCGTTTTAGCAAAATGAATCAGCGCAAATTCATTTGAATTATTAGTCGTTCCAATTCTTCCAAGTCTTCCTTTTATAGCCAAAAAGAAATACATTGGAGAGTAGAATAGGAATACCAAAGTTCCATTTGTCTTCTTGCATAACAGTCAGTGTGAATGGTAGACAACATTGTACCAATAGTACAGTCTTTTCGCCACAAAATCAGAGTAGTGGAAGGAGGTGATTTTGTACTATTTCTCACATAAAAATTTTGATCTTATCTTATAATCTTCAAAGGCTTCGGAGTGTGTATGAGTTGAGGCATGTTTAGAAGGGTCAAAACTAGTCTTCAAAGTCTTCATAACTTGTTCAACATAACCTTGTCTTAAGAGTCTTCAGCATGTTGGTCTTTAGAACCATTAGTCTCCAGAACTTGTTCATCAGAGCCTTGTCTTCAAAATCTTAGAGTAAGAGAGCCTACAATTTCCGAGCTTGAGAAGCCTTCGAAGCTCTACCATCAGAGTCAGAGATAGAAGCTTTAGAAGTTAATGTTCCTCATAACTGTTACTTTAGAAGCATTTTGATCCTTGTAACACACACTTGTATTACTTAGTGTGTTGAGTCCAGAGTTTGATGACGTCACATACCTTATCTTCAGAATCATAACCTGTTAAAAAAACCTACAAACTAGATAAAACCATTAAGGGTACTAAATTATCATCTAAACACCCAGGTATTGTTATCATCAAAACTAAAGAGCAAATGCATAATCAAATCTTGTTCTTACAATCTCCTCCTTTTTTATAATGACAAAACCATGTATTTTGATAAATAATTTATACTAGGTTTAATTACATAAAACAATTCAAAGTTTGCTAAACAGCTCCCATTGAGTTCTATACTCTAAAAACTTATTTAATCTTGTCCAGAGTCTCCCCTTGAGTTCCAGACTTGAATAAGTTTTAAGATATAACATGAATCAATCAACATGAAGGAATACTTCCCTAATTGAATTACCATCAAGATCCTGATTAGCGATGCAAAAATCTTCATCTCAGATTCAGGCTTGCCATCAGAACACAGTGAGATATCTGATCAGAGTTTTGTGAAGTCTTGATCAATTTGTCACTACATAAGAGCCTGGTTGAATTTCCTTTTAAGAAAAGGTATGATAACCCATGACTTTTGATACTTTAATTTCTGAATCTCCTTTAGAGCTTCAGAACTAGCATGTTAAGAAAAATTCAGTGAACTTTCTCAAAGTTCCCGAGTCAAACAATGTTAGAGGAGATAAAACTCTAAACATATTTGGGAATGTTGTACCCCAAAATTTGCCCTCCCATAACCTTCAAAGTTTTGACAAGAATCATCCACAATTGGTTCAAGTCTACTCAAAGGCTACACAGTCAACCATCCTCCTGAAGCCAGTCAAACTAGGGTTTTGGTTCTCACATGGAAGCTGAAGTTTTCAAGGGCTCAATCAAGTCTCCCATGCACATAAACATTGTCAAGCACCTACATGTCAAGTTTCAAGGCTCACAAGGTCAAGTTGCACAGTCAAAAACCCTAATTGCTCAACAGTCAACTGTAGGGGCAAAATGGTCATTTGGCAGTCAAAAGTCAAAATTTTTGGTCAACATCTCATTTTGAAGCCACAAACATCATTTGATCAATGCTTGATCATGATTCTCAAAACTTGGCTCAAAAATCATCAAGATGCAAAAGTTTCTATTTTTGGACAGCTGAAAAAGTCAACTGAAATTGACCAAGGCATAACTTTCACATGGGTTATCAGAAAAATTCCATCCAAAGCTCATTTTGAAGAGAAAGACATTTCCTACAACTCATCTTCATACTTCAAGTCCAAGAAATGCTCTCAAAAAAAGTTATCAATTTCAACATTATAGGTCATTTTCAAAAGTCAACAAAAAGGGACTTTAAGTCAAAGGCCATAACTTGAGATTGGTAAATCAAAATGACATGGGACCAAAGACATTGTTTAGAGGACTCAAAAACCTTTCCAAAATGTCCAAGAACATGAGCAAATCTTAAAAATTGAGCAAGTTATGCATTGGAGAAGTTGGGAAATTTTTGTGAAATGACCAAAATCATTTATCCTTGAAATCTCATTTTTAACAAAAGGGGCCCACTTTTTCCACTTGAATTGACTTGGCCATGCTTCCCACGTGTCCCACCTTTTATTTCAGATTTTTTTATTAATTTTTTCATTTTTATTGATTTTATTAGATTTAATTAATTTGAAATCTTTTAAAATCAAAAGAAATTCAAAAAAATTAATTTAAAAGGAATATTTGGTTTTGATTAACCTTGAAGCATCATTATGTGCCTACCAAATTCGTGCAAAGAGCAAAAAAGGCAAGAATTCAAAATTTGAGTCAAAAATGGAAAGATGGTTATGGTGGTTTATGTGAAAATCCAATACATCAATGCAAGGCTTTATTGGCTATAATTATCATTCATACACATTGCCTAAGGGAGATAGAAGTGATCAGAAAACCTTTTGACACAAAAAGCTGCGCAAGAAGGCCATTGAGAGACTTGAAAAAAATTGTCAAAAAACACCAATTCTGAAATCAACTTTAGAGGGCGATTCAAGACCTGATTCCTCTTCCATTAGCTTGCTGAAGGTTCATAGGACAAACTCCAATCATTCTCCAAGCCTCACACTCAAGAGAACGTAAGATCACCATGGAAATTGGTGAAGAAAAATCTTGAATCAGTTTCTAGCATTCCTGCATTCTCAACGCATTTTGTTATTGTATTTATGTTTTTAATGATGTTTGCAAACTAATCATGTACTTTAATTGAAGAATCATGCGTTGTAGGCCAAAACACCATGTTCGATTCTTAGGGTTCACAGGACTCTAAATTGGGGCTTTTCACCCAAGGACAAATTAGCCCTTAAGACCACCATGGTTGTACTCAGCGCATTCAGACGAAGAGGAAACACTTATCGCGCCCAATTTATGGACACCATAGCGCTAGTCGCTATTTTCTTGAAACTGACCTTAAGCAACGCATAGAAAACCGTTGCCTCATGTTTTTGTTTTCAGGCACGCGAGGAAGACGAAGCCGTGGCAAAATATGATTCGTTGATTTGAATTTTCGCGCGTGGATCCATTAATGCTGATTGTTTTCTTTATAACATTTGTTTGTTTATTATATGTAAAGCGCGTTGTAGTGGCTCAGCTGGCAAGTGGTGATTGCATTAACGTCCAAGACCTGGGTTCGAGCCCCAGGTCTGTATAATTTCCATATTATTTTTCTATGTGAATTCCTATGCAGCGCTTACGTTAAGACATACCATACACTCCCAAATCAAGTGTGACACGTCCCCCTGGAGATCAAACCAAAGGCCTAGATCTGAAGCACACCATGGGCATAGGTCAACATTGCTGTATGCTGTTCAAAAGGTCAAACAGATCAATGCTTAACTGGGCCAGATTGCTAAGGCCTATACCTCACAATTGGGGACTAAACCCCCCCTGGTTTGCAATTTCCTATTTTTTTTTTTCTTTCTTATATTTTATTTTTTAATTGTTATCTTATTTTCTTTATTGTTTTAATTTGATTAATTATTTTTTACAAAATACAAAAAAATGCCTAAAAACTCAGAAAAAGATGAAAAAATATAATGATTATTTATTTTGATATTTTCTTGTAAATAAATTAGCATGCAATTAATTAGTTTTAAATTAGGTTACAATTTTAATTCTTTTCATAATAAAATCCACAAAGGTAGAAATAGGTTTAATTGATAATTTTTATTCCTTTTAATTATTTTCCACCATAATATTATTTATCTTATTTAATTTCATAATTAAAATTGCATATAAAAATTAGGGTTTTATTTAGGTTAAAAAATTTCAATATTTTCTTAATAACTTAAAAATAATTAGAACTAGGTTTAACATTTTATTTTAGTTTTAATTAATTCTTTTTCTATTAAATCTTAAAAAACACAAAAATACCAAAACATTTTCTTTTAAATTTTAATTTTAATTCCTTATTAATTTTAATTTTTGCAAAAGGGTCCAACGCCCATATTTTTAATTGTTTAATTTCGCATATTTATTTTATGTCGCTTAAATAATTATGTACCTCTCCCAAAGCTTTGTAACATTTACTTTTCGCACTTTTCAATTTCGTTATTTACTTTGCTTTATTTATTTTTTTCTGTCAAATCGGGTCCGGTTTAATTTTGGCGATGTGGACCCGCGCCGTTTGTAATAGTTTAGAATTTATTTTCCCGCAAATATTTCTTAACTGTTAATCAAAAGCATGAAAGAATGTATGGACTTAAATAAAATCAAGCGTAGAACACCAATCAACATGACAAGACAAATACAAACGAATCTGACACACGAATCGCACACACCACCCCTAGGGTACGCCTCACTGTTGCCTTTCCTCGAAAGGTGGTCGTCGAGTAGAGGATGTCTTAGTAAGTCCTCATGATCCGGGAGCCTGGCATGAGGGTAGCTTCTAAGGTGTCTTCCCATTGCTCTGGTGATCACCATGTCCCTACAAACTCGAATTGACCTGAACACCTCCAACGGTGGTGCTACCTACCTCTCAATGGTGGGATGGCACTACTTTCAGGACATTTACACAGACGAATTCCTTAGGGTAGGTAGATTCTCATAGATTCTTGCTCTTTTCAAAAAAAACAAACAAAATACTTTTCACACCTACACTTTCTAAAAGTTTTCAAACAAATCTTTCATACACTCTTGAGGACAGATACAAGGGTTACTTAGAAATTTTTTCAAACGAAACTTTTTCAAAACCCACACACACTTGAAAAGCAAACAAACATTTTGAAAACACAAATGAGCAAGTACCTAAGAGCCCATGGATAACCATGGATAGAAAGGGTGCTAACACCTTCCCTTTCTATAATCTACCTCCCGAACCGAGAACTAATCTCAATAAGGAATTTTTCTGTGCTTTTGTCCTTTCCATGTTGGAGAAAATAAAAGACGGTGGCGACTCTTGCTTCTGCGACATTTCGCGAAACCAGCTAAGAAACAGTCAGTTCCAGATCCACCGATCACAGAACTGGCGACTCTGTTGGGGAGAACTATAAAGTGAGGTGTACCTTAGGACTAAGATCACTGTGTTTTCAATTGCTTTGATTTGTTTGCTTTAAATTGTGGGACTGTCTTGGGAGTTCCATAGATCCTAACCCGGATCTGGGGATACCTTCTTAGAAAGTAGCAACAAGGCTGTGAGGGAACTGTGCGGGGTATACCGACATGGTTGAAGCAGTCTGCTACGTTGATGTGGCACTTTGGTGTGTACCGGTAACCCTTGAGTCAATCAAGGAGAGTACGGGGCCTCCGCGTGGTGTCGTGAAGCATCAACAAACCTTAGGAACCTTAATTGAACCATCTTGGCCTCTTTAGGGTAGTGAGATGACTACTTTGGTGTACTCCGAAGTCGGTTGATACTCGATACTACACTCAATTGAGGGTTGTTTTCTTGGGATATTTTGATCGCCAGTCAGTGGCTAAATCGAAACGATGAACAATGAAAGCAATCCAATGATATTGAGATCCTTAGAACCCGGTTACTTTGATAGGACAGGTTTGAGCCCACCAACTTCAAGAGGGTAATACCTAGACCCCATGCTGGCCTAAACTCTAAGGGTTTCTCTTGTGTGACTTGTGTGCCTTCGTACTTGAACTACTTGCGTGCTTATTATCTGACCCTTGAATTTCTTGCAGGTTTTGTTTACAGTCCTTAATTGGGACTCATAACAAAGTTTACTGAGTTTCTTGCAGGTTTTGGTTTGTAGTCCTTAATTGGGACTCATAACAGGGTTACTTACATTACCCCCATGCATAGCATGACATCATACCATTGCATACATCCTGCATAAGGACTAACCCATTTCAAGGATCTCAAGGGTCTGTGATGCAGGTCATGATGAATCAAACATCTAGAAAGGGGCAAAGAGGATTTATTTTCCTCTAGCCAAGGTTGTCAGAGGCTATGACCCACTTGATATGGTGAGCTTTGACTCTTGAAGAAGGTTCCCTTAACCAAGGTTGTTTGGAAATCAAAACCAGACATGATGACTAAAGTCAGAGGCTGTGACCCACTGGATATGGTGAGCCTTTGACCCTTGGAAGAAAGATTCCCAACAAACATGAAGCTCTTTCAATCAAGCTACCGGATCCAAATGCTAACAAAATTTCCTGTTTATCCCGCGAGATCCTTGAAAACATTGCATGCATATCATACACATCATTGCATAACAGGTACCCTTGTTACAGGCTACTTACCCTCTTCGCTGTTTATTTCAGCAATGGCTTTCCAATCAAACACCCAGGAGTTCCCTACTCAAGAGACTCAGTTCAGGGAGATCTTCCTAAGCCTATCCAAGGGGCAGGAAGAGTTGAGAACGCTCCTCATGGGGAATTTGGTCAAGAACAGTCCAGAAGACGGTAAAGATGAACGGCTGAAACATATGCAAGCTGAGATAGACATAATGAGGACTCAGATGCTGGGGCAAATGGCCCTTATCCAAGGCTTAGCTCGGGAACAAGAAGAGTTGAGAACTGTGATCAACCAGCTTCAGCAAGACAGTATGAAGCAAGTAGCCAAGGCTGGAGACCAAACTGGTAATCAGCCTCCAAGAAGTCAAAGGCTTGGTTCAATGAATAGACCTCTCCAAGCTGCTACTACTTCACAGCTCCAACCACAACCTCGCCCAGAGCAACGGGTTGATCAGAGCAAGCCCAGAAGGCAATTCACCCAGCTCAACACGTCGCTGTCCCAAGCTTTGCAACACCTGTTGAAGTTGAATCTGGTGACGTTGATAGGACCTCACCCTAATCCTAAGACTTCTTCACCCAACTATAATCCTGGGGCCAGGTGCGCATACCATTCTAACAGCCCGGGGCATGATACTGATGACTGTTGGAAGTTGAGGTACAAAATCCAAAGCCTGATTGATGAAGGAGCTGTGGAATTCACCCCAGATGGTCAGGTCGAGTTCTTCTACTATCCCTGCGAGGTTCACCATTTGAAGTAACAAGCCCTGAGACTAGAAGACTTGTGTTTATTAGAATTTTCAAGTTGTAATTTTCTTTTGATTGTTCAAACACTTATTCATGTTAAACATTGTTATTTCATTAATGCATTACACATGTCTGTTTTGAAGTAATTATTTCGTATTCACTATATGCAAACTGTTTTCATTTTTCTGTGATGATCAATTCTCGGTTAATAATTCTAAGCCTCTTGAGGGAGGATGACGAAAACGATACCACGATTTTTACAGTATGCTTTTGAATAGACCCCGCTGATGAGGTACAGGCATTGTTTCAATTCCTAAACACTGGAGTTATAAGGAAGATAATCCCTCGTCAACCCCTCTGAGCCAAAGAAGTAGGAGTTTTTCTTTTCGAAATTTAAAACCCTTAATCATAACCTGGGGCAGGGTAGTCTCTCAGTTGATCCAAGTGCATAACGAATGGCACCAAAGAGGTCCTTACAAAACAAAAGACAGTGATGGTTCCGAACAATCATACAAATAGGCAGTCATTATATCTCAAAAAAATAAAAACCCATTAAGTCAAAACCTATGAAGGAGACTTACAAAACTGGGGCATCCCGCTGACTGTAATCACAAAAGAAACAGTTCAGGCAAAAAAAAATAGGGATAATAAAATCAAAAAAAAGAGGTCACACAAACCCTCAACAAAAAGAAATGACTGCCCATTCAGAATAAATCATCATTATCTGAACCATCATTGGTATATCAAAGCAAAGACTCAAACAAGGTCTAACGCACGATCATCTGAGTTTAGGTTTGAAGAACATCACGAAGAGCGGGTGGGTACAAATAAATTTGATCCTTTATCCTTTGTTTCTTGAACCGTGAACCAAGCCACGTTATGACCCTTAAAAGTCCTAGCTGAAGCATGGGTTAGTTCGAAAGCATAATGTTACGAAAGGTATCCTGACTCCTTAAGGCCTACGGTAAAAACGGAGTTGACATCACGTTTTACAAACATTCATTTGTTTTATGAAAGAGAATGCATTTTCAAAATCTTCAAAACAGACATAAGCTTTGCATTTTTAACATAACTTTGTTTGCATATGAAATTTTGTTTGAACAGCATAGAAGTTCGCACGACGAATGCCTAATGAACAGAAGTACCTCCAATCAAGGGGCACAACATGATCATGGTCCAATCATCTGGGGCAGTCCAATCAAGATTCGGAGAATCTCTCAAAGGCCAAATAGCCTGGGGCAAATCTCCGCCTAAGTCACTTGGGGCATTTCAACAACGAATCTTGCGCGATCAGACATCTTCTGGTAACATGGCAACATAAACAGCCAGGGGCACCTCCCTGCATTCTAAGAACATGGACATAGTCGAAAGAATACTACGCATAATCAAAGACCCGCTAGGTTGACATACCTAGGCAAAAATTAGGGCTTCCCGGCGAACCAAAAGGGTTCGGGCAAAAATAAGGGATGAAATGAAAAAATCTGTACACCCGGCGAGTCGAAAACCTGAAAAGGTGGCTTGGGCAAAAATGGGTATCCCGGTGGACTGAAAACCCGAAAGGGCGGTCCAGGCAAAAGTTAGGGATCAAAGCGTACGACTATGTCCTATCATCTTGTCACCTGCCTACCAGAAGAAGATTGGTCAAATCGGCAGTCCTCAAGCACCTCCACAAGTCTTCCCCTCCCGCCTCAGAAACAGGGGCAATGATAGGTTGTCTAAGCAATCTAATGGTTCTGTCCTCCAAGGTATCAAGGTAGGTTCAGCTGAAGAACACAACCAGGTATTTTAATTCCCCAGAGAGTGAGCCAGCAAGCAGTATACTCTCCTCAAGCAAAGCAGTTATCAACCTTAAGGAAGTTGGGTATCCTCCCGCAGATCTCGACCTTCCCCAGCAGCACACATTCTTGACAAACATCCCCGGCAGTCTTGGTCTAAAGATTGTTCCCCGGCGGCGGACCAACATTCAAAGGAATTGCTTCCCCAACATAGTACCTCTCTCCCCACAGAGTATTGTTCCCCAGCCAGATCGCCAGATTAATTTTCTCCCCGCAGAGTAATCTCTCCAACAAGTTTATTCCCCCAACGGAGTCATCTTCTCCTACCGGTTTATTCTTGCAACCATCACTCTCCAGTGGAAACAAAGAATGCTATTCATATCAGCCCAGGATTTGACTTCCCGGCATCCGTCTAGGATTTATTTTCCTAAGACAAAAACATACATTCATAAACAACACATCTTCATACATTATAGCATGCATATACGCATCATGAACGTACAATCTCATTCATTCTGAGAACATCTCGCATGTCATATATCACGGCATCGCATACAACTAACGTTTTGTCTTTTCAGGACAAAAGTTAATACAAGGATAATTGCTATCAACTGTCGTGATTCCAGATCCGATTCCTGTATCTTGCCATGGAGTATCTGTTGACGACTACAGTACCAGACTCGATTCCTGTATCTTGACAGGGCACGTCTGAAGAGTTCGAAGATCCGATTCCTGTATCTTGCCAGGGAGTATCTGTTGACGACTACAGTACCAGACTCGATTCCTGTATCTTGACAGGGCACGTCTGAAGAGTTCGAAGATCCGATTCCTGTATCTTGCCAGGGAGTATCTGTTGACGACTACAGTACCAGACTCGATTCCTGTATCTTGACAGGGCACGTCTGAAGAGTTCGAAGATCCGATTCCTGTATCTTGCCAGGGAGTATTTGTTGACGACTACAGTACCAGACTCGATTCCTGTATCTTGACAGGGCACGTCTGAAGAGTTCGAAGATCCGATTCCTGTATCTTGCCAGGGAGTATCTGTTGACGACTACAGTACCAGACTCGATTCCTGTATCTTGACAGGGCACGTCTGAAGAGTTCGAAGATCCGATTCTTGTATCTTGCCATGGAGTATCTGTTGACGACTACAGTACCAGACTCGATTCCTGTATCTAGACAGGGCACGTCTGAAGAGTTCGAAGATCCGATTCCTGTATCTTGCCAGGGAGTATCTGTTGACGACTACAGTACCAGACTCGATTCCTGTATCTAGACAGGGCACGTCTGAAGAGTTCGAAGATCCGATTCCTGAATCTTGCCAGGGAGTATCTGTTGACGACTACAGTACCAGACTCGATTCCTGTATCTAGACAGGGCACGTCTGAAGAGTTCGAAGATCCGATTCCTGAATCTTGCCAGGGAGTATCTGTTGACGACTACAGTACCAGACTCGATTCCTGTATCTAGACAGGGCACGTCTGAAGAGTTCGAAGATCCGATTCCTGAATCTTGCCAGGGAGTATCTGTTGACGACTACAGTACCAGACTCGATTCCTGTATCTAGACAGGGCACGTCTGAAGAGTTCGAAGATCCGATTCCTGAATCTTGCCAGGGAGTATCTGTTGACGACTATAGTGCCAGACTCGATTCCTGTATTTAGACAGGGCACGTCTGAAGAGTTCGAAGATCCGATTCCTGTATCTTGCCAGGGAGTATCTGTTGACGACTACAGTACCAGACTCGATTCCTGTATCTTGACAGGGCACGTCTGAAGAGTTCGAAGATCCGATTCCTGTATCTTGCCAGGGAGTATCTGTTGACAACTACAGTACCAGACTCGATTCCTGTATCTTGACAGGGCACGTCTGAAGAGTTCGAAGATCCGATTCCTGTATCTTGCCAGGGAGTATCTGTTGACGACTACAGTACCAGACTCGATTCCTGTATCTAGACAGGGCACGTCTGAAGAGTTTGAAGATCCGATTCCTGTATCTTGCCAGGGAGTATCTGTTGAAGACTAATATTACCAGACTCGATTCCTGTATCTCGCCAGGGCACGTCTGAAGGATTCAAAGATCCAGCTCCTGTAACCAATCAGGACACAGCTATACCAAGCGTCTGAAAACCAGCTCCTGCAACGTGTCAGGTACTCATTTTTTCTTTTGCAGGCATGCAGGTTCTCGCTAAAGAATCTCTTACGCGATCAACATCCAGATGGCATCTATAAGCCCATCATCCTATTCGTCAACCTCTAAATGGCATCTGTAAGCCCATTTCCATCATCACACTGCTGCTATGTGAGCGTAAATTTCTGGGCACGCTTGTGTTCAATCATCTTCTACCCTCGGATTACGAAAGGCACGTCAGCCAATCTACATCCTCAGGTCTAAGAAGATTGAACAGGGGCAACTGTTGTACCCCAAAATTTGCCCTCCCATAACCTTCAAAGTTTTGACAAGAATCATCCACAATTGGTTCAAGTCTACTCAAAGGCTACACAGTCAACCATCCTCCTGAAGCCAGTCAAACTAGGGTTTTGGTTCTCACATGGAAGCTGAAGTTTTCAAGGGCTCAATCAAGTCTCCCATGCACATAAACATTGTCAAGCACCTACATGTCAAGTTTCAAGGCTCACAAGGTCAAGTTGCACAGTCAAAAACCCTAATTGCTCAACAGTCAACTGTAGGGGCAAAATGGTCATTTGGCAGTCAAAAGTCAAAATTTTTGGTCAACATCTCATTTTGAAGCCACAAACATCATTTGATCAATGCTTGATCATGATTCTCAAAACTTGGCTCAAAAATCATCAAGATGCAAAAGTTTCTATTTTTGGACAGCTGAAAAAGTCAACTGAAATTGACCAAGGCATAACTTTCACATGGGTTATCAGAAAAATTCCATCCAAAGCTCATTTTGAAGAGAAAGACATTTCCTACAACTCATCTTCATACTTCAAGTCCAAGAAATGCTCTCAAAAAAAGTTATCAATTTCAACATTATAGGTCATTTTCAAAAGTCAACAAAAAGGGACTTTAAGTCAAAGGCCATAACTTGAGATTGGTAAATCAAAATGACATGGGACCAAAGACATTGTTTAGAGGACTCAAAAACCTTTCCAAAATGTCCAAGAACATGAGCAAATCTTAAAAATTGAGCAAGTTATGCATTGGAGAAGTTGGGAAATTTTTGTGAAATGACCAAAATCATTTATCCTTGAAATCTCATTTTTAACAAAAGGGGCCCACTTTTTCCACTTGAATTGACTTGGCCATGCTTCCCACGTGTCCCACCTTTTATTTCAGATTTTTTTATTAATTTTTTCATTTTTATTGATTTTATTAGATTTAATTAATTTGAAATCTTTTAAAATCAAAAGAAATTCAAAAAAATTAATTTAAAAGGAATATTTGGTTTTGATTAACCTTGAAGCATCATTATGTGCCTACCAAATTCGTGCAAAGAGCAAAAAAGGCAAGAATTCAAAATTTGAGTCAAAAATGGAAAGATGGTTATGGTGGTTTATGTGAAAATCCAATACATCAATGCAAGGCTTTATTGGCTATAATTATCATTCATACACATTGCCTAAGGGAGATAGAAGTGATCAGAAAACCTTTTGACACAAAAAGCTGCGCAAGAAGGCCATTGAGAGACTTGAAAAAAATTGTCAAAAAACACCAATTCTGAAATCAACTTTAGAGGGCGATTCAAGACCTGATTCCTCTTCCATTAGCTTGCTGAAGGTTCATAGGACAAACTCCAATCATTCTCCAAGCCTCACACTCAAGAGAACGTAAGATCACCATGGAAATTGGTGAAGAAAAATCTTGAATCAGTTTCTAGCATTCCTGCATTCTCAACGCATTTTGTTATTGTATTTATGTTTTTAATGATGTTTGCAAACTAATCATGTACTTTAATTGAAGAATCATGCGTTGTAGGCCAAAACACCATGTTCGATTCTTAGGGTTCACAGGACTCTAAATTGGGGCTTTTCACCCAAGGACAAATTAGCCCTTAAGACCACCATGGTTGTACTCAGCGCATTCAGACGAAGAGGAAACACTTATCGCGCCCAATTTATGGACACCATAGCGCTAGTCGCTATTTTCTTGAAATTGACCTTAAGCAACGCATAGAAAACCGTTGCCTCATGTTTTTGTTTTCAGGCACGCGAGGAAGACGAAGCCGTGGCAAAATATGATTCGTTGATTTGAATTTTCGCGCGTGGATCCATTAATGCTGATTGTTTTCTTTATAACATTTGTTTGTTTATTATATGTAAAGCGCGTTGTAGTGGCTCAGCTGGCAAGTGGTGATTGCATTAACGTCCAAGACCTGGGTTCGAGCCCCAGGTCTGTATAATTTCCATATTATTTTTCTATGTGAATTCCTATGCAGCGCTTACGTTAAGACATACCATACACTCCCAAATCAAGTGTGACACGTCCCCCTGGAGATCAAACCAAAGGCCTAGATCTGAAGCACACCATGGGCATAGGTCAACATTGCTGTATGCTGTTCAAAAGGTCAAACGGATCAATGCTTAACTGGGTCAGATTGCTAAGGCCTATACCTCACAATTGGGGACTAAACCCCCCCTGGTTTGCAATTTCCTATTTTTTTTTTCTTTCTTATATTTTATTTTTTAATTGTTATCTTATTTTCTTTATTGTTTTAATTTGATTAATTATTTTTTACAAAATACAAAAAAATGCCTAAAAACTCAGAAAAAGATGAAAAAATATAATGATTATTTATTTTGATATTTTCTTGTAAATAAATTAGCATGCAATTAATTAGTTTTAAATTAGGTTACAATTTTAATTCTTTTCATAATAAAATCCACAAAGGTAGAAATAGGTTTAATTGATAATTTTTATTCCTTTTAATTATTTTCCACCATAATATTATTTATCTTATTTAATTTCATAATTAAAATTGCATATAAAAATTAGGGTTTTATTTAGGTTAAAAAATTTCAATATTTTCTTAATAACTTAAAAATAATTAGAACTAGGTTTAACATTTTATTTTAGTTTTAATTAATTCTTTTTCTATTAAATCTTAAAAAACACAAAAATACCAAAACATTTTCTTTTAAATTTTAATTTTAATTCCTTATTAATTTTAATTTTTGCAAAAGGGTCCAACGCCCATATTTTTAATTGTTTAATTTCGCATATTTATTTTATGTCGCTTAAATAATTATGTACCTCTCCCAAAGCTTTGTAACATTTACTTTTCGCACTTTTCAATTTCGTTATTTACTTTGCTTTATTTATTTTTTTCTGTCAAATCGGGTCCGGTTTAATTTTGGCGATGTGGACCCGCGCCGTTTGTAATAGTTTAGAATTTATTTTCCCGCAAATATTTCTTAACTGTTAATCAAAAGCATGAAAGAATGTATGGACTTAAATAAAATCAAGCGTAGAACACCAATAAACATGACAAGACAAATACAAACGAATCTGACACACGAATCGCACACACCACCCCTAGGGTACGCCTCACTGTTGCCTTGCCTCGAAAGGTGGTCGTCGAGTAGAGGATGTCTTAGTAAGTCCTCATGATCCGGGAGCCTGGCATGAGGGTAGCTTCTAAGGTGTCTTCCCATTGCTCTGGTGATCACCATGTCCCTACAAACTCGAATTGACCCGAACACCTCCAACGGTGGTGCTACCTACCTCTCAATGGTGGGATGGCACTACTTTCAGGACATTTACACAGACGAATTCCTTAGGGTAGGTAGATTCTCATAGATTCTTGCTCTTTTCAAAAAAAACAAACAAAATACTTTTCACACCTACACTTTCTAAAAGTTTTCAAACAAATCTTTCATACACTCTTGAGGACAGATACAAGGGTTACTTAGAAATTTTTTCAAACGAAACTTTTTCAAAACCCACACACACTTGAAAAGCAAACAAACATTTTGAAAACACAAATGAGCAAGTACCTAAGAGCCCATGGATAACCATGGATAGAAAGGGTGCTAACACCTTCCCTTTCTATAATCTACCTCCCGAACCGAGAACTAATCTCAATAAGGAATTTTTCCGTGCTTTTGTCCTTTCCATGTTGGAGAAAATAAAAGACGGTGGCGACTCTTGCTTCTGCGACATTTCGCGAAACCAGCTAAGAAACAGTCAGTTCCAGATCCACCGATCACAGGGAACATAGTCTGAGATAAGATATATCAAAATCATCTATTTTCTTCTCCTTTGTCAGAAATCAAAAATATTTAAAGAGACAAAGAAAAAAACTATTATTAACCAAAGACCAAGATACACAAGTTCTAAAAGCAAAGTAAAAAAGTTATCTAGGGGTTTGGTGGAGGAGGAGGAGGCATCCTTTCTATGAAGTCCTTCATCAAGTTCAAGAGAACAAAATGTTTATTAGTCCTTTGGTCTTTCTTATCCAAACATTGTAGAATGACAATATTTCTCTTCTTCAACTCTTCCAAAGTATCCATTAGCCCAAGTGGCACCACTATAATAATCTTCACAACCCTAGAAAGGGTACCTTCTTCAGTAGACGACTTCTCATATTCAACCATTTCAGAAGCATTATCATCTGTAGGTTGTTCACCCATTGCAGAAGCAGGATCTTCTTCTAGAATGACTACTTCTGGAGCAGGCAAGTAGAGAGGAATAGGAGGAGGTGCCTTAGCAACAAGTATAACCTCATGCTTGTTCATTTCTTCCTAAGTACATAAGACTTCAATAATGTTTGAGTTAACATTTTATTATCCTTTTAAGTGTCACATGCAAGTATACATGTTGTGATTGCAGCAAGTAATAAGTAATAAAAGTATCGTACCCACAAGGAGTGTTGTTACTTCGATTTGATTTTTGTATGGAAACTATTCTTTTGATTTAAGCATGAGCAGAGAGAAACAATGATTGATGTTTATGAGTTCAAGTTAACTTAAAATATATGTCAAAAGTAAGGTGAAAAGTAGTGGAAATATATTAAGAGTGATTGAGTTGAGCTATGTTCCATTAATATCATTAGTATATTCAAGTGTTTATGACGTGTAGTGACGTGACTGGTGAGGTCAAAGTGATCTTGTGGTGCATCTCTACAACATCAAAGCATGCATAACAAGGGCAGAGAAAAAATCTATAAGCCTCAATTATAACCCTAATATGCGTCTTTTAGTATTATGAAATCCTCAATAGTTTTAGCTTCTTATCTCTAAGTAATCTAAGCAAGTGAATATCTCTATCCTACTCATTCAACTATTTTTATTAAGAAAATCACTTGTTGTTAGATCTCTCACAACAACAAGTTGTCATCTACTCCTAAGTTGATCAAGCAAAGAAATAAACTTGTAACAAATTAACATATAATAAAACGAATCACTGTCCTTAGCGCATTGCACTATTATATTTGTTTTGTTCTTTAGCGCATGCACCTTTGTGCTTTAAATTTGAATTTTTTCTTCCTCTTTTTCAGCACAACAAAGTGTTCCCTTCAATTTATCTTCCTTCCACACTATCATTATCAGCTAGCTGTTTGCTACAATTATTTCCCTTTTCCTCTTTGTCCTTCTAACTTCTTCAACTTGTACTCCATGCAGCAGACCACTGCAGCCTTGCCCCAGCTCGACTTTGCTAACCTTTTACTTACAAAAACAAACATTAATAATAAAAAAAGAGAACCTATTGTGCTCCAAGCTAAACAAATAAAAACTACTAAAAATCAAGAAATTACAACTATCAAAATAATAAAAATACTATTTAATAAAAACTAAAGGCATGTATTAACTCACAAATTATGGGTTAACACACCCCCAAACTTAAACCATTACATGTCCTCAGGTGATGCGACAGAAAAAGACAGACATAACACAATCCAAGTATCCCTCCCCTCTTTATCAAGACCAACTTTTTTCAAACTCAGAAATTTTCTCAAGGGACTTGTTCCAAAAACAGGTATAACTCAGTCCTGAAGCACATTCTTGATTGCGTATGCTCTTTGGGCTACTCATACTCCCTGTCATGACATAACTCTTCTGTAAAGATAGCCAGCCTAAATTTAATTATTGATTGCTTCTTCCTATGGTTTACAACTTAATTTTCAACTCTAGAAGGGGGTTTTACTTTTTCTTCTTGAACTTACACCTAGGTCCGCACTTGCATTTATTCAAAATAAAAAATTTCTTGCAGCTGCTCCAACTTTTTTCACTAGACAAAATCTCACTTGTGATGAGTCCCACTTGTTTACTAATGATGAGAACAATTATTGTTCCTCTAGACACAGTCACATGAACTTATTAAAAAAATTTCTCTTCCAGTTTCAAGCACAAGAGTTGTTCCTCCAGTTTCGGGCACATGAACTTATTGAGAAGTGCCTTTGGCAATTTCTGTTACACACCTTGGTGTGTTTATTCAAGCAAATGCAGTGTTCCTGGAGTGTTCCAGTCCTTTTAACATATGTATCAACCATCCTAACTAAGCCTAACAACTAGTTTCTATTCCATACTTAAAAGCAACTCAACTTTATCTACAGGCTGCCTACTTTCCTGACTACCAGAGTCATGACAGGGATTATAATTAACATAAGATCAATGCAGAAGAAACTCCTCAAGTCCTTGTTCCCTGTATTGTTAAAGTCCCACTGGAATTTCCTCTAAGTCTTTCTAAGTTAGTCTGTTCTAACGAGGAAATTAACTCAGTATGTTCTTCTGTTTTTATTCTATTTTTGCTCTTTTTTATCATTAAAATGAAAACTGAAATCTACTTAAAACAGAAAAACAATTCACTAAGAAAAGGATGAAACGACCAACAGAACAACAACAACGACAAACAGGCTATGATATCCAACAAAAACAAAGAGCAAAACTAACATTAAACATAATTAATTGATTTGAGAGAGAGAGATGAACGGGGTCACGACACTAGTTGCCATTTTCCCTTATACTTAAAGTAAGGAAAATATCCTCACTATCAGCAGGTGGAATGGGGTGTGCCAACAATTGCCTTTTCTTACCAGCTAAGATTTAAGCCTGCTTCTCTTGTGCACCGAGTCTTTATTTTTCTTCTTTCAAGCCTTCTTCTGGGTAAGCTCAAGGGATGGAAACTTCTTTCCAACACCTTTTGGTGCCACAGAGGCGATGTCAGGATTGACAAAGACTTTCATAGGAGGGGTCTTGGCTTGGCAGTTGGCTTGACTAGGGAAACTTTCTTTTTGACTTTCTTGGCTGAATGAAGAGTGCTGACCCTGACTGGATTCTTCTTCTTCTTAGGGGTGACTCTTGGAGTCACGTCAGCACTCATCTCTTTAGGGAGTTCATCTGATTGCTCCAATTATTTCGAGCTTTAAGACAAATTTTCCTTCTCCTCAACATATTCCTTCTTCTCTTCTTCTTCCTTCTCCTCAACCTTGTCTTCCTCAGTTTCCTTAGCCTCTACTACGATAGCCTCAACTTCGGATTTCTCATTTTCTTGCTCTTTCTCCTCGGTAGAAGTGTCCTCATCCACATCATCAGTTTCCTCTTCATTCTTCTCACGCTTCTTTTCATATTCATTCTTACTTTTCTCTCCCCCCTCAACAACATCATTGTCAATTTTCTCCACAGTTTCTTCAACACTCTTCTCGATAATTTTCTTTCTAGTTTTCGCCTTCTTAGACGCATCAACTCTCGGCTTCTTTTTGTCTTTAGCCGCTTCCTGCAACATTTTCTCAAGTCATTATTAATCAAGAATAATACACTCAATTGATTAGCTTACTTCAATATTAAAACATAATGACTTACCTAGCTCAAACCAATATCTACTCATGCTGATCATAAATATAATGAACCATCGAGTATTTTTTTGTCTCTAGCCTAGCATGTCCAAATTATTCTAACTCCAATCTTTGTCTCCTTGGTTCATGAGCAAATTATCATGTATGTTCCTTCTTACATCTTTTACATTCATATTATAAAATTAAACTAACCAATGTATGTTTACCAAATGGATCTTCTGTGTTAGTAAAACATGTAGGCATAATCATATTTTCACCTACCAGTGTGCTTTTCACTCTTGAATTCTCCCTCAACCTAATTTCAGTCTCAAAACTTTGTCAATCTCTTAATTGTACAGTTAAGTTTTTTGATAAAAAAATGTGTCTTGTAGGACTTAAAATCCCAATAGATGATTCATTTTGCTAGTGAGATGGATGGTCTATACAAACTCTTGATTGATGGTGATGCTCAACCACATGACCCTTCACTTCAACATAATACCAACATTTCCCATACCTCATTTCAAGCATACTCACACTCTAGCATCAACAAAATATGTACTGTACCTATGCAACCCATTTAGCATTTTAGATTAGGCCATTTATCTCATGAAAGATTAGCTAGAATGTCTCAATTATATCCAATATTCACCATGAAAATAAAGTTGTTTGTGATATTTTCCATTTTGCTAGACCCAAGAAATTATCATATCATTCTAGTACTTCTAAAGCCTTTTCTTCTTTTAAATTAATTCACTTTGATATTTGGGGACCCCTAGTTGTCAATTATGTCCATGGTTATAAATATTTTTTGACAGTTATTGATGATTTTAGAAGATATGTATGAATTATACTTCTAAAATCTAATGGTGAAGTTTCTAATCATTTCCAAAACTTTATTACCCTTATTGAAAACGAAATCAAAATCTGCCCAAAATACATCATAACAATAATGGCCCAAAATTTTTAATCCCACAATTCTATATGACCACATGAATCATACATCAAAGATATTGTGTAGAATCTCCTAAAAAAATACAAGAGTTGAAAGAAAACATCAACATCTTCTCAATGTAGGCAAATCTTTACTTTACCAGTCAAAATTACCTAAATACTTTTGGTCATATGCAGTATCTTATACTACCTACATCATCTATAGAATCAACATACCGCTTCTTAACCACAAATCTCTCTACCAAATACTACATAATTCTTTATCTGACTTGAATCAAATAAAAGTGTTTGGACCCTTATGCTATGCTTCTACTCTTCAAAATAACATGTCCAAACTTTCTTGCAGAGCAAGAAAATACCTTTTTCTAGCTTGTGCTATTGGATTTAAAGGGTATATTTTTCTAGATCTCAATACCAAAGAGATTTTCATCTCAAGGAATATCAAATTTTATGAACACATTCTCCCATACCATAATTCTTCACTTATTGCTCCACATAATTGAGAGTATTTCACTGATTTGTCTCACAAGCAAGCCCTCTCTCTTAACCAAATACCTCATCTAGTTCCTAATTCACGCTTATCCAACATTAATCAATCTATACCCACCATTATTGAAGAAATACCACCCTCTCCCAATGATCCACCAATTGACCATACCATAAACCAATTTCCAACAAGAACTTCTTCTCGAGCCAAGCATCCCCCATCACATCTCAAAGATTATGTATGTGCCTAATTTCATGATGCACAATCATCTACAGGTACTTCTTTTGCTTTATATAATTTCATTTCTTAGTCTCAATTGTGTCCATCATAATGTCATTATAGTATTTCCATCAATACTCACACTGAATCAAAATCATTCCATGAGACAAGTAAGTTTGAATGTTGGAAACAAGTCATAAAAGTTGAGTTGGATGCTCTTGATAAAACTGGAAGTTGAAAAATTGTTGATCTTCCACCTAATACCAAACCCATAGGTTGAAAATGGGTTTACGAGGTTAAACACAATTCAGATGGAAGCATTGAAAGATTCAAATCAAGGCTAGTTTCTAAGGGTTATAACAAGATTGAAGGTAGGGGTGTGCATGGATCAATAACCAAACCAAATTGAACCATATATATGATTTGGTTTGGATCTTAAAACTACTTCATTAAAACCGGTTTATATTTTTAAAACCGGTTTACATGTGGATCGGTTTGGTTTTGAACCAGTTTCTCACAAAAACCAGTTTTAAAAAAAAAACAATTTTAAACTGATTTTTCTAAAAACCAGTTTTTAATTTTCTTTAAAAAATCGATTTCAAAACCAGTTTTATAAAAAACCAGTTTCAAAATCAATTTTATAAAAAAAACCAGTTTTAAAACCAATTTTAAAAAATAAAGTTTTATATCAAAAATAGTTTTTTATTTTTAAAAGTTCTAAAATTATTTTATGTTAAAAACACTAATTAAAAAAAAGGCCATTTCTCAAAATTTATGGTCATTGACAATTTTAAAACATATGATATGTGATTTTACCTTAAGATATAGTAAAGTAATTTCTCAAAAATTGCGGTAGCAGAGCCACAATTCATTATTTGACACAAGTGAAATAGTTGGTGAATTCTTTGACACAATACTTGTTGATTATATAGGGAATGTGCAACATCCTTCACTAATTCACAAAACTAACAAGATTTAAAATCTTAAAGTTACATTATAAATTTATAGGGGTATCAAGAGCCAGATTCTCAAGATTGTCTTTAGCAACACAATTTTCTGGAAGACATTTCATTCCTATACTTCCACCAGAATTCTCCACTCTGATGACAAAAACCCAATTGTCTGAACACTTCCATCAAGTCTGCAACAGAGCCACAATTCATTATTTGACACAAGTGAAATAGTTGGTGAATTCTTTGACACAAGTGAAATTGTAGCTCAAGAGTGGAAAGAAAATGCATATATAAAACTTTAGAATTCTTTACCGTTAAGTCCTTTTCGAGCACAACAGAGGTTGAAGAGGTTGAACAACTAGCACCATCTTTTGTATAAAGTAATTCTACAAAATATATAAATACATTTCATTATGCCTCAAGTATAATAAATAATAATACATTAGCGAATATACTTAGTTATCATACCTTGCTCCAATCTCTCAAGAATATCAAAATCTTTATTTGTAATCAATGATGAAGATGTTCCTTTGAGTCAATCCTGGGTGCATATCAGTGCTTCGACAGTTGTTGGTGTTAATAAGCTGCGATATGGATCAAGCACCCTTTCTCCTGTGCTAAATGCAGATTCAGACGCCACTATACTTATTGGTATAGCAAGCACATCTCTTGCAATGTTTGCAAGGATGGGATAACGACCAGAATTTACTTTCCACCATTCGAGAACATTTATCTCCATGTTATACTCCAACTTCTCTCCAAGATAAGTGGTTAACTCATTATCTGCATTGTCACACCCTTCTGAAAGATAAAACTCAGCAGTTCCGTATGAATGACTAACATTACCAAAAACAAGATCAAATCAGACATTTTAGATATTGGTCTATAAATCAAATTACATACACAACAATCATGTGTTTCTATCAATAGGTACAATAGTTATTAGAATATCAACTTGATAAGCCTTGTTCTAGGAATAGGTACAATAGTTATTAGAAGCTACAACATGGATTATGACAGGTTGGTATAAAAAATATTCATGTGGGCAAGATTAGTTGGTTGGATTTACTACTTAGTGACCCCTGTTGAACGTTGAGAAAAGTCAATAATGAGGCCAGGTCTAATCTTACGGTTAGTAGTTATGACTTCTTCCCATCCATTCTCTCCTATTCTTCTATATATACTGTGATACAGTGGGAGAACTGACTTTGGTTTTTTGTGTTTGTATTCGCACTTGTCCGGTTTAGCAAGAGTCGTCACCAACTTTTTATTTTATCCTAAAGGAAAGGTTAAAAAGCACAGGAAAAACCTTTGAGATGTTTTCGTTGGTTCGGGGGGTAGATTATAGAAAGGGAAGGTATTAGCACCCTTTCTATCCATGGTTATCCATGGGCTCTTAGTAACTTGTTTTAGATCACTTGCCTTTGATTTTCAATTGCTTGAAATGGTGCTTTGTGTGTGTGGTTTTGAAAATGTTTTGAAAAAGATGCCTTGTCTAGGCAACCATTGTAACAATTCTTTACTCGAATGTTTTACAAAGGTGTGTGTCTTTTTGAAAAGATGTTTCAAAGGTTTTTGAAAGTTATTTTGAAAGTTGTGTTGTGGAGTGTGTTTTGAAAGTAGGCAAGTGTGTTTTGCAAGTTTGATCAAGTAACTAAGAGTTGTCTACCCCTAAATTTACTCAAAGATTTTTCTATGTTTTAACCCTTTTAACAGTATTGTTCCACCATTGTATTTGGTGGACAATCTTGTATTAGGATGTTAACGGGACGGGCGCGAGTCATCGTATAGACCATGAATGCAATGGTGCCAAGTGTCTTTGGCAATTTGCTTGAGGGACTTGATCATTTTTTAGGCAACTTCGAAAGCGTCATCGAGGGACTATGATCATTTGATTTGTTTTTGTTTTGCCAAAGAAACTCAACATGCAAGCATGACCCATTTTGGAAGGCAACAGGCGAGATTACCCTAGGGGTGCAAGTGTGATTTGTGTATTGATTGTCATGCATTTGTCTTTGTATTAGGTTATCTAGCGGTTGATTTTGAATCTTCGCATACAAACCCTAATTACTATACAGTATATAGAAAGCGATAAATTGCGGGAATTTAAAGTCTAAGCTATTACAAATAAGTATCCGGGAATGGGGGTAAAAATATTTACAAATGGGAATGAGTCTTGTCAGGATAGTAGTGTCCGAATAATATTTACAACCAAATCGAATCGTATTCTCAATGTAAAATGTAGCAATATATAAGAATAAAAGCAATGTGTCGAAAGTATTTGTGAAAGTGTATGTGATTATTTACACATGATGCAAAAATATTAACCTAATGCAATATTAAGTATTAATATTATTTTTATGTTTTTGTTAATGTTTTATAAACTTGTATAAGATTAATTAAACAAAAGTTTTAAAGAAAAAGTATTTAATTTAAGCTAAAGAAAATTAATGCTTGTGTATTTTAGTTAATATTTTTATGTACAAAATTAAAAAAGAATTTTAAGACAAAAAATCTATTAACCTAATTAAATCTAAAATTTACATATTTTTAAGTGCAATAATGAAAAAAGATATTGTTAATAAAACTTAATGTGAACAATTAGTATATTAATTTATTTAACAAAATAAGTTATGTAAAAAAGATATAATGTGATAAAAAAAGAGAGTATTAGTTTAAAAAAAAAGGGAATTAAATGGGCTTTAGGGGGTCTTTGTGAGGGCAGGCCCAAGCAACAAAAACAACAGATTTAAGTAAAAGGAGGGGGGTGCGCCAATTCTGAAATGGGCTTGGCAGTTGGATGGGGTGAAAGCCCAAACGAGTTTCACAAGTTTGTTTGTTAGGGTTTTCAAAGGTTGGCTTCAGAGTTAGGGTTACAAGTTTAGAGCGGCGCCGTTCCCTTCATCGTCTTCTTCATCTTTCTCATTCTCCAGCAAAAAGCCATTGACACTCCTCCTTGCCCCAGCTGCCAAATGCGCCGTCTCCACCTCTTCCTCTTCATGGTTGAGCAAGACAGTGATAAAGGAAAGGTAGCCTTTTCTATTTTAACGCGTTTTCAAGGTTTTCAATTTTGCATGCTTCAACTTTTCCTTGTTTTGATTTTTATGTCATTATTTGTTTCTGTTTCTGTGAGGTGTTGAAGGAAAGGGAGGAGAAATTATACCTTTGTTGGCTTTTTGGAGAAGAGGCGGAGCAGTGGACAGGAGGCGCTTCTCAGGCGGCCGGAGGCGGAGGAGTACGTGATGTTGTGAGCTTCCTGGAAATCTGGTACTTTGTATCTTACCTTTGGTTTTATGATGATTATACAATCTGAAAACGCTAGCTTTTAGGTCTCTCTTCTTCTTCTGTTTGCTGGCCCGTTTGTTGTTGCTTTTGCCTTATTGTTGTTCTGATATCTCGATGATATTGTTTGAATCTGAGTTTGTTCCTGGTTCTGAGAATGTTTATGCTATTGTTGGCCCTATGATGAGGTTGCTCTGAGGGTTTTAGGATTGAATGCTTTGTTCTGAGTTGCTTTTGTTGTTGTTTCGATTTTGAGATGGTTTGGATTGGGTTTGTAAGCTTGTTTGTAAAGGCTTTTTCTGGTATAGGCTTCAAGGTTTGTGGCTTGCTTCAGTTTGTATGGCTTTTTCTGGTGTAGGCTTTTTGATGAAGGTTTGTTGGGGTTTCTGGTTTGAAAACTGTTGGGAATTTACAGGCTCATTGTTGTTGGCTTCTGTTTAGAGGCTTGAGAACTTGTTTTTTTGAAGTTACAGTTTTGAAAGGCTTGAGACTGTTTGGAATTTTTGTTTGAGGTTCATGTGCTTGGTAGCTATAACAGATTTGTATGGCTTGTGTTTATTTGTTGTTTGAAACAGGTTAGCAGGTTTGAGAGTTTTTGAACACCTCTTTGCCTTGATGCCGGCTGTATGTTTTTAACCAGTTTTTGAGTTTGTTATTTTTGCTTTTGGCTTCTCTTTCTGGTATTATGCAGGCAGCTTCCTTTGATACAGGCTTCAAGGCTTGTTTTTGAAGTAAGTCTTGGTTTGAATGCCAATGCTTGAGCAGGTTGCAAGGCTTGAGGTTTACAGTTTTTTGTGATATCTTATGCTGCATGTATTCTGCCCCCCCTCTGACAGTATTCTAATTTTGTTATATTTATCTTTAGGCCTGCCTGGAAAACTGTAAGCCTGCTACTTTTCTCTTTTTCTCTCTCCACAGAAAGCACATCTTTGCTTAGAATATCCTTTTTCTGAAAAGACTTTGGCCTGGAAAATGATGGATAAAATGTATTCTTTCATAAGCTTGCTTGCATTTGTCCTTCTTCTGCATACTTCCTATTTTTCTGCCTTGCTTTTGTGTGCTTGTTGACCACTTTTTGACAGTTTACAGCTTGGTTGACATTGTTTTGTTGACAGCTTTGTATTTGTGACTTAGTTTGCTTCTTTTATAATTTGGTTTGCTTCTTTGGACAATTTTGGCAGTTTAGTTGGCATTTTGTACGTGGGCAGCTTGCTTTTCAGTTTGAACTTTGTGATTGTTTGGCGTATGCAGTTTGCTTGAATTTGTTGACACTTTGCAATTTTGGATTTATGCAGCTTTGTGCATTTTGCAAAATAATTCATATGCTTGTAAAACATTGCTTTCCTCTTTGTGAACCAAGAAGAAACATCTTCTTGCGATTTGCAGAGAGGACGAATAAACTGATTCCGGCCAAAATCTTTAATGATGAGTTTTTATGATTAACTGTCTAAAAATGCTTTTTCTTTTAATTTATCTGTGTTGACTTCTTTCTCTTCTTGTCTTTGCAGATAAAAAATCAGTTGAGCAATGGGGAGCAACAGTAAAAGATGAAGATTTAGGATAGATTTAATTTATTTTTCAATTATTTGTAATAAAACATCATTGTAAATATTGTAAATAAATTTACAACATCCCAATAATATTTGTAACAATAATTAAAATTAAATAAAAACCTTTTTGTCAGATAATTCTCTTTCAATTCACTGTCTATTTAATTATTTAAGTTTCTTGAATTAAAATAACTGGAAGTAAATCTCAACTATTCTAACTTAGAATAAATAATTAATAAACATCATAGTCTTGCAACTTCGTATTAATTAATGATAAACCCGGCGTTCCAATTAGCCATAAGCATTGCACAGTCAAATCAAACAAACATCCATATGCCTTTTCTTTTACTGATTAAACCAAACACTGCAAACCAATCCAGAGGTTCAGGTTTATCGAGAAACAAACTGAAATCTTGAGCAAGCGTCAAAGCAGTGTAACAGCCAATTAATACACTATGGATTCAAATTCTTCTGAAAATGCGCGTGCAAACCCTAATTCTTGATTTATTGTTAAAGAAACGTTCGCCTGATCAAACCCTGAGCCAAACTCAACCAAACCCTAATAATCTGCTTGAACTGTTCCAGAGTCCATGAAAACCCTAATTTGGGTAGACTGATAAGAAAAAGTCTGTTTGACTGATTCTTGAGCCAATCTGAAAAATCAGGAAAAGCCCGAAGCTGTAATTTCTTGTAGAAAAGAGAGAGAGAAAATTTTGGGGTACAACAATTGCCCCTGTTCAATCTTCTTAAACCTGAAGAGTTAGATTGGCAAGTTTTCCGTTCGCGTCTCGAAGGTAAAAGGAGATTGGACACTAGAGTGCCCGTAAATTTGCACTCGTCAGAACATGGATGCGGGAATGGACTTAGAGATGCCATTTGGAGATGGGCTTAAAGATGCCATCTGGAGGGGAGACAGAATCTTGTCAGGGATGGGCTTAAAGATGCCACCTGGAATGTTTGTTGAACTGTATGCCGTCGAAATTGAAGCTTAATAATCTTATCCTGAAAGGGGTAAAATGTTAGCTGAAACACAACGTTATGTTGCATGAAATGTATGATGTAATACATGTTATATCAATGTTTGCGACATGAATGTAATGATTGCGCATGTAAGCTGATGAGCTGTCTTGCTGAGGATAGATGAATCCTGGATAGCCGGAGATAATAGATTCTTGACTGCTGTCGGGGAAGGTGAATCCTTGACTGCTGCAGGGGGTTGCAAGAATCTTTTGATCGTTGAACATGAGAAGTCCTGGGACCGCTGTTGGGGGAATCAGGAGCTTGGGTTGTATGCCACTTCGAGAATGAGAATCTTCATTCTGTTGGGAATATCAGGAATTCAGGTTATTTGCCACTTTGAGAATGAGAATCTTCATTCTGTTGGGAATATCAGGAGTTCAGGTTATCTGCCACTTTGAGAATGAGAATCTTCATTCTGTTGGGAATATCAGGAGCTTGGGTGTATGCCAATCTATTGGGGTTTCAAGGATGAGAGTCTTCATTCTGTTAAAGGTCAGAAATTGGGAGTATACCAATCTTCTGAGGTTTTAAGGATGAGAATCTTCATTCTGTTAAGGGTCAGAAATTAGGAGTATACCAATCTTCTGAGGTTTTAAGGATGAGAATCTTCATTCTGTTAAGGGTCAGAAATTGGGAGTATACCAATCTTCTGAGGTTTTAAGGATGAGAATCTTCATTCTATTAAGGGTCAGAAATTGGGAGTATACCAATCTTCTGAGGTTTTAAGGATGAGAATCTTCATTCTGTTAAGGGTCAGAAATTGGGCGTATACCAATCTTCTGAGGTTTTAAGGATGAGAATCTTCATTCTGTTAAGGGTCAGAAATTGGGAGTATACCAATCTTCTGAGGTTTTAAGGATGAGAATCTTCATTCTTGAGAGGAACAGATTTTTAGGAGCTTCAATTGTCCGTTATTCTGTTGGTGGTTGTAACTTCCAGCAGGTAATGAAGGAATTTGAAAATTGAAATGTAATTTGTTTTGGAGAATAAATCCTTGACAAAGGTTGGGGATTGGAAGTCTTTGGACATCCTTGTTGACTACTGATTGCTTAGGGAGCAAGATCTTTAATGGTTGAGGGATTTCAGGGCCACTGCTGGGGATTGAAAATCCTTGGTGATTTGTGGGGAATGAGAATTCTGATGATCTCTACTGGGGAGTTCAGAACCTGGGAGACTCATGCTGGAGGAGTGAGACTGAGAATCTTCAATCTGGTGGGAAATATCTCTGTGGGGAGAATGTGCACTGGTCTGGTTCCGCTGGGGATTGATAGTTGGAAGTTTTAGCTCCGCTGGGGATTAACAGCTTTGACTTAACTGGGGATAGGATTTTCAGATTTTTAAGGCTCCACTGGGGAACTGAAACTTAACCCTGAGGGGAATTAAGTTCTGGAAGGCTCTCTGGCTGGGGAAATCAGCTTTGAGGAAGCTCTTGTTCTGCTGAGGATCCTGAAGTTTAACTCTGTTTGGGGAATTAAGTTCTGGATTTTAACCTTATTGAGGAATTTGGAGTTTAACTCCGTTGGGGATTCTTTCGGAAAGGGAATCAAGATATCTATCTGTACCTTTAACTTATCAGCAATCATCTTTCTTGATTTGTAAGAAAATGATTATGTTCAAATGCGTATGCCTATTTAACAAAACATTGGACGTTTCTCAAATTAAACATAAGTGTAAGAAGCAAGAGGAAGACAAAGCAAATTTCTGTATTTGGAAAAGTGTTTGTATTAACTTTTTATGAGTATCTTTGTACAAAGGAGACATACATCCTAGTAAGAGGCTGTTGTCATAAAAATTTTATACAAAAGAAAGATGGCTATGTGTAACAATTCTATGGGATTCTCATTCTGCTATAGCCTTCACAACTCTGAATGTCTGTCCATTCGCTGCTTCATCCGCCGATGACTGGATTGATCAGAAGCTCGGAGCTTGTTGATGAAGAGATTGTTCTTTAAAATGATCCGACGAGACATAGTCATACGCTTTAATTCCCTAACTTTTGCCTGGATTGCCCTTTCGAGTTTTCAATCCACCGGGAAACCCCTTTTTGCCCAAGCCGCCCTTTCGGGTTTTCGACTTGTCGGGTGTACAGATTTTTTTGTTTTATCCCTAATTTTTGCCTGAACCGCCCTTTCGGGTTTTCGGTTCACCAGGATGCCCATTTTTGCCCAAGTCGCCCTTTCGGGTTTTCGACTTGTCGGGTGATTTTAGGCGTAGTATCTTTTGACTATGTCTGCATTCGCAGGGTGCGGCAAATCGTCGCCATCCATGGTGGTCAGAATCATTGCACCACCAGAAAAGATGCTCTTGATTACAAATGGTCCTTCGTAAGTAGGAGTCCATTTGCCCCTGGGATCACTTTGCGGCAAGATAATCCTCTTGATTACGAGATCTCCGACTTGGTATACTTGACGTCTGACTTTCTTGTTGAAAGCCTTGATCATCCGTTTTTGGTACGTCTGACCATGGCAAACAGCAGTGAGTCGCTTCTCGTCGATCAAATTGAGCTGATCAAGTCAGGTCTGAATCCAATCGTCTTCACTCAAACCAGCGTCCTTCATAATCCTTAAAGAAGGAATCTGAACTTCCATGGGTAGGACAGCTTCCATGCCATATACCAAAGAAAATGGGGTTGCCCCTGTTGAGGTACGTGCCGTGGTACGGTATCCATGCAGAGCAAACGGTAACATCTCATGCCAGTCCTTGTAGGTGACTATCATTTTCTGAATGATCTTCTTGATGTTTTTGTTCGCAGCTTCAACAACACCGTTCATCTTCGGCCGATAGGGAGATGAATTGTGATGATAAATCTTGAACTGTTCGCACAACGCGGCGATCATAGTATTGTTCAGATTTGTACCGTTGTCTGTGATGATCCTGTCGGGGACACCATACCGGCATATAAGGTTCTGCTTGATGAAGCGGGCAACCACATTTTTTGTAACAGAGGCGAAGGAAGCTGCTTCGACCCATTTGGTAAAATAGTCAATGGCGACCAGGATGAAGCGATGTCCATTGGACGCTGTGGGCTTGATCTCTCCAATCATATCAATGCCCCACATTGCGAATGGCCAAGGAGCTGTTAGAACATTGAGAGGAACAGGAGGAATATGAATCTTGTCGGCATAGACTTGACATTTGTGGCAAGTACGGGAATGTTGATGGCAATCAGCTTCCATAGTAGACCAGTAATAGCCTGCCCTTAGAATCTTCTTAGCCATCGTATGTCCACTCAAGTGGGTGCCAAATGTACCGTTGTGTATCTCAGTCATGATCAACTCTGCTTCAGCTTTGTCTACGCATCGGAGTAAAACACAATCATGGTTGCGTTTATAGAGGATGCCGTTGCTCAGGAAGAACTTGGCAGCAAATTTCCTTAGGAACTTCTTGTCATTTACGGAAGCTCCTTCGGGATATTCTCTAGTCTGGAGATACCTTTTGATTTCGTGAAACCAGGGTTGTTCCACTACTTCTTTGGTATTAATCTCATGACAATGCGCAGGTTCATCTATTCGCTCGATGGTGATTTGAGGAGCCTCATTATCCCAGTTGAGTTTAAACATGGAAGACATTGTAGCCAGAGCATCTGCTAGCTGATTCTCTTCTCGCGGGAAATGCTCGAAGGTGATTTGCTCGAAATGAGGCAATAATGTCAAGACATGTTCTTTGTATGGGATAAGATTAGGATGTTTGGTGTCCCACTCTCCTTTGATTTGACTGATAACCAAAGCTGAGTCCCCAAATACGATCAAAGATTTGATCCCCAAGTCTATAGCAACCTTGAGACCAAAGATGCAAGCTTCATATTCAGCCATGTTGTTGGTACAGCTGAAGCAAAGTCGGGCCGTGAAAGGTGTGTGGCAACCTTCCGGGGAAATGAGTACTGCACCGATACCGTTTCCAAGTGCATTTGAAGCACCATCAAAGTACAGAGTCCATCGGGATCCATTTTCAGGTCCGTCATACGGTCCGTTACTTTCAATGTTGTCCAAAGTCATGATGTCCTCGTCCGGGAAGTCGAATCTCATGGATTGATAATCTTCGATAGCTTGATGAGCTAGATGGTCAGCTAGTACACTCCCCTTTATAGCTTTTTGGGTAGTATACTGGATTTCATACTCAGTCAGGATCATTTGCCATCTAGCAATTCTTCCAGATAAAGAAGGCTTCTCGAAGATATACTTGATAGGATCCATTTTGGAAATCAACAGAGTGGTATGAGTCAACATATACTGTCTTAGTCGGCGAGCAGCCCATACCAAAGCGCAACAAGTTTTCTCAAGCAGTGAGTAACGAGTCTCACAGTCGGTAAAACTTTTTGCTAAGGTAATAAATGGCATGCTCTTTTCGACCAGACTCGTCATGCTGGCCCAGTACACATCCCATTGAGTTGTCCAAAACAGTCAGATACATGATCAGCGGCCTTCCTTCGACGGGTGGCATCAGAATAGGAGGTTCTAGCAAATACTCCTTGATCTTATCAAAAGCAGCTTGGCAATTGTCGTTCCATTCGACTACCTGATCTTTCTTCAATAGTTTGAAAATTGGCTCACAGGTAGACGTCAGATGAGAGATGAATCTGGCAATATAGTTTAGGCGCCCCAAGAACCCTCTAACCTCCTTTTCAGTACGGGGGGCAGGCATTTCTTGTATAGCTTTCACTTTTGCTGGATCGACCTCAATGCCTTTGTTGCTAACAATAAATCCTAGAAGTTTACTAGACCTAACTCCAAAAGTGCACTTACTTGGATTCAGCCTGAGTTTGTACTCCTTCAACCTGGCAAACAGCTTCTGCAAATGTTCAAGGTGTTCCTCCTCTGTTTGTGATCGAGCTATCATGTCGTCTACGTAAACTTTGATCTCATGATGTATCATATCATGAAACAAAGCTACCATGGCGCGTTGATAAGTTGCCCCTGCGTTCTTCAGTCCGAACGGCATCACCTTGTAGCAGAAAGTACCCCATTGTGTAACAAAGGTTGTTTTCTCCATGTCTTCGGGGGCCATTTTGATCTGGTTGTAGCCCGAGAATCCATCCATGAAGGAAAACACCTTGTGTTGAGCTGTGTTGTCAATCAAAATGTCGATATGCGGTAGCGGAAAATCATCTTTAGGGCTAGCCCTGTTCAAATCCCGGTAGTCCACGCACATTCTGACCTTGCCATCTTTTTTGGGAACTGGCACAATGTTAGCAACCCATTATGGATAGGATGTAACAGCCAGAAAACCAGCGTTGAATTGCTTCATTACTTCTGCTTTAATCTTCTCAGACATGTCGGGCCTCATCCGACGGACTTTTTGCTTGATCGGTGGACAATCCTCTCTTGTAGGGAGACGGTGAACCACAATATCTGTGTTTAACCCCGGCATGTCTTCATAAGACCAGGCGAAGATTTCAACGTATTCATTCAACAGCTGTATTAAGCGCTCCTTAACACTTGGTTCCAGATTGGCACCCACTTGTACTTCTTTCTTGTCCTCCTTTGTTCCCAAGTTGACTGTTTCCAACAACTCTTCATGAGGTAAGATGGCCCTCTCTTATTGTTGTAGAAGTCTGGCTAGCTCTCCCGGTACTTCACAATCTTTGTCATCTTCATACTCAGCCTGATTGACCAAATCTTCAGAGTTATTGAAGGATACAACAGAATAGTCACCCATGGAATCCGGAGTGGATGGGTACCTGCATTTGTGAGTGTGGGTGTGTGTAAGGGATAGCCATCCTTAAACAAACAAAAATGCAAAAGGAAAGAGAATGAACATAACAGTTTATAAATGAAAAACGTCCAACGATTCATTAAACATGGCATATGATTATGAAGAGAATCAAAACCCTTACAAATGGACCTACATGCCCCGGGCAAGGCACGAGGTGAAAAAGTAGTGTGCAGATTGTTTTAGTAATTATTACAGACCAACAGGAAATGTTCGAAAGATAAATGACTGATTAATGAAAGTAACGGGGACGAAGTCTTTCGCCTCCCAGTTGTGCAGTCCCCCTTCGATGGTTAGGAAGATCCAATCTTCAATGTTGGCCTCTTCGTCTTCGTCTTCCAAAACATTGATTCCATGAGGAGAAATCTTGATGGGCATCTTTTCAATTTTTGAGCGGCGCATAGCTTTTTGCCCCGCAGCAGTGAATCCCAACCCAAACTTGTCTGTCTTGTGGGGAAAGTCAGGCAACTGACCCCATGTTGAGTTCTTCCCTTCCTTCATTGCAGCCTTTGCGTCTTTTAGAGATGCCATCCTGGCCGCCTGCTTGGGTACCTCAGCTACCGCTTTTGCTACTGCCACCTCGGGAGAGACTTCCTCAAAGTGCTGGAATGGTGTTTCAATGAATTCGCCGTCCACTTCCACATACCGAAAGGAGTTCAGGTGACTGATCATGTATTCCTCCTCACCGTGTACGGTTATGATTTTTCCTTTGATAGGGTATTTCAACATCTGATGCAGAGAGGAAGTGACTGCCCCAGCATTATGTATCCACGGTCTTCCTAGCAAGCAAGAGTATGATGGGCGGATGTCCATCACATAGAATGTTGAATGGAATACTTCAGTGCCTACCTTGATGGGGATGTCGACCTCCCCATGCACCATTCTTTTAGACCCGTCGAAGGCCCTTACAATGATATTACTTGGTTTCAGCTCCAAGCCTTCATAATCCAATCGATCGAGAGCCTTCTTAGGCAGCAAGTTTAGGGAAGAACCAGTGTCGACCAAGACATGGGCGAGAGTGGTTCCTCGATATTCAACTGACACATGCAGCGTGTCATTGTGCTTTCTTCCTTTCGGAGTCAGGTCAGCATCAGAGAAACCCAGGCCGTTGTCGGCTGTGAGGCTGGCTACACAATCCTGGAATTGATCGGCTGAGGTTTCCTGGGGAACATGGGTTGTCTTCAGAAATCCTATCAAAGCTTTGGCATGAGCCTCCGAACAAAGTAGCAAAGCTAACATGGATATCTTCGAGGGGGTTTACCCCAGTTGCTCTACCACGTCATAATCACTCTTCTTAATTATTTTCAGAATCTCCTCCATTTCTTTCTTAGAGGTTTCGGGGATGACCAATGGTTGAGCCCTCGTCCTGACGAGCTCATCTTGGATCCCTTTCCCCTTATCAGCAGAAGTAGGAGGGACAACCACAGGGGTGACGGCTTCTTCGATCAACGGAGTTCTTGCAGAAAGTTTTATCGGTGCAGGAGTAACTTTGGCAGCAGTTGAGGGTCCAAAGATTGCCTTTGGAGGGGCAATCTCTGGAGAGAAAATTCTCCCACTTCGGGTGATCTTACTCGTACCGGCAATGTTTCCAATGTCGGTAGTCTCTTCGTCAGAGCTCTCTTCAGTTATCTCAATTTGTTTAACACCATGGTAGTAGATTTCTCCACCATAATTCCATGGTATTGATTTGTCAGATTTATAGGGGACAGGCCCAGGCATGGTTATTTTCAGAGTAACAATCTTCGTAGCTGATGTAATCTTAACAGGCTTTTTAGGGACCTTGGAAAGATTGGTGGAAATGGTGATTATTGAAACATCTTCGGTAGGGGTTGGAGTAGCAGGAATCTTTTCGAAAAGAATTTGTTGACTGTCCATTAGGCCTTGGATGCCTATCTTCAGCAATGGACAGTCGATTGGTAGGGAGGAACAACAGTAGCTGTCTTCTTTACAGCCTGGAAAAATCCCAGCTTTCAACAGATTCAACTTGATTGTTATTAGTGGAGTTACCAGATCATCAACAGCAGAAACATACAGATCTTCTTCAACAGCATGGACGTTGTGACCATGCTTTGGCATCAGAGCGGATATTACGTTCGGCTTCTCAGGGGCGTCGAACTCAACCTCTTTTGCGTCTATCAAGCCTTGAATTTTATTCTTTAGCGCCCAACAATTGTTGGTGTCATGTCCGGCGCTATCAGAATGGTAGGCACATTTAGCATTGGCATGATAGTATGGAGATGTGGTGTTAGGGTTTTTCGATGCCTCCTTTAAACCAGTTAGATTCAACTTCAACAAATGGGGAAGAACTTGTGCAGGCGTCATATTGATACGGGTGAACTGCCGTTGTAGCCGTTCTACCCGTTGCTGGTTAGGTCTGGACTAATTGGTATGAGGCTGATCATTTGACGAATTTTGAATCATCACGGCCCCTACAGTCGGCCGACGCTCAGTTCTCCCCAATCCTTTTTGAGAATACACAACAACTGCTTCCTTCTTGGCTGGAAATGGCTTTTTAACAGTTGTAGATGCAGAGACATCCCTTTGAATCTTCCCATTCTTAATACCAGCTTCCACTCGTTCACCAGTCAGAATCAATTCAGTAAACCCTGCGGAAGAGCTCCCGATCAAATGGTTGAAGAACGGGCCAAATAGGGTCCCCAAGAACATATCAACTAGTTCCCTATCTGAAAGAGGTGGCTGCACTCTTCCGGCCAAGTCGCACCATTTCTGGGCGTATTCTTTGAATCCCTCATTTGAGGCCATCCCCATACTTTGTAACTGAGTACGGGTTGGTGCCAAGTCAGCGTTATATTGATACTGGCGATAAAAGGCAGCTGCCAAGTCTTCCCAGTTATGCACTTCTGACCTCTCAAGATGGTAAAACCAGTCTAGCTGCGTACCGGACAAGCTGTCCTGAAAGAAGTGTACCCAAAGATTTATGTCGGATGTATGAGGTTGAATTCTTCTGACATATGACCTCAGGTGCATCTTCGGGCAAGACAGCCCGTCATATTTTGCAAAGATTGGCACCTTAAACTTTGGAGGGATCACAATCCCAGCAATCAATCCCAATTCTTCAAAATCTAACCCGGGAACCCTTTGCAGCTCCATAGCTGCCAGTCTATCCTCCAGGTTTTTGTATTTGTCGTCCGCTGGCGGGTATTGCTGCTCTGAGTAGTCTTCATCTTCCCCAACCTCTTCCTCTTCAGCCTCGGACTCGGAAGGTAATGCAGCCCCTTTTCCTTTATCGGTCCCCTCATCAGATGCGGAGGGGAATTCAAGAACTCTCCTAGCTTCATTCTTAAATCTTCTTCCCAGTGTATCTACCCCAACTCTTTTCTTCTTCTTTTTCCCTTTTTCTTGCTTTTTTTCCCCAGTAATGCTTTAAGATCCTCCTGACCCTTTTCCAAGGTCATAAGGAGTTGTTGAAACTGCGAGTTTTGTGCCTGCAGATCTTTAACCGTCTGTTCGAGATCCATCTTACTGAAATAAACAGCAGAAAGATAAGGAAACCTGGTGTGGAGACCTGTTTATGCATATGATGAATGATATGTTTATTCATGCAATGCATTCAAGGATTTAGAAATTCAAAGTTGTTGCAAACAAAAAGAACACACGTCATATTAATAAGAAGAAATTTGTCAGTACATAAATGCCCTATGGGCCAAATATTACAAAAACTTCTTAAGGTAAAAAGACGTTGCACATCCTCTTTGGTGCGATGTAAGTGTTGAGGGTCTCCTCCTCGTGAAGTCGGCGGGTAAGCTCTAAAACCTTCTTCTCACTGGCGTAGAAGCTGGCTTCAAAAGTATCCCTTTCTTCCTTGAGTTGGATCCAACTCCTCTACATCTCCTCCCATGATGTTGGCATGTCAGCATGTAGGATGGTGTAGGGAACCTCTCCTTCCTTAACAGGCTCTTTGATCAAAGGGAGAATATGAGGGTAAGGCATCATAAGACTCCGGGCTCGGGTTCGTACCCACTTGAGGTAAGGCTCAAGAGGGATGGAGTTCTTATGCCCCAGTGTCTTGCTATCTACCTTGTTAGGCATCCTCCAAGCTCTGATGAATCTTTGGCGAAGTCCTTGCGCATCGTTGTCGAAGTCAAAAACTAGGTCAGGAATCAGCATGTCATGAGGGCCGTCCCTCCGTGCATATCCAAATTGTCTCAAAGCTAGACAAGGGTTGTAGGTAATGCCTCCTCTAATGCCAAGTAATGGAACATTAGGGAACTCACCACAACGATCGACGATGATGACATTTTCTCTGGACCGAGAACACCAATGTACATCAGAGTGCGTGAGGGTCATCAACCGTTGTGACCACCTTAAGCCTTGTCCATTCTTTAAAACAGATTGTGGAAGGTGAGAAATAAACCACCTTGCAAGGAGAGGAGTACAACACATGAGAACACCTCTCTTTCTCATTGTTCGTGTGTAAAATGAGTGGAGGATGTCCCCAAGTAATGTAGGTATGGGATTCCTGGATAGGAAAATCTTGACAGCATTGACATCTATAAGTTGGTCAGGATTTGGGAACAAGACCAACCCATAAATGAGAAGTGCCACAATTTCTTCAAAGGCTTGTAGATCCAATGAATTCCAACACTCTTGTGCCTTCTCAAACAAGAATTTTGCCAAGAAGCCTTTGACACCACTTCTAGTTTCTCAATGCCCCTTGATGTCAGATGGTTGCAAGTGTAGTGCTTGAGCAACATCTTCAGGTTTTGGTTCTTTTTCCGTACCATTGTAGGGTAGTTGATTAAGAATAGGAATTCTCAAGAGTTGAGAAAATTCCTCCAAAGTAGGCACCAATTGGTAGTCGGGGAATGTGAAACAGTGGTGAAGGGGGTCAAAGAATTGGAACAACACTTTCACCATGTCTTCTTCAATGCTGGTGTTGACTAGGCTGAGCAGTCTACCATGTCTTTCACTGAAGAGAGAGCTTTATGGAATTCTGGATGTAAGCTCCTTGAGTTGAGGAGGGATTCTCACAAGGTTGACTTGGATAGTTTTCCTGCGAAGAATTTCCATGACCTACAAAACAAGAACAAAGATGAAGATCCAAACCCTTGAAATGGTTAGTGGATGCATATGATGCTTTATGATGTTTATGATGTATGCACAAACACATGTACAAGCAATTCACACAAAACCCTAGTTTCAGGCTTGCATGAGGTTTCATAGGTAAGTACCCTCTTGAGTGTAGTTGGCTTAAAAACCTGTCCTATAAATAGTAACCGGGTTCTAAGGAGCTCAATATCATTGGATTGTTTTCCATGTTCATTGTTTTGGTTTAGCCACTTAACTAGCGACCAAAATATTTCAAGAAAACAACCCTCAATGAGTGTAGTATCGAGTATCTACCAACTTCGGACTGCACCAAAGCCGGCCATCTCACTACCCCTAATAAAAGGCCAAGATGGTCAAGTAAGGTTCTAGGTCATTAGTGCTTAGTGACATCACTCAGCGGCCCCGTACTCTCCTTGATTGAACTCAAGGGTTACCGGTACTCACAAATATGTCGCACTAATATAGCTATTGCTTCAACCGTGTCGGTATACCCCGCACAGTTTCCACAACGTATTGCTATCTATGAATGTTTCCCAAATCCGGGTGTAGGATTTCAAGCCCAAACAAGAGAACCACAAAGGTAAAACAATCAAAGCAAACAATTAATCATGCAAAAGGGTGATCTAAAACCCTAAGGTAACCCCACTTTTAAATTTGTCCCCAGCAGAGTCGCCAGTTCTGTGATATGGTGGGAGAACTGACTTTGGTTTTTTGCGTTTGTATTCACACTTGTCCGGTTTAGCAAGAGTCGCCACCGACTTTTTATTTTATCCTAAAGGAAAGGTTAAAAAGCACAGGAAAAACCTTTGAGATGTTTTCGTGGGTTCGGGGGGTAGATTATAGAAAGGGAAGGTATTAGCACCCTTTCTATCCATGGTTATCCATGGGCTCTTAGTTACTTATTTTAGATCACTTGCCTTTGATTTTCAATTACTTGAAATGGTGCTTTGTGTGTGTGGTTTTGAAAATGTTTTGAAAAAGATGCCTTGTCTAGGCAACCATTGTAACAATTCTTTACTCGAATGTTTTACAAAGGTGTGTGTCTTTTTGAAAAGATGTTTCAAAGGTTTTTGAAAGTTGTTTTGAAAGTTGTGTTGTGGAGTGTGTTTTGAAAGTAGGCAAGTGTGTTTTGCAAGTTTGATCAAGTAACTAAGAGTTGTCTACCCCTAAATTTACTCAAAGATTTTTCTATGTTTTAACCCTTTTAACAGTATTGTTCCACCATTGTATTTGGTGGACAATCTTGTATTAGGATGTTAACGGGACGAGCGCGGGTCATCGTATAAACCATGAATGCAATGGTGCCAAGTGTCTTTGGCAATTTGCTTGAGGGACTTGATCATTTTTTAGGCAACTTCGAAAGCGTCATCGAGGGACTATGATCATTTGATTTGTTTTTGTTTTGCCAAAGAAACTCAACATGCAAGCATGGCCCATTTTGGAAGGCAACAAGCGAGATTACCCTAGGGGTGCAAGTGTGATTTGTGTATTGATTGTCATGCATTTGTATTTGTATTAGGTTATCTAGCGGTTGATTTTGAATCTTCGCATACAAACCCTAATTACTATACAGTATATAGAAAGCGATAAATTGCGGGAATTTAAAGTCTAAGCTATTACAAATAAGTATCCGGGAATGGGGGTACAAATATTTACAAATGGGGATGAGTCTTGTCAGGATAGTAGTGTCTGAATAATATTTACAACCAAATCGAATCGCATTCTAAATGTAAAATGTAGCAATGTATAAGAATAAAAACAATGTATCGAAAGTATTTGTGAAAGTGTATGTGATTATTTACACATGATGCAAAAATATTAACCTAATGCAATATTAAGTATTAATATTATTTTTATGTTTTTGTTAATGTTTTATAAACTTGTATAAGATTAATTAAACAAAAGTTTTAAAGAAAAAGTATTTAATTTAAGCTAAAGAAAATTAATGCTTGTGTATTTTAGTTAATATTTTTATGTACAAAATTAAAAAAGAATTTTAAGACAAAAAATCTATTAACCTAATTAAATCTAAAATTTACATATTTTTAAGTGCAATAATAAAAAAATATATTGTTAATAAAACATAATGTGAACAATTAGTATATTAATTTATTTAACAAAATAAGTTATGTAAAAAAGATATAATGTGATAAAAAAAGAGAGTATTAGTTTAAAAAAAGGGAATTAAATGGGCTTTAGGGGGTCTTTGTGAGGGCAAGCCCAAGCAACAAAAACAACAGATTTAAGTAAAAGGAGGGGGGTGCGTCAATTCTGAAACGGGCTTGGCAGTTGGATGGGGCGAAAGCCCAAACGAGTTTCACAAGTTTGTTTGTTAGGGTTTTCAAAGGTTGGCTTCAGAGTTAGGGTTACAGGCTTAGAGCGGCGCCGTTCCCTTCATCGTCTTCTTCATCTTTCTCATTCTCCAGCAAAAAGCCATTGACACTCCTCCTTGCCCCAGCTGCCAGATGCGCCGTCTCCACCTCTTCCTCTTCATGGTTGAGCAAGACAGTGATAAAGGAAAGGTAGCCTTTTCTATTTTAACGCGTTTTCAAGGTTTTCAGTTTTGCATGCTTCAACTCTTCCTTGTTTTGATTTTTATGTCATTATTTGTTTCTGTTTCTGTGAGGTGTTGAAGGAAAGGGAGGAGAAATTATACCTTTGTTGGCTTTTTGGAGAAGAGGCGGAGCAGTGGACAGGAGGCGCTTCTCAGGCGGCCGAAGGCGGAGGAGTACGTGATGTTGTGAGCTTCCTGGAAATCTGGTACTTTGTATCTTACCTTTGGTTTTATGATGATTGTACAATCTGAAAACGCTAGCTTTTAGATCTCTCTTCTTCTTCTGTTTGTTGGCCCGTTTGTTGTTGCTTTTGCCTTATTGTTGTTCTGATATCTCGATGATATTGTTTGAATCTGAGTTTGTTCCTGGTTCTGAGAATGTTTATGCTATTGTTGGCCCTATAATGAGGTTGCTCTGAGGGTTTTGGGAATGAATGCTTTGTTCTGAGTTGCTTTTGTTGTTGTTTCGATTTTGAGATGGTTTGGATTGGGTTTGTAAGCTTGTTTGTAAAGGCTTTTTCTGGTATAGGCTTCAAGGTTTGTGGCTTGCTTCAGTTTGTATGGCTTTTTCTGGTGTAGGCTTTTTGATGAAGGTTTGTTGGGGTTTCTGGTTTGAAAACTGTTGGGAATTTACAGGCTCATTGTTGTTGGCTTCTGTTTAGAGGCTTGAGAACTTGTTTTTTTGAAGTTACAGTTTTGAAAGGCTTGAGACTGTTTGGAATTTTTGTTTGAGGTTCATGTGCTTGGTAGCTGTAACAGATTTGTATGGCTTGTGTTTATTTGTTGTTTGAAACATGTTAGCAGGTTTGAGAGTTTTTGAACACCTCTTTGCCTTGATGCCAGCTGTATGTTTTTAACCAGTTTTTGAGTTTGTTGTTTTTGCTTTTGGCTTCTCTTTCTGGTATTATGCAGGCAACTTCCTTTGATACAGGCTTCAAGGCTTGTTTTTGAAGTAAGTCTTGGTTTGAATGCCAATGCTTGAGCAGGTTGCAAGGCTTGATGTTTACAATTTTTTGTGATATCTTCTGCTGCATGTATTCTGCCCCCCCTCTGACAGTATTCTGATTTTGTTATATTTATCTTTAGGCCTGCCTGGAAAACTGTAAGCCTGCTACTTTTCTCTTTTTCTCTCTCCATAGAAAGCACATCTTTGCTTAGAATATCCTTTTTCCGAAAAGAGTTTGGCCTGGAAAATTATGGATAAAATGTATTCTTTCATAAGCTTGCTTGCATTTGTCATTCTTCTGCATACTTCCTGTTTTTCTGCCTTGCTTTTGTGTGCTTGTTGACCACTTTTTGACAGTTTACAGCTTGGTTGACATTGTTTTGTTGACAGCTTTGTATTTGTGACTTAGTTTGCTTCTTTTATAATTTGGTTTGCTTCTTTGGACAGTTTTGGCAGTTTAGTTGGCATTTTGGACGTGGGCAGCTTGCTTTTCAGTTTGAACTTTGTGATTGTTTGGCATATGAAGTTTGCTTGAATTTGTTGACACTTTGCAATTTTGGATTTATGCAGCTTTGTGCATTTTGCAAAATAATTCATATGCTTGTAAAACATTGCTTTCCTCTTTGTGAACCAAGAAGAAACATCTTCTTGCGATTTGCAGAGAGGACGAATAAACTGATTCCGGCCAAAATCTTTAATGATGAGTTTTTATGATTAACTGTCTAAAAATGCTTTTTCTTTTAATTTATCTGTGTTGACTTCTTTCTCTTCTTGTCTTTGCAGATAAAAAATCAGTTGAGCAATGGGGAGCAACAGTAGAAGATGAAGATTTAGGATAGATTTAATTTATTTTTCAATTATTTGTAATAAAACATCATTGTAAATATTGTAAATAAATTTACAATATCCCAATAATATTTGTAACAATAATTAAAAATAAATAAAAACTTTTTTGTCAGATAATTCTCTTTCAATTTACTGTCTATTTAATTATTTAAGTTTCTTGAATTAAAATAACTGGAAGTAAATCCCAACTATTATAACTTAGAATAAATAATTAATAAACATCGTAGTCTTGCAACTTCGTATTAATTAATGATAAACCCGGCGTTCCAATTAGCCATAAGCATTGCACAGTCAAATCAAACAAACATCCATATGCCTTTTCTTTTACTGATTAAACCAAACACTGCAAACCAATCCAGAGGTTTAGGTTTATCGAGAAACAAACTGAAATCTTGAGCAAGCGTCAAAGCAGTGTAACAGCCAATTAATACACTGTGGATTCAAATTCTTCTGAAAATACGCGTGCAAACCCTAATTCTTGATTTATTGTTAAAGAAACGTTCGCCTGATCAAACCCTGAGCCAAACTCAACCAAACCCTAATAATCTGCTTGAACTGTTTCAGAGTCCATGAAAACCCTAATTTGGGTAGACTGATAAGAAAAAGTCTGTTTGACTGATTCTTGAGCCAATCTGAAAAATCAGGAAAAACCCGAAGCTATAATTTCTTGTAGAAAAGAGAGAGAGCAAATTTTGGGGTACAACATATACCATCCACACCAATTCTATTTTTCATAAACTCTCATCTTCAATTTAACAAAACATTCTTAAACCTCACACTTCTCATCAACAAACAAATTTCAAGAGACAGACTCCTACAAATAAATTTATAAGTCCATGGTTTGTCTACAAATATTCTCAGCAGCTAATTTATCTTATTCTTCTTTGAGAAGTACAATTAATGCTGTTATCCATATCCCTAAACTCCCACATGTATTCTCAATCCCACAACTACCAAAAACAAAGCCCCTCATTGACGACTTTAATGTACCCATACATCATATTAATACAAATAAATTAGAAAAGAATAGTGTTGTCCTCACCACACAATCACACCACAGGAGTACAAATGATATTATTATTATTAAACTCTATGCAGTCTTGGAAGTTATTTCCGACAGAGTTGAAATGCATCACAACATTGCTCAACAACGGAACAATTGGAACACTCTTTTATTAAACTCTATCAACATGACTACTCTTACTGCTACAACTTTGGCTGGTGTTGCTTCTGCTGCTGCAACCACTTGCTCTGATTCTTCACTTTTGGCTTTGAAACTATCTTCTGCTCTTTTATTCTCTGCTGCAACTGGTTTATTGCGTATCATCAACAAAATTAACCCTTCTCAACTCACCAAGGGACAACGAAATGCTACAAGACTGTTTAAACATCTTCAAAGACAAATCCAAACTACTTAAGACTAAAACTTAATCTGTGGTATGTGTTATTTTTCATTTCTGTGTCAAATTCATGGATATGATTTTTAAGTGTGCTTCAACAAGCATGAATTAATTGCGTACATATTTCAAGAGACATTCAAGGTCTAAGACAGTGTTGAATACATTTACCTCACATTTGTTAACATCTAATCTACTGAAGGAGTCAAATTATCCACTATGTTGGCATAACAATTAGCTTTTTTAATAACTAGCTAGTTCATGTGACTAATTAATTATGGTGATGTTAATGTTCAACATTCAAAACACCAAATTGTGATCATAAACAAGAGAATTATTCTGAGAAAGATTTACCCACTGGCTGCCTATAGAAACAGAGGAAGACAACAACCCCAACCGTGACCCGATAAACACCGAAAAGGTCACCGACGGAAGACACAATTATTCTAAAATATTGGAATTAAGGATTTCAACGATAAAACAAAATAGTGGGAAAACCCATATTAGCAATCACTGAGAAAATCAAAGGCGCACACAAAAATTACAGTGATATTAACAATAACTGCAAAATGAAGTTCATATAAACCATAAACACTAACATAAAAGGAAGGATTTGAAAACAAACCTGGAATTTGAGACGACTAAGAGGAATTGAGGTATGTGAATATACAATGAATTTGACCAAATTGAGGTATTAAGACAAAGCACGATTTGGTTAGATTTAAAGAATTTCGTTGGTTTCAGACTGATTTTGGTTAACCTATAAGTGTGATTGGGACGATTTCGTTGAATTTGAAGAAATATTTTGTCGATTTCATTGGATTTGGGATTAGGGTTTTGAATTTTGTTCAATTTTGTTATGCAGTTGGAAGGAGGGAGAAAGAGGCAGGGTTATGAATCTGAATGTGGTAACCATTAAACTCAACTGGTTTAGAATATGGATAATGTTTTTTTTTTTAAATTTTATTAAATGGGCCACCAATTTTGAAATATACTATTGGGATGTGTTTTAAAATTTGGATTAATTTGGATAGGAATTTGGTTTATAGTTATTCGTTATATTGCACACCGCTAATTGAAGGCCTAAATTACTCTGATACATTTTCACCTGTTCCCAAATTAATTGCAGTCTGACTTGGCTCTTGCTTCTATTCACTCTTGGAATTTACACCAGATGAATGGTAATAATGCTTTTCTCCATGGAGAATTGCATGAAAATGTTTATATGACCACACCACCAGGTGTTACTTCTGCTAAATCTAATCAAGTTTGCAAACTAATTAAGTCACTATATGGTCTTAAACACGCAAGTCGACAACGGTATGAAAAGTTGACATCCTCCTTATCTATCATGGTTACAACCCGGCTACTTATGATCACTCTCTTTTCATTAAATCCAAATCATCACATTTCATTATACTCTTAGTATATGTTGATGATGTTATATTAGCAGGAAATTCACTTCAAGAATTTGAAGCCATCAAAGAAGTTTTCAACCTTGCCTTCAAAATGAAAGACCTAGGTACACTGAAGTGTTTTCTAGGATTGGAAGTTGCTCAGCCAACAAAGGGCATTTTACTATGTCAGAGATTATTGTTTGGATCTTCTTGCTGACTATGGCCTCCTTGGATCCAAACCCGCTAATACTTCTTCAGATCCTTCGATCAAACTATGTCAAGATGATGCTTAACCATATGTTGACATTCTTGGGTATATATCATTGTTGGTCATTTTAAGAGGCAATAACAATAGCGACAACGCCTAACATTTGCTTAGGTCGATGATATCAGAGAAATATACGCAACAAAGCTCAACTTGTGAGCTCTGATCCATAACCAAGAAATGAACTCTAAAAGAAAATGAGAGAAAGAGAAAGAAAATTATGAAAAGTTCTTAGAGAGTGTTATTCAACTCAAGTCATTAAGGAGCACAATACATTCTTAATTCTTATTTAGGCACATGTCATATATATGAACACTGACACTAATTACTTATAATTGCTTTCTAACTGCATATAGTCACATAACTGCTTATAGTTTTCTAGCTAACTTAACTAACTGCAAACTGTTGTGATAACTTGCAACAGAAGTAACCACAAGTAACTCTCCTCAGTATTTTACTCCTAATGATTTTCCAGCTAATACTTCAACTCTCATAGAGCAAAATGATTTGTTTCATTCAAAGTATCAGTCATTGAATTGAATATGTTCGTCGGCAATTCGGAAATCCACCCATCATCAATATAAGAAAGACTCAAGAACTTATTAAGTTCTGGCTCACTCAAACTCTTCATCCATTTCACACGTTGCGATTTGTTTGATCCATCTCCAAAGCATTTCTCCTCCACAAAAGCAATCATTGTCCTGCAGTTTAGTGTATTTCACATATTAATGTAAGAAAAACTAAAATTATGAAGATCAAATAAATGAGTGAAACTCAAGGATTTATTTGATGATTGAGTAGTAAGAATAAAACTTACTCATTGCCAACATATGTTCTCTGACTCCAACCCTCAGGCCTAACAGCATCTGATAGGTAAGAATTAGCTATGATCACTCTTGCATAAGCTCCCATAGACCTTCCGAGTTGAAACTTTCCTCCGAAGCCACTTATTTTGCATCTATTAAACACAAATCCACTTGGATCATTTGGTGAATTTCTATAATGTGCCGTAATAACTCCATCCCTTTTTGGACCATTTCTCCCCATCGAAAAATATATATTACTTTCCTGCATATTCACAACCAATTTAGCTACACAGTATTATGAATTATGAATATAGTAATAGTAAATAAACATAGTGAAACTAGTTGATAATTTTTTACCTCAAAGATTGATTGACCATTCCCATATATGAAATCTACTCCACCTTGGATAAAACATTTTTTGAAGTAATGGCGACCAATCTCAGAAAATAGAGTATCTTGCACCCCAAGAAAACCACAACTATAGAAAACACATTTATCTGCACGGATTCTAGCAGCTGCACCTTGTGTGATGTCATTCACATCTAACACTGGGTTGTTCAATGTATTCTAGGAACATATATATAGAGAACAAGAAATGAATCAACTAAATAAATACTATAATGAGTAATTACGACACAGAAAACCCTAAAAATAGATGACCATTTATTTATGGATTTTTGTCTATCACTAAAAACATCCGTTGCAGTTATAATAATATTAATAATTTACCGCGATTGTAATGCCCTTTGCAACTGTATTAATTGCTCTTGTTTCGAAAGTAGCATTCTCATGTATACTCCATTCTATACTTGTGGTTTGCCTACTAACTCCTTCAAGATAAATGCATGGTTTGTTCTCTGGAATATATATTTGCTCTCTGTATATTATTACACAAAATATATAATGTAACTATAAAGCAATATGTATAACAAAAATGTTACATATAGATAAATAGTAGTTGAAAAAGAAGAAAAATACTTGTAAACACCAGAGGATATTTGGATATGAATCCATTGAGAGTTTCCTGCAGGGACAGAATCAATGGCACTTTGAATTGTTTTGAAATCTGCTTTGCCTGATTGACTAACACTAATACTCTTCAAGGGATTGCTACAATCATTAGATTCACAAATATCAAATGCAAGAACTACAAATATTAAAATGAAAGAAAATAATTGTAGAGACTGCATTTTTTCTACTATTCTGTATGTAAATGTGGTGCAAACTCAATAGAGTCATAGGACTTTTATAACTAAAAATAAGTTTGGAAATATCTTACTAGTGTTTGTAGCTTAGGAACATAATTTCTTGGTTATGGAAATTTCATTTATATGAATTTATGTCTTATTTAAAATTGTTTTTGGAAAGTTATACAGATATACTCCCTCCGGTCTCATTTATAAAAAAAAATTAACTTTTTATATACATTGAATAAGTAATGTATTTGGACAATTATATTGTCCAAATACATTACTTATTTAATGTATCTAATAAGTTAATTTTTTCTACTGAAGGGAGTATTTATTTATTGGTAAATTATTTATTATTTTTTTTATTTTAACTTAGAGCCTGTTAATAAATGGAAAGAATTTCATTACACAATATTTTTAATAAATACAACATTTGATTGTTGATCATCTATTTTTTTTTATTCCCAATTGAGAAGATTACATTTTAAAGGGCAATGCTATTTGTCGTGGAGAAAAAAATTCCCGGATAAATTACAACGGACTTGTTGTTTTCCACGATAGATGAGTGAGCTAAATAAAGTAGAGTCCAACCACCTATACAAGTTTGTTCCCAAACTAGAATGAAAATATATAGATGTCAAAAATAAAAAAGACAACACTTGTCCCCATTTAAGAATAGTTAATCAAAATATATAATATCTTTTTTCTACAATTTATTACTCGTTGCATGTAAATATGTAGCATCTCATCTTTCACTGCATTAAAATTTGAATAAAAATAATGTTGTGGGTATTTTTAAGATTTAATTTATTACTATTTGATATGTTGTATCCAAATTTTGATCTTTATTATTATTATTATTATTATTACTATTATTACTATTACTATTATTATTATTACTATTACTATTATTACTATTACTATTATTACTACTATTACTATTACTATTATTACTACTATTACTACTATTACTATTATTATTATTATTATTATTATTATTATTATTATTATTATTATTGTTAATATTATTATTATTATTATTATTATTATTGTTATTATTATTATTATTATTGTTTACTATTATTACTACTATTACTATTATTACTACTGTTACTATTACTATTATTACTATTACTACTACTATTACTACTATTACTATTACTATTATTACTATTACTACTATTACTACTATTACTATTACTACTATTACTATTACTATTATTACTACTATTATTATTATTATTACTATTATTACTATTACTATTACTACTATTATTACTATTACTATTATTACTATTACTATTATTACTATTATTATTATTACTACTATTACTATTACTATTACTATTATTATTACTATTATTACTACTGTTATTACTATTATTACTATTACTACTATTACTACTATTACTATTACTATTATTACTATTACTATTATTACTACTATTATTACTATTATTACTATTATTACTACTATTACTACTATTATTACTATTATTATTATTATTACTATTATTACTCTTACTCTTACTACTATTATTATTACTATTATTACTATTATTATTACTATTATTACTATTATTACTACTATTACTATTATTACTACTATTATTACTATTATTATTATTACTATTATTATTACTATTATTACTATTATTACTATTATTACTATTATTCTTACTATTCTTACTATTATTATTATTACTATTACTATTATTATTATTATTACTATTATTACTATTATTATTATTATTATTATTATTATTATTATTACTATTATTATTATTATTATTATTATTATTTTAATTAAGGTCCCTTATTATTAACAAGAGGAATCAGATAACGATACCCGTAAGAGAAAAGGGGGCATTTAAGTCCAATTGGAGTTCCCTTCGAGAATTTCACAGCTTTGAACACAAGGCGAGAGTAGATCCTACTGGAGGTATGTTGCACCAAGTGCATTTTTTATTGAAGGTGTAAGAAATATAAGAAAAAGAGATTTGAATTGGATTTTTCAAAATAAAGTTTCTCGAAACTCAAACACCAACTCTTAATAGAAGAATAAAAAGAAATGAACACAATTATTTATATCTTAGTTCATTGTTAACGAAGTTAATCCAGTCTACTCGTCAAGGTGATTTTGTCTTCTCAACAATAACTTAATCCACTGTAACCAAACTGATTACAAAACTACAACAAGACTAATTGTCACTGTTGCAAACCACAAAGACCAACTGTCAATGTTTTCTTGAGAATCCTGACTAAATCCCTAGTCTCTCAAGAAACAAACCTCAAAGACAAACTGTCAATGACTTCTTAAGTATACAAACTAACACTTAATTACTCAAGGAACAATCAACTCACTGTTGAATAAAGGTTTTTTTGTGTTTATAAGATTTCTTCTCAAAAGCAGATTACACAAGATTGAAGTATAGATAATAACACAAAAGTGTTAAGCAAGTTAACGAACAAAAGTTCATTGCTAGCAAGTTAATGAGCAACAAGTCCTTGTTATACAAAAATTACATTTATTTTGGCAGCGTTTCAACAACTTGAATAATCATGAGTTTCTTCAAAGTTCTTCAACATTCCAATTCTTCCAAGTCTTATTTTTATAGCCAAAAATAAATTCGTTTGAGGATAGAATAGAAATACCAAAATTCCAGCTGTCTTCTTGCAACGGTCAGTGAGAGTGGTAAACAACCTAATACAATAGTAATGTCCTTGCGCCACAAAAACAACGTAATGGAGGCGAGGTGATATTGTACCTTATACTATTACTCACGTGGAACCTTTTGATCTTCTCTTTTAAACTTCAGAGGCTTCTGGATGTATAATGGTTGAAGAATGCGTAGAAGGATCAAAGTTAAGTCTCCAGAACCATGTCATCAGAGTCTTCAGAACTTGTCCAACCTAAACCTTGTCTTTAAAGTCTTCAACACTTGGTCTTTAGAGTCTTCATAACCTTTTCTTCAGAGTCTTCAGAACTTTGTTCAATAGAACCTTGTCTTCAGAAGTTGGTCTAGAGAACCGTTGGTCTTTACAATCTTCAGAACTCGCTCAACAGAACCTTGTCTTTAGAATCTTCAGAACTTGGTCAACTGAACTTGGAATCTTTAGAGCTTGAGAACATATCAAAAGCTTTACTATAGAGTCACAATTAGAAGTAAAAAAAGTAACGTTCATCAGAACCGTTGTTTTAAGAAGCATTCTAAGCTATGAAACACAAACTTGTATCCTTTAGTGTGTTAAGTCTAGAATCTAATGATGTTACACATCAATACTTCAGAGTCAGAACCTGTTAGCAAAAGCTACACACTAAAAAACTACTAGAGTGATGAATCGTTATCTAATCACCCATATAATATTATCATCAAAACTCAAGGTCAGATGCAGAACCAAATCTTGTTCTTACAATCTCATCCTATTTGATGATGATAAAACCATGTATTTTAATAAATAATTTATACCGTTTAATCACATAAAAGCAATTCAAAGTTAACTAAGAAACTCCCATTGAGTTCTATGATCCTGGAACTTGTTTAATCTTGTTCAAGGTCTCCCCATGAGTTCAAGACTTAAAGAAGTTTTGAGATATAACACAAATAAATTATAACGAAGGAAACACTTCCCTGATTGATATACCATAAGAGTCTGACTAGAAATGTAGAAATCTTCATCTCGGATTCTAGCTTGCTATTAGAGTTTGATGAGGTATCTGATCTAGTTTACCATCAGAGTTTGAACAGTGTTGTAGAAATCTTCATCTCAGATTCTGGCTATACTTTCATAACACTATGGTGTACAAAGTCTTGTTGATAATATTAGAGCCTTGTATCGAAGTCTTGACGGACTTGATATACCATTATAGTCTAGTTGAATTTTCTTCTTGAAGAAGTTTTTCAACCCATGACTTCTGGATCTCTAGCTTCTGAATCTCCTTCAGAGCTTTCGAGTTTGTCTGTTAAGAAAAATTTAGTGGACTTTCTCAAAGTTCCTGAGTCAAACATCGTTAGTGGCACAAACATTATATCATGTTTAGGAACAGATTATGAGAATAGACATATAAAAAAGATTAAAAAGACAAAGAAAAGCATTTTCATTAACCAAGAGACCAAGTTACAAAAAGTTTTAGAAGCACAAAAAACATCTTAGTTAAAATAAAGAAGGTAAAACAAAGGTCTAAGGGTTATGGGGAGGAGGAGACAAAATTCTGGCCATGAAATCCTTCATCATGCTGGCAAGGACAGTGAGAGAAGCATCTTACTTTTCAGCTCTTGCATCATTCTTATCCAACCTTTCCTGAATAAGAGAGTTAAACTTATTCAACTTATCCAGAGACTCCTTTATCCCATAAGTAGTTTCTTCGACAACAGTCTTCGTCTCTCCAGAGGAGAGCTCAGTGTAACACCCATCTAACCCCACATGTGAATCATGAATAATTTAAGAATAATTCAACTAAATCACCGAACAAGGCTGTCACATCGTCATAATAAAACATCATAACATACAGGTTTACTCCGTAACACGGGTTACATCAAGATGAAACATACTTCTGAATACAATTCATCACATAATTTAAAGACATCACGGAAAAATTCATCGTCATAATAAAATAATTAACTTCTCAAAATTCATACTTTTGTCTCATCAATTATTAAATCAACTTAACAATCAGAACATCCATGAATCAAGTCAATATTAAAAGAACATAACAGTCACATAATATAGTGTTCCCAACCCCATGTTACATATCAGAGAAAGACACCGCTAATAAAGTGAAAGTAAATAAAACTCTCTGAAGCTATCTTCAGACGCTTATACCAACTACTTCTGGTCACCTACACATTACCCACATGGAGGAAACATTCAAACAGAATGGTTGAGTAATCATGATTTATTATAAAAGATATAAGGAAAAGATTAGTAGTTATAAACAACATTATCATACAATCAATACTCACTATTCATAAAAAAACTTCGTACTCACCGAGACATCACAATAGCATTAAACATCCTTCATCATCAACTCGTTATATATTCACATAGTTCACAATTATTAGCATATCAAAACTCATCAACAAAATTCATGCAATGTCAAATAGAATGCTAATGCAATAACACTGACACAATGCATATGGTACCAAAATTTATGAGCACCTGGCTCATCATCCTCTATAGATCCCCACCATAGGATTAATTCCCTCTTAGAACCGGAGCACAACATAAATCGCCACCATCATCATAGGTAACACTTCAATAAATTCCTAACAAGGACTTGGCTACTCACACCGAATCCTCACAATGGGATTAAGGCTCAACACGGGTGGACCAACATCCAAAAATGTCATGAATGCATGATGCACAACAACATCATATATATATATATATATATATATATATATATATATATATATATATATATATATATATATATATATATATATATATATATATATATATATATATATATATATATATATATATATATATATATATATATCAATTCGATCACAACTAGTCAAGTACATCATCAATCACATAATTATCATATAGTCATTCTCCACTTAGAAAGTATACATATTAACATGCACGTCATTTTAACATCATCCTACACAACATATATTACGTCACAACAACATCATATAACTTCATAAAAACTTCATAGAAACATCAATTTCATAATTAAAACAAATAGAATATCATAACATCACAACATGTAATAATTGAACATCATGTACAAATAGGTACTAGAATTATGCATCAAACAATTCAAATAACCTTGTTATGATATAGCTCTGCATATTAGCTTCCCAAAGCTTTAAATGGCGCGTCAAACGAAGTCTTGAAACTCAAGTTATGACACTTTAAAAATGCTGCCAGGACTGCTCGCATGAGGCTTGCCTGACGATGCTAGGGGCGTTCTGCTCGCCTGGTGCTTACCCAACGAAAGGCGCGATTTGGATCATCGTTGCCTCGATCACCCGGAAACACAGTGGCGACGGTCCCCTCCCCATACATTTTCCAGGAGCTCACTTTTTCACCCATACCCCCACCGCTTGTCTCACCCGGCGACGCTTGGGCGCTCTCATCGCCCCTTGCTCGCCCGACAGTGCTCACAAAACTGCAACTTCTCAGTCGCGACTTATGCACTATCTAGCCCTATTCCAATTTCAATTACAATACCAAACTCAATCCAAAATGCATAATAATAATCATATATCACATATTAACATCAAATTGCATCATCATATTATATTCAACACAAATCACAACATACATACATCATAATCTATAATTTCATCATATATTTAATCAAATAATCACAAACAACAAAATCCACTTCTACTATAATCTCCTATCAATCATAGTAAATCGAGACTAAACCCCTTACCTCAATTCTTAGCAATTGATTCTTTTCCTTCATGTTCTACATAATCCTCCTTTGAGCCCTAGCCTCTTCTTCACACTTCTCCCAATTCTACGATCGCACAGAATCCTCCTTTGACCCTTTCTATGCTATCCCCTTTATGTCCCCACTTGTCACCATATATTACCACCATGCCCTTATTATCTCTACAAACCAATTATTCTATTGAATTATTATTAACAATTCTAAATAATATAAATGATATTATAACATCTAAATAATTAACTAAAATTGCCTAAATCTAAATTATTCTATTTAGAACCTTAGTCCACCTCTCCCTCACAACATATCACACACATCACACAAATAATCACCAATAATTCACAAATAATCAATTAAATAATTAATTCTAAATTATAGGGTGTTACAACTCTCCTCCACTTAAAGAAAATAGAGTTGGTTAAGACTCTTTCATCTGATCCTCACGCTCCTAAGTCAAACGTCCATCAGATGGTTCACACTACACTACCTTCACCATGACAATCTCTTCACCTCGCAACTGCTTCACTTCCTAACCATCTATCCCCACGGGTGATGCTACAACTGTAAGGTTATCAATCACTTATACATCATCTATTTGGATCATATGCGAAGGACCACAACATACCTCATCAACTGAGATACATGAAACACATAATGAATATTCACAAGAAACGATAGTAAAGTAATCGGAAAGGTCACCTTACTTATCTTCTATAAAATCTGATATGGACCAACAAAATGAGGCGTAAGCTTTCACGACTTTATAGCTCTACCAACACTAGTTACTGGAGTAACTCTTAAAAACACATGATATCCCACTTGGAACTCAAGTGCTTTCCTCCTCTTATCATGATAACTCTTTTGACTACTCTGAGAAGCTCTCGTCCTCTCTTGGATCATCTTGATCTTTTCAGTCGTCTCCAGCATAATCTTAGGTCTGAGTATATCACTCTCTCCTGACTCATACCAATACAATAGAGTCCAACATCTCCTACCATACAACTCTTGATACGGTGCCATTTCAATACTAGAATAGAATATGTTATTATAAGTAAACTCAATCAACGACAAGTGTTTATCCCAAAAACCTCTTTGTTCTAACATATAAGCTCTCAACAAATCTTCTAATGATTCGATAATCCTCTCTGTCTGACTTTCTAAATGTAGATGATACGAAGAACTCAATTTCAACTTAGTACCAAAGGCATTCTATAAACCTTCCCAAAATTTGACGTAAACCTCAGATCCTTATCCGACACAATACTTGAAAGTTTCCATGTAATCTCACAATCTCCTCAATGTACATCTCAGTCAACTTCTGCATAGGATAATTAATTTTCATCAGTTAGAAATGAGTTGGTTTAGTTAATCTATCCACTATTACCCAAATCAAATCATTTCCTTTAGTAGTCTTTGGCAAACCCGACACAAAATCCATGGAAATGCTATCCCATTTCCACTCTGGAATATTCAAACATTGCATTAGACCCAAAGGCTTCTGATGCTCAACCTTTGACTTCCGACAAGTCAAACAAGCATAAACAAATTTAGCAACTTCCTTTTTCATACCGGGCCATCAAAATAACATCTTCAAGTCTTGATACATCTTCGTAGCACCAGGATGACTACTCATACCACTTCGATGTCCTTCTTCAAGAATACTCTTCTTAAGCTCTGGCACATATGGAACATAAACTCTATTACCAAACCTTATTACAATGTTCTCATCAACTCGGAACTCACCTCCATTCCCTGGTTAATCAATGACAACTGATCCACCAACCTTAAATCAGATTTCTGACCTTCTCGGATCTCTTGAAGAATACCACTAATCAACTTCAACATACCCAAATTCACACTGTTAGGAGTATCTTCACACACTAGACTCATATCTCTTAATTTTTTAACTAATTCCATCTCTCAAACCATAAGCATCGATATATACAAAGACTTCCTACTCAAAGCATCAACCACAACATTTTCTTTACCCAGATGATAGCTTAAATCAAAATCAAATTCTTTTAATAACTCAATCCACCTTCTCTACCTCATATTCAATTCCTTCTGATCAAACAAGTACTTCATACTCTTATGATCATTGAACACCTCAAATTTGGATACGAACAGATAATGTCACCAAATCTTCAACACAAACGCCACAGTTGCCAACTCTAAGTCATGCGTAGGATAATTCCTTTCATGAACTTTCATATGTCTAGAAGCATAAGCAACAACTTAAACATTTTGCATCAACACACCACCAAGACCCATCTTTGATGTATTATAATATACAACAAAAGATTCATTCGAATTAGGCAAAATCAATACTGGAGCAGTCGTCAACTTGTTCTTCAATTTCACAAAACTTTCTTCACACACTAAATCCCACACATAAGCTTGACCCTTTTAAGTCAACTGAGTCAAAGGTAATGCCAATTTAGAAAAATCTTCAATGAATATATGATAATAACCTACTAAACCAATAAAACTTTGTATCTTAGTAGCAGACTTTGGAGTCTCCCATTGCAACACAACATCAACTTTGGAAGTAACAACAATAATTCCACCACTTGAAATCACATGGCCAATGAAACTTACTTCCTTCATCCAGAACTCACACTTTGACAATTTTTCATACAACTTCTTCTCTTTCAACACTTGCAACGCAATTCGTAGATGCTCGATACGTTCTTCTTCTGATTTAGAATAGAGTCGAATATAATCAATGAAAACCACCAAAAACTTATCCAGATACGAATGGAAAGTTAAATTCATATATTCCATGAAAACCCTTGGTGCATTCGACACACCAAATGGAATTACAGTGTACTCATAATGACCATTCATCTTTCTGAAATCCGTCTTCGGAATATTACATGGTTTAACACGAATCTGATGATAACCCGAACTTAAGTCAATCTTGATAAAAACACAAGAACCTACCAACTGATCCATCAAATCATTAATCCTCAGGAGTGGATACTTATTCTTGATAGTCTCGTTATTCAACGACCTATAGTCTACAAACAACCACATGCTATTGTCTTTCTTCTTAACCAACAACACAGGATCACCCCACAGAGAAACACTCGGTCGAACAAACTTCTTCTCAAGTAAATCTTCCAATTGTTTCTTAAACTCAACTAACTCTGATGCTGACATCCTATAAAGATCCATTGACATCAGACTTGTAACTGGTGCTAAATCAACAGAAAACTCTACATCACACTCTAGAGGAAAATCGCTGATGTCATCTAGAAACGCTTCTGGGAATTCACAGACAACAGGTAATTCAACACTTACAGTTCACGACTGACTTGAAATGCAACAAACATTGCAAACATCACAACTTCATCTTTCGTAAGTCCTTATAATTGCTTAGCAGACAAGAACAACAACTCTCCACTATCTCCAAACTTAGGGAACCTCATAGTCTTGCTATAACAGTTGATATGAACATAGCTGAACTTCAACCAGTTCATCCCAAGGATAACATCAAATTGGTGCAAGGGTAGACACACCAAATCCATCACAAAAACCTTACCATAAATGGTTAAAAGGCAACTTAAATAGAATAATACAGTAGTCATAGAGCCATTAGCCGGAATATCGATCACCATACTCCCACTCATGGAAGATAATTTCAAACCCAACATAGTAGCACATTCAAGCGAAACAAATGAATGAGTAGCACCAATATCAATAATAACAACTAACTCAACATTATTAATAAAACAAGTACCTCGAATCAAGTGGTCCTTCTTGGAATCCTCTAACCCACTCAAAGAAAACACTCTACCATGTGTATGGCAGCAGTAGCAACAATCTTCTTTGGCTTTTGAAAATGATTACTGATATGACCATGTTCACCACAGTTGAAACAAGTTGGACCATCATTCTTGCAATAAAAAATATGATGACCTGTCTTACCACATTTGTAACATCTCATAACCTTATTATTGCAATCATTAACATAGTGGCCCTGCTCGCCGCACTTAAAACGCTTGACAGGAGCGGGAGCTCCTCCCCCACTTGGCTTCCTCTCATCAGAAACTTTCTGCTCCCCTTTATCAGCCGGAGCACTATATGGTTTTCCACAATCATGGTTCTTCCCTTTCTTCTCATTATAACTCTTATAATAGGAAACTTTGTTTCTACTATCTTGATCAAAGATTCTGCACTTGTTCACCAACATAGGAAACTATCGAATCTCAAGGTATCAAATTCCCTATTTAATTTCAGGATGCAGTCTGTTTTCAAACTTAATGCAATTAGACACCTCAGCTGATGGATTATTATAATATGGACAATAATCACTAGCTCCTCAAATATAGAAGCATACACAACAATAGTTGAACTTCCTTGTTTCAGTTCAAGGAATTCAATCTCCTTATTACCACACAAGTCCTCAGGAAAGTAATTCTCCAGGAACACACTCTGAAAATAGCCTAAGTGATATCTATACCCAGAATTTCCATCCTCCGGCATGCATTCCCCCACTATTCTCCAGCTTCCTCTTCCAACATGTGAGCACTAAACTGCACCTTCTTGTTCTTTCGATCAAAACACCACTCGGAAAATCTTTTCAATTCCCTTAAGCCACGTCTGAGAACCATCAGGGTCACGCCTGCTATTGAACCCAAAAATTCACCATATTTATTTAAACCATAATTGGATTATTTCTCTCTAACATACTCATTCATACATGTCATCGATTCCATGGTTACGAGATTAAAGTATTGACCTGCGTCAAGCTATAGAAGACGATTATTCATCAGGCAGTACAACAAAGTAGAAACTCAGGGTTTTTGAGATTCAAGTGCACTATGTATATTTCTACGAGATTCCCAATCAATGAGTCATCAAGTAATCATCATTACAATCTCTCATGTGTTCTATCATGCTTCAAATTATAGATAAAGTTGAGTGTTTCAGTTTGTTTGAGACAGTTCAAGACGAAAATCAGCATTTTGAGGTTCGAAGTAAAAAATTTGTAACTTCTGACCAGAAAAAGGTTTGGGAATGCATTCCCCCACTATTCTCCAACTTCCTCTTCCAACATGTGAGCACTAAACTGCACCTTCTTGTTCTTCCGATTAAAACACCACTCGGAAAATCTTTTTAATTCCCTTAAGCCACGTCTGAGCACCATCAGGGTCACGCCTGCTATTGAACCCAAAAATTCACCATATTTATTTAAACCATAATTGTCTTATTTCTCTCTAACATACTCATTCATGCATGTCATCGATTCCATGGTTACGAGATCAAAGTATTGACCTGCGTCAAGCTATAGAAGACGACTATTCGTCAGGCAGTACAACAAAGTAGAAACTCATGGTTTTTGAGATTCAAGTGCACTATGTATATTCTAAGAGCTTCCCAATAAATGAGTCATCAAGTAATCATCATCCCAATATCTCATGTGTTCTATTATGCTTCTAATTATAGATAAAGTTGAGTGTTTCAGTTGTTTGAGACAGTTCAAGACGAAAATCAGCATTTTGAGGTTCGAAGTAAACAATTTGTAACTTCTGACCGGAAAAAGGTTTGGGAATGCATTCCCCCACTATTATTCAGCTTCCTCTTCCAACATGTGAGCACTAAACTGCACCTTCTTGTTCTTCCGATCAAAACACCACTTGGAAAATCTTTTCAATTCCCTTAAGCCACGTCTGAGCACCATCAGGGTCACGCCTGCTATTGAACCCAAAAATTCACCATATTTATTTAAACCATAATTGGCTTATTTCTCTCTAACATACTCATTCATACATGTCATTGATTCCATGGTTACAAGATCAAAGTATTGACCTGCGTCAAGCTATAGAAGACGACTATTCGTCAGGCAGTACAACAAAGTAGAAACTCAGGGTTTTTGAGATTCAAGTGCACTATGTATATTTCTACGAGCTTCCCAATCAATGAGTCATCAAGTAATCATCATCCCAAGCTCTCATGTGTTCTATCATGCTTCGAATTATAGATAAAGTTGAGTGTTTCAGTTTGTTTGAGACAGTTCAAGACGAAAATCAGCATTTTGAGGTTCGAAGTAAAAAATTTGTAACTTATGACCGGAAAAAGGTTTGGGAATGGTTCTTCAGGATTTAAAACTGTCTTGAGATCTTCTTCAATTCATCTGTTCAGGTTGAAGGCTAATTTTGTAAGGAAGATCTTCAAAAGCATAAAAATACCTAAAAACATGTTATACAATAAATTTGTTGGTCAACTGTTTCTCGGGTATTCAAAAATTCCCAACTTCTAACTAGAAGATCATCTTTGAGTAGCTCTTGGATAATTTTAACCGTCTTTTTATTTTCTTCAATTCATATGTGTTGTACCCCAATTTTTTCCCCTAATTTCCCTTTATCATACCATATTGATTCAATCACAACAACATCACATTAGGGCTTTTGGTTCTCCTCCCTATCTTTAGCTTTGCTCTTTGAGGAATCACCAAGCACCTTGACTTGTTTTTCTTTTGTGATCATGCATGTTTTGTTTTGACTTTTCTTTTAACTAATAAAATGCAATGTTGGTTTGTCTTACTTGTCAATAATGTAGGTAAAGGCAATGTGGCTTAGCAAGTTGATCTATGAGTTCACGAGTTTATTTCCATGCCCTAGTCAATAAAGCTTGAGAAATTCAAATCTCACCATTGAATTTGTTTTGGAATAAATGGCATGGCAAGGTTTATTTTGGTTCATCACATTTCAAATTAAACAATTTAAACAAATGGAAGATTCCATATTTTTATCTCAGAGCTAGTATGCTAAGAATATAGTAAAGAAGTTTGGGATGGAAAATTCCAGTCATAAAAGAACTCCTGCTCCCACACATCTGAAGTTGTCTAAAGATCAAAAAGGAGAAAGTGTAGATCAAAGTCTTTACAGAAGTATGATAGACAGTCTTCTATATCTCACAGCTAACAGACCTGACATTGCCTTTGTTATAGAAGTGTGTGCAAGATATCAAGCCAATCCCAAAGTTAGCCAAGCCAAACACGTGAAGAGAATTCTTAAATATGTGAATGGGACAAGTGACTATGGCATGCTATACTCTCATGGATCCAATTCTGCCTTAACTGGTTATTATGATTTTGATTGGGCAAGAAGTACTGATGATAGAAAAATTACATCTGAATGATGCTTCTTTCTACGAAATAATCAAATATCTTGGTTCAGTAAGAAGTAAAATTGTTTGTCCCTGTCCACTGCTGAGGCTGAGTATATTGTTGTAGGAAGCAGTTGTTCTCAATTGGTTTGGATGGAAAAAATGTTAACAAAATACAATATCAAACAAGATGTCATGACATTATTCTGTGACAATTTAAGTGCCATAAACATATCAAAGAACCCCATTCAACACAGCAGGACCAAACTCGTCATCACTTCATAAAAGAGCTTGTTGAAGAAAATATTGTTTCCTTAGAACATGTAGCCACTGAATTGCAACTGGATGACATCTTCACCAAGGCTTTGGATGCTAATCAGTTTGAGAACTTAAGAGGAAAATTAGGGATTTGCTTATATGAGGGTTTGTAGAAATTAAGGGCGTGTGGGAATATCATTAAAGTGATATTATATTATTTATGTTTTCAACAAATCAAATTTTGAAAATAATCATTACTAGACTGTCTCAAAGTGTTTCCCACATGCTACGAAACTTCATCTTTCTACTTTCACAAACTCTTCATTCTCCTCTACAGAAAAAGAACCCTTGTCATTCTTCATCTCTTTGCTCAAAAATCTTCAAAGATGTCTCAACATCATACATCGTATTCCTCAAAATATGCCAACCTCCCTAAAAATCTCCCCCTTGATAGAGTACTTGATGTTACTCCCCTAACAACCATTCCACCTTTTGATAAAAAGGTCAAGAAACCCATATCACCACCTGCAAAGATATCCAAAGATGATAAAGGTAACTCTTCTACTACTACTGAAAATAGGACAAAAGAAGAGGTTGTTAATGTTGATAGAAGCATCATAAGGCTAGTAGACAGAGTATTAAATGAAGGCTTTGCTATGCCTGGGATTTCTACTTCTCTTGTTCGCATGCCTCCTCCGGCTGACAAAGGAAGTAACCCTAAAAGTGTTGCTGCTGAATCATCTACCTTCAAGAAAGATGCTGCTGAAAGCAAACTTGAGAAGCTTGCTACCTCTGCTCTAAAGGAAGTGGAAGAAGAAAATGTTGAACAAGATGCTGAGGGGAACTCTCCTTCTAAGGAAAATGTTGTTGCCTCCAAGGATGCAGAAGGTTAAAATGCTTAGAATGTAGTTAATGTAGACGAGCTATCTGACAATGAGCTCATTACTAATGTGGTGCCTGGTATTGCAAGATGGCTCAAATCCAGGAAAGTGAAAGATGCAAGTGTCACACCCTCTGCCAAGACAACTAAGAAGAAAACCATGTATGGACCCCCAAAGCCCGGAAGTAAAGTGGTTCCTCACTCTAGCAAAAGAAAAGATAGACCTGAAAACTCCATAGATGATGATGAGGATGCTATAAAGATATCTAAGAGTAAGAAGAAAGTTGTACTAGTTAAAGAAACTGACTCTGAATATTATGTCAAGCAAGATGTCTAGGACATCTCTCCTATCAAAAAATCTGCAAGCAAGAAATTGTCTGTTAGGGTACTTAATTCCCCTCTTGACAACATTTCCTTCCATTCTATTGGCAGCAATTTTGGCAAAACAATGACTTGGTAATGTTTTGCTAAATGTCTTAAAATTTGAATAAAACTATTTTGAATGATATCAAAGAAGATGTCTTGACATCTTCCTCCTGAACTGAACTCAACCTAATATCAGTTCATGTTTTCTATTTCCTGATTTCTTGCGCGCCATAATTCAAGATTTGTGACTCATAGGCTGCGAAAAATATGGAGGAATATTTTTCTATTTGAATTATCTTTATGGATTATATCTTGGCCTTCTTTCATGGAAATATTAAAAAGATTTGAATATTTGTTTTTCAGCCCAAGCCCACTGATGCGCATATATAAGGACCTGCTTCCTTATTTAGAAAATTACAACTTTTGAAGAAGAAGAATACTTTCTTTATGTTTTATAAGTCTAAGTCTTTTAATTGTTAAAAACTCTAGTATTAATTTATTACTTGTGTTGTTATTTGGATTGTTCATAAAAATTAGCTCAAAGTTACATGACATTCAACTCAAAATTAGCTCTCGATCATTGAAGAAGAAATGAAGTACACTCCTTAAAGAGAACCATGATATCATCCAAAAATGTTTATAATTTAAGATGTTATGGCCCTTGGAAGTTGATGGAAATCACTTGAAAATCCCATGGATGACCTATAATGTTTTACAAACTTACATGGTCTTCCATTCAACATTGGCTCTTGATCATTGAAAAGGAATTGAATAGGACCCTTTCAAGAGAAATATGGTTTTGGGGTAACCTCAAAATCTCAGAAATTGAGCAAGTTATGGTCTTGAGAAGTCAAGTAAAAAAATTCACTAGTTTCTCAATGGACTTATAATATTTTCATGATTATCAAAGCATAATTGACTCTTGTCATGTGAAGAGAAATTGTTGTATATGATGAAAAGAGTCCATAGAAAAATGAACCACTTTAAAATATTGAAAATTGAGAGATTTATACACTTGTGACCATAGAATCAAGGACTTGCTAAATTAGGTTAAACAATCTTGAATCAACTTTGAGTCTTTTGATCTTTGCTTGCAAATTAAGACGTAATGAAGCTCATGAGACCTTGAAATGATGTACTTTTAAAACAAAATTGATGAGAAGGCTCATGGCTTGATGAAACTTGTTGAAGAAGGTATGGAAATAAACATATGAACCTATAAAGTTTCTTGATGAATCAAACCACTAACTTTGATACAAATATGACCATATGAAGTTGAGGGAGTTCTCAAACCATAGATATTTGATGCTATAAGCATAACTTTGAGGTTCAAGCTTTTAAAGTCCAATGAATAACCAGTTGACTAAGGATCAATCTTTAAAACCCTAGCTTTAAGAGATGAGATAGATGCATTTGGCTCAATACGTACAATGTACAAAGCATAAAAGGAAACATAAACATATTTTTGGATTTTAGTAAAGGTTAGTAAACACAAAACAAGTATGCATAAGATACACAAATAGGTGATTGGTGATCTTTCAGAGACAAAATTAAATAAGGTAGAGCAAAGGTGAAAGGCAACCCGAAGATTTTGATCTTGATGAATTGTGAGGATATGGAATGATGGAAGATCTTAGGGGAAAATTTGGGGTATAACAGCTGCCCTTATTTAAGTGTCTTATATCCGGAGATACGAAGGTTAAAATCTTCGTCTTGACGTGATTGAAGATACTTAAATACAAAAATAAAAATCTATTTTTGGCCCTAAAATGCCATGTAATACGTATAAATTTGAACTATATATATATATATATATATATATATATATATATATATATATATATATATATATATATATATATATATATATATATATATATATATATATATATATATATATATATATATATATATATATATATAAGAAAACCCACAAGGGAGCATAAGGCCATGCTGGAGAAAGAGAGTTCCACTCTACTAGGAACATTGTGTAATAGGGAAATCCAAAATCACAGACCAGATGAAATGCAAAGTAAGATTCCATAGAGGAGATTCTTAACAATGTGAGCAACAAGATCAAACAAGGGAGTAATATCTTAAGAAAGGATTAACGACTCGATTAGGGAAAAAAACTAGACACCATTGGAGAAAGAAAACTTAACTCCACTGGGGAAAAGGGAAATCAACTCTACTGGGGTAAAGCCCAAATATGAGAGAAAGGAATCAAAATACCACCATCTTAATAGATGAGAGTAATACTGAATCAGGGATGACAATAAACTACCAACTCAACAACTGGAGTTAGGATCTTCATTGTTAATAACAAGCTTTCAAACAATTTGTGTATACTTCTTCTTTAACCAAGATATTACTTGAAAAGGGTAATAAACTCCACCTAACTTCTGGATTTCTCCATGAATGGTAAAAGTTTCTTCTGATAAACCTCCCCACAATGCGTGTCATAGGCCAGAAATGGGTCTCAGTCCTTGATTATAAACTTCCCCACGCTTCTGGCTATATGCCACAAATGGGTCTCAGTTCTGATAATAAACTTCCCCATGCGTCTGGAAATAAGTCATAAACGGGTCTCAATTATGATAATAAACTTCCCCAAGGTTCTGGCAATAAGCCAATAACGGGTCTCAATTGTGATGATAAACTTCCTCATGCTTCTGGTCATAAGCCACAAACATGTCTCAGATGTGATAATAAATTTCCCCAAGCTTTTGGTCATAAGCCACGGACGGGCCTCAGTTGTGATAATAAACTTCCCCACGCTTCTAGTCATAAGCCATGAATGGGTCTCAATTATGATTATAAACTTCCCCACTCTTTTAGTCGAAAGACACAAACATGTCTTAGTTTATGATGATAAACTTCCCCACGCTTCGTGTTATAAGCCATGAACGAGTCTTAGTTGTGATAATAAACTTCCTAATGCTTTTGGGCATAAGCCACGAATGGGTCTTAGTTTCTTCTTTAACAAAGTCTTCCACCTGGAAAGGGTAATAAACTGTTGTAAGGATCTCTTAGCTATCTGTCTCTACCATACTGTAGAGGAGAACCATCCATTGGAGTAAAATAAAAATGATATCTGAATAACATACAAGCTGCTCGAGTAAAGATACTTCCACCTGCTACCAAACAGAACATGTCAGGGACATACAAGTTGCTCAAATAAAGAGGCTACGGCTTGCTATCAGGATAAGATTCCAAGAGAGTGTCATAAGAACATTACTGGATAACAAAATTCTCATCTTCATATGGTGAATCCAAAAACAAATTTTAGCTAAGGAGAACAAAATCCTCAAAGGTGCAAAATAAATGCATTCTCAACCTAGGTTTCACAACCTAGAGAGATCAAAACAATATTGCTATAGGGGATTACAATTCAAACTAGTAACAAACCAAAGTGAAACAATTAACCAAGACTTTACCTAATGAGGAACGGGCTCAAATGGGGATTAATTCCATCCAGGAAATGAACTAGGGAGGAAAGTTGAAGCAAAATTCTTCCACGAGGGATTAACTCAGTAGGGAAATTGAAAGGATATATATTTTATTCTTAAGGTTGACATTCTATTGGAGAGAGACAATACACACTCTGCAAAGAGGATAAAAATATTAATGAATGCATACGAGAAATGAATCTTCATTCAGATTATGCATAATGTATGAATATTATAATGATGCACATGCTGACAATACATACGTATTACACTGGGGATAACCAGACAAAACGTACTTGGTTATGGAGGTCACTCGGCTAAATCACATCCAAGATGAAAATTGTAACGCCCGTAATTCAATTAATTATTTAATTAAATTATTTTTGAAATATTTGTGAAGAGGTGTTATAATTAAATTGGATTTATTTGATTAAGTGGAGAAATAATATACTAGAGGTATTATATTATTATGTGGTGAAATGATATTAGAAGTGTAATATTATTTAATGTGGACTTATTTTGAGAGAGTAGAAGTAATAAGGGGGTGTAAGTTTTGAGTCCAATAAGAAATAAGGAATAATAGAATAATAGGGTTATTCTATTATTTGTTAGAGGAATAGAAGAAAGAAGCAGTAGAAGGAAATAAGGATTTGAGAAGAACGTGAAGCTGCTGGAAAAAGTGGAAAACGACAAGAACGAAGATTCGACCCAGAAATTGTAGAGCGACCTTCAATCTAAGGTAAGGGCGGGGTTCTGACTTTATAATTGGGTTCATGATGTTTGATGTGTGGGGTTAGAGGTAATTGCTATTTGTTCTTGAATTGGATGTATATGATGATGTATGATGAAGATTCGATGTATTTTTGATGAATAATGATGCCATGATGCTGTGTAATCGATGTAGTATTATAGGTTGATGTTAGGTGATGATTTATCATGTTTATAATAAGGTTCGTAGGGCTGTAATATGAATCTCGTAGTGAAAATGCAGAGGAAAACGCAGAATTTATGCAGAATGTAATAGGATGCATCGACCTCAAAGGCTATGTATCGATACAAGGAGGTTGAGAGACTCAGGATGAGTCGACACGAAGAGAGTATGCGTTGATATATGATAGATGCAAGACTCTGGATGAGTCGATCGGTGAGGTGCATGTGTCGATACATGTTGTGTATAAGGCCAGGATGAGTCAATCCATAAGGAGGATGTGTCGACTCATGTTTTGCAGATGAAGCAGTACGCGTCGATCCAAGGAGTTTTGTGTCGATACATAATGTCTGATTTTTGACATATTCAGTTTTAAATTGGTGTAACTTGAGTTTTAGGATGCTGTTTGAGAGGCCGTTCGAAGCGTTGATTTATTAACGCGATGAACCTTATTCTAGATGATTAAAATGATGAATAAGAAGTTTAATCCTAATAGCCAATTTAGGATTTAGAATTAATTCCCGTGTCGACCGTTGTGTTGATTTATGAATAGAATGATGAATGTGAGATGTCTAGAGGCTGCTGTTTGAATTATGACAGTATGGATTACTGTAGTATTAATAGACAACTGAGTTGCTTAGTGAGAAGTTACTCATGATGTTCTGTTTTATGATTTATAATAGATGAATGATGTTTAATAAAGTATTATGATGATATGAGATGTTGATGACGAGACGTTGAGATGCTTTTGAGATGTTCATGAGATGTCGTTAATTGAAATGTTTTGAGATGTTTATGAGATGTCGTTAATTGAAATGTTTTGAGATGATTGAGATGTTGTTATTTTGAGATGTTAATTGAGATGTTTTGAGATGATTGAGAAGTTGTTATTTTGAGATGTTAATTGAGATGTTTTGAGATGTTTTAAGATGATTTGAGACGTTGTTAATTTGGATGTTGACATTACATTCATGGTTGTGTCGCATACATTGCATTTTTTGAGATGGAGCTTTTGCTCGTTGAGATGGCCTGTATTGGCGAATTTTAAGATGAAGGCTATGCCTTGTTGATGCCTCTATTAATTGGCAGATTTTTGAGAAGGGAGTTCTGCTCCAACAGTACCACATGCATTTGCATAGTATTGAGTTGCATTATATGATTTCATAAAGAAGCGTATTTTGATGTTGATGAATGTATATTATTGTTGAAATTGTTGTTGATTATGAGATGAGAAGCGGTGATGTTGTTGATCTAATTTAATATATCAATTATCATGCACTTTATTATAATGTTAGATATCTCACCCATTCTGTTTGAATGTTGCCCCTATGTTGGTAACGTGCAGGTAACCGAGAGTGAAAGCTGTGTACCTTCAATAGTTTGAGTCGGTGTCATTGCTCTGATATGTAACACTCGGGGGGATGAACGCTTGCCGATTTTAGATTGTTGTTTTTTAGTTGTTGAACTTTAAATTGATGATTATTAAATATGAGATGTTTCGAAGTTGATGTTTTGTCATTTTAAAGATGTTATTGAGAATTCCGCTGCGTAGATGTTTATTTATTAGACGAAAGATGTTATGTTGATGGTTCATCTGATGTTTTGAAAAAGTGTTATATATCCACGACGAATGCAATGAATTTTATTAGAAGAATTCGTGACGTCCTGATTCATTGTATGATTGAATTTTTATAACTCTGATTTAATTTGTATAATTGCTTGGGGTAGAATTAGGGTGTTACAAAAATCACATAAGAGAGTAAGCAATCAACTGAGGAAACAACGTCCTACTTCAAGGCTTAACTTCTTTGGGAAAATAAATTTTGCTTGAGAATAAACAGAGCATAATCCTATAACAATAATCCACAAATCTGGATATATATAACAACGACCTCTAAGCCTCACTGAGAGATATCACACAGACTTTGCCAAGGAAGATGATACTATATTTGTTGTGAAGAAAATGCTAGGATTTTCCAATACCGAGAATAGAGATTTCACAAACTTCGCTTGATACGTTCTAGGAAACTTCATGTGGATAACAACCTTAAAGGGAAACATCACCCTTGGTTTACATGGGAAACTAAGAAGTTATCACCATAGCAAGAAGTCAATTTTGTGGAGATTTTAAATCAAACTCAACACACAGCGAAAGAAAACCAAAAAGTTGACAGCTATCTCAAAACTTTTAGAAAAGATACCACTTTTGACCTGCTAATTAGGGAGCACACAGAAGCAACAATGTCATAAAAGGACAGGTAAAATACTATGTAGAAGATTCTATATCAAGTCTCAACAGAAGGGAGAAAGAATCCAACAACTAAGAAAAAATTCGACTCAAGACTCAACTGGGGAACATGGGATCATAAACCCAACACCACATAGAAACTTGGAGGAGGCCCACTATCTGATTAACAACTGTAGGGGAAACCATGCGCACATCTGCGAGAGTAAATGAAATTTAATTCTTTTTGTTTCAATTTGGGAACATGTTTTATTATATAATTCTTTTTGTTTCAAAATTTACTATCAATAATAAATTAAATTTTTGCTAGCAGAATAAAATATGAATTGCAAAGAATTTGATAAAGGCTCAAACTTTATTAATAGAATGGCAGTCCGTGAATGGCGTGACCCCATAGATGTTTACAAATTTTGGAAAATAGTAAATACATGGAAAAGATACATTGAAATACAATGACCACTATTCTCCCTAACAACTTTGAACTCGTGTGCTTAGGATTCAATTGAAAAGTGATGAAAACACAAGGAAGATTGTTTTTTCAATGATTAAGTCATATCTGATGCAGTTACTTGCCAAGAATCCCTAACTCTTGCCTAGATTGCCCTTGAGGGTGAAGCTACTCGAAAAACGAAATAAACTCGAATGGAACAAACATAATCGCCACCTAAATTTATTTATCCCAAAGAATATATGTTAAAGAAAATATATAGAGAACTTTTGGTATCGGGAAAAGAACATGGTCTCGCAACAAAATCTTGGGTAAGTAGTCGATTATGCAAAGGGAAGATATTAAAACCCCTCACATATGTGGTACTTTATGGGATCCACTCTTTTTATTCTATTCAATAGGTGTGTTTATCTATATTTTATATTGCTAAAGGGAAATGTATGCATTTATTCATTAGGAAAAGAAAAGGGTTTTATTAGTGCATTCGCATGAAAAATTGAAACTCCATGCCTATGTATCCACAAGGGAATCATAATTCTATAGTTCTTCTTAAAAATGTTTTGTTTGTGGTGTGTTTTTTAAGGATGAATATTAAATTCACATTCTAACAGTTAACGTTGCCACTCGACCGTTGGAGACTATACATCGTTATTTTGTGAATGGAGTTAGTATATCCTTTTTGAAAATGTTTTTAAGTGAAAAAACCCTCAGAAAAATGATTAGGATTTGGTTTGTGTTTTGTTAGGAATAAGGTTTTAAGTTGACCCTCATCCAAGGAGACACCCATCACCTTCATACCTTTAGTTTTGAAAGGGTTTTGAATATTGTTAAGTGTTTTGAGGTTTTGATTGAGAAACAATTTTAGTCTTAATGATGCAATGCAAAAAGAAAAGAAAATTCTAATGGGGAGACTTGTTGATCTTAATGTTGTCATGCAAAGATTGATCCTATAGTTGAGATTGTGGGGAATCTAACTTGATGTTATCATGCCATGATAGACTTAGGGTTTGGATTGAGGGGGAATTTCATCCTAATGTTGTCATGCTTGGATTGAGATCCTAATTTCTATCTTGGTTCAAGTTTCATCAAAGATTTAAATTGAACCAAGTAAGCCTAAGGGAACATGTTATTCACACAAGCAATAATAATACAAGTGGATGAGAATCCATGTATTTTATTTGGTAAAAGTCGTGACAAAAGAGTGAAAGTTGAAAGCATGTTTTTGATGTTTTATAGTTTATGCTTTAAAAGAGTTTATGAAGGAAATATGTTCAAAAATGAAGCAAGTTTGTGAGAACATTAACAATTTGAATGTTTTAAAGATTTGTATGCATCACAATCACAATTGGAAGATGTTGCACCCCAAAAATTACCCTCTTGATTTAGGCTTATGTTTCATCATAATCATCATATTGCATCGCATTCATGCATTGTGATGGGATCAAGGATTTTTAGTTCTCTACAAGCTACAAATTTTGGTTGTATTGCCAATCATCCCAATATGGATCTCATCACCTCATTAATTTGATCATTCGGGTTACCAAGGCTTCTCAAAGCCTCATGATATCTCATTTGATTCTTTGTGCCATCAAAGAATTGAATTTGCAAGTGTTGATTCTTTAATCACTGTTCTCCTATGTATCTCTTGAGATTAAGGTTTATTTCCTTATATTCCTCGTAAGATTAGGGCATCATCTGAAGTTGACTTAGACAAGAGGATTTCTTCAAGACGAAAGGGCATGGAGATTTATCTTAATAATTCACTAATCACTAGTTCAAGAAACCTTATTGTTTAAGGTGAATTTTGGTACGAAGGATGAGGTTGTGATCAAGATATCTTTTGTTGTCTTCATTTAATTGAGGCTTGTTGGTTCGAATCTGAGATTGAATTTCGAACTCGAGATTTGATTTAAACTTAGGTTCATTATTATTTTGAATTTGGATTGTTTCAAATGAATTGAAGCGCTTAATGTTTGCAAGGTTAGGAAGAAAATATAGTTGAATTTCTTGAGATCAAGTAACAAAGGCATATTCATTCATTCATCTACTATCACATTCTTCATCATCCATTATTCAAGATCTATCTATTACTCATCTGCAATGCTCAAATTCCTATAAGGTTTGGAGGATAGTTATTCATTTCTTACAAAAAATCAAGATCATCCAGAGTTCTCTCAAAATTCTTTCGTTGTCATGAAAATCTCAAGCAAAGTTATTCAAGTTCCTTTGAGTTTAAGAGCGATTTAAAATCAATACAAGTGACTATTTTGATTCAAGTTTGACAAGTGGATCCATATTCTAAGTTTGGAAGATTTGTTCACTTGAGAGTAATAAATTACAAGACAAGATTCAAGGTTTAGTTCAAGTTTCTCACTCAAGTTCACTTGATGCATCTTTATTCATCAATCAATGCTATTCAAAATTTCCAACAAAATTCTTCATTCTCCATTACAAAAAAAAAAAAAACATTACAGCAAAAAGAAGTAAAACAAGATAAACATATCCTAATCTCCATGCCAATTGTATGCTTCCAACCTCATGCTAAATGCCTTGCAAATATGAAGACCTTATTTACCATGACAGCCCATCGTCCCATGTTTGTACCATCCATGCACCTGCAAAGTCGGAAGAAAATTACAGTATCAAAAAAATAGGAAAATATAAAAGGGAAAGGGTGAAAACCGTGTGCAAGGAGGGACACATGGAGATAGTACAGAAGAATTAAATCAGAAACAGAATTGGACAGCTCATGATAGCCATAATTTACAGCTGAGCAATATTCTGATAACAGGATTAATCTGAGCCCTCAATGTCCTAAGAGATTCCTGAAATCCAAAGGCTCTGATGATTTCAATGCTAACAAACTCTAATTGGAGCGTTGTCAAAAAGAGATCTATGATGGAGATGACGCGAGGGTGGTATCAACACCACAATGATCTGAAATTATGAGAACCAGAAGCGAAGACGAGGAAGGCGGAAACGACATGAATATCATTCTTCGGCGACACCGTAAGCATCAAAGGAGTTGAATCGAAGATGGAAGTTGGAGTGATCTGCACCGATTAGAGAAGTGACAAACATAAATCGGTTGCGGAAGTGCTCAAGGAAAAAGAATGAGACGTTGCTGCCGTCTGCGAAAAGGAATGAGCCGTCGCCGCCTTCTGCAAAGAGGAATGAGCCGTCGCCGCTGTTTGAGAAGAAGGTTTGAGAAGACGCAAGTCTCTGCTTCGTGAAAGTATGAACAACCACAAATATTTGAGCCCTAGCTCTATTACAAGAAGGCGTTTTTGCTATTCCATGTTTTCAATTTGGTTTAATGTTTTTGTGTTTGTTTAATAATATACTCCAATTAATAGAAAATTGATGGGGTATGCAGGAGAGGTCTGATGGTGAGTTGGTTGGTGGATAACCGGGGCCGAATTATTCAAATCCCTTGGGCCAATTGTAGTTTTTTGAAGCCTATTATTGAAGCGCAAAAAATAAGCTGCTTCTAGACTTTAGTATGGGCCTTAGCGCCTTAATTTATTGCTAACTATAATACCGGATTCAACTTTACACCCCTCTGTTTTAAATTTAAATGTTATTGCCATGATTATTTCTTTCCATAATTTTGTTGTTAAAATGCCATGATAAAACTGTAGAATATGTTAGAAATTTTTTAGGATCTCCTTAGAATTTAATTGAAAGTTTTGTCATCATTTTCCTTCACTTTTTCATGATTAATTTTTAGTGATAGAATGTTGATATGAATTTGGCGATATGAAATGCTTGAGGATTATTTCGGTTGATAGCTTGCGGAGCTTCTGACATATTGCTTGAGATTTTGGGCACGTTCAAGAGGCAACAGACTTTCTCCGTTAGGTTTATTGTGCGATATGCAGATATGCTCGAGATTTAGATTGTGATTTATTTTCACATTGATCATTCCTCGACACTTATTTCTAGCATTCAATTTCTGACTCTTTTCCTTGATCGGGGGAGCTTTCGTGAAGATCATCGGGTTTCTTTGTTTCAATACGCTTTGTTACAAATTGATATTCATTTGATATTTTCTCTCGTTTACCTTATTTCAACATTTATCGCTTTCTAGAGATCTTGAGAAGTAGGGTTTTTACCACTTTCCTTGCCATGTCAAGTAGGAATAGAGATGTATGATGGGGATTTCCATTGTTGATCATGTTAGGAATCCCTCTGGTTTATTTAAAGACATGTTTAAGGAAATTCCGCATATGTGCCTTGTTTGCTACTTGTATTTGTTTAAAATCCTACCTTTTAGTAGGTATTCTGTAGGCATGCTTACATTTGTGCTCGCATCTTCCCCATTCTGTATTGAAGTCCTCAAAATGAGGCACGCGGAAAGGGTCCTTAATCGACACCCGCACATTCTAGTCCTTGTCATCCTTAGCTCACCTTGTACATCGATGCGTCGGAGTCGTGTAGATCTTGTGTATCAAGTCGGTCATATGGAGAAGGGTTCGCAACCAACCCCCAAACTTTGTTAGGAGTTTGCAATGGCCATTGTTGATACTCCGCTACCCGCTTGTTTGCTTCGGGTGATCCGTTCCACTTAGCTAAAGTAATGCTTTTATTTTTTTATTTCATCTCAGTCTCGCGCTTGTTTTCTTAGGGTGATCCGCCCCCCTTAGCTAAAGCACTTTCTCTTCATACCCCCATCCCCTAAGTCAGTATACCCTGATTGTGTACTTTTGCTAAAGCACTTGTTTGATATGCCATGCTCCCTTAGGATCGCTCGATTAGAGTAGCTTTCGAGTTAGACATTAGGATAGTGTTGTACCCCAATTTTTGCCCCTAAGAATTCTCTATCATCATATACCATCACAATACAACAAGATCACACATTAGGATTTTGTGTACTTCTCCTACTTCATACTATCTTTATGTTTGTCCATGATGGATCATCAAGCACCTTAAATTGTGTATATTTTACATATATCCTTTTGACTAACATCAAACTATATATATATATATATATATATATATATATATATATATATATATATATATATATATATATATATATATATATATATATATATATATATATATATATATATATATATATATATATATATATATATATATATATATATATATATATATATATATATATATATATATATATATATATATGTTTATTTGATTGTCATCTTGTAGGTGATGTCACAATTGCATGTACCTTGCCATCTCCTAGCCCAGAGGATCAAAACTAGGGTTTGGAATTTAATCAAGGAGTCTTTCATTTTTTAGGCAATACTGGATTCCATGTCTCTCTACATGTTCGTGAGCATCTATGATTGGAAATTTGATCATCATTTTGGGTTTGAAATGGCTCAATTGATAGAAGGGGTAAATTGGTTATTTTGTCAGAAGTTAACCAAAGCCAACTGTTGACCAAGGAGACTTTTGGTCAACTATCAATTCAATGTCCCTATTTTCATATTTCATGGTCAATGGTGGCATAAAATCAAGTTTGAAGTGTGAATTGGAGATAACTTGTCAATGAAGTTATTTGGAGTTTTGAATTGTTCATAGTACTGAATTTTGATTGATCATAACTTCTTCAATTTTTATTGAAAATGTACAAACTTTAGATGCCTGAAAAGAGGAAACAAAATCGTTCAACTTTGTATTAGAGGCTTCAAGTCCAAAAAATGAAAGGAGAAAAAGTTATAGAGCTTGTAAGTTTTGGACACTTAGTGAAATTTCTCAAATATGCACAAAAATTTGATTCCTTCATGACTATTTTTGAAAGTCCATTTGAGCTCAAATCAAAAAGTTGGCAACATGAAGGTTGAAGTATGAAATGTGCTCTTCATTTTTGGTTCAAGAATAATTTCAAGTGGTCAAGTGTAGAGAGAGATATATTGATTAGTATTTAAGGCTTGGAGAAGGCATTTTGCCCAGCCACGCGCGCGTTAAGATAAGCCTTTTATCAAACAGTTTGTGGGCATGCCTTCACCATTGTTTTTATCCTTAAAATTTTTCATTATTTTGAAAAATGTCCAACGTCAAAGATCAAGCCCTAAATATGAGGAACAACTTTGCTTCAGAAAGTTTCTCAAATAATCCCTACATTTTGAGATATAATCATGGGAAGAAGGTACCATGCAAGCTGAACTTTTGCCCAGCACAAGCCACGTCACGCGCGCACGAAGCCAGGCTTTCCAGCAAACACTTGATGTGTGTTGTACCCCAAAATTTTCCCTCTCATTCCTCAAGACAATTCACACAAAGGATTCCCAAGATCCAAGCTTACACAAATATATTTGGATTTTTCAGCATTTAGATTAAGGAAGAAACAACTAAAAAAGACAAAACAAATGAAAATGCTCTTTTTGACAAAATTAAAGATAAATCAAGTTCCTTTGGACTTTGAATCTTTAGATTGGACACTTTGGCCTTGGTGGCATCTTTCATTTGAGCGCTGGTTTCCTTTGGGGCAGGTTCATTTCATGCTTCGATTAAGGCTTTGGGCTCATTTGGATAAGATCATTTCCTGCTTCGTTTTAGCGCTAGACTTCGTTTGAATGTTTGTGCAAGTCCTTCGTTTGGCCACACATCATCTCCCCTGCGTGTTAGCCAAGACATACAAGGAAAAATTTCCTACCATAATAGTGTGCACAAGGCCAAAGTCCCCTTTGAAGCATTTTGTTAGAAGTTTCAACAAGGCAACATTTCCCCTTAATATAGCTTCAATTCACAAGGCAAAAAGCTTCCTGATGATGTACTTCAATTCAGGAGGCTAAAACCCCCTTTGGCCCTCTTTCGATCACACATTTCACCCCTGCAAGCCTCCTTCGTTTGGGGCAATGAATTTCCCAGCATTGCAAGCTTCGATTGAGTCTTTCATCCCATGCATGCATCCTTCATTTGGGGGTGTGAATCCTTCAGCACAAATATTTAGTCATGCCTTTCGCTTGGGAATGTGGCTTCCCTTTTACAAGTTTTCGTTTGAACATATTTTCATAAGGTCACAAGGAAGGAACCTCCTGCATACCCTCTTTTGTTTGGCCATATGGCCCCTCTACAGACAAAGTTGAGTGGGCAGTATCCCCTTGAAAATAAATGGCTTCAAACTCTTCACTATGCCATTGCCTCAGGTGAAGGAAGCACCATGGTGGTGCATTCGAAGGGTTTATCAGGCATGTCTGGATGCCCCCAATCGAAGGACATATGTTACTGACCCATCCCAAGAGCATTAATTTGGCCCCTTCGAAGGATATCCATGGGAGTCATTCGAATGACACTTCGATTTAAAAAAGGAGATGGTTATTGAAAATTCTGGTCGAAAGGTAAGGCTAGGGAATCAAGACAAAAGGCTGATATTCCAAAGGTACTTGTTACCCAAGTCCCATGTGCTTCCAGGATCAAGCCTGATACATTAGTCATAAAACTCCAAAACTGCTGCCCAGCAGTCCTGCATTACTGCCCTATTCATTCCACCAAAATGGAAATAAAACATTGTCCCTCGAAAGCTACAAATACAACATACCCCTTTTGTTTGAACATTTTGTTATCCCTCCCAAAGCATCAACCCAAGCCATCTATAAAAATGAGGCATCACCACACATATGAGGGGCGCCTGAAGGATTGCAAGAAAACACTTGTGAAAATTCTCAAAAATTCTCAAACACTTCCCAACATTCTTCTTCAAACATTTTTATACACTAAGAAAAAACCTTCGATTTACCCTCCAAGTGACCATCAAAACACCCTTCGACCCACTCACCCAGCTATCATACGGTAGCCTTTTGAGTTACCCCTATCACTTGTGATAAAAAATCTTTCGATCCACTCACAAAACCTCTTTCGACCCAGTCACTGCTTTCACAAAGTAGCAACTGGACTAGCCTCATGAGGGTCCCAACAAACTCTCATTTGCCATCAAAGAGAGCACTTACATCTCCCTTCAATTTAAGGACTTCAAGAGGTAAGTTTTCTTTAAAACTTGAGTCTATTCTATTTTAGTATCATGTGCATATGCCAAGAAATAAAAATGTAGACATTTCTAGACTATGTTTTAGCTTTCAATTCTGACTGCCTATATGTTGAAAACTCAACCTTAGTTAGTTATGCTTTGGACTTTGAAACCCATTAGTTTTCATGCTAACCCCTGGATTGTAGTTATGTTTGGATATGGCATTTTTAGACTTTAAGACAGGTTTGTTGTACCCTTCGATTGGCTAGCTGCACAAGCCTTTCGAATCATACTCTGAGGACCCAATATGCTTACAAAGAGTCAGCAAGGAACATTTGGCAAAGCATGAGTGTTGCTGCTTCCAGGCCTCAAACGAAGGCCAGAACCTTATTGTTTCCAGGCCTCAAACTAAGGCCAGAACCTTGCTGTCTCCAAGCCTCAAACAAAAGGCAGAACTATGCTGACTTCCAGTCCCAGGCGAAAGGCATGACCATCTTGATTCCAAACCTCAGTCGAAGGAGACAGAAAGGTAAATCTAAGGGCATGACTCCACTGACTTCAGAATCCAAATCCAAGGAAGCCAGGAAATGCATAATCGAAGGGTGTTTCAACCCGAATCGAAGGATCCATTTTTCTTGCATTTATTTTATTTTTTCCTTTATATTTCCATGCAATTCAATATGGTTGTAAAAGTGTAGATTTTTATTTCTTGCATTTTTATTGCTTTTGTATAAATGCTAGTAACTAGGATGTATGGCAAGATAAAAAAGAACAAGCAGACAACCCAAAAAATCAAAGACAAAATGCATGCAAATCAAACACACTATTCACACATGCACCCCTAGGGTTAACTCCACTTGTTTCCTAAAAATGGTCATGTTATGCATGTGAGATGTCTTGGCAAAAACAATCAAAATACAAGATCATAGTCCCTCGATGACGCTTCGAGTGTTGCCTTACAAATGATCTTAGTCCCTCAAGAGAAATGCTAAAACATCTCACAACATTGCTATTATGAATATACAAACGTCCCACACCCGTCCCTTCACATCCAAGGGTGGGGCTTCTTACAAAATTAATGGTAGGATAGCAACATCTAAAGGTGGAGGAAAAGAACACTTAAGACCTTTTGAGTAGGTAGGTTTCTCCTAGTTGCTTACTTGCTCACAACAAAAACATTTTATACACCAACACTCTCATCTTGAAACATTTTCAAAAGACAAACATTTTTTACGCGATCTTATAGAAACAAGAGCCATTACAAAGACACCTTTTCAAAATCACTTTCAAAAAACACACTTCACAAACACTTCTTAGAACTATTTTCCAAACAACACTTTGTACGCGTTCTTATAGAGACGATAACCATTACAAAGACGCTTTCAAAATACTTTCAAAACCCACACCACAAGCATATTTTCAAGCAAAAGTAAGTGATCAAGCAAGAAACTAAGATCCCATAGATAACTATGGATAAAAAGGGTGCTAGTACCTTCCCTTTTCATTACCTACCCCCGAACTCAAGAAATAATCTCAAAAGGTCTTTCATGTTCTTTTCAACCTTTCCTTTTGGATAAAAGGAAAGTCGGTGGCGACTCTTACTATCCGCAACAATTGCGATCAAACACAAAACATCCCAAGTCAGTTCTCCCACCGTGTTACAATGTGCATACACTCATGGCTATTTATATCATTGATTCAAGCTTCTTTTTAAAAAGTTTAGAACATGAAAGTTGGAGTATGTTGTTAGAACAAAGTTTGAATCTACTACCCTATGTTTAAGTTTTGATGATAACAAAATGAAAAGATATATTATTTATATGATTCATGTATGAACTATTTGCTACCTAAAAATATTACGTTCTGCTTTGCAGAAACTCTGATAGGTATCAGCAAGAGCACACTTAATCAGCATCAGAATATTGGTTCTTGACATCAGCATCAGAAGTTGCTATATCAGAATACCAGAATCGGAAGATTAACTCACGTGTATGCTGAAGCTTGATGAACAGAACTGCGCTCAACACTCTGATAAAGAAAACAACAGTTCATCAGCAGTTAAGCAGAGTCAGAATGAGCCAAGCCAGAACATGCATTAAGTAAGCAACGGTACTGTGCATTGAAAGCAAATTATTACCAACGGCCTCATTCCAGACAAGATCTGATTGATAAGGAAAGTTTGTTATTAGCATTGAATCAAGAATATTGCTCCAACGTTCAACAATCTCAGTGCTATATAAACAAGAATATGAAGATTGAATTGGCTAATGCTCTCCAACATTTTACACGCCTAAAAGCTAATCATAATCTTCCTTCTCTCAGTTTGCTAAATGCTACATATATCCTTACTCAATCATTGTTTAGCAATCTAGTTTCATAAGCTTAAGTTGTGTATACATCACAGTTGTGATACAGTTTTGTAGAAAACATTCACACACCTAGATTTATCTTCTTTGTAAGAAAGTGTTTCCTTGACAAACCGGGTTGTGGTTTGCATCAAGAAGGCTTTAGCAGTTGTTAAAGCAGTTTGTAATATTCAGTTGAATATAGTGGATTAAGACCTCGTTGGAGAGAGGCGAAATCACCTTGACGGGTGGACTGGAGTAGTTTGAGATCAAACGAACCAGGATAAAAATATCTTGTTCATTGCATTGATTTTCAGTTTTACAATTCAACCCCCCCTTCTTGTGTTTTTCACTTCTTCAATTGGCATCAGAGCGCCTGGTTCTGAGCTAAAACACTTAACCGTGTCAGTACAAGATCCAGCGTCAGAAAAACACAATGGCAGGAACTTATTCTCACACCAGCAATGACAACCATGAGGACAGAGACAGATTCAGCGGCAAACCTCCAGTCTTTGATGGAGAAAACTTTGATTACTGGAAAGACAGAATTGAAAGCTTCTTTCTGGCACATGATGCTGATCTGTGGGATATGGTGACAGATGGATACACGCACCCTGTGAATGCAAGCGGTCAGAAGATTGATAGAAAAACAATGACTGATCAACAAAAGCGTGACTTTAAGAATCACCACAAGGCCAGAACCATCCTTCTCAGCGCCATCTCCTATACTGAATATGAAAAGATCTCCAACAGAGACACAACAAAGAACATTTTTGACTCACTCAGAATGACGCATGAGGGCAACGTTCAGGTCAAAGAAACTAAAGCTCTGGCGCTCATTCAGAAGTATGAGGCGTTCAAAATGGAAGAATCTGAATCCATTGAAACAATGTTCTCAAGATTCCAGATTCTGGTAGCTGGTCTCAAGGTTCTGGACAAAGGATACTCTACTGCTGACCATGTCAAGAAAATCATCAGAAGCTTACCCAAGCAGTGGAGACCAATGGTTACAGCTCTGAAGCTAGCAAAAGATCTCAATAAAATTACTCTGGAGGAACTTATAAGCTCCCTCAGAAGTCATGAGATAGAGCTAGAAGCTGACGAGCCTCAGAAGCAAGGTAAGCCTTTAGCATTGAAATCTAACAAAAAATCTGAGTCTAAAGTTTTGCAGGCAGTTGAAGAAACATCTGATGGATCCTCATCAGAAGAAGACGAACTCTGCCTCCTCTCCAGAAGAGTAAATCAACTGTGGAAGCAGAGGCAAAGGAAGTTCAAGAATCCCAGAAGATCTGATCAGAATGAGTCCTCTTCCAGATACAGAAGGACAGATTCTTCCTCTGGATACAGAAGATCTGAAGGCTCCTCAAGTAGCAAAAAGCCAAACACCAAGGACATCATCTGCTATGAGTGCAATGAGCAAGGACACTACAAGAGTGACTGCCCAAAGCTTTAGAGGGAAAAGCCCAAAAAGAAGTTTGGAAGAGAAAAGAAGAAAAGTCTCATGGCTACATGGGATGACTCTGACTCGTCTGAAGCTGACTCAGAATCAGATGATGAGAGGGCAAACATAGCTCTCATGGCTAACATTTCAGAAGATAGTGAAGCTTCTGAATCAGACTCTGAATCAGACACTGAAGAGATATCTTTAGCAGCAAGTCAGAAACACCAGTCATGGTACCTGGACTCTGGCTGCTCGCGACACATGACGGGAAGAAGGCATATGTTCCAAAGCCTGGAACTTAAGCCTGGAGGCCACGTTGGCTTTGGAGGCAATCAGAGGGGAAAGATAATTGGCTCTGGAACTGTAGGTAATGGAAATCTTCCCTCTATTAATAATGTTCTGCTAGTAGATGGATTAATGCATAATCTGTTATACATAAGTCAATTAAGTGATAACGGTTATGATATAATCTTTAATCAAAAATCATGTAAAGCTGTTAGTCAGAAAGATGAGACTATCCTGTTTAATGGTAAGAGGAAAAACAACATTTACAAAATCAAACTTTCTGAACTAAAAAGTCAGAATGTAAAGTGCCTTCTGTCTGTTAACAACGAGCAGTGGATCTGGCACAGAATATTGGGGCATGTTAGTATGAGAAGAATATCTCAGATTAACAAACTCAATCTGGTCAGAGGACTTCCTGATTTGAAGTTCAATTCAGATGCTCTGTGTGAAGCATGTCAGAAAGGCAAGTTTGCAAAACCTTCTTTTAAATCTAAAAATGTTGTTTCTACCTCTAAGCCATTAGAACTTCTGCACATTGACTTATTTGGACCAGTTAAAACTGCTTCAGTCAGTGGCAAGAAGTATGGGTTAGTAATCGTAGATGACTATAGCAGATGGACATGGGTAAAGTTCTTAAGACACAAGGACGAGTCACACTCTGTGTTTGTTACCTTCTGTAACCAAGTTCAGAATGAAAAGGATCTTAGAATCGTTAAAGTCAGAAGTGATCATGGTGGAGAATTTGAAAACAAAGATTTTGAGTCATTCTTTAATGACAGAGGCATTCTGCATGATTTCTCTTGTCCTAGAACTCCCCAACAAAATGGAGTTGTAGAACGAAAGAACAGAACATTGCAAGAAATGGCCAGAACCATGATCAATGAGACAAACGTTGCTAAGATCTTCTGGGCAGAGGCAATAAACACAACGTGCTACATTCAGAATAGAATCTCAATAAGACCTATTCTGGAAAAGACTCCATATGAATTGTGGAAGAACAGAAAGCCCAACATTTCATATTTTCATCCATTTGGATGTACCTGTTTTATGTTAAATACAAAGAATTATTTGAACAAGTTTGACTCTAAAGCACAGAAGTGTATTATGTTAGGATACTCTGAACGCTCAAGAGGGTACAGAGTATACAATACAGAAACACAGATTGTGGAAGAATCAATCAGTGTTCGTTTTGATGATAAGCTTGACTCTGAAAAGTCAAAGCAGAATGAAGTTTTTGCAGGTATGGAAATTGAATTTACAGGTTCTGAAGACAAGTCATCAGAAGCTCTCAACACAGACACTCTTTCAACATCTGAAAGGAGCACTGCTAGCAATCCTACAACAGCTGCTGATCAACCTCAGAAGAGATTACCCAGAAGCAGCTTGGATCACCCAGAAGAGACTATCTTAGGAAGAAAGGAAGATCCAATCAGAACAAGAGCAAGCTTCAGAAACTCTGAAGAAACTCTCATGGGACTTGTGTCTCTGATTGAACCTTCTTATATTGATGAAGCACTTCTAGATAATGACTGGATTCTGGCAATGCAAGAAGAGCTGAATCAATTCACCAGAAATGACGTATGGGATCTTGTTCCCAGACCAAAAGGATTCAACGTCATTGGAACAAGATGGGTCTTCAGAAACAAGCTAAAAGAACAAGGTGAAGTCATCAGAAACAAGGCACGACTGGTTGCACAAGGTTATAGTCAGCAAGAGGGGATAGACTATACGGAAACCTTTGCCCCAGTCGCCAGGTTAGAATCTATCAGACTTTTAATTTCATTTGCTGTTAATAGAGGCATCACTCTGTATCAGATGGATGTCAAGAGTGCATTCTTAAACGGTTATATAGAAGAAGAGGTTTATGTGCACCAACCCCCTGGGTTTGAAAATACAAAACATCCAGAACATGTTTTCAAACTAAAGAAGTCACTATATGGTCTGAAACAAGCTCCCAGAGCTTGGTATGAAAGGCTAAGTAACTTTCTGTTAGAAAATGAATTCACCAGAGGGAAGGTGGACACTACCTTATTCTGTAAATCAGTTAAGAATGACATCTTAGTCTGTCAAATTTATGTTGATGATATTATTTTTGGTTCTACTAATCCTTCTCTTGGAAGAAAATTTGCTAAGTGTATGCAGGCAGAATTTGAGATGAGCCTCATGGGGGAACTAAAATTCTTTCTAGGAATTCAGATCAATCAAACTCCAGAGGGAACTTACATTCATCAGAGCAAATACATCAGAGATCTTCTGAAGAAATTTGACCTCTCAGAATGTAAGCCATCAAAGATTCCAATGCATCCCACGTGCATTCTGGAAAGAGAATAGGTAAGCAAAAATGTAGAACAGAAAGTCTACAGAGGTATGATTGGTTCTCTCCTTTATCTGACTGCTTCAAGACCTGATATATTATTCAGCGTTTGTATTTGTGCTAGATTCCAATCAGATCCTAGAGAATCTCACTTAACAGCTGTTACGCGAATTTTCAAGTATCTGAAAGGTACTACTAATCTGGGTTTGTTTTATAGAAAATCTAGTGATTACAATTTAGTAGGCTACTGCGATGCTGACTTTGCTGGAGACAGAGTGGAGCGTAAAAGTACTTCTGGAAGCTGCCAGTTTCTGGGAGAAAATCTGATCTCTTGGTCCAGCAAAAGGCAATCAACAATTGCGCTATCAACAGCAGAAGCTGAGTACATAGCAGCAGCAGGATGTAGCACACAAATGCTCTGGATGAAAAGTCAGCTTGAAGACTTCCAGATTTTTGAGAGTAACATTCCTATACTCTGTGATAATACTTCTGCTATTTGCTTAAGTAAGAATCCTATTTTACATTCTAGAGCTAAGCATATAGAAATAAAACATAACTTCATTAGGGACTATATTCAGAAAGGAATTTTGAATTTAAAATTTATAGATACAGACCATCAATGGGATGATATCTTCACTAAACCTCTTTCTGAAGATAGGTTCAATTTCATTCTGAAACATCTCAGCATGAAAATCTGCCCAGAGTGAAAATGTTTTAATTCCATATATTTATCTTCAGAATGTATTTGTTTTACTGTGAACTTCTGATCAATCTCTTTTCAGAAAGATAGAACATGCAGATTGTATCAGATGCAAGTCTAAAGATCTGAGAGTCTAAGCTCAAAGACAGACGTGCTGATCACTACATCAAACAAGTGTCATCCAATCATCAGCAAATCTCTGAAGCAGAACGAGTGCACGCTTCTGAGAAGGCAAAACGCTGATTGGGTGCATTGAGACACATGTCTGGTAACCGTTTTAAGTATCTTTCTCAAATCCCCCAAAATCAGCAAGCATTAAATGAAAGTAATCATGTTTTTAAAACGTAATCATGATTTTATTCCTCTTTATTGAAAACGTTTACTTTTTCAAAATATTCTGAACCCTATTTAAACACGTTAAACCTCTCACTTTGATCTTTTACAGTTTCTCATTATTTCTCAAAGTATTCTCTGCATTTTTCTGTGTTCATCTCTTGCAAACTCTTTTTCTCAGTTTTTCTCAAAATCCCTAAGTGTGAACATGGCAACCTCCAGCAGTGCTTCTGCAGGTTCTCAGAAGAAAGCATCATCTGAACAGTATCAAGTGCCATTCAGAACTCTCCTCACTCCTGTGAAGAATCTTGAAGTGTTATCTGAATTGATCATTGATTTTGGAAGCCTGAAGGAAAACGGTTTTGATTTAACAGAAGAAGTTAGGGCACAGAAATGGGAAAGGTATTTTGACAAGTTGGTTGGACCAACATTCCCTATGTTAGTCAAGGAGTTCTGGATTCATGCAACGGCTTCAACGCATCAAGTCACCTCCTACATTATGGGGAAGAAGATTGTGATCACTGAGGATCACATAGCAAAGTTAATTGGTTACAGTGGCGGTGGCGTCCGCTGTATTGATATGGATGAGAGATGTGCTGACGTGGGCGTCATAGCAGAAAGGATTTTCACCCATGGGGTGCCCAGCAGCAAGATCAAAGATCTGAAGGATCATTACAGAGTTTGGGCAAAGATAATTCTGGGGTGTTTTAACCATAGGAAGCCAACCAGTTCACCTGATTACATAAATGTAGATCAGCAGTTTCTGATCTACTTTATCAATCAGAAGGTAAAAATCAACTTGGCTCATCTTCTGTTTAATCACCTCAGAACAAGCGTGAAGGAAACCAGGGAAGAAGAAAGAACAAAGAGGGATTGGATACCCTTTGGAAGGTTGATATCAGATATTGTGACTGAGAATAGGCTGATAGAGCATCTGATAGAAGCTCAAGAGTTAAGCACCATTAAACCAACGGTTGGGAAGCCTCTGAACGCGAAGAACTTGAAGAAAATGAAGCTGATAGAGAATATCAAAAAGGAACCCAGCGCTACTCCTATTGCTGATATCACCAGCAGAAGAGTCCCACTGAGTGACTTTCCTTTATTCTCTGAGATAGAATCCAAGCCAGTGGTAGTTCTCAGATATCTGGACGCGTGCAAAGCTGATGGTACAGATCCCAATCTGAAGATCAAAGATCTGCACCAACCTCAACCAGAAGTGACACTGAAGAAGACGAAGAAAAGGAAGGCACCTTCAAAAGGATCATCCCAACAGACACCCAAGAAAAGAGGTAATTTATCTGCTGCTTCTGTTTTAAATTCTTCTACTATTCCAGCATCAATTCCACCTCCAACCTCTCATAGAATCTCAATCCCCATCCCAATAATAGATGAAACTGAACCAGAAGATGACCCTTCTGAGGCACTTCAACTCAGAAGACCCCGAACCAAACATCCCAAACCAACAATCTCAACAACATCAGCAATTGACAAAGTGCTGTCTGACATTGATCAACACACTTCTGACCACTCCTCCATTAATCCAAACTCTGAACCACAAATTGTCCACTCTCCACAACCAGAAAAACCTCTCTCACCCATTCCAGAAGAACCTCTTATCCCTGAACAACCAGAAATTCCAACAACTTCTCCACAACCAGCAATTCCGTCTCCCTCTCCTCAACCAGAAATTCATCCACCATCACCTCAACCTGAGTTTCATCACTCCGAAACTCCAACTCCTCCAACTTCTGAACCTCATTCACCTCAACCATCACCTCTGGCAATCCAGCTGCCATGTGGAACAACAGTCACAATGGCCCAACTGCCATCCTCACCAGAATCTACACCACCAAATACTCCCAAAACCCCAAACAGTCCATTCATTATTTCCGATTCTCCCACTCCATCTCCAAAACAAACAGCTCCCAAGCAAACCACCGAAAACCCCAGCAGGACCTTCATAGACTTAACAATCCTTGACCGTCTTGCTGATCTGAAACATAAAATAGCCATTCCAAAACCAAAACAACCAGATGTTGGCTCTGGTATTATGAATTTTGAAACAGGTTTGCAGCAGTGGATTGCTTCTCTGAAGCAAGTCTGTCCTGGAATGATTGACCCAGCTGCCTCTGACCAGCTCTGGTCACAATTCAGAATTTGGGTACGTGCTGAAGCCCTCAAGTTGCAGGATATCAACTATGAGCAGGCACAACAGAACTTCAGCAAGCTGCTGAAGGAAGTTGAAAGTCAGCTGCCACAGGAAGACGTGCTCCCTCTGGATAGTGAGCCATGGTCTAAGAAACAGCCAGCTTCAAAGGTGAAACCAGAAGAAGACAAGACTATTCAAGCTGAAGCAAGTCAAGCAGAAGATGTTGCAGAAAGCTCTCAGAAGCTCCCTGCTTCTGATGTTTCTCAAGCTGCCTTGGACAGGCAGACTCTGGAAGAGCTGAAGCTGAATGACATGCGTCTGCAGCAAAGGATGGATGAAAATGACCAGAAGATGAAAGAAAGGATGGATGTGCAGGATAGCAAGATAAACACAGTTGTCAGCATGGTACACAAGCAGAATGAGACTGCTGATCAGATCAAAGCCATGCTAGAGAACCTGTTCACACGCCTTCCTCCCCAACCTTAGTTTTTCATTCATGTCATTTTCATGTTTTCTTTGATTATCTGTTGTACTGTTTTGTTTGATTCTGAACCTTTTAATATGACAAGTTTTTCTACCTTAAATGTTTTAGCACATCACTTACACTTTTTGATTGCTGACAAAAAGGGGGAGAACAAGAATGATATTTTAAATAATAACGGATTACTAAGACAGAAATTCTCGAACATTCTAACTCTGATATACTTGAATATGTTTTCTGTTTTGCTTAAGTCTACAGGTACAAGAAATCTCCATGATACTCTGAAGACTAAAGCTCTAACACTCTGACCCAAAGCAAAGCTCTGACAAGAAAAGCTCTGATACGCTGATCTGAAGCTCTGCTCTGATATGCTGATCTAAAGCTTCTGATAGTCAAAACTCTGAGAATCTGATGTTCAAAGAAAGGCAAATAAAAAATCTGATCCTGAAGAACTCTTAGAATTAAAAAGGGAAGCAATAAATTCAGGGGGAGTATCTCTCAACTCTGATATCTCTTTATCCCTTATCTTTGATAACCTCTTACTCTGATACATCTTATCATTTAGTTACCTCTGATACTTTTTCACGTTATTTTCAATTAAAAATATCTAGTTTTTGTCATCATCAAAAAGGGGGAGATTGTTAGAACAAAGTTTGAATCTACTACCCTATGTTTAAGTTTTGATGATAACAAAATGAAAAGATATATTATTTATATGATTCATGTATGAACTATTTGCTACCTAAAAATATTACGTTCTGCTTTGCAGAAACTCTGATAGGTATCAGCAAGAGCACACTTAATCAGCATCAGAATATTGGTTCTTGACATCAGCATCAGAAGTTGCTATATCAGAATACCAGAATCAGAAGATTAACTCACGTGTATGCTGAAGCTTGATGAACAGAACTGCGCTCAACACTCTGATAAAGAAAACAACAGTTCATCAGCAGTTAAGCAGAGTCAGAATGAACGGTACTGTGCATTGAAAGCAAATTATTACCAACGGCCTCATTCCAGACAAGATCTGCTTGATAAGGAAAGTTTGTTATTAGCATTGAATCAAGAATATTGCTCCAACGTTCAACAATCTCAGTGCTATATAAACAAGAATATGAAGATTGAATTGGCTAATGCTCTCCAACATTTTACACGCCTAAAAGCTAATCATAATCTTCCTTCTCTCAGTTTGCTAAACGCTACATATCTCCTTACTCAATCATTGTTTAGCAATCTAGTTTCATAAGCTTAAGTTGTGTATACATCACAGTTGTGATACAGTTTTGTAGAAAACATTCACACACCTAGATTTATCTTCTTTGTAAGAAAGTGTTTCCTTGACAAACTGGGTTGTGGTTTGCATCAAGAAGGCTTTAGCAGTTGTTAAAGCAGTTTGGAATATTCAGTTGAATATAATGGATTAAGACCTCGTTGGAGAGAGGCGAAATCACCTTGACGGGTGGACTGGAGTAGTTTGAGATCAAACGAACCAGGATAAAAATATCTTGTTCATTGCATTGATTTTCAGTTTTACAATTCAACCCCCCCCCCCTTCTTGTGTTTTTCACTTCTTCATATGTAATGCCCTCTCCATTTTTTATTCAAACTTTGTCATATTTCATGCATTGTGGAGATAAATATAAGGAGTTAAAGATAGGATCATGATTTTTGAAAACTTGCATGAAAATGCATCGGATGACACGATACTATTTTCAAGCCACAACGAAATTCCAGCTCAGCATGCACATGCTTTGTGCATTTTACCCTAAAACGCAAGCCTTGTATCATTTTTTGAACATAAAACGCGCAACACACCTCACCACCTCACTCTAGTTTTTCATTTTTCTCATTTCTACCATTTTATTCATTTTCTCATTCTATAAAAGCCAAACTTGTTTCAATTGAAAGGGTGCATAAAAAAACATAAGCAAGCTATCTCTCTCTCTCTCTCTCTCTCTCTCTCTCTCTCACATGAAGCATCTCCATCTTTGCAAAGTTCAGAATTACATCTCTCTCTCTCTCTTTGAATCTCAATAAAGTTGCAACCATTTTTTTCAAAGCTTCCTCCATTTTCAAAGATTCCTTCGCATCTCTCTCTACTCATCATCCCTGAACCTTCAAATCAACCTTCTCTAAAGTGATTTCTCTTTATTTGAGCTCAAGCATCAACAAATTTGCTTCAAGGTAGATAATCCACAATTTCTCACTCTTGACTTCAACTTTCATTTTGTTTAAATCCACAAACCTTTTGAAAAATCCAAGAGCATATTCATTTTCCTTGCATTTTTGTGATGAATTTTCATTTTTTGATCGTTTAATTTGGTTGAGAATTGAAGGAGATATGTGAGTTTGAAATCTGTTTGATGAATTGTCCAAATCAAAACCGTGTTCATGCATCAATATTCGCGTGCGTTTTTTTCAATCATCAATGCATCATTTCATGAAGTATTTAATTCTATTGTGTTCTACTAATTTCCATCTTGAACTCTGATGTTTGAATTTTTTATTTTCATCAAGAAACGCGTGAGTTATTGTGATATGAACATTTGGTTTCAAAACTGGAAAAAAATAGAAAGGGTTCTATTTGGCAGGGATGATTACGTGGCTGATTTCTATTGAACATGTTCTTGATTTTTTTATAGCGCATTTGAATAAAGGCATGTGTAATAAGCCTTTGCATTTTTAAATTTTCTTTGTTTTTCTCAAATTTTCTTTTAATATTTTCCTCACTTAAAAAATTATCATAAAAATATTTTAAACTCTATTTTTCATATATTTTCATATTTTGATTTTTATTCCATTTTTTTTAAATTATTTTTCTTGATTAAATAAATTCATGTAGATAATTAGGGTTTTGATATTCTTTTAAGTTTAGAAATTTTATTTTCCACTTCTACTAAATCAAAAATTACAAAAAAAAATATTTTCTAGCATCTCTCTGAGTTTACTTATTGAAAATAAATTTTGCCCAATTATTTATAATTTGCGAATTACAAATTATATCATTTGTTGGAAATATCAACTTTTCTTTGTCTTTTTTAATGAATTATGTAAATAATTTTCATTTAATTTTTTTCTTCTTTTGTGATAAAATTCAAGAAAAATATACTTTCTGATCCGTAGGTTTGTCATGACATTAAGGTTATCTTACATCAAATTTATTTGAACTTTAGATCAAATTGATTAATTTTGAACTTAATTTCCTTTCTTTTAGAGTATTTGTTTGATCATTCACACTAATTGATTAAAAGTTCTAAATTTCCATGCCTATAAAATCAGAGATGAAGTTGTTTAGAGTGTTTGAACAAGTTGAGGTCATAAAAATCACTTTTCTGGAATTTTAAAATATGATTTCATTTTTTTCACAAATTGTTTTCCAAACAATCTAGTTTACGCCTTTTGCTTGCTAGTTTCAAAGTTTGCATTTCTAAATAAAATTTCCTCCTCAATCCAGGAACTCTAAATTTTATCTCTGAGTTTTTTAGAACTTTAGGAAGTTATCATTTTAATTTCATGATTTTACAAGTTATTTTCATATTTTTAAACAATTTTTTTACTTAAGTTTGCATTTAGGGTTTTACTTTTGATTAAGGCTTGTAATTAAGAACCCTTGTATATAATTCTTGTTTAATTCTTGGAATGTCATATGATACTGACTTGAAGCTTATTTTAGGTCAAATTCCTCAACATCATTGGGTCTTGGGTGTTGATAGGTTGAAAAACCAAATCCATCAAGAAGGATGAATGATGTTGATGATATTTGAAACTAAATTTCATCTAATACCGCCCTTCCATCTTCATCTCATCCCATTTTTACTTGTACTAAATGTTATTAGAGAATGATTTACATATAATTTCTCTAAGCACATTGTACATGGATTGCTATTGACCGGCCTCAAAATAGGTGCGACTTCTATATAAATCCACTTACGATTGCTTAACATAGCGATAAATTTTGTCCCGATTCAAGAAATGAGCATTTGTGGCCCAAACCCATGTTTGTAAGCCCAAGTATGTTAATTTTAATCCTTTGATCCAATAACCTTGATATTCATTGTTAGTAGGGTTTGGTCTTATCAATCCTCTAATGATTCTTCATAAGCTTTGGTCAAGGTGAATCACTTAAACATCATTGATCATTTATTAATGCCTTGAGAATTTTAAATGAATGATGTACTTGACAAAAAGAAAATGAAACTTGTTATTGATAGACTTTGGTTTTATCAATCCTCTAATGATTTTCAAATGCATGTTTCAAGATGGTCATTCGACTAACCTCTAATTCCTAACAATTGACTTTATTTTGTGCTTTTAACTTATGATTCTAACTTATTCTTTTTACTTTAAGCACATTTACTTTAGCATTTACATTTCATGTTATTTTCATCTTTTCTCATTTGAGCATTTACTTTTATGTCATTTTTTATTTTGCTCCCTTGAGCTCTTCATTTCTTTTTTTAAGATACCTAATAATCAACCTGAACCATAAAAAAACTTTTATGTTATCTGGACTACCTGGTTACTATCCTTAGCATTATGGAGTGATTGACTTCTTAGACTTAGGATTAGAGACCTTGGCCTACCTTGAGACCTTGTAACCTCAAATGTTATTTTGTCTAGAGCTCTTGGGGTTTACCCCAAGACATTGGGTAATTTGTTTGTTTTGTGTGCAGGTTACTGTGATTACATGCTTTGTTTGTAATCAGGAATTCATCTGTATACAGTCGTTACTCAGCCCAATGTTTTTGAAGACTTAATGCAATTTAAGCTTGATTTTCTTAAGAGGTTTATTATCTTTGCTTAATTTATTTCAAATCCAAAGGATGGGAATTCTATAATGACTCATTTTTTCAAGTATTGGCCTCTTGTTGGTTAGAAGGCTCTTTTCACTAGCTTTTACCTTATGCTTTAGAATAGTCCCTTCATCTCCTCCCATTTTCTTTAATTTCAAAAATATTCTCCCTCCTTTTGAAAACTCTTCTTGTTTCTAAACTTGAACCGCTTTCGTAATAAACTTGGACTTAGGTCCATGCATTTTCAAAATATTTTCTTAATCAAACTTTAATCAACTTAATAATACCTTGACATTTTTTGTGAGAAGACTAAAAGTCAATCAATCTCATTGAAACCATTTTGTCACTTTGGCTTTTTACCTTAAAACTTTTCTCAAAAAGATTAGACTCTTGTCAATCCTTGTAGTGATACAAACTAATATACTTCTATGATATGTAATGAAGTGCGATATTTTCAACTTGGGTGTTGAGCGAAGCTTTGTTGATTTTAAAATCCAAGCCATATCATCCACTTTGAGATGACACAAATTATCCTTTCTCATAATTGTGTGTAGTAAGTATGTTTTCCACTCGGATAAGTGCGATGATGTTTACAAGTACCTTGATCCCCTATTTCACGGAAGGTGGTACGTAGACACTAAAGGTTCGCAACCGCGGAGGGTGTAAAAATTATAAAAAAAATATACTTCTTTTCTCATCTCCACCATATGTTTTTATACAACATTTATAGCCAAAATACACAAAATTTTCAAAGAGGTTCCTGCAGAGTACTGTAGATGTTTAAGGTGCTAATACATCCCCTTTGCATAACCAACCCTCAAACTTAGATTCTCTCCCTCTCTTTTGGGTTATTCGGTCTTTTCCCATTCCTTTGGACACAATAAAGCGCGGAAGAGATTTTTATTTTGATATGTGCGAGTCAAGTCAATTCAATGGATTAGCCTCAACATTTCTACCACTACAGAAAAAATAGCGACTTCACTGGGGACAGATCAACCTATTGCTGGTCCATCCCTAAGTGGGTTGAGCCTATCTTTGTTTATTTATGTATGTTCTATTATCTGTTGTACATTATGTGTTGTATATATGTTTTTCTGAACTTTCCTGGTTTTCTGGGTGCTTGGTGATTTCTCATAAGTCCTATACCCGGACTTGGGAAAATTTAAGATATCATGGGCGGTATAGTCATGTTAACTTTGACTGTAGTGTCATATACCGAGTAATTGGGAATACGTACTGCTTTCGACCTGGGACCCTACTGAAACTGAGAACCGTAAAACCTTTAACCCATCTTGGCCTTTTAGGTGTAGTGCGGAAGCTATGACGGAGTAATGCAGAAATGGTTGTCACGCGATACTACGCTCGGACGAGTTTTTCTTGAGAAATTGCTAATTACCGAGTCAATTGGGACGTTGGTAATATCCGAAGGAAGAATGTAGACTCTGGGAACCTCTTAGAACCTTGTTCGACAGGTAATAAAATTTTACATCATACCATGTGGGTAGTACCTTTGACCTCATGCTTGTGACGTAAAATCTATGAACCCTGTGTTTGTGATCTTGTGTGTGATTGTTGCATCATGCATTCATGCACCCATGGGCATCTTCTAAAAACATTTTGTTTCAAGGGACTTAAAATTTGACTCTTTGTGAATATCCCAGGTAATTTTTTACTATGGATTCTAGAAAAAGAAAGAGTAAGAAGTACAGTTTCAAAGATCCTAAGATAGATGAGTTGATGAGTCTAATTCCTCAGATCGAGAGTTCTACAGATTTTCGGAGGAAGTATGGGTCCATCATTTCTCTTATGAAGCTCAGGATGAAGGAGCGTATTCTCTCGACTTTGGTCCAATTCTATGGTTCAATGTATCGATGCTTTACTTTCCCTGATTATCTGTTGATGCCTACATTAGAGGAGTCTTCTTATATGCTGGGTTTACCTATTATCGCTCGTGTTCCTTTTACTGGTTTGGAGGGTGAGCCAAAATTCCATAAGATTTCTACTTTGATCCATTTGGGGAAGTCTGAGGTTGAATCCCACATGACTACCAAAGAAGGGATTAGAGGATTACCCGCTCAATTCTTATTGGAGAAAGCTCTCTACTTTTCTAAGATGAAGAGTACGGTTGCTTTTGAGGCCATCTTTTCTCTATTTGCTTATGGATTGTTCTTATTCCCTAATGTCGGCAAATTTGTGGATATCAATGTCATCAGGATCTTTATGATTGGGAACCCAGTTCCTACATTATTGGGTGATGCTTATTACTATATTCATCTTTGGGGTTCTTATCATGGAGGGATGATCATTTGTTGCACGCCTTTGTTGTATTAGTGGTTTATTTCTCACTTACCTAGGTCTGATGCTTTCTGGGATGTCAGAAAGGAACCTCGTTGGGCTTCAAAGATTATGGCCCTCACTCATTCAGATATTGTTTGGTATCATCAGGCATACTATGATGTAGAGATTATGGACAGTTGTGGTAGTTTCCCCAATGTACCTCTTCTTGGTACAAAGGGAGGAATTAACTACAATCCTATTCTTGCACAACGACAACTTGAATATCCGATGAGGGATAAGCCAAATAGTATTCATTTGAGTGGTTTCTTCCTTAAAGGGGGAGAGGTTCATAAGGAATCTAAAAAGGAGATTGAAAAATCTTGGCGTCATATTCACAGGAAGGGCAGGAAGGACTTGGGACCTATAGGGGTTGTTTCTTTGGAGCCTTATCTTCAGTGGGTACAAGCAAGAGCCATCCAGTTGAAGATGTCGTATTCCCGTGAAGCACCCATGCCTAATATGTTTGTGAAGACCACTACTCCCCTATTAGATGATGTGGAAGAACTTCAGCTTGATCTAGTCAGGATGCAGCAGGAGAAGGAAGCTTGGAAGAATAAGTGACAAACTTTAGAGGTGTCCTACCGAGCAGACCTGAAGGAGAAAGATGACCTGATCGAGATACTTGAGAGTCGTGCTATAGAGACGATGGAGAGGCATGAGGATTTATTTTCCTCTAGAGCTCAGTAAGTACCTAGTTTCTCACTTCCCAACTCTGGTGATTGGAAAGAGGTCACCAATAGGTATGCAGAAGAGAATAAGCGGTTGAAGGCTCAGATTGCAAGACTCACAGGGAAATGTCAGTGTGTAGAGTGATCTTCGTCAGCTTTGCTTCTTAGGATCTTAGATTTTATGTTATCATGTACTTGGGATTATTGAAACTTGTACCAAAAGTTGTAATCCATTTTGAAGTTATTATAATGAGATTTTCAGTATTTCAAATGTGTTAGTACTTTAATATTTGTAAATTGTCTATAAATCTTTGAGTTCCTTAAAATACTAATAATAAAATAAATCATGTGCATTGCATATCATGCATCATATTGTACATACTTCTTGCATTTATGTTTAAATACAAGTGTCTTTCTGAGCTTCTTTACTTCATTCAACAAGTTGACTCATCAGTATAATACTCAGGCTAATTCCAGAAGGAAGATGAATAATCTAGAACAAGAGAATCGCGAGTTGCACGAAGAAGTTACTGCTCTGAAGGCCGGTATGGCCAATCTCACTGCTTTGATGGAATCTTTGGTGGCTTCTCAGAATCAGCTACCACTTGCTCAACCTCAACAGACAACCATTACTTCTGAAGCTCTGACAATTCATATTTCTGCTACTCTGGTTACTGTTGTTCAGAATTGTATGCCTCGGGGATATCCGTGGGGAATTCCAGAGAACTTCGTTCTAGAAGGTTATAATCAAGATACTTAAGTTTCTCCATTTGTTCAGACTACTATTGTTTCCGCACCTCCTGTGGTGCATGTTACTCCTGTTGCTAGAAATGAGATTCACTATGTTGCACCTCCTTCGGTGAATGATGTACCCTTTGCTAATGACGAAGTTTATCGCCCTATTCCTCCACCAAGTGAAAGCTTGGGTTTCTATGATCGAATGGACAATTTACAGGACCAGTTTGATAAGATGCAGAAAGAGTTGAAAGCCCTTAGAGGAAAAGAATTGTTTGGGCAGAATGTGAATGATCTGTGTTTGGTTCCAAATGTGAAAATACCAGCAAAGTTCAAATTACCAGAATTCGAGAAGTACAAGGGCAATACTTGTCCTCATGCTCACTTAGTCATGTATATGAGAAGGATGTCTACTCATACCGATGATCAACGCCTGTTAATTCATTTCTTCCAAGATAGTTGACAGGTGTAGCATTGAAATGGTACATGAGCCTGGATAGTGCCAATATTTATACTTTTAACGACTTGGGTGAAGCGTTTATTAGACAGTACAAATACAATGTGGACATGGCACCTGACTGTGATCAACTCAAGGCAATGGTCCAGAAGGACAAGGAGTCATTTAAGGAATATGCACAGAGGTGGCGTGAAATAGCCGCCCAGGTGATTCCTCCAATGGAAGAAAAAGAGATGACAAAGATTTTTCTAAAGACTTTAGGTGCATTTTATTATGAAATAATGGTGGCGAGTGCGCCAAGTGATTTTACTGAGATGATAAGTATGGGTGTTCATTTGGAAGAAGCTGTAAGAGAAGGTTTCTTAACAAGAAGTGAAAATTCCGGCAATGCGAAGAAACCATCATACAAGTTTTCTAAAAAGAAAGAGGGAGAGACAAATGTTGTTATTCAAGATAGAAGGGTTAATCCTTCTAGAATAAATCATCAGCACCACCAATAGGTCGCTTCGGTAACCCCAGTTGTCAATACGGCTCCGACCACAGTTGCTTATCAAAGACCAATCCCTCAAGGAAATCAAGGGCATAATCGGAGGAGAGAGGCTTTTGACTCTATTCACATGAGTTATTCATAGTTACTCCAAGCATTAATTCAGAAAAAGTTGGTTTAGACCAGGCCATCCCCCACTATACCATTACCTTTGCCTTGGTATTATAAGGCAGATCAGACGTGCGCTTTTCATCAGGGTGCACCAGGGAACAATGTGGAAAAATGTTATCCCCAAAAATCGGAGGTACAAAAAATGGTGAGGTCAGGCCATTTGTCCTTTAAAGATGTCGGCCCTAATGTGAAAGATAATACTCTTCCAAAGAATGGAGGAGCAAATGTTGTCAACATGGTTGTTGGTTATCCAGGGGACTTCTGCATTTATGATATCAACTTGGTCAAAGGAGATTTGGTAAAGATGCATGTCGACCTTTGCGATTTTAGTTACTATACGCATGACCATGTTGGTTGTGGTATCTACAGTATTGATATACAAGGGCGTGATAAGATAAAGATTGATTTACAGGAAATGGGGGATGAAGGCCTCATTCATATAATCAGGCCTAGGGTAGAATATGAGGAAGAAGTGAACATGGTCTTTGGATGTCTGGGAGAGTTCCGGATCTTTGATGGGAACCATATGAATGATGATTTGGTGCAACTGCATGCTACTTTCTGCCACATGAATGGTCAGGTAGAACACCACTATGGATGTTATCGGGTTTGCTGTAGAGATTCTCAAGGTTGTTCCATTGAGAAAAGAGGTATTCAGTTGTTATTGGATAATGGTACCATCAAGGTTTCAGGCCAAAGAGATGATTACAATGTGATTAATGCGATTGAAGATTGCTTGGCTGATATTGAGTCGGATGATGAATATGCTTCTGCAGATGAATTCTTTTCTGAGGATGAAGGTATGTTCTCTAGTGATGATTCTTTAATGACTAAATTTTACAAAGAAGGGGTGAATTTAATTGTGACTTGTTTCAATGATTCCACCCCTATCGAGATTGAATACTGTAGCAAGCCAGTTGTTGCTCCAGTGGTGATTTTCTTGCCGGGTCATGTTCCTTACAAATCAGACAAAGTCGTACCATACAAGTACAATGGTACAATTCTAGATGATGGTGTGGAAGTTCTCATCCAACCTTTGTCTAATGTCGAGAATATTGCTGAGGCCAATAGAGTGACCTGTAGTGGTCGTGTGTTTGCACCTGTTATTCAAGGGAATGCTATTGCCAATAAGAAGGTTGTTGATAGTGTTGAAAATAAGAAAGCAGTAGGGGAGTCCAGTGGTGTTACTCTAGAGAAGGAGGTGGATGATATATTGAAGATTATCAAAATGAGCGACTACAAGATAGTAGATCAGTTGTTGCAGACTCCTTCAAAAATATCTATTTTGGCCTTGTTGATGAATTCTTCTGCCCATAGAGAATCTTTAATGAGGGTGTTGGATCAAACCTTCCTGGAGAGTGATATGTCATTGGACCAATTCAGTAATGTGGTAGGGAATATTACATCTTGTAATAACCTAAGCTTATGTGATGACGAATTTCCTGGCGGAGGAAGGAATCACAATCTGGCTCTCCATATATCCATGAACTGTAAGAATAATTCATTGTCAAATGTGCTGATTGATAATGGGTCCTCCTTAAATGTCATACCGAGGAGCAAGTGATGAAGCTGAAGTAACAAGGAGCTCCCATGCATCGAAGTGGTATAATTGTAAAAGATTTCGATGGATCAAGGAAGTGTGTTATTGGGGAAGTGGATCTGCCTATTCACGTAGGCCCGCACCTTTTTCAGATTACTTTTTAAGTCATGGATATTATGCCTACATACAACTGTTTACTGGGAAGACATGGATACATGAGGCAGGGGTTGTCACTTCAACTTTATGCCAAAATTTGAAGTTCGTGCTTTAAGGAAATGTGGTTATTATAAATGGAGAGAAATCATTGTTAATATCTCATTTATCCTCTTTCGGTGTTGTGGAAGCGGATGAAGCTGCTGTTGGAACTCAGTTCCAAGCTTTATTCGTTGATAATGTAAGGGAGAATGAGAATTCTATGGCTTCATCCAAAGATGGTCAGTAGGTTGTGCGCAACGGCCCTAGTAAAGTATGGGGACAAATTTTGTATCCACCGGTGAAGAAGAATATGGCTGGTTTGGGATTCTCTGCGAAGAATGATAAAGGTGAGAACTTGAAGCCGAAGACTGCTCTGGGAAAATATCAGGATATTTTCCAGAATGAAGGTTACCTCCATCCAACTGTTTCTAGGATCAATTCTATTGTGGAGGATGAAGAAGAGCAGGAGATGCTGAATCATGTGACGCCTGGAGTCAGAGTCCAGAATTGGGTCACTATTGATGTTCCCTTTTGCATCCATGTCTCAAAGTAATTTGATTTTGTTAATATTTGCAAAAAGCTTTCACTCTGCCCAAGGTGAAAGTTGATATTGTATGGACTTATCTGTTTGCTTTGATCATTAAAATCATTAATAAAATTTGTCTTTGATTCTCAAATTGTGTTTTTATTTTCTGCTTTTTCTTGGAAAAATGGTAATAAAAAAAACCCTTTTGGAATGAATAATAACTGTTAATAAATCTGCATAATCACTTTATATATGTGTCAGTTTCTAAAAGCAATCATAAATCATATGTGCAGATTAGTTAAAAAACCCGTTGATTCAAATGACCCTGCACCATCTCCCAACTTTGAATATCCTATGTATATGGACGAAGAAGAAGAATATGATGAAATTTTAGAAGATGTTTCATGGTTGCTCGAGCGTGAGGAAAATTCCATTCAGCCGTATAAAGAGCCGTTGAAGACAATCAATTTGGGTTCAGAGGAAGATCTAAAAATAGTCAAGATTGGAGCATTGTTGCATCCTGATGTTAAGAGCAGGTTGATTGAACTGTTGAAAGAGTACGTGGACATCTTTTCTTGGTCTTACAAAGACATGCCGGGGTTAGATACTGATATTGTGGAACATCATTTGCCACAAAAGCCAGAGTGCCCGCCAGTCAAGCAGAAATTGCAAAGAAGTCACCTTGATATGGAAGTGAAAAATAAAGAAGAAGTTTTGAAGCATATTAATGCTGGTTTTCTTGTGACATCAGTGTACCCTCAATGGATTGCCAATATTTTCCCAGTACCAAAGAAAGACGAAAAATTTAGCATGTGTGTTGATTAGAGATTTAAATAAAGCTAGTCTAAAAGATGATTTTCCATTGCCACATATTAATATGTTGGTTGATAGTACAACAAAAATAAAAGTATTCTCGTTCATGGATGGATTTTCCGGATATAATCAAATCAGAATGGCTCCTGAGGACATGGAAAAAATGACGTTTATCACACCCTGGGGAACATTCTGCTACAAAGTGATGCCCTTCGGGTTGAAGAACGTTGGTGCAACGTACTAGAGGGCTATGACAACCCTATTCCATGATCTTATGCACAAGGAAATTAAAGTATATGTTGATGATATGGTTGCTAAATCCCAGGCTAAAGAAGGGCATATAGAAGATTTGTTGAAGTTGTTTCAGCGTTTGAGAAAGTATCGTCTCCGCTTGAATCCAAATAAATGCACCTTCCGTGATCAGGGAAGCTGTTAGGTTTCATTGTCAGCCAAAAAGGAATTGAAGTTAATCTTGATAAAGTCAAAGAAATTTAAGAAATGCCAGCACCAATGACTGAAAAGCAAGTTAAAGGCTTCCTTGGACGTTTGAGTTACATTTCCAGATTCATTTCCCATATGACCGCGATGTGTGAACCGATCTTTAAGTTGTTAAAGAAAGATCAGACTTGTGTGTGGAAAGATTGATTGCCAAAGGGAATTTTAAAGTATTAAATAGTATCTACTTGAACCTCTTATCTTGCTCCCGCCTGTTGAAGGAAGACCATTGATCATGTATTTGACAGTTGTTGTACCCCAAAATTTTCCCTCGTATGTTTCCACAAGAAATCACAGCCTCGGGCGTTTCCTGATTTTTCAGATTGGCGTAAGAATCAGTCAAACAGACTTTTCTTATCAGTCAGACAAAATTAGGGTTTTCATTGATTTTAAAGCAGTTCAGGCAGATTGCTAAGGCTTGGTTGAGTTGGCTCAGGTTTTGATCAGGCGGACGTTTCTTTAACATTTAATCAAGAATCAGGGTTTTTTGTGCGCGCATTCTCAGAAAGAATTAATTCTACAGTTCTTTTCAATTTACTCTGAGATATGGACTGAGGCTGTTGATTGAGAATTTGCAGTGTTTGGATTTAATTAGTGAAAAAAGGACACATGGATGTTTGTTTGATTTGACTGTGCATTGTTATGTTTAATTCGGAACGCCGGACGTTTATTAATTATTTCTTTTTCTAAGTCAGAATAATTGGATTTACTTCCAATTGTTTTAATTTAAGAAATTCAAATAATTAAGATAAACAATTGGAAAGAAATAAAAGGAATTAACTGATCAAAAGAGGATTTTTTATTCATCTTTAATGGTTTGTTACAATTTATTATTTGAACAACTGTAAATTTATTTACATCCTTGTTTGTAATAATAAAGTTACAAATAATTGAAATGAAATAAGATACATCCTAAATTTCCTAAGTCTTGATCTTCTATCCAATGCTCCCTTGTTGCTCAATTATTTTTCATCTGCAAAACAAAGAAAAGAAAAAAAAAGTCAAATGCAGATAAAATAATTAAAGAGCAGACATTTAAAATTCATCATTAAAAGCAACTGGCCGGAATCAGTTTGCCCTCTCTGCAAATCACGAGATTTCTCTCGGTTCACAAAGAGGGATGGAGTTTGCTTGCAATTAAAGTATGAAATGCACAAGTATACAAATTGCACAATTTCAAAATGGTCAAACAAACTGCATAGTCCATGATTCAAGTTTGTCAAAAGCTGCATAATTCCAAAAGTTCTAAACCAAGGATAAAAGGCAAACTGAACTAGGCCTAACCAGATCAACAAAGTCCAAACTGAACAACAAACTATCCAAAAACTGTCAAAGGTACCAAGCTATCAAAAGGCTATTCAAAACTGTCAAAGAAGTACACAAAGAAGCATAAATTCGGGAAAAAGGAGATAAGAAGTATGCAGAAGAAAACTAGAATGCAAGCAAGGTTCAAATCATCACTTTCCAGCCAATTTGCTTTTTCAGAAAAGTACATTTCTAAAGCAATAAAAATGCTTTCTTATGCTGCTTATTTCGTTTTGGGCCTTAAAACCCCTTCAAGCCCATTCTTTTTTTTGTACATAAAACTAACTCTTTTCTTTTTACTTGTCATTTTTTTTATTTTCCTTTTTTATACAATTTAAACTTTATTTTTGTTTATAAATAAAAGGATACATTAAAACTCTTTCTTTTTAAAGAAATGTCTATTAATACTTCTTTTTTATAATCAAGAGTATATGAAAATAAGTTTTTAACTTAAATAATCTACTTTTCTTAGAATTTGTATTTAATAGACATTTGTGCATTAACTAAATTACATAGATAATAATTTTCTTAAACTTAAAACATTTCTTTTTCTTTTCTTAAAAAAATCTTTTCTTTGTACATAAAAATGCTAATTAAAATACATAAAACATTAATACATAAGATAGAATTCTTAAAACATTTTTTTTCTTTTCTTAAAACCTTTGTTTGTACATATTAACAAAAATACAAAATAATAAATAAATACTTAATCTTACGTTAAGTTAACATTTCACTTGTAAATAAATCATACACTTACACAAATACATTGACACATTTACATTGCTTTATTCCAATACATTGATACATTTACGTTGCTTTATTCTTATACATTGCTATATCTTACATTACATTGCGATCGATTCGATTTGGTTGTAAATATTTGGACACTACTCTCCTAATAAGTCTCATCCCCATTTGTAAATATTTGTACTCCCACTCCCAGATACTTATTTGTAATAGTGTAGACTTTAAATTCCCGCAATTTATCGCTTTCAAATATACCATGGTTAGACCTAGGGTTTGTATGTACATAAAATCAAACGCTAGATAACCTAATACAAGACAAATACATGAAATCAATACACCATTCACACTTGCACCCCTAGGGTAATCCCGCTTGTTGCCTTCCAAAATGGGCCATGCTTGCACGTTGAGTATCTTTGGCAAAACAAAACAATTCAAATGATCATAGTCCCTCGACGACGCTTTCGAAAGTTGCCTATCAAAATGATCATAGTCCCTTCAAGCAAATTGCCAAAGAGACTTGGCACCATTGCATTCATGGTCCATACGATGACCCGCGCCTGTCCCGTTAAACATCCTAAACGCAAGATTGTCCACCAAATACAATGGTGGAACAAAATTGTTAAAAGGGTTAAAACATGAGAAAAACCTTTGAGTAAATTTAGGGGTAGACAAACTCTTAGTTACTTGATCAAACTTGCAAAAACACTTGCCTACTTTTCAAAACCCACTTCACAAACACTTTCAAAACAAACTTTCAAAAAACATTTGAAACATCTTTTCGAAAAGATACACACCTTTGTAAAACACTCAAACACGAGTCATTACAATTCTTGCCTAGACAAGGCGTCTTTTTCAAAACATTTTCAAAACACACACACACCATTTCAAACAATTGAAAATCAAAGGCAAGTGATCTAAAACAAGTAACTAAGAGCCCATGGATAACCATGGATGAAAAGGGTTCTAATACCTTCCCTTTTCATAATCTACCCCCCGAACCCACGAAACATCTCAAAAGGTTTTTCCTGTGCTTTTTAACCTTTCCTTTAGGATAAAATAAAAAGTCGGTGGCGACTCTTGCTCAACCGAACAAGTGCAAATACAAACGCAAAACTTCAAGTCAGTTCTCCCACCGTATCACAACAGTGTTAGATAATTCTATGGGCTATATTTTGGGACAATGAGATGAAACAGGAAAGAAGGAATATGCCATTTATTATCTCAATAAGAAGTTTATTGACTATGAGTCACGGTATTCTATGCTATAAAAGACATGTTATGCTCTGGCCTGGGCGGCAAAGAGGTTGTGACAATATATGTTGAATCATACTACTTGGTTGATTTCCAAAATGGATCCAATTAAGTATATTTTTGAAAAGCCTACTCTTACTGAGAGAATTTCCCGTTGGCAGATGTTGTTGTTTGAATACAATATTGAATATCATATGCAGAAGGCTATAAAAAGTAGCATGTCGGAAGATTATATTGCTTACCAACCGGTTGATGATTATCAGTCTGTTAAATATGATTTCTCTGATGAGGATTTGATGTTCCTGAAAACAAAAGATTATGATGAACTGTTGCCTAAGGAAGGTCCTGATCCAGAATTCCGGTGGGGTATGGTATTTGATGGAGCTGTGAATGCTTATGGGAAAGGAATTGGTGCTATGATTATCACTCCTCATGGATCACATATTCCTTTTACTGCAAGGCTGAGATTTGATTGTACCAATAATATGGCAGAGTATGAGGCTTGTGTCATGGGTCTCGAGGAGGCCATTAATCTCAGGATCAAAGTTCCAAATGTGTATGGTGATTCAACTTTAGTAGTAAATCAGATTAAAGGGGAATAGGATACTCGTCACCCTGGCTCGATTCCTTACAAAGACTATGCTAGAAGAGTTTTACCCTTCTTTAACAAAGTTGAATTCCATCATTTTCCTAGACATGAAAATCAGATGGCAGATTCTTTGGCAACTCTGGCTTCTATGTATCAAGTGAATACTTGGAACGATGTGCCTCGTATTACAGTGCAACGTTTAGATAGATTGGCTCATATGTTTATAGTAGAGGAAATGTCAGATGAGAAACCTTGGTATTATGATATCAAGCATTTTCTCCAGAGTCAGGAGTACCCGGATGGTGCGTCAAATAAAGATAGAAAGACATTGAGAAGGTTGGCAGGTAGCTTCTTCCTCAATGAGGATGTGTTATACAAAATAAATTATGACATGGTCTTGCTCAAATGCGTGGATAGACACAAAGTATACATGATGATGCATGAGGTCCATGAAGGTTCCTTTGGTACTCATTCTAATGGACATTCGATGGAAAAGAAAATGCTTAGGGCAGATTATTATTGGCTGACAATGGACTCCGACTGTTACAAATTTGCAAAGAAGTGCCATAAGTGTCAGATCTATGTTGATAAGATTCATGTACCTCCGACACTTATCAATGTTATTTCTTCCCCATGGCCTTTCTTTATGTGGGGTATTGACATGATCAGAATGATTGAAACAAAGGCATCAAATGGATATCGTCTTATCTTGGTGGCAATTGACTACTTCACAAAATGGGTGGAAGCAACTTCATATGCTAATGTTACTAAGCAGGTGGTAGTACACTTTATCAAGAACAATCTCATATGTCGGTATGGTGTGCCAAGAAATATTATCACTGACAACTGCTCGAATCTGAATAACCAGATGATGATGGAACTTTGTAAGAATTCAAGATTGTACACCATAATTCATCTCCCTATAGGCCAAAGATGAATGGGGTTGTTGAAGCTGCTAATAAGAACATCAAGAAGATCATCCAGAAAATGGTTGTTACTTATAAAGATTGGCATGAGATGCTCCCTTTTGCTTTGCATGGGTATCGAACATATGTCTGCACTTCAACAGGGTCAACCCCATTCTCTCTTGTATATGGCATGGAAGCAGTGTTCCCCGTTGAGGTTGAGATTCCCTCTTTACATGTGATAATGGAAACTAAGTTGTCAGAGGATGAATGGGTCTAGAACAAATTTGACCAGTTGAATTTGATTGAATAGAAAAGAATGACAACTTTGTGTCATGGTCAGTTATACCAGAAGAGAATGAAGAAAGATTTTGATAAGAAGGCCAAGCCTCGTGAATTCAGAGAAGGCGACCTCGTGCTCAGGAAGTACATGTCTTTTAATGCTGATTCTAGGGGCAAGTGGACTCCCAATTTTTAAGGCCAATATGTTGTCAAGAAAGCCTTCTCCGGCGGTGCATTGATTCTTAAAACAATGGATGGCGAGGAGTTCCCACGTCCTTTGAATGTTGATGCAGTCAAGAAATACTTTGCCTAAATGGATAAAAGAACAGCTTGCTAAGACAAAAACCCGAAAGGTCTGCTTAGGAAAAAAAGGAGCGTCTCGGTAGGCCGAAAACTCGAAAGGGAGGTCTAGGAAACAATTAGAGACATAAATAGAAAAAGTTTTTTCCCGATAGGTTGAAAACCCACAAGGGCTATCTAGGCAAAAGTTAGGGACTTTCTGGCAAGTAACTGCATCAGACAAGACTTGATCATTGAAGCAACAATCTTCTTTGATCCTCACCACTCTTCAACCAAAGTCGCTGCTCAAGAATTCAAAGTTGTTAGGGAGAATAGTGGTCATTGTATTTCAATGTATCTCTTACAATATATATTTCCATTTTCTAAACATTGTTATCATCTATGGAGTCTCGCCATTTGCAGGCTACCATTCTATTAATAAAGTTTGAGCTTTTTATCCAATTCTTTGCAATTCTTATTTCATTCTACTTATAAAGACTTCATGTATTATTGATAGTAATTTTCAAAGCAAACAGATTAAATAACACAATTTGTTTTTGAAAAGAATTTACAAATTACTTCTTGCTTTAGATTTTGTGACTCAAGGAGAACAAAATTAGTGACTCCAAGGATGGACGAACTCTGAAATTTTGGAAGTATGTGTTCCCCAGGAAGGCTCACCCAAGTCACTTTTGCTGGTATGAGTATGATATTCTTGTGCTCCTCATATAATTAAAGATGATACTAATTGATGTATGGTGTAGTGTTGGGTTTGTGATCATATTTCCCTCAGTCAGGTCTTGGCTCATTTTGATTTCGGATTTGCATGGTATGGTCTCAATCCCGGATTCCACAGTAAGGTCTTCGCTCACATGACGAAAGTATCTTCCCTCTTTGTGTGATGAAATGAAATCATTTGCAAAACATCTCCCTTTGCAAGGCTAGAATTTTTGTTGTTGTTTATTTTCCAGGCAACCAGACAAGGGAAATATATTTTCTAAGAAGTGTTGAAGCAGTTGTCAATTTTTTGGGTTTCCCCCCGCCAAGTGTTAGGTTTAATTTAAAATCCCCATAAGTTTGATTTCTTGCTATAATTTTTTACTTCTTAAATCTCCAAGAAAAGTCGAGATAAAGGGTCTCTCTGAAAATTTCTACCCCCATGAGGTTTCATAATTTCTCCCCAGAGAAGTTGGTACAATCATCACTCTCAGTATTGAAGAATGTATCTTTGGTCCCCCTCGACGATTTGTTGTTGTCCTCCCCAATAAAGTCAATATGAGATCCTCAGCTGGTGTCTCGACAATGTGGTTTTGTTTTCCCCATTGTGATCAATAATGCAATCCCCAATAGAAGTACATACCATGAAACATTTGTGCTCCCTGTTGAAGTCTGTGTGATAGTCCCCAGTGAAGCCCAGAGGAGGATGTTATATCCCTGTATCTGTATTGATTTACTGTTATGATTTGATTATTTTCGGGTTATGTTATTTCCTAGTGAAGTTAAGCCGCGAAATATGAATTTGTTTCCTTAGTTAGTGCTTACTTTCTTATGAAGTTTTTATCCTTGATGTGATTTAGCCGAGTATTGAGTATACCGAAGTTGGTTTCGTCTGTTTATCCACACTGTTATATGTCTATTTTGTCAAACATATATATGATAACATTCATACATACATCATGCATAGCTGAATTTAGAAAATCATTGCTCATTTGCATTCATTAATCTCTTGTTGGCATATTACCCTGTTTTGCAGAGTTGTGTCATCCTCTCTCCAATGGAATGTCAACCTTAGGCAGAAAGTGTATATTCTTTCAATTTCGCCACTGAGTTATCCCTTGTGGAAGATTTTTGCTTTAGCGTTCCTTTCAGCTCTTTGTTTGGATAGAATGTGCTTCCCTCTTGAGTTTATTTCTCATGAGATGTTATTTTGGTTGACTGATTCATTTCGGTTTATTTCTGGTTTAAATCTATGGTCCCCAGCAATATTATTATTTTGATTTTGGCAAGCTTTGAGCCCCAGCTTTAGAACATGCATTTTATTTTGCACATGAAGATTTTTCTCCTCAACAGGAATATATTGGCATTTCCTTCTTATAACAGAAAGTGGCAGGTCTCTTTATTTGAGCAACCTGTACTTCCCCAGTAAATCTGTCAATTCCCAGAGAAGATTCAGATTTGTTACTCCAATGAATGGCAGCCTTGTCATTATGGAAGGTAGTTTGTTGCTGATATTTTGTTACTCCAATGAATAGTAGCCTTGTCATTATGGAAGGTAGTTCGTTATTCAGATTTGTTACTCCAATGAATGGTAGCCTTGTCACTATGGAAGGTAGTTCGTTGCTGAAATTTTGTTACTCCAATTAATGTTAGCCTTGTCATTATAGAAGGTAGTTCATTGTTGAGATTTGTTACTCCAATAAATGGTAGCCTTGTCATTATGGAAGGTAGTTCATTTCCGAGATTTGTTACTCCAATTAATGGTAGCCTTGTCATTATGGAAGGTAGTTCATTGTTGAGATTTATTACTCCAATGAATGGTAGCCTTGTCATTATTGAAGGTAGTTTGTTGTTGAGATTTGTTACTCCAATGAATGGTAGCCTTGTCATTATGGAAGGTAGTTCATTGTCGAGATTTTTTACTCCAATGAATGGTAGCCTTGTCATGGAAGGTAGTTCATTGCCGAGATTTGTTACTCCAATGAATGGTAGCCTTGTCCTTTTGGAAGGTAGTTCTTTGCTGAGAGTTACTCCAATGAATGGTATACTTGTCATTATGGAAGGTAGTTCGTTGTTGAAATATTTCTCCAATGAATGGTAGCCTTGTCATTATGGAAGGTAGTTCATTATCGAGATTTGTTACTCCAATGAATGGTAGCCTTGTCATTATAGAAGGTAGTTTGTTGCTGAGATTTATTACTTCAATGAATGGTAGCCTTGTCATTATGGAAGGTATTTCATTGTTGAAATCATTTTCCGATGAATGGTAGTCTCGTCATTATGGGAGATAGTTTGTCATTGAAATTCGCATTACTCTGAAGAAGTTCATTTATTCCCAATCGTGAGTACTATTTATGATCATTGTTACCACCATAATATTGGAGTCTACCGGTATTACCTTACCACTTCTTTCCCCGGTGGGTCGACGTTACTTTTTTTCTATCTCCTCATTGAGTGGATAATTCGCAGTCATATGTCGATCACTTTCATTATTTACCTTCTCTCCTCAATCTTTGAGTTGATGATGCTTTATCTCCTCTTTGGACTTTACCCCAATAGAGTAGGGTCTCTTGTTCACCAGTGATTTATTTTCCTGGTCGGGTTTTTCTTTTGATCCCTATTTTTTATTTACTTCATCCCCAGTGGGGTCTTGCGTCCTTTTTAGATTTGTTCATTTTGCACTCATAATCATAAGCATTGCATGGCATCTTAAGGCCAAAAATAGGGCTTATTTTATATTTAAGTATCTTCAATCGCGTCGACGCAAAGATTTTAACCTCCACATCTCCGGATAGAAGACACTTAAATAAGGGCAACTATTGTACCCCAATTTTCCCCCCTGAGATTTCTCTATCATCTTATTCCATCACAATACAAGAAGATCACACATTAGGGTTTTGGGTACTTCTCCTACTTCATCCTATCTTTAGGTTTGTCCATGAGGGATCATCAAGCACCTTGAATTGTGTATCTTTTACATATATCCTTTTGACTAACATCAAACTATATATATATATATATATATATATATATATATATATATATATATATGCTTCTTTGATTGTCATCTTGTAGGTGATGGCACAATTGCATGTACCTTATCATCTCCTAGCATAGGGAGCAAAACTAGGGTTTGGATTTTAATGAGGGAGCCTTTGATTTTTTGGGAAATACTGGATTCCATGTCTCTCTACATGTTCCTGAGCACCTATGATTGGAAATTTGATCATCAATTTGGGTTTGAAATGGCTCAATTGACAGAAGGGGGTAAATTGGTGATTTTATCAGAAGTCAACCAAAGTCTATTGACCAAGGGGACTTTTGGTCAACTATCAATTCAATGTCCCTATTTTCACATTTCATAATTAATGGTGGCATAAAATCAAGTTTGAAGTGTGAATTGGAGATAACTTGTCAATGAAGTTATTTGGAGTTTTCAATTGCTCATATTACTGAATTTTGATTGGTCATAACTTCTTCAATTTTTATTGAAAATGTACAAACTTTACATTCCTGAAAAGAGGAAACAAAATCCTTCAACTTTGTATTGCCTCAAGTCCAAAAAATGAAAGGAGAAAAAAGTTATGGAGCTTGGAAATTTCAGACACTTAGTGAAATTTCTCAAATATGCACAAAAATTTGATTCCTTCATGACTATTTTTGAAAGTCCACTTGAGCTCAAATCAAAAAGTTGGCAACATGAAGGTTGAAGTATCAAATGTGCTCTTTAATTTTGGTTCAAGAATCATTTCAAATGGTCAAGTGTAGAGAGAGATATATTTCTTAGGATTTGGGGCTTGGAGATGGCATTTTTCCCAGCCATGCGTGTGTTAAGCCAAGCCTTTTATCAAACAGTTTGTGGGCATGCCTTCTCCATTGTTTTTCTCCTTGAAATTTTCATTATTTTGAATAATTTCCAACATCAAAGATCAAGCCCTAAATATGAGGAACAACTTTGCTTCAAAAAGTTTCTCAAAATAATCCCTACATTTTAAGATATAATAATGGGAAGAAGGTACCATGCAGGCTGAATTTCTTCCCAGCATAAGGCATGTCATGCGCGTGCGAAGCCAGGAATTCCAGAAAACACTTGATGTGCATACACTCATGGCAATTTATCTCATTGATTCAAGCTTCGTTTTAAAAAATTTTGAACATGAAAGTGGGAGTATGTAATGCCCTCTCCATTTTTTATTCAAACTTTGTCATGTTTAATGCATTGTGGAGAGAGATATAAGGAGCTAAAGATAGGATCGTGATTTTTGCAAACTTGCATGAACATGCATGAGATGGCACGATGCTGTTTTCAAACCACAACAAAACTCTAGCTCAATATGCACATGTTTTGTGCATTTACCCAAAAACGCAAGCCTTGTATCATTTTTTGAACATAAAACACGCAACACACCTCACTACCTGACTCTCATTTTTCATTTTCCTCATTTCTACCATTTTCTTCATTTTCTCATTCAATAAAAGCCAAGCTTGTTTCAATTGAAAGGTTGGACAGAAAATCATAAGCAAGCTATCTCTCTCTCTCTCTCTCTCTCACACACGAAACCTCTCCATCTTTGCAAAGTTCATAATTACATCTCTCTCTCTTTGAATTTCAAGCAAGTTGCATCCATTTTTGTCAAAGCTTCCTCCATTTTCAAAGCTTCCTTCGCATCTCTCTCTACTCATCATCCATGAATCTTCAAAGCAAGCTTCTTTGAAGTGCTTGCTATTTATTTGAGCTCAAGCATCAACAAATTCGCTTCAAGGTAGATAATCCATAATTTACCACTCTTGATTGCAACTTGCGTTTTGTTTAAATCCATAAACCTATTGAAAAATCCAAGAGCATATTCATTTTCTTTGCATTTTTATGATGAATTTTAATTTTTGGATCGTTTAATTTGGTGGAGAATTGAAGGAGATATGTGAGTTTGAAATCTGTTTGATGAATTATCTAAATCAAAACCATGTTCATGCATCAATATTCGCGCGCGTTTTTTTTCAATCATCAATGCATCATTTCATGAATTTTTTGATTCTATCGTGTTCTACTAATTTCTATCTTGAACTTTGATGTTTGAATTTTTTATTTTCATCAAGAAACGCGTGAGTTATTGTGATCTGAACATTTGGTTTCCAAGCTGGAAAACATAGAAAGGGTTCTGTTTGACAGGGATGATTATGCGGATGATTTCTATTGAACATGTTCTTGATTTTTTTATAGTGCATTTGGATAAAGGCAAGTGTAATAAGCCTTTGCTGTTTTAAATTTTCTTTGTTTTTCTCAAATTTTCTTTTAATATTTTCCTCACATAAAAAATTATCATAAAAATATTTTAAACTCTTTTTTTTTCTTCTATATTTTTATATTTTGATTTTTATATCATTTTTTAATCATTTTGCTTGATTAAATAAATTCATGTAGATAATTAGGGTTTTAATATTCTTTTAAGTTTAGAAAATTTATTTTCCTACTTCTACTAAATCAAAAATTACAAAAAAAATATTTTCTAGCATCTCTCTGAGTTTATTTCTTGAAAATAAATTTTGTCCAATTTTATATAATTCGTGAATTACAAATTACATCATTTGTTGGAAATATCATCTTTTCTTTGTCTTTTTTAATGAATTATGTAAATAATTTTCATTTAGTTTTTTTCTTTTGGGATAAAATTCAAGAAAAATATACTTTCTGATCCTTAGATTTTTCTTGACATTTAGGTTATCTTACATCAAATATATTTGAACTTTAGATCAACTTGATTAATTTTGAACTTAATTTCCTTTTTCTAGGGTTTTTGTTTGATCATTCACACTAATTGATTAAAATTTCTAACTTCCCATGCCTATAAAATCAGAGATGAAGTTTGTGATCGGTGGATCTGGAACTGACTGTTTAACGCTGGTTCGCGAAATGTCGCGGTAAGCAAGAGTCGCCACCCTCTTTTATTTTCTCCAAATGGAAAGGACAAAAGCACAGAAAAATTCCTTATAGAGATTGCTCTCGGTTCGGGAGGTAGATTATAGAAAAGGAAGGTGTTAGCACCCTTTCTATCCATGGTTATCCATGGGCTCTTAGATACTTGCTCACTTGTATTTTCAAAATGTTTGCTTTTCAATTGTGAGTGAGTTTTGAAAAAGTTTCGTTTAAAGATTTCAGATCGACTCTTGTATCAGTCCTCAAGAGTGTTTGAAAAAATGTTTTGAAAGCTTTTTTTTGAAAGTGTCGGTGTGAAAAGTATTTTTGAATTTGTTTTTGAAATTAGAGCAAGTATCTAGAGTCGTCTACCTACCCTAAGGAATTCGTCTGTGTAAATGTCCTTTAAAGTAGTGCCATCCCACCATTGAGGGGTAGGTAGCACCACCGTTGGAGGTGTTCGGGTCAATTCGAAGGTTCGGGACATGGTGATCACCAGAGCAATAGGAAGATACCTTAGAAGCTACCCTCATGCCAGGTTCCCGGATCATGAGGACTTACTAAAACATCCTCTACTCGACGATCACCTTTCGAGAGGCAAGGCAACAGTGAAGCGTACCCTAGGGGTGGTGTGTGATTTGTGTGTCATGTTCATTTACATTTATCTTGTTCATGTCGGGGGTGATCTACGCGTTGCTTTTATTTTGACATTCATTCTTGCATGCAAATTTATTAACAGTTAAAAAAAGTGCGGAATTAAAAGTTCCTACGCTATTACAAAGGCGCGGGTCCACATCGCCAAATTAAATCCAGGACCCGATTTGACATAAAATAAAGATGCGAGAAATATAAATGTTTAATTTACACGGCTTTGGGAGAGTTACATGAATATTATAAGAACGGAAATAAAAAATGCGGAGAGAATTAAAATCGAAAGCGAGGGCGTTGGACCCTTTTTAATGAAATTAAATTACGATTTAACAAATTAATTAAATTAAAATAAAAAGAAAAGATTTTTGAGTTTTTTGGTGTTTATGGAATTTTAATGAGAAGATTATGGAATTTAAAACCTAGTTCTAGTTATTTTTAATTTATTAAGAAAAAGCATTAAAATTTAATCTAAAATTAACCTAATTAATTAATACAATTTTATTTACAAAAATAAATAATTAATTATTATGATAGTAAAAGAAAAGAAAAAGATAAAAAGTGATTAAAACCCTAATTCTATAATTTTTAAGTTTATAAAAAAAATGTCAAAATTAATCCTAGAATTAAAGAACTAAATTAATTAACAAGATTTATTTACAAAAAAAGTTTAAATGAAATATATTTATATTTTGCCTTTTCTGATTTTTTATTATTTTTATGTGAAATTAATTTTTATTGAATTAAAAAGAAAATAATTGAATTAAAACAAATAATAAAGAAAAATAGAATAAAGAAAAGAGAAAGAAATACAATACAAGGGGGGGTTCTGCCCCAATCAGGAGATGTTGTCCAGCAATTAAGCCCAAGGAACCTGGCCCTTTTTTGACTTCTCAGTATTCACGTGTGTGGGCGTTGGCTGGGACATTCTATAGCCCTTGATTCTGGACCATTGGATTGAGATCAGTAGGCGTGTGGCAAGCTTGGATGATGGGTGTATGGTGAACCCTGGAGTTGAAGCTGCATGAGATTATATTAAAACAAAACATATTAAGAATATGGGGGGACCTGGGATTCGAACCCAGGTCCTAGTGCCTTATGAGACAACGCCTTAACCATCTGTACCAACCACGCGCTTTGTTTATTATATGACAAATAATCATTATGAGATAAAACAAGAGTTAGTGGGACATTTTCGCGCGAATTTCAAATGCTCCACTCATTGGCCTACACATCACCATCTTCTCCAATGGCTTGCTGTACCTGAAACAAAAAACAAATTGAATAGTAGGGGTTTTAAACCCCCACTAAATAGCAAGCATGAAAATAGCGATTAGGCCATCTTTGATCAGAAATTAGGCGCGATAGGATGGTTAGGTTCGTGTGAAGTTTCTCGTTCCAGTGGTACAAGTCTTGTTGCCTGATTTTTCCTTAAACGCAAAGCCCCAATTTTGAACCCCTGCAACCCTAAAATACTCCAATGGTGGATTCTCATATGATGCACGAAAACTCAATTAAAATATATGGTTAGCTTTAGAATGAATCAATTAGTATAAATCCACAAAGAAAATGCAATGGGAATGCTTAAAAACTGAAACACGAATATGCATAAAATGTGAAAAACTTTGAGTTCTATATACCAATTCTGGGCGTGTGAGGATTGAAAAAGTGTCCAGTTAGATTCAGTAATGCCTTAGGAAGCTTTTGCAATTGGTATTTTTCTTTGAATCGTGCTAGAATGTAGTTTTCAGTTTTTGAATTTTTGACAAAAACACAAACTTTGTTCTTGTTGTCTGGCGCAGCTTAGAGATCCCTTGGCATTAGGTTTTGATCACACTTATATGAGGATGGATTAGGGTTGAGTTTTTGATCCAAAAAATCCTTGCATTGATGGAATGAATATTTGATTTTCATGCATATATTTTCAAATCTTTTTCATGCATATTTGATACCAATCATGTCCAAATCACCTTGATTCTTTCCATATCAGATAATGCACGAAATCTTGAAGGTATTCCATGCATAAAAAGATTTGAAAAGCTTGCTTTAGTATTTTTCACATATTTTATTTTATTAAATGAATTAGTAGCAATTAAAAATTCAAATAAATAAATAAAAATGATGAATAAGCTCCCTTTGGGCCAAATGGTCGTGCATATGCTTTGGATGATGAATCTTGGAAGAAAATGTGGCCCATTAGCAATTTTAAGACATTTGAAGCAAAGTTGACTTTTCAAAATATCCAAAAATTTCCCAAGTTCCACAAGGCATATCTTGCTCAATTTTTAAGCTTTGATCATGTTCTTGGACATTTTGGAAAGGTCTTGAAGTCCTCTAACCAATGCCTTTGGTCCCATGTCATTTTGATTTACCAATCTCAAGTTATGGCCTTTGACTTAAAGTCCTTTCTTGTTGACTTTTGAAAATGACCTATAATGTTGAAATTGATAACTTTTTGTGAGAGCATTTCTTGGACTTGAAGTGTGAAGAGGAGTTGCAGGAAATGTCTTTCTCTTCAAAATGAGCTTTGGATGGAATTTTTCTGATAAACCATGTGGAAGTTATGCCTTGGTCAAGTTACAGTTGACTTTTTCAACTATCCAAATATGGAAACTTTTGCATCTTGAGACTTTTTGAGCCAAGCTTTGAGAATCATGATCAAGAATTGATCAAATGATGTTTGTGGCTTCAAAATGAGATGTTAACCAAAAATTTGAACTTTTGACTGTCAAATGACCATTTTGCCTCTGCAGTTGACTGTAGGGCAATTAGGGTTTTTGACTGTGCAATTTTGTGCTGTAAGTCTTGAAACTTGACATGAGGATGCTTGACCATGTTTATAGGCATGTGGGACTTGATTGGACCCTTGGAAACTTCATTTTCTTTGTCAGAACCAAAACCCTAGTTTTTTGACCGTTAGGAGGCCCTTGAACTGTGCAACCCTTGGGGAATTTTGAAGCATGCTCCTTGCAAATTTTGAAGAATATGGGAGGGCAAATTTTGGGGTACAACAAAGTTGTTTAGAGTACTTGAACATGTTGAGGTCATAAAAATTATTTTCTGGAATAATGTTGATGATATTTGAAACTTAATTTCATCTAATACCTCCCTTCCCTCTTCATATTATCCCATTCTTACTTGTACTAAATGTTATTAGAGAATGATTTACATCTCATTTCTTTAAACATATGGTACATAGATTTCTATTGTCCGGCCTCAAAATAGGTGCGACTTCTATATAAGTCCACTTACGATTGCTTAACATAGCACTAAATTTTATCCTGATTCGAGAAATGAGCATTCGTGGCCCAAACCCATGTTTGTAAGCCCAAGTATGTTAATTTGAATCCTTTGATCCAATAACCTTGAGACTCATTGTTAGGAGGCTTTGGTCTTATTAATCCTCTAATGAATCTTCATAAGCTTTGGTCAAGGTGAATCACTTAAATATCACTGATCATTTATTGATGCCTTGTGAATTTTAAATGAATGACATACTTGACAAAAAGCAAATGAAACTTGTTGTTGAGAGGCTCTGGTTTTATCAATCATCTAATGAGTTTCAAATGCAAGTTTCAAGATGGTCATTTGACTAACCTCTAATTCCTAACAATTGATTCTATTTTGTGCTTTTACCTTATGCTTTTTACTTTAAGCACATTTATTTTAGCATTTAAATTTCATGCTATTTTCATCTTTGCTCATTTGAGCATTTACTTTTATGTCATTTTTTATTTTTCTCCCTTGAGCTCTTCATTTCTTTTTTGAAGATACCTAATAATAAACTTGAACCATAAAAAACTTTAATGTTATCTGGACTACTTGGTTACTATCCTTGGCATTATGGAGTGATGGACTTCTTGGACTAAGGATTAGAGACCTTGGCCTACCTTGAGAGCTTGTGACCTCAATTGTTATTTTGTATGGATCTCTTAGGGTTTACCCCAAGACATTGGGTTGTTTGTTTGTTTAGTATGCAGGTTATTGCGATTACACACTTTGTCTGTGATCGGGAATTCATCTGTACACAACTGTTACTCTTCCCAATTTTTGTGAATACTTAATGCAATTAAAGCTTTATTTTCTTAAGAGGTTTATTATCTTTGCTTGATTGGTTTCAAATCCAAAGGATGGTAATTCTACATTGACTCGTTGTGTCAAGTGTTGACTTCTTGTTGGTTAGACGGCTCTTTTCCCTAGCTTTTACCTTATGCTTTAGGATAGTCCGTTCATCTCTTCCCATTTTATTTAATTTCAAAAATATTATCCCTCCTTTTTAAAACTGTTCTTATTTCTAAACTTGAACCGCTTTCGTAATAAACTTGGACTTAGGTCCATGCATTTTCAAAATATTTTCTTAATCAAACTTTAATCAACTTAATAATACCTTGACATTTTTTGTGAGAAGACTAAAAGTCAATCAATCTCATTCAAACCATTTTTCCACATTGGCTTTTTACCTTAAAACTTTTCTAAAAAATATTTGACTCTTGTCAATCCTTGTAGTGATGCAAACTACTATACTTCTACGATATGTAATGAAGTGAGATATTTTCCACTTGGGTGTTGAGCGAGGCTTTGTTGATTTTAAAATCCAAGCCATATCCTCCACTTTGAGATGACGCAAATTCACCTTTCTCATAATTGTGGGTAGTAAGTATGTTTTCAACTTGGATAAGACGATGATGTTTAATCTCTTAAAATTAACCAACACACTTGTGTTTTAAATTTTTAAAGATGAACTACGAGTACCCTAATCCCCTATTGCACAGAAGGTGGTACAGAGGCACTAAAGGTTCGCAACCGCGGCAGGTGTAAAAATTATAAAAAAATATACTTCTTTTCTCATCTCTACCATCTATTTTTATACAACTTTTATAGCCAAAATACACAGAATTTTCAAAGAGGTTCCTGTTGAGTACCGTGGAAGTTTAGGGTGCTAATACCTTCCCTTTGCATAAACAATCCCAGAACTTAGATTCTCTCCCCCTCTTTTTGGTTATTCGCTATTTTCCAATTCCTTTGGAAATAATAAAATGCAGTGGCGACTTTTATTTTGATCTGTGCGAGTGAAGTCAATTCAATGGCTTAGTCTCAACATTTCTACTGCTATAGATAGGTATCCATGCATTTTAACATAGAGTAGAGACTTCCCTTTAAAAATTCAACCTTAGGGCCATCATTGTATGATAACATTAGGGAGATCTTAGGGTCGATCTGACTGAACCAGAGAAGGCCTTTGACTGGATAAGAAACAGGAAAATCTTAGGGTCGATTTAACTGAACCAGGCTAGGTCTTGAAATGTCTTCAACTGGATAAGAAACAGGGAGATCTTAGGGTCGATCTGACTGAACCAGAGAAGGCCTTTGACTGGATAAGAAACAGAAAAATCTTAGGGTCGATTTAACTGAACAAGGCTAGGTCTTGAAATGTCTTCAACTGGATAAGAAACAGGGAGATCTTAGGGTCGATCTGACTGAACCAGAGAAGGCCTTTGACTGGATAAGAAACAGAAAAATCTTAGGGTCGATTTAACTGAACCAGGCTAGGTCTTGAAATGTAGCTGAGAACTTAACTGGGTCTTTCCTAAAAGGTAAAGGTCAGTCATATGCAATGCATGATATGGATCAAGCAAATGATGTTCTCAACATAAATGAGATTTGTAAGATATGATGCGTATATGCATGCTATAATGTATGAAGATATTTATGAATGTATGTTTTCGTCTTAGGAAAATAAATCCTTGATGGGTGCCGAGAAGTCAATCCTGGGCTGATGTTGAAGAATAGATTTTGCTTCCGCTGGGGATGATAGTTGCAAGAATACCGGTAGGAGAAGATAACTCCGTTGGGGAATAAACTTGGCGAATGGATTACTCTGCGGGGAGAAAAGTACTATAACGATCTTGCTGGGAAGCAATACTCTGTGGGGAGAGAGGTACTTTGTTGAGTTGTTGATAATAACTTGCTGGGGATACCCTTGTTGTGTTGGAAGTGTTAATAGACTTCGCTGGGGATAAGAAGACTTCGTCGAGAACGGTCTTTCCGTGGCTTTTGGTTGAGGATAACCCAGTTATACCCTGGTAGGGAAACAACTCTTTGAATAAAGCCAGGAGACGCGTTCGTGCCCTGCGAGGATAAGCTTCCAGAATCTACTGGGAATAAGCTTACTGCTGGGGAGATGATTTCCAACTTTCCTGGGGAACTAGATTGGACTCTCCTGGGGAAGTTTTGAGATGTACAGGAAGTAACTCCACTGAATGTTTGATATACCTCCGGGGAACAATCTTTAGACCCAGATTGCCGGGGATGCTTGTTAAGAATGCGTATATACTGCTGGAGACTATTGAGATCTGCAGGAGGATACCCAACTTCCTTAAGTTTGATAATAGCTTTGCTTGGGGAGAGTGCACTGACTTGCTGGCTCACTCTCTGGGGAATTAAGATATACTGGTTATGTTTTTCAGCTGAACCTACCTTGGTACCTTTAGTGGATAGAACAATTAGATTGCTTAGACAACTCTTTATTGCCCCTGCTTCTAATGTTACCTGTAATTAATCCTTTGTTTCGTATACAAATATTCATGAGTTAGCAAATTATTGTCAATGCATATATGACAAATTGAACCTTGGACGTTCTTCGCAAAACAAAATAGAAAAGGAAAAATAATTGGCCATTTTAACTGAAAAGTCTATTTGTATTGATTTTTTTGAATTTGCCTGTAAAATAGGCGTTTATGTACAAGAGGCTGACGTCCTAGTAAGAGAACGCCGCCGAACAAAAGAGTTTATACAATTTTGTACAAGAGAAAATAAAACAGCTGTGTGAAATGAATGATCCCACTGGGTTTCAACTCTGCTATCTCCCTTATATCTCCGAGCGTCTCATCACTTGATGACCTTAGTTGAAAGTGAAGTTGACTGATCGATGCCGTCTGTACTTGATGTAGATGCCGGATTCTGGATGCGGAGTGATCCAATGAGACATAGTATTACGCTTTATCCCTAATTTTTGCCTGGACCGCCCTTTCGGGTTTTCGGTCCACCGGGATACCCATTTTTGCCCAAGCCGCCTTTTCAGGTTTTCGACTTGCCGGGTGTACAGATTTTTTTCATTTCATCCCTTCATTTTGCCCGAACCCTTTTGGTTCGCCGGGAAGCCCTAATTTTTGCCTAGGCATGTCAGCCTAGCGGGTCTTTTTCATGCGTAGTATCTTTTTACTATGTCTGCATTGGCGGGGTGAGGAAGGTCGTCACTATCCATGTTGGTTAGAATCATGGCTCCTCCTGAGAACACATGCTTAACCACAAATGGCCCTTCGTACGTGGGGGTCCATTTTCCCCTTGGATCACTCTGAGGAAGGATGATTCGCTTGATTACCAGATCCCCAACTTGATATTCCTGTGGTCTGACCTTTTTGTTAAATGCACTGATCATCCGTTTCTGATACGTCTGACCATGACAGATAGCAGCAAGCCTCTTTTCATCAATAAGGTTTAATTGATCAAGTCGTGTCTGGATCCAATCATCTTCGCTCAGATCTGCATCCTTCATTATCCGGAGAGAGGGTATTTGCACTTCGATCAGTAAGACTGCCTCCATACCGTAGACCAAGGAGAAAGGAGTTGCCCCGGTTGACGTTCTGGCTGAGGTACGGTACCCATGTAGAGCGAACGGTAACATCTCGTGCCAATCTTTATAAGTCACTGTCATCTTCTGCACGATTTTCTTGATATTTTTATTTGCTGCTTCTACAGCCCCATCCATCTTCGGTCTGTAAGGAGAAGAGTTGTGGTGCTGTATTTTAAACTGCTCGCAGAGCTTAGTGATCATCTTGTTATTGAGATTGGTACCGTTGTCTGTAATAATTCTTTCTGGGACGCCATATCGACAGATCAGGTTGTGCCGAATGAACCGTGCCACAACAGTCTTGGTTACCGTAGCGTAGGAAGCTGCTTCAACCCACTTCGTGAAATAGTCAATCGCCACCAGAATGAAGCGATGCCCATTGGATGCCGTAGGTTTGATCTCACCAATCATATCTATGCCCCACATTGCAAACTGCCAAGGCGCAGTCAGAACATTTAGAGGAACTGGAGGAACGTGCACCTTGTCTGCATATATCTGGCATTTGTGGCATGTCCGAGAATGTTGGTAACAGTCGGCTTCCATGGTGGACCAGAAATACCCTGCCCGAAGGATTTTCTTCGCCATAGTGTGTCCACTGGAATGTGTTCCGAAGGTCCCTTCATGTAACTCTTCCATGATCCTTTCTGCTTCAGTCTTATCCATACAACGTAGTAAGGTCGAATCATGGTTTCGCTTGTACAGGATGCCGTTGCTAAGGAAGAACTTCGCTGCGAACCTCCTCAGAAACTTCTTATCATTGACAGATGCACCTTTAGGGTATTCCTGAGCTTCCAAATATCTCTTCACCTCATGGTACCAAGGCTTCTCAGTCACCAATTCAGCCTCGAGATTACAACAGTATGTCGGTTCGTCCAGTTTCCAGATGATGATCCGGGGAGCCTCATTATCCCATTTGACCTTGAACATAGAAGACATTGTAGCTAACGCGTCCGCCAGCTGATTCTCCTCTCTTGGGAAATGTTCAAAGGTTATCTCTATGAAGTGGGGGATCAATGTCAACACACATTCTCTGTAAGGAATAAGATTCGGATGTTTCATATCCCACTCTCCTTTGATCTGATTGATCACGAGAGCGGAATCTCCGAAGACACTCAGAAACTTGATCCTTAAGTCGATCGCAGCTTGGAGACCCATGATGCATGCCTCATACTCCGCCATGTTGTTAGTGCAGTTGAAACATAGCCGGGCAGTCAATGGAGTATGAGTGCCTTGGGGGGATATGATTACAGCGCCAATGCCGTTACCCAAAGCGTTGGAGGCTCCGTCAAAATGCATAGACCATCGGGATCCTTCCTCAGGTCCTTCATCCGGTCCAGGTACTTCACAATCAGTCACTATCATGATGCTCTTGTCCGGAAACTCGAAGTTCATTGACTAATAGTCGTCTACTGCCTGATGTGCCAAGTGGTCTGCCAATACACTTCCTTTGATGGCTTTCTGGGTTGTATACTGGATGTCGTATTTCGTCAAGATCATTTGCCATCTTTCTATTCTCCCAGACAGAGCAGGCTTTTCAAATATGTACTTTATAGGATCCATCTTTGAGATCAACAAGGTAGTGTGAGTCAGCATATACTGTCTCAGCCGGCGAGCAGCCCATACCAAAGCGCAGCAAGTTTTCTCAAGCAGTGAGTATCGGGTCTCACAGTCGGTAAACTTTTTGCTAAGGTAATAAATGGCATGCTCTTTTTGGCCAGACTCGTCATGCTGCCCCAGCACACACCCCATTGAGTTGTCAAGTACTGTTAGGTATAATATCAGAGGTCTCCCTTCAACCGGTGGCATAAGGATGGGTGGTTCTTGGAGATACTCCTTGATTCTGTCAAAAGCAGCCTGACACTCATCATTCCAACGTACTACCTGATCTTTCTTCAGCAGCTTGAAGATTGGCTCACAGGTAGCAGTCAGGTGCGAGATGAATCGAGCAACGTAATTCAGGCGTCCTAAAAAGCCTCTGACCTATTTCTCTGTCTTAGCAATTGGCATCTCTTGAATAGCTTTAACCTTGGCAGGGTCCACTTGAATACCCTTATCACTTACAACGAAGCCTAGCAACTTTCCAGATCTTACCCCAAAGGTGCACTTGTTCGGGTTCAACCTCAGCTTGTACAGTTTCAAACGGTCAAACAACTTCTGCAGATGATCAAGGTGTTCTTACTCAGTCTGGGACCTTGCAATCATGTCATCAACATACACTTCTATCTCATGATGGATCATATCATGAAATAAAGCAACCATGGCACGTTGGTAGGTTGCCCCAGCGTTTTTCAGTCCAAAAGGCATGACCTTGTAGCAGAAGGTGCCCCACTGAGTGACGAAGGTAGTCTTTTCCATGTCTTCAGGTGCCATCTTGATCTGATTATAACCTGAAAAACCATCCATGAAAGAGAACACCTTATGCTGAGCTGTATTGTCAACAAGGACATCAATGTGAGGTAGGGGGAAGTCATCTTTAGGGCTGGCCCTGTTCAGATCCCTGTAGTCGACACACATTCTGACCTTACCGTCTTTCTTTGGTACCGGTACCACATTAGCAACCCACTGAGGATAAGAAGTCACTGCAAGAAACCCAACATCAAACTGTTTCATAACCTCGGCTTTGATCTTCTCAGACATCTCTGGACGCATACGGCGGACCTTTTGCTTAACCGGAGGGCAGTCTTCCTTAGTAGGCAAGTGATGGACCACAATATCGGTATCCAACCCGTGCATGTCTTCGTAGGACCAGGCAAAGATCTCCATATAATCATGTAGCATCTGAGTCAACCGTTGCTTCCCGCTGAGCTCTAGGTTGGCACCAATCTTTACCTCCTTCCTGTCTGCCTCAGTACCCAGGTTTATTGTTTCCACCGGCTCTTCATGTGGTTGAATTGCCCTCTCTTCCTGGAGTAACAGTCTTGCAAGCTCGCCAGGCACTTCGCAATCATCTTCACCTTCGTCTTCGGCTAAGTTGATCGGATTTTCGAAGTCATAACTGGCAGTAGCAGAGTCATTACCAGTGAGATCCAGAGTGGATTGAAACCTGTATGAGTGAGTGTGTGTAAATAGAACTGTTTTTGAAATATATAAAGGAAGGAAAGACATAAAAGGAGTGTAAGATTTGAAATGCGAGAAAACGTCAAAGATCTTTATTCATGATATATGAAATGACAATTTATATGCCCTCACAAATGAAGCCAACGGTGCCTCGGGTAAGACACCGGGCCATAGAGTTTTAATTGTTTATTACAAATAACAAAACAAAGAAGTTTATTACTGCGTAACAAAAGTAACAGGAGTATGGTCCTTGGCAATCCAATTGGTCGATCCGCCCTCAGTTGTCGGGTAGATCCAGCTATTGAACTCTGCTTCCTCCACTTCATCTTCATCCCCAACAACATTCACTCTTGGGTTGGTAATGAGCACAGGAGGTCTTATGATCTTTGCCTTCCGCATAGCTTTCTGACCCTCTGCAGTAAAACCCAGTCCGAACTTGTCAGTTTTCTGTGTAAAATCAGGGAGCCTGCCCCAGTTAGCACATTCACCTTTTTTGACCACAGCCCGGGCATCCTTTAGGGAAGCCATCTTCAAAGGAACATCCTCCTCAACCGCTGTTTCCGCTGCTGCCAATGTTGGAGGTACCTCTTCGAAATGCTGAAAGGGGGTTTCAATAAACTCCCCGTCCATCTCAATATACCTGAAGGAATTCAAATGGCTCACCATATACTCCTCCTCTCCCTGCACAGTGACAATCTTCCCTCTAACAAGGTATTTTAGCTTCTGGTGCAAGGTAGAGGTCACTGCCCCAGCTTTGTGGATCCAAGGTCGACCCAGTAGACAAGAATACGATGGACAGATATCCATCACATAAAAGGTAGAGTCAAATACTTGAGAACCCACACGAATAGGAATGTCAACCTCTCCATGAACCATCCTCTTAGAACCGTCAAAGGCTCTGACGATGATATTGCTAGGTTTCAGCTCCAGGCCTTCACAATCCAAACGATCTAAGGCCTTCTTGGGTAGCACATTTAGGGAAGAGCCAGTGTCCACCAACACGTGCGCAAGAGTAGTGCCCCTGCATTCAATAGAGACATGCAGGGCATCATTGTGGTCTCTTCCCTTGGCAGTAAGGTCAGCATCCGAGAAACCCAAACCATTGTCGGCTGTCAGATTTGCTACGCAATCAGTAAACTGGACTACAGATGTTTCCTGTGGCACATGGGCCGTCTTGAGAAATGAAATCAAGGCCTTAGCATGGGCCTCGGAGCATAGTAATAAGGAGAGCATGGAGATCTTGGAGGGCGTATGCCCCAGCTGCTCGACAACATTAAAGTCACTCTTCTTGATTATTTTCATAATTTCCTCCATCTCTTGTTGGGAGGCCTCAGCAGTTACAGGTCTTGGTGCCTCCATCCGGGCAGGCTCATCTTCAATCCCTTTTCCCCGAGCATTAGATGACTCGGCAGCAGGGGAAATAACTTGATCAGAACTGGGAACAGGTACACTTGCAGGTGTTATAGTGAGGGGTCTTCGACCAGCGGGTGGTGCAATGTCAGGCGAGAAGAGCCTGCCGCTGCGGGTAACCTTTGTTGGACCAGTGATATTACTGATACTCGTACCAGTGTTGAACTCTTGCTTGATTCCATGGACATATACGTCTGCCCCATAGTGCCAGGGGACAGCCTTATCAGATTCGTAGGGGAGAGGCCCCGGAACAGTAATAACAACAGGTGCGACAGTCATGATTTGAACCGGCTTCCTTGGGAGAGCCTTGATTGGATTATTAAAGATTGTAACAACAGAAACTTCTTCTACCGGAACCAACTGAACAGCAGACTTCTTGAACATAATCTCTTTGTTGTCCATTAGGCTTTGGATGCCCAACTTCAGCAAAGGACAACCAGATAGGGAGACAGCGCAGAAAAGGCAACCTTCACTACAACCCGGAAATAAACCGGCCAGCAGTAGGTTCCTCTTGACAGTCATTAAGGGAGTAGTTACATCATTCACAGAAACGGCGTATACATCTTCATCAACAGCATTTACTCCATGCAGGGGCATGGGAGCAGTCACCACATTTGGCCTCTCAGGCGCTTCAAACTGTATCTCTTTTGCGTCAATAAGGTCTTGCACCTTATTCCTTAAGGCCCAACAGTCATCAGTGGAATGCCCCGGGCTATCGGAGTGATAAGCACAACGGGCATTTGGATTATATTTGGGGGAGGCAGTGTTCACAACTTTCGGGGCCTCTCTGACAGTCACTAAGTTGGTGGACAGCAACTGCGGCAAGATTTGTGATAGAGTCATACTCAAACGGGTAAACTCCCTTCTAGGTCTTTCAGCCCTTTGAGGATTGGTTTGCCGAGGAGCGGCAGCAGGCTTAGCAATCATCACCGCGTTGACAGACTGGCGGCGCTCAGGTTTCTCTTGTCTTCTAGACCCATATACAGCACTGGCCTCCTTCTTAAAGGGCTTCTTTTCAGAGCTTGCAGATGCACCCTTCTGAATTTTGCCAGACTTCATCCCAGCCTCTATTCTCTCTCCAGTCAGAATAATATCAGTAAACCCTGCAGCCGAGTTACCGATAAGATGGTTGAAAAACGGCCCAGAGAGGGTCCCCAAGAACATATCTACCAATTCCCGGTCAGTCAACGGAGGCTGCACCCTGCCAGCCAGATCCCTCCACTTCTGTGCGTACTCTTTAAAACCTTCGCTTGAACCTAGCGACATACCCTGGAGTTGGGTACGTGTAGGGGCAAGGTCGGCATTATATTGATACTGCTTATAGAAAGCAGTAGCCAACTCCTCCCAGTTACGAACCTTGGTCCCATCCAGCTGATAGAACCATTCGAGATGAGTCCCTGAAAGACTCTCTTGGAAGAAGTGGATCCACAAGTTCTTGTCCACTGAGTACGGCTGAATCTTCCGCATGTAAGATCTGAGGTGCAGCTTGGGACAAGACGCCCCGTCATACTTGGTAAAAGATGGTGCTTTGAACTTATGAGGAATGATCACACCAGTAGACAAACCCAAGTCTCCAAAATCCAGCCCAGGCACTTGTTGGATCTCCATAGCATTCAGTCTGTCCTCCAACTGCTTATACCGGTCTTCTGCAGGAGGATACTGTTCCTCATCAAAATCAGTCTCGTTGTCAGAGACTACCGGACTAGGACCTTTTCCCTCTTGGGGACTACTCTTGCCTATAGAAGAACCAGCCTCTTCATTCTGCAGAGTGTTGCCAAACCTTCGGCCCGAGTTGAAAAGAACAGTTCTCTTTTTCTTCTTCTTCTCCTTCTTCAGGAGCAGAGCCTTCAGCTCTTCTTGGCCCTGAGCCAAACCCATGATTAGTTCCTGAAATTGCGCATTTTGCGCCTGAAGAGCCTGATGGACATCTCGGTTGATGATGAGTCAGGATTCATGATGCTGAAATAAACAGCGAAGAATGGTAAGCAACCTGAAAAGAAGAAAACCTGCTATGCACATGATGAATGATATGTGTTTATGCAATGCATTCAAGGGTTCGAAAGTTCAAATTTGTTGTAGACAAAAAAGAACACACGTTATTATTAAGGAAACTATTGTTCAGTACATCAAAGCCTCATGGGCACAAATTACAAAGAAAATCAATCCCAAAATACACTACGCATCCTCTTTGGAGCTATGTAGGTGTTGAGATTCCTCTCCTCATGCAATATGCGGGTGAGCTCCAAGACCTTCCTTTCACTAGCATGTAGACTGGTCTCAAGAGAATTCCGTTCTTCCTTAAGCTGGATCCAGCTCTTCTGCATCTCCTCCCATGACGTGGGCATGTCAGGATGCTGAATGGTGTAGGACACTTCCCCTTCCAAGACTGGCTCTTTGATTACAGGGAGCACATGAGGATAACGCATTACCAACTTCTGGGAGCGGGCGCGTACCCACTTGAGATAAGGTTCCAACGGGGTGGAGTTCCTGTGCCCCAGTGTCTTGCTGTCTATCCTACTTGGCATCCTCCAGGCTCTGATAAATCTCTGGCGAAGTCCTTGTGCATCGTTGTCGAAGTCAAAAACTATGTCAGGAATTAACATGTCATGAGGACCATCCCTCCGAGCATAACCAAACTGTCTCCAAGCCAGGCATGAGCTGTAAGTAATACCTCCTCTGATTCCAAGTAAAGGAACATTAGGGTACTCCCCGCAACAATCAATGATAGTGACATCCTCTCTGGACCGAGGGCACCAATGTATGTCTGCATGTGTAAGAGTCATCAACCGTTGTGACCATCTCAAACCCCGCTCGTTCTTCAAAACTGATTGTGGAAGGTGAGAAATAAACCACCTTCCTAGGAGAGGAGTGCAACATATAAGGACACCTCTTTTTCTCATGGTTCGAGTGTAACACGAGTGAAGGATGTCCCCTAGCAACGTAGGTATAGGATTCTTGGACATGAAGATCTGGACAGCACTGATATCTATAAGCTGATCTGGGTTAGGGAACAACACCAAACCATAGACAAGGAGGGCCACAACTTCTTCAAAAGCTTGTAAGCCAAGGGAGTTCCAACATTCATGGGCCTTTTCAAACAGAAACCTGGCTAAGAACCCTTTGATACCACTTCTAACTTCCCAATGTCCCTTGAGGTCAGATGATTGTAGGTGCAAGGCTTTAGCAATCTCTTCAAGCTTGGGTTCCTTTTCGGTACCGTTGTAGGGTAGTTGATCAAGGATAGGGATCTTCAAGAGCCGGGAGAACTCCTCCAAGGTAGGTACCAGCTGATAATCCAGGAAAGTGAAACAGTGATGCAGAGGGTCAAAGAACTGGAACAGGACCTTTATCATATCTTCCTCAATGTTGGTATTGACCAAGCTGATGAGTCTTCCATGTCTTTCACTGAATGAAGAGCTCTCGGGAATCCTGGATATAAGCTCCTTAAGCTGAGGAGGGATCTTTACAAGGCTGATTTGAATTGTCTTTCTGCGAACAGTTTCCATGTCCTACAAAACAAGAACAAATATGAAGATTCGAACCCCTGAAATGGTTAGTCAATGCATATGATGCTGGATGATGTCATGATGCTATGATTAAACACACCACATATATTTACAAAGACAAACATGTAGGCACACAAGACAAACCCTTAGAGTTTAGGCCAGCATGGGGTCTGGGTAGTACCCTCTTGAAGTTGGTGGGCTCAACCTGTCCTATTAGAAGTAACCGGGTTCTAAGGGTCCCAATATCACGGGATTCCTTTCATTGTTCATCGTTTCGATTTAGCCACTGAACTGGCGACCGAAATATTCCAGGAAAGCAACCCTCAATTGAGTGTAGTATCGAGTATCAACCAAGCTCGGACTGCACCAAAGTCAGTTATCTCACTACCCTAAAGAGGCCAAGATAGTTCAATTAAGGTTCCTAAGGTCTGTTGATGCTTCATGACACCACGCGGAGGCCCCGTACTCTCCTTGACTGAATTCAAGGGTTACCGGTACACACCAAAGTGCCACATCAACGTAGCAGACTGTTTCAACCATGTCGGTATACCCCGCACAGTTCCCTCACAACCTTGTTGCTACTTTCTAAGAAGGTATCCCCAGATCCGGGTTAGGATCTACAGAACTCCCGAGACAGTCCCACAAATTAAAGCAAGCAAATCAATACAATTGAAAACACAGTTATGAACTAACCCTAAGGTACACCTCACTTTAAGTTTAAGTCCCCAGCAGAGTCGCCAGTTCTGTGATCGGTGGATCTGGAACTGACTGTTTAACGCTGGTTCGCGAAATGTCGCGGTAAGCAAGAGTCGCCACCGTCTTTTATTTTCTCCAAATTGAAAGGACAAAAGCACAGAAAAATTCCTTATAGAGATTGCTCTCGGTTCGGGAGGTAGATTATAGAAAAGGAAGGTGTTAGCACCCTTTCTATCCATGGTTATCCATGGGCTCTTAGATACTTGCTCACTTGTGTTTTCAAAATGTTTGCTTTTCAATTGTGAGTGAGTTTTGAAAAAGTTTCGTTTAAAGATTTCAGATCGACTCTTGTATCAGTCCTCAAGAGTGTTTGAAAAATGTTTTGAAAGCTTTTTTTTGAAAGTGTCGGTGTGAAAAGTATTTTTGAATTTGTTTTTGAAATTAGAGCAAGTATCTAGAGTCGTCTACCTACCCTAAGGAATTCGTCTGTGTAAATGTCCTTTAAAGTAGTGCCATCCCACCATTGAGGGGTAGGTAGCACCACCGTTGGAGGTGTTCGGGTCAATTCGAAGGTTCGGGACATGGTGATCACCAGAGCAATAGGAAGATACCTTAGAAGCTACCCTCATGCCAGGTTCCCGGATCATGAGGACTTACTAAAACATCCTCTACTCGACGATCCCCTTTCGAGAGGCAAGGCAACAGTGAAGCGTACCCTAGGGGTGGTGTGTGATTTGTGTGTCATGTTCATTTACATTTATCTTGTTCATGTCGGGGGTGATCTACGCGTTGCTTTTATTTTGACATTCATTCTTGCATGCAAATTTATTAACAGTTAAAAAAAGTGCGGAATTAAAAGTTCCTACGCTATTACAAAGGCGCGGGTCCACATCGCCAAATTAAATCCAGGACCCGATTTGACATAAAATAAAGATGCGAGAAATATAAATGTTTAATTTACACGGCTTTGGGAGAGTTACATGAATATTATAAGAACGGAAATAAAAAATGCGAAGAGAATTAAAATCGAAAGCGAGGGTGTTGGACGCTTTTTAATGAAATTAAATTACGATTTAACAAATTAATTAAATTAAAATAAAATGAAAATATTTTTGAGTTTTTTGGTGTTTATGGAATTTTAATGAGAATATTATGGAATTTAAAACCTAGTTCTAGTTATTTTTAATTTATTAAGAAAAAGCATTAAAATTTAATCTAAAATTAACCTAATTAATTAATACAATTTTATTTACAAAAATAAATAATTAATTATTATGATAGTAAAAGAAAAGAAAAAGATAAAAAGTGATTAAAACCCTAATTCTATAATTTTTAAGTTTATAAAAAAAATGTCAAAATTAATCCTAGAATTAAAGAACTAAATTAATTAACAAGATTTATTTACAAAAAAAGTTTAAATGAAATATATTTATATTTTGCCTTTTCTGATTTTTTATTATTTTTATGTGAAATTAATTTTTATTGAATTAAAAAGAAAATAATTGAATTAAAACAAATAATAAAGAAAAATAGAATAAAGAAAAGAGAAAGAAATACAATACAAGGGGGGGTTCTGCCCCAATCAGGAGATGTTGTCCAGCAATTAAGCCCAAGGAACCTGGCCCTTTTTTGACTTCTCAGTATTCACGTGTGTGGGCGTTGGCTGGGACATTCTATAGCCCTTGATTCTGGACCATTGGATTGAGATCAGTAGGCGTGTGGCAAGCTTGGATGATGGGTGTATGGTGAACCCTGGAGTTGAAGCTGCATGAGATTATATTAAAACAAAACATATTAAGAATATGGGGGGACCTGGGATTCGAACCCAGGTCCTAGTGCCTTATGAGACAACGCCTTAACCATCTGTACCAACCACGCGCTTTGTTTATTATATGACAAATAATCATTATGAGATAAAACAAGAGTTAGTGGGACATTTTCGCGCGAATTTCAAATGCTCCACTCATTGGCCTACACATCACCATCTTCTCCAATGGCTTGCTGTACCTGAAACAAAAAACAAATTGAATAGCAGGGGTTTTAAACCCCCACTAAATAGCAAGCATGAAAATAGCGATTAGGCCATCTTTGATCAGAAATTAGGCGCGATAGGATGGTTAGGTTCGTGTGAAGTTTCTCGTTCCAGTGGTACAAGTCTTGTTGCCTGATTTTTCCTTAAACGCAAAGCCCTAATTTTGAACCCCTGCAACCCTAAAATACTCCAATGGTGGATTCTCATATGATGCACGAAAACTCAATTAAAATATATGGTTAGCTTTAGAATGAATCAATTAGTATAAATCCACAAAGAAAATGCAATGGGAATGCTTAAAAACTGAAACACGAATATGCATAAAATGTGAAAAACTTTGAGTTCTATATACCAATTCTGGGCGTGTGAGGATTGAAAAAGTGTCCAGTTAGATTCAGTAATGCCTTAGGAAGCTTTTGCAATTGGTATTTTTCTTTGAATCGTGCTAGAATGTAGTTTTCAGTTTTTGAATTTTTGACAAAAAACACAAACTTTGTTCTTGTTGTCTGGCGCAGCTTAGAGGTCCCTTGGCATTAGGTTTTGATCACACTTATATGAGGATGGATTAGGGTTGAGTTTTTGATCCAAAAAATCCTTGCATTGATGGAATGAATATTTGATTTTCATGCATATATTTTCAAATCTTTTCCATGCATATTTGATACCAATCATGTCCAAATCACCTTGATTCTTTCCATATCAGATAATGCACGAAATCTTGAAGGTATTCCATGCATAAAAAGATTTGAAAAGCTTGCTTTAGTATTTTTCACATATTTTATTTTATTAAATGAATTAGTAGCAATTAAAAATTCAAATAAATAAATAAAAATGATGAATAAGCTCCCTTTGGGCCAAATGGTCGTGCATATGCTTTGGATGATGAATCTTGGAAGAAAATGTGGCCCATTAGCAATTTTAAGACATTTGAAGCAAAGTTGACTTTTCAAAATATCCAAAAATTTCCCAAGTTCCACAAGGCATATCTTGCTCAATTTTTAAGCTTTGATCATGTTCTTGGACATTTTGGAAAGGTCTTGAAGTCCTCTAACCAATGCCTTTGGTCCCATGTCATTTTGATTTACCAATCTCAAGTTATGGCCTTTGACTTAAAGTCCTTTCTTGTTGACTTTTGAAAATGACCTATAATGTTGAAATTGATAACTTTTTGTGAGAGCGTTTCTTGGACTTGAAGTGTGAAGAGGAGTTGTAGGAAATGTCTTTCTCTTCAAAATGAGCTTTGTATGGAATTTTTCTGATAAACCATGTGGAAGTTATGCCTTGGTCAAGTTACAGTTGACTTTTTCAACTGTCCAAATATGGAAACTTTTGCATCTTGAGACTTTTTGAGCCAAGCTTTGAGAATCATGATCAAGAATTGATCAAATTATGTTTGTGGCTTCAAAATGAGATGTTGACCAAAAATTTGAACTTTTTACTATCAAATGACCATTTTGCCTCTGCAGTTGACTGTAGGGCAATTAGGGTTTTTGACTGTGCAATTTTGTGCTGTAAGTCTTGAAACTTGACATGAGGATGCTTGACCATGTTTATAGGCATGTGGGACTTGATTGGACCCTTGGAAACTTCATTTTCTTTGTCAGAACCAAAACCCTAGTTTTTTGACCGTTAGGAGGCCCTTGAACTGTGCAACCCTTGGGGAATTTTGAAGCATGCTCCTTGCAAATTTTGAAGAATATGGGAGGGCAAATTTTGGGGTACAACAAAGTTGTTTAGAGTACTTGAACATGTTGAGGTCATAAAAATTATTTTCTTGAATAATGTTGATGATATTTGAAACTTAATTTCATCTAATACCTCCCTTCCCTCTTCATATTATCCCATTCTTACTTGTATTAAATGTTATTAGAGAATGATTTACATCTCATTTCTCTAAACATATGGTACATAGATTTCTATTGTCCGGCCTCAAAATAGGTGCGACTTCTATATAAGTCCACTTACGATTGCTTAACATAGCACTAAATTTTATCCTGATTCGAGAAATGAGCATTCGTGGCCCAAACCCATGTTTGTAAGCCCAAGTATGTTAATTTGAATCCTTTGATCCAATAACCTTGAGACTCATTGTTAGGAGGCTTTGGTCTTATTAATCCTCTAATGAATCTTCATAAGCTTTGGTCAAGGTGAATCACTTAAATATCACTGATCATTTATTGATGCCTTGTGAATTTTAAATGAATGACATACTTGACAAAAAGCAAATGAAACTTGTTGTTGAGAGGCTCTGGTTTTATCAATCATCTAATGAGTTTCAAATGCAAGTTTCAAGATGGTCATTTGACTAACCTCTAATTCCTAACAATTGATTCTATTTTGTGCTTTTACCTTATGCTTTTTACTTTAAGCACATTTATTTTAGCATTTAAATTTCATGCTATTTTCATCTTTGCTCATTTGAGCATTTACTTTTATGTCATTTTTTATTTTTCTCCCTTGAGCTCTTCATTTCTTTTTTGAAGATACCTAATAATAAACTTGAACCATAAAAAACTTTAATGTTATCTAGACTACTTGGTTACTATCCTTGGCATTATGGAGTGATGGACTTCTTGGACTAAGGATTAGAGACCTTGGCCTACCTTGAGAGCTTGTGACCTCAATTGTTATTTTGTATGGATCTCTTAGGGTTTACCCCAAGACATTGGGTTGTTTGTTTGTTTAGTATGCAGGTTATTGCGATTACACGCTTTGTCTGTGATCGGGAATTCATCTGTACACAACTGTTACTCTTCCCAATTTTTGTGAATACTTAATGCAATTAAAGCTTTATTTTCTTAAGAGGTTTATTATCTTTGCTTGATTGGTTTCAAATCCAAAGGATGGTAATTCTACATTGACTCGTTGTGTCAAGTGTTGACTTCTTGTTGGTTAGACGGCTCTTTTCCCTAGCTTTTACCTTATGCTTTAGGATAGTCCGTTCATCTCTTCCCATTTTCTTTAATTTCAAAAATATTATCCCTCCTTTTTAAAACTGTTCTTATTTCTAAACTTGAACCGCTTTCGTAATAAACTTGGACTTAGGTCCATGCATTTTCAAAATATTTTCTTAATCAAACTTTAATCAACTTAATAATACCTTGACATTTTTTGTGAGAAGACTAAAAGTCAATCAATCTCATTCAAACCATTTTTCCACATTGGCTTTTTACCTTAAAAATTTTCTAAAAAATATTTGACTCTTGTCAATCCTTGTAGTGATGCAAACTACTATACTTCTACGATATGTAATGAAGTGAGATATTTTCCACTTGGGTGTTGAGCGAGGCTTTGTTGATTTTAAAATCCAAGCCATATCCTCCACTTTGAGATGACGCAAATTCACCTTTCTCATAATTGTGGGTAGTAAGTATGTTTTCAACTTGGATAAGACGATGATGTTTAATCTCTTAAAATTAACCAACACACTTGTGTTTTAAATTTTTAAAGATGAACTACGAGTACCCTGATCCCCTATTGCACAGAAGGTGGTACAGAGGCACTAAAGGTTCGCAACCGCGGCAGGTGTAAAAATTATAAAAAAATATACTTCTTTTCTCATCTCTACCATCTATTTTTATACAACTTTTATAGCCAAAATACACAGAATTTTCAAAGAGGTTCCTGTTGAGTACCGTGGAAGTTTAGGGTGCTAATACCTTCCCTTTGCATAAACAATCCCAGAACTTAGATTCTCTCCCCCTCTTTTTGGTTATTCGCTATTTTCCAATTCCTTTGGAAATAATAAAATGCAGTGGCAACTTTTATTTTGATCTGTGCGAGTGAAGTCAATTCAATGGCTTAGTCTCAACATTTCTACTGCTATAGATAGGTATCCATGCATTTTAACATAGAGTAGAGACTTCCCTTTAAAAATTCAACCTTAGGGCCATCATTGTATGATAACATTAGGGGTATTGCTAAGCTAGTCTCCCTTATTTATTTTCCCTTTCTTTGCATATTGCATCTTAAAACTAAAACCTTCTTTTCTTGGAAAATCATAAAAACATCTCTAATGAACTTAAATCCTTCTTTAAGGTAAAAAATACAAAACAATCTTAATTGTTTGTGTGCCTTTTGGATTTATTTTAAACCCTTGTTAAGTTGATGTCTTACAACTTTTGCCATGATATTTTGTTATCTTTTAGACAATGTTTCTCCATCACATATGTTTGTCATCCTACCTTGATTCTCAATATCATTGTTAGGTGTGATGTTTTATCATCTGAATTGTTGATGTCTCACCATCTTTGTCATGTTATCTTGCTATCTTTTTGCCGATGTTTCACCATCACATATGTTTGTTATCCTACCTTGATTTTGAATATCATTGTTAGGTGTGATGTTTTATCATCTGAATTATTGATGTCTCGCTATCTTTGTCATGTTATCTTGCTATCTTTTTGCCTATGTTTCGCCATCGCATATGTTAATTATCCTACTTTGATTCTAAATATCATTGTTAGGTGTGTTGTTTTATCATCTGAATTTTGATGCCTCACCATCTTTTCCATGTTATCTTACTATCTTTTTACCAATGTTTCGCCATCGCATATGTTTGTTATCCTACTTTGATTTTGATATCATTGTTAGGTGTAATGTTTTATCGTCTTATCTGATATTTCTGTTATCATGCTGATGTTTTATCATCTTATCTGAGTTTTTGTTGCCATGTGATGTTTTGTCGTCTTGTATGATGTTTTTCCTTATTGATTATCGCTTTTATCTTTCTTAACTAAAAAAAAAAACAACCAAAATATCTGAGCCGAACTACGGCTGCTCTGATTCCTTAAAAGGGATACGCAGGCATTGGGGTAGGGCCCGAACGAGCACAACTTTTATTTTCCCTACATTATTGTCTCTTTTCTTTTGCATGCATTCCCTCCTTGCTTATTTCTTTAAAGCTTAGACATAGATTGTACACACCCTTAGATTAGAACAACAAGAGTGGATATCGTAGAGTACTACAAGTGTAAGGGGTGCTAATACCTTCCCCTTGCATAATAGACTCCATTACCTGATCTCTCAGTCGCAATACCATGATTTCTCCCTTCTCAGGTTTTCTAGATGTTTACCTTTCTCTTCGGCGGGATAAAAGATGTTCGTTGGCAACTTCATTAATTTCATTATCATATGACGGTTCAGCCGGTTGATTCAGAAGCCATGGAGCATAACTTTGGATTTTGAACATGTTTCATGACTTTATATGAATTTGGTTGAGAAATGTTTTTTAAATGACTCAAACTATCATTAAATTCCTATTCAACTGTTAAGATGTCTCAAGGGAATCAAGACTTATCATGGTAAGATGAAGCTTATGAGCAAAGTTGAAAATTTGATCAAAGGATCGCAAAAAGGTCACATTAAAACCCTAAAAGAGTGATTACATTGATTTAATTGGAAAATAATGAAATAAAAAATATTTTTGTGATATTTTTTTATATTCATAAAATAGACATTGATACAGAAATAGTGTGTAAAAAATTGTTTCAAAAAGACTAAATTTGAACCCCAGACCAAGAGGTTACAAGCGCGCTATGTATACCACTGGGGTGGTTGTTTCATATGGTTATAAAACAACACCCATTAAATGTATTATGATCCAAAATGTGAAATTTTGAAAATGCCAGCTCACCCTTCTTCTTCCCCGCGCTCAAACAGTAACAACAACATTACTTCACCAATTTTTATTTCTCGAAAATGCTCATTTCTCAACCAAATTGAAAGATGTAAACATCAAACTTGCTTAATTTTTGACAAGGAATTCTACCATGTATGTTTTCAAAGCTATAAATAACTGGTTAGGATGAATTTTGTTTGGTACCAAACTGAAACTCTAGTATTTTAGAGAAATCAATTCCAAAATTCTCATCACACAGTCAATTAAAATGCAATTAAATGACATGGATAGTTTCAGTAACCTGATGTCTACATATTATCTTCAGAAAGTATATGCTAATAATGTTTGTATCAAGATTTCAAAGTTTGATAAAACTTACATCTTGATGAAACACCAATGCCCTCTACATGATTTTCAGAAGCAATGTGATGCTTACTTTAGCTTCCTGGGACCTTGGTGAGTGTGTTGCAAACTTTACTTTATCTTGAAAGTGTCTGGATAAGTCTACTCAAGTCAAGTTGCAAAGTTGGATTTTGAAAATGGTGGATGTTGATAATGGAAGTTACAGTGGAAAATAGGTGTTTGGATCACTTATACATGATGTTAATGAAGTGTTTGGACAAAAGTTGCAAGGTTTGAGAGATTTGAAGATTTGGACTTCAAAGCTCAAAAATGGAGTTTTTAAGGACAATTCGAATTTGGGAGAGTTTAAGAGGGTTTGAGGGCTTGTGAATTAGTGTATTTGGTTTCAAATGAACTCATTATTTATAGGCAAACGTTTTGAGAAGTTGAAGTAACAAGATTCTTGAGATAACAAGTTATGGGTTGGTTCCAATGAAAATGGCAAGTATGTGAAAATGGTGGTTCCCATGGAGAGGTACACATGTGCTCTGATGTTTGTTGGGTGTAGGGAGGTTACTTCTTCACTTTAGGATAGAGTGTGATTAGAGGAAGCATAAGAGGAGCTTAATGCATTGACTTTTGCAAAAATCTTGATTTATGTGAATGGTAATGGTGCCTTTGTGCCATTAATGGAAAATTATCTTTGATAAAGTTTGCATCAAGTGGATAATGGTTCAAAAGCTTGTGTACTCTTCTTATTATAGGTAGATTTATAATATTAGAGGCATGAAAAATGAGATCTCTAAGGCTTTCTTGAAGATTTTATCTTATGGCTCAAAACAATGACCTCTAATTTAAGCAAAAATGGCCAACTTCATCTCTTCGAATCTCTCAGCTCAAGTATGATCTTTTCATTCTCTTAGATATTTTGGAAACTTAAATCAAGATCTTAAACTTTCGTGGTTACCACTTTGGCTAAATAAAAAGGGAAATTAATGAAAAATGGCCAAGAAGTTGAGATAAAAAAGTGATCAAAAATATTTCTAAGTGTTCGGTAAAAATATCAGAAATTCTAGGGCTCATATCTCTTAATACAAGAAATTTTTGAGGATCATCCCACAAGACAAAGTTATAGCATTCCTCATTCCCTACAACATTCATGTTGAAATTTTTCCTTGAATCAACTTGCATCTTGAGGAAACTTTCTTGTGAAATTAGGGTTTTCTAAGCACAAAATACTTGAATTTTTTCTAAGCACTTGGAAATCTTCAAGCTTTGACTTTTGTTGACTTTCTTGATCTTCTACATTCTTGATGATCAAGCTTGATGATTTTTAATGTGTTGATGATACTTTGACTTTAAAATTTAATGTTGACCAAAAGGGTCAAAGTTGACTTTTTCTTGTGATAGTTGACTTTCTTCAGATGAAATCAAATTCACTATAACCAAAAGAGATCTTATGAGCATGATACCAATTGAGATGATGTAATGACCATGAGATGGTGTTGTTGATGATACTTTGAAGAAGTAACCTTGAACTTCAATCTACCAAAAACCCTAATTCCTGACTTTTCACTAATGAGGGGCAAAACCCTAATTTTCTCAAACCATAATGATGATACCAAATGAAAGATGATGCTCTGAGAATGATGACTATGATGATACAAACTCTTGAGAGATGGGCATCTTCTTTTTTCAAAACCCTAATATTAAGGAAAATGTGATCCCATGCTTTGAGAACGCATGCAATGAATGATTGTGATGTAGACGAGGATGTATATGGAAATGAATGAATGTGAGATTTGAGTTAATTGTGCTTGAAACTCATATGGAAAATTTTGGCGTGAAACAGCTGCCCTTATTTAATCATCTTGAAACTGAATATGAGATTGGCTTCCGCCTTTCGAAAATTAGGGTATAAGGAGATTAAGTACTAAAATGAACCATAAAATTTGCATTTCAGGTTTTGTAATGTATGGTGACATACTGGGCTCCAATGATAGGACTCTTCCGGGGGACATATTAATAAACTGAGTGCCAAATGATATGGACTTAATAACAAGAAGGGGTATTGGACGCCAAATGATATAGACTTTACAAAAGCGGAAGTAAATCAAATGACAAATGACATGGGAAGATGATGAAAAGTTTTCCTAGATACAAAATAGTATGGACTTACAAAACAAATAGAAATTAAATTCCAAATGTAATGGATAAATGTTGAGAAGGTACCCTAAACGACAAATGGTTTGGAATTACAGAACAGATAGAAATCAAATTTCAAATGATATGGATAGATGATGAAAAGGTACCCTAGACGCCAAATGGTATGGACTTTGACATCAAAGGCCAAATTATATGGACAAATGATGAAAAGGTACCTTAGACGCCAAAGGGTATGGACTTAAAAATCAAATGCCAAATGATATGGACAGATGATGAAAAGGTATCCTAGACGCTAAATGGTATGGACTTAGAAATCAAATGCCAAATAATATGGACAAATGATGGAAAATTATCCTAGATGGAAAATGGTATGGACTTAGAAATAAAATGATCAGTCGAGACTGGGGAATATGACTCTACTAAGTATAGAAGTCACCACAGGCTCTACTGGGGAAAGAAACTCAATACTGCTGGGGAATAAGTTCTTTTTCTGGTAAAAGGTTTATGGAGAATTAATGGTAAGGTTACTGGGATAGTGTTAACCTGGTGTTTCAAGAGACGAACATTAGTATGGTTATTGGAGTAGTATTTATCTGGTGGTTGGAAAGCATACATCGATGGGGTCACCGAGAGATGAATAAAGTAATAAGGTTTTCGACATCGGTGGGGTCACAGGGAGATAAACAACTTAGTGGATGACATTTATAGGGTTATAGGGAATGACAACTCTGTTTAGAAAATAAAAAATTAGTGGGGTTACTGGCATTGGTAGGTTTACTGGGAAAAGATATGACAATAAGGTTACTGGGTGATGACTAGGTTTTGGAAAATAACCTGTTGGTGAGCAAATGTTGGGCTTTAGTATGGTTATTGGACCATGGATGAACCAGGTGATTGGAATGGAAAATGTTTCAGGTTATAGACATTAGTAGGGTTATCGGGTATCTACAAGAACGATTTGGTAAACAGTAAGGTTACTGGAAATAATAGGATTACCAGAAGACTTTAATCAGGTGATTGGGAAACAAAGCATATAGTAAGGATACTGGCAAGAGTAAGGTTACCGGAAAGTGACTGGAGACTTATGGAGATGATATTCTCTTCAAATATGTGTTATTGTCTTGGTTGGAGATTCTATCTGGCTTATGCTTAGTATACCTATTTTGAGTTTTTTTCCTTAGCATAATGCTCCACCTTTGTGGAAATGCTACACGTCTTGGGTGATGAAATTCTATGTAATGATGATTACTACATGCAACGTTTCGAAGCAAAGATATCTGCTGGAACTCAAAGGATAGATTCCTGACTTCTGCTTAGGAATGCCATTAATCTGGACAAAAATATCTGACAGGGAATGAAAGCCCCAAGATGAACACCAATACACTGGACTTATATTTCTGATATCTGCTGAGGACGACGATCCTGACTTCCCGGAATTCACTTCGAAACCACAAGGTTTTTAGCATGCGTCTTGACCTAACCTGATTGACCCTTGAAGAGGAGGAGATGCCCCTGAATATTTCCTTGTCCCATCCTATAGGGCTTTTGAATAAATATGCCTTGAGAAGAATTCCTAAGATCTGTGCAACTAGAAATAGTTTGCCCCAATATTATGAACCTTGCAACACTGCCACTGACTAAACAATGTTGGAGATGTTTTCTACTATGCTTCAGTGACTTCCCCTTATTACTCTGAATTTTGAGAGATTCTTCGAATATTGACATGACTGCCCCAAATTTACTGAACTTTTATTCAACTAAGTACTCAACTACTTCTCTGCCCTTTAGGGTAATCAATATTTGAAATACTTGTTCCCCTGCCTTTAGAGATTTGGAGATAAGTCCCTTGGGATGAATATATTCTTCATATGTTTCTAATCATGGAAGCTTCCTTTATGTCAAGCACTTTGCTTATATGCAAAGGATGTCTATTATGAGAATAAAAATTCTAACGCATTAGTTATGCAAGTCTTGAATATTCTTGAAAAGATGCTGCAAAACTCTGTGAACGAATCACCAGTTAGTGCAACTTTTAATTTTGTATGAAATATAACAAAAGAAATATGGTACAAACATAAATTTTTAGAAAAACTCATGAGATTTGAGAACGCTATCTCGTTGAAGTATGCTTTCAAAATAAACCCTACTTCAGTTAGGACTTTGGAGGGTTATAACGTGACCTGATTCATGGTTCTAGGAAAAAAAGATTTTAAGGCTCAAAGTTTATTGGTGCCAACCCATTCTTCGTGATGTTCTTTGTTGTACCCAAAATTTTTCCCTCTCGTATCACCCAACATATACTCATTGAAGACCTCAATCTTCTCAAGGATGCCCAAAGGTTGATCAAACAAACTCTCTCCTAAAGCAATGAATCTCCAACTAGGGTTGCCATTTTCATCAAGATGGGTGAGCTCCAAAAGCCTCAAATATTTTCCATGGTCCTAATATGTTCTCAAGATCATCCATGTCAAGTTTCATGCCTTGCACAAGAAGTTTGCTCAGTCAACTGCTCAAATGCCTGAAAATCAACTATGCTAGGTCAAAAGTCAATTGTGGGCCACATACAGTCAAACTTCACGATTTTTGGTCAACGTCAACATTTTGGAGTAACATCCATCATTTTATCAAGGGTTGATCATGATTCCTCAAGGAATACCCCAAATTCATCAAAACTCAAACGTTGTAAATAAGGGTTTCTATAGGAAAAGTCTACCAAACTTTGACCAGGCATAACTTTCTCATACTTTATCAGAAATTTCCCATACAAGGCTCATTTTTAAGAGAATTCAATTCCCTACAACTAATCTCCATCCCTCAAGTTCAAGAAATGCACTCATGAAAATATATAGATTCAGACATTATAGGTCCTTTTCAAAAGTCAACAAAAACACCTTTTGGGTCAAAGCTCCCTAAATGAACATGGAAGATCCAATTGAGATGAGATGAAAAGGGTTGTTTATAGGACATCCTAAGCTTTCTAAAAAGTCCAAAAACACCCTCTTAGGATTGAAGATGAGAGAGATATGCATTGCTAAAGTTGGTCAATTTTTGGAAATGTGCATAAAGTCAACATTGATCAAAATGACTTTTTTTTCTCCAAATGGGCCCATATTTTCTTGTTTGAAACTTGTTCCTAAGATGGCCCACGACCCCTGAGCTTATCCACCTATTATTTTATTATTTTTATTATTTATTTTGATTTTTTGTCCATTTAAATCAAAATAAATCAATTTAAATAATAGAATAATCAAATAAAATCAAAATTTTGATTTTGTAAGCATATTATGAGTCCATGAACATCAAGCAAATCAAATAAATCGTGCAAGGGCTGATTGGAATGGAAATGGCATGATTTAGCCAATTTTAGAAACAAAGAATATCACTTGCAAATCAACTCTTTTTCTCCCTCAATCTTCAAGATTTAAGTCAGTTTTGTTAACCTAATTCGTGCTACTACATATACATAACAAAACCTATTCAAAACAACAAGGATTGGGACGTGCGGCCTGCCTCTAAACCATGAACAAAATCCAATTTTTTGTCAAAAAGTGCAGAGTTCAATTTCTTTCACAAGCCGTTTCAAGCCGTTTCAAGGATTAAATCACGTTCCTGGACATTCATTGAAGCGTTTCCACCCATTGCCAGGCTCTGAAGCGCCAAGAATCACGTTATACATGCCTCACAGTTTGCCCCCTATTTGCAATTTAGATTTCATTAATTTACCCAACATAAACATGTTTTAATCATACATATGAGTTTGTTATCACGTTTGCAATGTTTCTGGATGGTTTAATCTGAGTATGGCTGCAGGAATGACACAATGCCATTGTTAGGGTTTCAAGGTCTCAATTTGGGGATTCCTTATAGAGGCGAAATTAGGTCAGATCAAGGGTACCAATGAACTCAGGGCATAATTTCTAGTTGATATATGCCCTTAGTTAGGATTTATTTGGCTTGTAGTACGTTTTTGAATGTTGCAGGGTTATAGCTATGGACAAAAACTATCACTATAGCCTTTAACGACAGTTTTGTCCGTAGGTAAAGGTTTGGTATCAAAGACGACAGTGCTGGGAAGAGGATAATGATGTGGCAACGCCTCACTGGCCAGTTTGAATATTGGCGCATCCTTTTGGGGCATGCCACCTTGTTTACATTATATTATTATTTGTTTATTATGTTAACGAATGAATCATGTAGCACAAATGGTAAAAGGCAGCGCTGGTGAGAGAATGGACCTAGGTTCGATCCCAGGTCCAGGCATTTTATTATTTTCCTAACATGCTTTGCAGGATCCCATGCACCTCACCTTCGAAGGGCCATCATGCGTCCTCAGGTCCATCCGTTGGATCTATCTCCAGCCAGATCTAATGCTCAGCATAGGCGGACCATGGTGAACCCCCAAGGACTAGCTACACTGAATCCTCGCGCAGTCATTGGGCTTGTATGATTTGGGCTTTACAAAATTCAGGCAGCAAACCCCCCCCCCCCCCCCCCCAAGGACTAGCTACACTTTAATGCTTTTTTTTTAATTTCTTTTATTGGTTTTAGTTATTTGTTTTAATTATTTTTGCAAAAAAATCATTATTTTTTAATTAAATCATGAAATCAAGAAAAACACAAAAACATTAGAATTAGTTTTTTTTCCATAAAATATTTAATTGTATTAATTAATTAGGTTAATTAGGTTAATTTAAATTCCTTTTTCATAATTAAAATTAATTAGAAATTAGGTTAATTTGTAAAAATTAATTACTTTCCCAAAATCCAAAAAAAAATTGTTTTTCTTTATTCACTAATTAGATTTCTTTGAATTTAATTGGTAATTTGCCGTACTTAATTTTGTCGCGCGTGATCTTTTTCCCTTATTTTTAAATTATTGTAATTGCTTCGAGATTGTAATAGTTTAATTAGGTCATTTACTGTCATTCCCTATTTACTGTTTTCATTCCCCAAGTTTTGGTTATGTAACCCCTTCCCCGAATCCTTGTAATAGCTAGGTGTTTTATTCTCGCACTTTACTTTCTGCTATTATAAACTACTAGATGTATGTATAATAGGCTTGTATGCAAAAGACAAATGAAATTAAAACAGTAGAAAACCTTAATTATGCAAAGATTAAATAAACTGAAAACAAAAACATGCACATGCTCACTCCTAGAGTTTGCCCCACTTCGGTTGCCTTTGGTAAACAATCATGAAGTATAGGGAATTTTAGTGGTCGCCCTCTAGTCTCAAAAGATCAAAAATGACCCATTTGAATGTTGCCTCGAAAATATCTTTAGGACTTTAGGGTAATTACTAAGGTTTCCTAACCATTGCTTCAATGATCGTAATTACCCCTTCGAATGTCCCTTAAAACTCCAATGATGAGTCTACCTACTCCTTAATAGTAGGATAGCACTGTCTAAAGAAAACGAGAACGAACAGTCTTTTTTGAGTAGGTAGAAACTCTTAAGTACTTGCTCAAAACAATAAAAAACTCTTTTACACAAACACTTTCAAAACAATTTTCAAAAACAACTTCGTCACACTCTTGAGGACAGATACAAGGGTTACCACGATGTTAAACAAAAACTTTTCAAAACACACAGAAGCAATTTAAAAATGAGCAAGTAACTAAGAGCCCGTGGAAAACCACGGATAGAAAGGGTGCTAACACCTTCCTTTTCTATAATCTACCCCCCCGTACTCAGAAACATCTTGAAAAAGTTTTTTTCTGTTCTTTTTCCTTTTTCTTTGTTGGATGAAATAAAAGTCGGTGGCGACTCTTTCTTACCGCGACATTTGCGAACAAAAAATGCAAACCAGTATAACAGTCGGTTCTGCCACCGTATTACAGAATTGGCGACTCTGTTGGGGACTAAACTTTAATTAAGTGGGGTATACCTTAGGATCAAGGTCATTTTAATTTCTTCTCTTGCTTGTCTTGATTGATTTACTTTTAAGGGTATTTGTTTGGGTTATGTAGATCCTAAAAACGGATCTGGGAACACCTTTTAAGTATGTAGCAATAAACTGTGAGGGAACTGTACGGGGTATACTGACATAGTTGAAGTAGTAGCTACGTTGATGCAACACTTTGGTTGGTACCGGTAGCCCTTGAGTAAATCATGGAGGATACGGGGCCGCTGCATGGTGTCATAAAGCGTCAACTGACCTTAGAACCTTTAATTGCACAACTTGTCCAGTAGGACGTAGCGAGATGGCTGCCTTTGGTGTATTCCCAAGGTCGACAGATACTCGATGCTACACTCATTGAGGTTTGACTCCTAAGTTTTGTTTGGTTGCGAGTCAATCGCCTATTGAACGAAGCTTGGAGGAAAGATTAGTGATATTGAGATCCCTTAGAACCCGATTACTATTTATAGGACAGGTTGAACCAATCCAGCTTCAAGAGGGTATGACCTTAAAACTCATGCAGGCTTTAAACCTAAGGACTTGGTGTGACTTGTCTGTTGCTTGCTATACATGTGATTTCTTAGCAAATCATGACATCATAAACATGGCATATCATACTAACCATTTCAAGGATTTTCTAGGGCTCATCTTTGCTTTGTTTTGTAGGACATGGCATCCGCCCACAGGAACACTATCCAGATTAACCTTGTGAAAGTACCTCCTCAACTAAAGGACTTAGCATTATGGATTCCTGAAAGCACTCCCTTCACTGAAAAACATGGTCGGCTTCTCAACTTGGTCACTTCAAAACCTGATGAAGAATTGTTAAAAGTGTTATTTCAGTTCTTTGATCATTTGCACCACTGCTTCACCTTCCCGGATTACCAACTAGTGCCTACTATGGAGGAATTTTCTCGATTATTAGGGGTACCTATTCTTGATCAGTTACCTTTAAACGGTATGGAAAGACATCCAAAGCCTAAAGAGATTTCATGAGTTATGTCCTTACAACGGTCTGATGTAGTGATAAATTGGGAAACTAGGGGAAGTGTCCAAGGAATCCCGATTAAATTTCTATTCGAGAAAGCTCACTATTTTTGGGATACCCTGGATTTACAAGCTTTTGAAGAGGTATTGGCACTCCTCATCTACGGGATGGTACTATTCCCTAACACGGACCAACTTGTAGATGTGAATGCGATTAAGGTTTTTCTGTCTCCTAATCCGGTGCCTACATTACTTGGGGATATTCTACACTCTCTGCATGCTCGCACTCTAAAGAGAAGGGGGACCCTTCTGTGTTGCACCCCTCTACTGGCTAGGTGGTTTATTTTGCACCTACCCAGGTCTATTTTGAAGAATGAGTAGGGTATGAAATGGTCTTATAGGCTGATGTCCCTTACACATTCAGACATTCATTGGTGTTCACGGTCCTCGGAAGATGTTACCATTATCGATCGCTATGGTGAATTCCCTAATGTACCTCTCTTAGGCATTAGGGGAGGAATCACTTATAATCCTTGTTTGGCACTGCGACAGTTTGGTTATGCAAGAAGGGATGGTCCTCACGATACACTTATCCAAGGAATCACCTTTGACTACGAGAATGATGCCCAAGGTTACCGTAAAAGGTTCATGCGAGCTTGGGGCATGGTACATAGAGTTGATAGCAAGACACTGGGGCATAAGAATTCCATCCCTCTTGAGCCTTATCTCAGATGGGTACAAGCCTGTGCCCAAAGTCTTATGATGCCTTACCCTGCCATCCTACCTATGATTATGGAACCGGTTGCTAAAAGAGACACTCATTCTCTTATTCTTCATCCTGACATGCCAACTGATCATGAGGAGTTACAAAAATCCCGGGTTCAACTTAAAGAGGAGCGGGATATATTTGAAACTCAATTCTATGCCAGTAAGAAGAAGGTCCTGGAACTCACTAGCCTACTTCATGAAGAAAGGAATATAAATGCCTACATTGCACCAAAGAGGATACGCTCATGGGAGACCTAATTTTCTTTTTGCTTTAAGTTTTGTTTTGTTTAATTGTAAGCTTAAAGGAAACTCTTTGTAACAATTCGAACTTATTAATACAATTAACGCGTGTTTCTTTTGGTTAAACAAATTTGAGCTTTTAAGAATCCTTGAAATCATTGCATATGCATATCATCCATGACATTGCATAAACAGGTACCATAATGGGTTTCTCATCTTCTTCGCTGTTTATTTTAGCAATAATGTCTTCTGAACAAAGCATCAAGGATCTCCACGCACAAAATGCCTAATTTCAGCACATGTTCGTAGCCTTAGCTAAAGGGAAGGAAGATCTGAAGGCCCTTATTCTGAAAGAGAAGAAGAAAAAGACCGCTGGTGTCCTTAATCTGGGCAGAAGATTCAAGGGGCCGTTGAAGCAACCAGTTGATATGACCTCCTCGTCCAAAGAAAGGGAGAATCAAGAGAGAGAGACAGGGGAGGAGGACCCTAGCCCTGAAGTTTCTGATAATGACATCGACTACAATGATGAATAGTATCCTCCCACTGAGGATAGATACAAATAATTAGAGGATCGGCTGAGCGTAATGGAGATCCAGAGAATACCAGGGCTGGATTTTGAAGAGTTGGGTTTGGTATTTGGAGTAGTCATCCCACATAAGTTTAAGGCTCCCGTTTTTGTGAAGTATGATGGGGTGTCTTGTCCCAAGCTTCATCTCCGTTCCTATGTGAGGAAGATTCAGCCTCACACTACTAATAGAAATTTGTGGATCCATTTCTTTCAGGACTATCTGTTTGGAACTCAACTTGAGTGGTTCTATCAGCTGGAGGGAACCAATGTCCGCAACTGGGAGGATTTGGCTGCTGCTTTTTATAAGCAGTATCAATATAACACAGACATTGCTCCTACCTTACTCAACTCCAGAGTATGTCCATGGGTCAAAGTGAAGGCTTTAAGGACTATGCACAGAAGTGGAGAGATTTGGCAAGGAGAGTCGAACCCCCTTTGTCTGATAGGGAGTTGGTTGACATCTTTCTTGAGACGCTGTCTGGTCCATTCTTCAATCACATGATTGGTAGCTCCTCAGCTAGTTTCACCGAGCTGATATTGACCCAAGAAAGGGTAGAATCTGGGATCCGGAGTGGCAAAATACTAAAAGATACCTCGTCAAGCTCAATGAAGAAGCCCTTCACGGGTAAGAAAGAGGCCAATGCCATTTATAGCCCAAGAGGTCAGAGAAGAGCTAAGCTCCATCCAACTGTAGGGGATGTGATAATACCTAGGCCTGCGGCTACTCAACAATGAAACAATCATCAAAGGGTAGAAAGAACACAAAAGAAGTTTACCCAGATTAACATGACGTTGACTGAGGTTCTACCCCATCTGTTAAGATCCAACTTGGCGACCTTAAAGGAGGCTCCCAAGAATCCTAACACCACCTCTCCTCGGTACAATCCAAACGCTCGGTGTGCTTACCATTCTGATAGTCCAGGCCACAATACAAATGACTGATGGGCTCTAAGAAATAAGATACAGGCTCTGATCAAGGCCAAGGAGATTGAGTTTGATTCTCCGGAGAAGCCTAATTTCATAACTGCTCCCATGCCCAAGTACAATTGTGGTGTTAATGCCATTGATACCAATATGTTTGTTACCTCTATTAATGAAGTATGCACTTATCTCATGACTGTCAAGAAGAATTTGTTGCTGGAAGGTTTATTTCTGAGTTGTGGTGAAGGTTCCCATATATGTTCATCTCTTCCCTTTGGTTGCTATTTGCTGAAAGCAGGTGTTCAACGCCTGATGGATAACAGAGATTTTGTTTGAAAAGACTCTGATTCCGACTGTTCCGTATGAAGACGTTGCTATCATAACCATTTCCACCAATCCTTCCAAGGTCTCCTCTAAAAGACCTGTTAGGATTACACCTGCTCCAAGAATTGCTCCGTTGATAATCACTTTTCATGGTCCTGTACCGTACTCCTCGGACAAAGCTGTCCCTTGGAATTATGGCGCCGACGTTTACTATCATGGCATCAAACAGGATTTGAATACTGAAGAGTCTGATCCCAATGTCAGTAACATTGTCGGGACCAGCAAAGTTACCCGAAGTGGAAGGGTTTTCTCTCCCGAGATCTCCCCGAAGACTGTCACAAAGCCTGTTGTTATTTCGTCTGTTGTTCCTGCTGGTACTTCAGCTACTACTCCTATCCTTACTCCAGTTTTTACCCCTACCGATGAGTCATCTGGAACTCGGGGCAAAGAAGCTATAAGTGAGTCTTCCCGGACGGAGGCACCTAGAAAGGTTGTTGTGGAATCCTCTAAGCAAGAAATAGAGGAAATTTTAAAAATAATCAAGAAGAGCGACTACAATATGGTCGAGCAGCTGGGGCAGACCCCTTCGAAGATATCAATGTTATCTCTGTTGTTGTGTTCTGTGATCGGTGGATCTGGAACTGACTGTTTAATGCTGGTTCGCGAAATGTCGCGGAAGCAAGAGTCGCCACCGTCTTTTATTTTCTCCAAATGGAAAGGACAAAAGCACAGAAAAATTCCTTATTGAGATTAGTTCTCGGTTCGGGAGGTAGATTTATAGAAAGGGAAGGTGTTAGCACCCTTTCTATCCATGGTTATCCATGGGCTCTTAGATACTTGCTCATTTGTGTTTTCAAAAGGTTTGTTTGCTTTTCAACTGTGGGTTTAAAAAAAGTTTCGTTTAAAATTTCAGTTCGACTCTCGTATCAGTCCTCAAGAGTGTTTGAAAAGTTGTTTTTGAAAGCTTTTTGAAAAGTATCATTGTGAAAAGAGTTTTGATTTGTTTTGAATTAGAGCAAGTATCTACGAGTCATCTACCTACCCTAAGGGATTCGTCTGTGTAAATGTCCTTAAAGTAGTGTCATCCCACCATTGAGAGGTAGGTAGTACCACTGTTGGAGGTGTTCGGGTCAATTCGAGGGTTCGGGACATTGTGGCCACCAGAGCAATATGAAGACACCTTAGAAGCTACCCTCATGCCATGTTCATGGACATGAGGACTTACTAAAACGTCCTCTACTCGACGACCACGTTTCGAGGGGCAAGGCAACAGTGAGGCGTACCCTAGGGGTGGTGTGTGAATTGTGTGTCATTTTCAATTACATTTGTCTTGTTCATGCATTGGTGATCTACGCTTTGTTTTTATTTTTGGCATTCATTCTTTCATGTGGTTATTAACAGTTAAAAGATGCGGGGAGATAAAAGTCCTAAGCTATTACAAAGGCGCGGGTCTACATCGCCAAATTAAACCAAGACCCGATGTGAATAAAATAAAGTGCGGAAAAATAAATATCCTAATTAATCTATTACAAGGCTTTGGGGGAATACATGAAATTTACAAAAGGGAAATAAAAGTAAATGTGCGAAAAAGAAATATAATCAAATGCGAAGGCATTGGACCCTTTAAAGAAATTACATTACAATTAATAAATTAAGTAAGTTAAATAAGAGAAAGAATTTTTTTGGAGTTTTTTGTATTTATGGAGTTTAATGAGAAAATTAAATTGGAATTAAAAACCCTAATTCTAAACTATTTTTAATTTATTAAAAAAAATGTTTAAGTTGTACCTAGTTTTAACCTAATTATTTAATGATAAATTTATTTACAAAATAATTAATAATTAAATATGGTAAAAGAAAAGAAAAAAAGAATAAAAGCATTAAAACCCTAATTTCTACATTTTTAGTTATTAAGAAATATTTAAAATTAAACCTAAAGTTAAAACTAAATTAATTATTACATTTATTTACAAAATAAAACATTAATAAATTAAATAATAAAATATATTTTTATTTTTTGACTTTCTGATTTTTTTTGGTATTTTTATATTAAAAGATTAATTTTATGGAATTAAATAAAACAAAGAATATAATTAAAATAAATAATAGAAAAGAATAAAAATAGAGAAAAGAAGGCAAACATGGGGGGTTTGTTGACCCTTTTGGAGGTATTTTCCAAGCAATTTTGGCCCATTTGAAGGAGGCCTGGTTGATTTTTGATGGTCACGTGTAGACCCCTGGACTGAGGTGCATGATGGAACTCATATCTTGGCTTTTGGATTGATCTCAGGAGACATGTGGCAAGCACCAGCGCTGGATGTTTGGTGGACTTCTGAACATGTTGAGTACCTAATCACGTTATGAGAAAAAATAGAAGGAAATATGGGGGACCTGGGGATCGAACCCAGGTCCCATTGCATGCGTGACACCTCACTCACCAACCAGCCAAATGCGTTTGTTTGATATATAATGGAAAGGAATTATTATGAAAGAGAAATAAGAGTTAGTGGTGATAAATGAAAACACGCGCAAAATATTTGAATTACCCAGTCCTAGGCTTACACCTCAGCGTCATCTCCACCATGCCTTTGCTTTTTGCCTGAAAAATACATCAAATAGCGGGGGTTTTGAACCCCCACTAACCATAATATAGGAAAATAGCGATTAGCTCCTGGGCAATGATAAATTAGGCGCGAGGTATGAGAATGATTCGTTGGAATGTCACGAATCCAATGGCGTTGGTCTCATGATCTAATTTTTCCATATGTAAAAGTCCCCAATTTCACATCTTTGAAAACCTAGAAAACTTCCATGGCAGATTCTCGTACAGGGCACAAAAACTCAATTAAATGATGCCAACAGATTTAGAACAACCATATTAGTATAAATCAATAAGAAAAATGCAAGGATGATGCGTATAAATTAAAACACGAATATGAAAAATGTCAAGAACAGGGCGACCTCATTCTACCAATTCTTTGTGTATGGAGGCTTGAAACGTATTGGGTTATGATCAGAGAGGTCCCAGCAAGCTTTTGAGATACTTTCCATGCCTTGAAATGCCTTCAAACTATGAAAACAGATTTGAAGTTTTTTAAGAAAAAGTGAGTTTGTGTTCTTAGGTTCTAGCGCAGCATTCAGGTCTTCAGCATTAGGGTTGTGTTTGTGTATGTATATGGAACGAATTAGGGTAGAAATCCAAGTCCATAAACCCTTGCATTGATGTTTTTGAGATTTGATTTTCATGTAATCTTTTCCAATCTTTTTCATGCCCTTTTTGATACCAATCATGGCCAAATCTTTCCATATTAATGATGCACGAAATCTTGAGGTTTTATGGAGAGAATATGCTGCAAAAAGAGATTGGAAAACATGTGTTTAGTATTTTTGTCATATTTTATTTAATTAAATGAATTAATAATAATAATAATTCAAATAATTAATAAAAAATGATAAAATAACTCCCTTCAAAGTCAATGGGTCGTGCATAGCCTTTGGGTGATGATTCTTGGAAGAAATTGTGGCCCATTAGCAATTTTGAGGCATTTGAAGCAAAGTTGACTTTTCAAAATTCCCAAAAATTTCCCAACTTCCACAAGGCATATCTTGCTAAATTTTTAAGCTTTGATCATGTTTTTGGACATTTTGGAAAGGTCTTGTAGTCCTCTAACCAATTCCTTTGGTCCCATGTCATTTTGATTTACCAATCTCAAGTTATGGTCTTTGACTTAAAGTCTCTTTTTGTTGACTTTTGAAAATGACCTATAATGTTGAGATTGATAACTTTTTGTGAGAGCATTTCTTGGACTTGAAGTGTGAAGAGGAGTTGTAGGAAATGTCATTCTCTTCAAAATGAGCTTTGGATGGAATTTTTCTGATAAACCATGTGGAAGTTATGCCTTGGTCAAGTTACAGTTGACTTTTTCAACTGTCCAAATATGGAAACTTTTGCATCTTGAGACTTTTTGAGCCATGCTTTGAGAATCATGATCAAGCATTGACCAAATGATGTTTGTGGCTTCAAAATAAGATGTTGACCAAAAATTTGAACTTTTGACTGTCAAATAACCATTTTACCCCTACAGTTGACTGCTGAGCAATTAGGGCATTTGACTGTGCAATTTTGTGCTGTGAGTCTTGAAACTTGACATGAGGATACTTGACAATGTTTGTAGACATGTGGGACTTGTTTGGACCCTTGAAAACTTCAACTTCTTTGCCAGAACCAAAACCCTAGTTTTTTTTACTGTTAGGAGGCCCTTGAACTGTGCAACCTTTGGGAGATTTTGAAGCATGCTCTTAGCAAACCTTGAAGGATATGGGAGGGAAAATTTTGGGGTACAACAGTTGCCCCTGTTCAATCTTCTTAGACCTGAGGATGCAGATTGGCTAACGTGCCTTTCGTAATCCGAAGGTGGAAGATGATTGAACACTAGAGTGCCAAGAAATTTGCGCTCACATAGTAGTGTGATGGTGGGAATGGGCTTACAGATGCCATTTGGAGATTAGTGGGTAGGAAGATGGGCTTATAGATGCCATGCTGAGAGGTGATGGATAGGGGGATGGGCTTATAGATGCCATCTGGGTGTCGATCGCGTAAGGGATTCCTTAGCGAGAACTTGCGTACTTGAAAAAGAAAATGAGTACCTGGCCTGTTACAGGAGCTGGTCTTCAAACTCTTATGTAGATGTGCCCTGACAGGTTACAGGAATTGGGTCTGGAGCTTCAAAAGGTTATGAATGAACCAGGGATGGTCACTACCTCAACGGAACGGTGAGAGAACTTTGGATGATTACTACCTCAACAGGAACGCTGAGAGAATCTTGGGGCGATTACTACCTCAACAGGAACGCTGAGAGAATCTTGGAGTGATTACTACCTCAACAGGAATGCTGAGAGAATCTTGGATGTCTTCTACTGGGATAAGAATCAGGGAGATCTTAGGGTCGATCTGACTGAACCGGAGAAGGCCTTTGACTGGGTAAGAATCAGGAAAATCTTAGGGTTGATTTAACTGAACTGGGCAAGGTCTTGGAATATCTTCAATTGGATAAGAATCAAGGAGATCTTAGGGTCGATCTGACTTAACCAGAGAAGGCCTTTGACTGGATAAGAATTAGGAAAATCTTAGGGTCGATCTGACTGAACCAGAGAAGGCCTTTGACTGGATAAGAATTAGGAAAATCTTAGGGTCGATTTAACTGAACCGGACAAGGTCTTGGAATATCTTCAACTGGATAAGAATCAGGGAGATCTTAGGGTCGATCTGACTGAACCAGAGAAGGCCTTTGATTGGATAAGAATCAGGAAAATCTTAGGGTCGATTTAACTGAACCGAACAAGGTCTTGGAATATCTTCAACTGGATAAGAATCAGGGAGATCTTAGGGTCGATCTGACTGAACCAGAGAAGGCCTTTAACTGGATAAGAATCAGGAAAATCTTAGGGTCGATTTAACTGAACCGGACAAGGTCTTGGAATATCTTCAACTGGATAAGAATCAGGGAGATCTTAGGGTCGATTTGACTGAACCAGAGAAGGCCTTTGACTGGATAAGAATCAGGAAAATCTTAGGGTCAATTTAACTGAACCGGACAAGGTCTTGGAATATCTTCAACTGGATAAGAATCAGGGAGATCTTAGGGTCGATCTGACTGAACCAGAGAAGGCCTTTGACTGGATAAGAATCAGGAAAATCTTAGGGTCGATTTAACTGAACCGGACAAGGTCTTGGAATATCTTCAACTGGATAAGAATCAGGGAGATCTTAGGGTCGATCTGACTGAACCAGAGAAGGCCTTTGACTGGATAAGAATCAGGAAAATCTTTAGGGTCGATTTAACTGAACCAGACTAAAGTCTTGAAATATAGCTGAGAACTTAACTGGATCTTTCCTGAAAGGTAAAGGTCAGTCATATGCAATGCATGATATGGATCAAGCAATGATGTTCTCAACATAAATGAGATTTGTAAGATATGATGCATATATGCATGCTATAATGTATGGAAATGTGATGTTTATGAACGTATATTTTCGCCTAGGAAAGTAAATCCTTGACGGGTGCCGGGAAGTCACTCCTGGGCTGATGTTGAAGAGTAGAATATTTGTTTCCGCTGGGGATGATAGTTGCAAGAATACCGGTAGGAGCAAATAACTCTGTTGGGGAGTGAACTTGGCGAAGAGATTACTCTGCGGGGAATAACTACTCTAGCGACCTTGCTGGGGAACAATACTTTGTGGGGAGAGAGGTACTTTGCTGGAATGTTGATGGTAACTCCGCTAGGGATACCGTTGTTATGTTGGAAGTGTTAATAGACTCCGCTGGGGATAAGAAGACTGTGCCGAGTACGATCTTTCCGTGGCTCTTGGCTGAGGATAACCCAGTTATACTCTGGTAGGGAAATAACCTTTGAATAAAGCCGGGAGACGCGTTCATGCTCTGCGAGGGACAAGCTTCCAGAATCTACTGGGGATAAGCTTACTGCTTGGGGAGATGGATCCCAACTTTCCTGGGGAAACTGGATTGGACTCTCCTGGGGAAGTTTTTTGAGATATATTTTGTAAGTTGAAAAAGGGAACCTATGTAGGGTTGCCTGATGATGAGCTCGTGTAAAACTTTATCTTTGGAAAGAGAGAACCTGTGTAGGGTTACTGATGACGAGTTCGTGTAAAACTTCTGGAGGAACCGGGGTAAGGTTGTCTTGAGAATAAGTTCGTGTAAAACTTCTTCTGAGAGAAAAGGAACCGGTGTAGGGTTGCCTGATGGTGATCAAGTGGATGATTGTCCTGTTTGGTTTCAGATATTACCCACGATCAGTCGTCCACTGATTTTTCTTGGCTTGTTACCAATGTTGATCTGGAATTTGTAAAGGTAGACGGTAATCATCTTTATATTGATCTTTCCTTGGTATCTTGGTTGACAGAGCAATTGGATCGCCTGGACAACTCATTATTGCCCCTGTTTCTGAGGTGGGAGAGGAAGACCTGTGAGGTGCTGATAGTTGTTGATGGACAAACCTTCTTCTGGCAGGCCGGTGACAAGATGACGGGACATAGTCGTACGCTTTGATCCCTAACTTTTGCCTGGACCGCCCTTTCGGGTTTTCGGTCCACCGGGATGCCCATTTTTGCCCAAGCCGCCTTTTCAGGTTTTCGACTTGCCGGGTGTACAGATTTTTTTCATTTCATCCCTTATTTTTGCCTAGGTGTGTCAACCTAGCGGGTCTTTGATTATGCGCAGTATTTTTTCGACTATGTCCATGCTCTCAGAGTGTAGGGAAGTGCCCCTGTTGTTGTGTTGCCATGCCACCAGAAGATCTTCGTTTGATCGTCCAATGCCCCAAGTGACTTAGACGGAGATTTGCCCCAGGCTATTTGGCATTTGAGAGATTCTCCGAATCTTGACTTAACTGCCCCAGATAATGGACCATGATCATGTCTGCCCCTTGGTTGGAAGTACTTTTGTTCACTTAGATATTCGTCGTGCAAATTTCTCTACTGTTCGAACAAATAGTCATATGCAAGCAATGTTATATCAGAAATGCAAAGCTTATGTCTGTCTTGAAGTTTTTGAAAATGCATTTTTTTTCTAAAAACAAGTGAATTTTTGTAAATTGTGATGTCAACTCATTATTTCACCGCAAGCCTTAAGGAGTCAGGATACCTTTCGTAACAGTATACTTTCGAACTAACCCATGCTTCAGCTAGGACTTTTGAGGGTTATAACGTGGCCTGGTTCACGGTTTAAGAAACAAAGGATAAGGCTCAAAATGTATTTGTACCCACCCGCTCTTCGTGATGTTCTTCAAACCTAAACTCAGTTGACCGTGCGTTAGACCTTGTTTGAGTCTTTGTCCTGATATTCTGGTGATGGTTCGGATATTGACAGTTTATTTTGAATAGGCAGTCATTTCCTTTTTTGTTGAGGGTTTGTAGGACCTCTTTCTTTTTTGATTTCGTTATCCCTGTTTTTTGCCTGAACTGTTTCTTTTGTGATTACAGTCAGCGGGATGCCCCAGTTTTGTAAGTCTCCTTCATAGGTTTTGACTTAAAGGGCTTTTTGATTTTGGTAATGACTGCCTGTCTGTATGATTGTTCAGAACCATCACTGTCTTTTGTTTTGTAAGAACCTCTTTGGTGCCATTTGTTATGCACTTGGATCAACAGAGAGAACTACCCTGCCCCAGGTTATGATAAAGGGTTTTAATTTTCGAAAAGAAAAACTCCTACTTCTTTGGCTCAGAGGGGTTGACGAGGGATTATCTTCCTTATAACTCCAGTGTTTAGGGATTGAAACAATGCATGTACCTCATCAGCGGGGTCTGTTCAAAAGCATACTGTAAAGATCGTGGTATCGTTTTCGTCATCCTCCCTCAAGAGGCTTAGAATTATTGAGAGTTGACATCAAAAAATGAAAGCAATTTTGAAAATAGCGAATGCGAATATATTGATTCAAAATAGACATAAGCGATGCATTAATGGAATAACAACATTTAACATGAATAAATGTTTAAACAATCAAAGAACAACACAACTTGAACATCCGAATGAACAAAAGTTTTCTAGTCTCAGGGCTTGTCACTTCAAATGGTGAGCCTTGGAGGGATGGTAGAAAAACTCAGCCTAACCATCTTGTGTGAACTCCAATGCTCCTTCATCAATCAGGTCCTGGATCTTGTTCTTCAGGGCCCAACACTCATTTGTATCATGTCCTGGACTGGCAGAGTGGTAGGCACACCTTTTATTGGGGTGATAGGTAGGAGATGATGTGTTGGGGTTCCTAGGATGAGCCCTTAATGTGATCAGATTCAATCTCAACAGGCGTTGTAAAGCTTGAAACAACGACATATTGAGCTGGGTGAATTGCCTCCTGGGCTTGTCTGGCTGAAGCTGGTGAGGCTGATGCTGAATTTGTGACATTGAAGCCATTTGAGGAGCTCTCTTATCCTCTTGCCTCAAAGGTGGTTAAATGATGACTGGCCCTCCCACCTTAGATGTTTGCCCCAGTTGGTTATCCCAAAGCAGTTGGTTGACGAGAACCCCGAGCTCTTCTTGTCTTTGAGCCAAAACCTTGAATGATAGTTACCTGCCCCAGCATCTGGGCTCTCATTGCATCCACCTCGGCTTGCAGATGTTTCAGCCGTTCGTCTTTATCATCCTCAGCACTATTCCTGACCAAGGTCCCCATGAGAAGGGTTCTCAGCTCTTCCTGCCCCTTGGATAGATTCAGGAGGATTTCCTCGAACCGAGTCTCTTGAGCATGAAGGTCCTGGTTGTCTTGTTGGCAAGCCATTGCTGAAATAAACAGCGGAGATGGTAAGTGACCTGTCAAAAGGGTACCTGTTATGCAATGATATGTATGTATATATATGCGATGTTTTCAAGGATCTTGCGGGGTAAACAAGAAAATTGTTAGAATTTGAATCCAGTAGCTTGATTGAAGGAACTGCGTATTGTTGAGAGTCCTTCTTCAAGGGTCAAGGCTCACCATATCAAGTGGGTCATAGCCCCTGACAACCTTGGCTAGAGGAAAATAAATCCCCTTTGCCCCTTGCCAGACATGTTGGTTCATCATGACCTGCATCACAAGCCCTTGAGATCCTTGAATTGGGTTAGTCCTTATGTAGGATGTATGCCATGGTCATGATGTTATGATGTTATGCTATGCATGTGGTGATGTAGGTAAGCCCTGTTATGAGTCCCAATTAAGGACTGTAAACAAAACCTGCAAGAAACTCAAGTGTCAGATAACAAGCATGCAAATAGTCAAGTTGGACAGCACACAAGTCACACAAGACAACCTTTAGAGTTTAGGCCAGCATGGGGTCTAGGTATTACCCTCTTTCAGTTTGTTGGTTAAGACATGTCCTATCAGAAGTAACCGGGTTCTAGAGGATCCCAATATCACTGACTACCCTCAATCGGTCATAACTCCAGCATCGCAATCTTTTCTTGCGGCCAGAACCATCACGAGAGTTTAGCCTCAATGGGCGTAGCATACTGCTACTGTTCTATTGGCCAAGTTGGGTCATTTAAGGTTCTAAGGTCGGTTGGTGCTTAATGACTCCTCAGAAGACCCATATTCTCCTTGTTGCGACACAAGGGATATCGGTATAGACCAAGGTGCCACACCAACATAGCCACTGCTTCACCCATGTCGGTCTACGCCGGACAGGTCCCTCACAGCTTATGCTACCTAACAGGGTATTCCCCAGATCCGGGTTAGGATCTATGTAACTCCGACGCAACCCACAGTAATAAAGCAAACAAGCACAACAATTGAAAACACAAGTGATCTTAGTCTTAAGGTACACCTCACTTTTAGCATCCCCAGCAGAGTCGCCAGTTCTGTGATCGGTGGATCTGTAACTGACTGTTTAACGCTGGTTCGCGAAATGTCGCGGAAGCAAGAGTCGCCACCGTCTTTTATTTTCTCCAAATGGAAAGGACAAAAGCACAGAAAAATTCCTTATTGAGATTAGTTCTCGGTTCGGGAGGTAGATTTATAGAAAGGGAAGGTGTTAGCACCCTTTCTATCCATGGTTATCCATGGGCTCTTAGATACTTGCTCATTTATGTTTTCAAAAGGTTTGTTTGCTTTTCAACTGTGGGTTTAAAAAAAGTTTCGTTTAAAATTTCAGTTCGACTCTCGTATCAGTCCTCAAGAGTGTTTGAAAAGTTGTTTTTGAAAGCTTTTTGAAAAGTGTCATTGTGAAAAGAGTTTTGATTTGTTTTGAATTAGAGCAAGTATCTACGAGTTATCTACCTACCCTAAGGGATTCGTCTGTGTAAATGTCCTTAAAGTAGTGCCATCCCACCATTGAGAGGTAGGTAGCACCACCGTTGGAGGTGTTCGGGTCAATTCGAGGGTTCGGGACATTGTGGTCACCAGAGCAATAGGAAGACACCTTAGAAGCTACCCTCATTCCATGTTCATGGACATGAGGACTTACTAAAACGTCCTCTACTCGACGACCACGTTTCGAGGGGCAAGACAACACTGAGGCGTACCCTAGGGGTGGTGTGTGAATTGTGTGTCATTTTCAATTACATTTGTCTTGTTCATGCATTGGTGATCTACGCTTTGTTTTTATTTTTGGCATTCATTCTTTCATGTGGTTATTAACATTTAAAAGATGCGGGAAGATAAAAGTCCTACGCTATTACAAAGGCGCGAGTCTACATCGCCAAATTAAACCAAGACCCGATGTGAATAAAATAAAGTGCGGAAAAATAAATATCCTAATTAATCTATTACAAGGCTTTGGGGGAAATACATGAAATTTACAAAAGGGAAATAAAAGTAAATGTGCGAAAAAGAAATATAATCGAATGCGAGGGCATTAGACCCTTTAAAGAAATTACATTATAATTAATAAATTAATTAAGTTAAATAAGAGAAAGAATTTTTTTGGAGTTTTTTTTGTATTTATGGAGTTTAATGAGAAAATTAAATTGGAATTAAAAACCCTAATTCTAAACTATTTTTAATTTATTAAAAAAAATGTTTAAGTTGTACCTAGTTTTAACCTAATTATTTAATGATAAATTTATTTACAAAATAATTAATAATTAAATATGGTAAAAGAAAAGAAAAAAAGAATAAAAGCATTAAAACCCTAATTTCTACATTTTTAGTTATTAAGAAATATTTAAAATTAAACCTAAAGTTAAAACTAAATTAATTATTACATTTATTTACAAAATAAAACATTAATAAATTAAATAATAAAATATATTTTTATTTTTTGACTTTCTGATTTTTTTTGGTATTTTTATATTAAAAGATTAATTTTATGGAATTAAATAAAACAAAGAATATAATTAAAATAAATAATAGAAAAGAATAAAAATAGAGAAAAGAAGGCAAACATGGGGGGTTTGTTGACCCTTTTGGAGGTATTTTCCAAGCAATTTTGGCCCATTTGAAGGAGGCCTGGTTGACTTTTGATGGTCACGTGTAGACCCCTGGACTGAGGTGCATGATGGAACTCATATCTTGGCTTTTGGATTGATCTCAGGAGACATGTGGCAAGCACCAGCGCTGGATGTTTGGTGGACTTCTGGACATGTTGAGTACCTAATCACGTTATGAGAAAAAATAGAAGGAAATATGGGGGACCTGGGGATCGAACCCAGGTCCCATTGTATGCGTGACACCTCACTCACCAACCAGCCAAATGCGTTTGTTTGATATATAATGGAAAGGAATTATTATAAAAGAGAAATAAGAGTTAGTGGTGATAAATGAAAACACACGCGGAATATTTGAATTACCCAGTCCTAGGCTTACACCTCAGCGTCTTCTCCACCATGCCTTTGCTTTTTTCCTGAAAAATACATCAAATAGCGGGGGGTTTGAACCCCCACTAACCATAATATAGGAAAATAGCGATTAGCTCCTGGGCAATGATAAATTGGGCGCGAGGTATGAGAATGATTCGTTGGAATGTCACGAATCCAATGGCGTTGGTCTCATGATCTAATTTTTCCATATGTAAAAGTCCCCAATTTCACATCTTTGAAAACCTAGAAAACTTCCATGGCAGATTCTCGTACAGGGCACAAAAACTCAATTAAATGATGCCAACAGATTTAGAACAACCATATTAGTATAAATCAATAAGAAATATGCAAGGATGATGCGTATAAATTAAAACACGAATATGAAAAATGTCAAGAACATGGCGGCCTCATTCTACCAATTCTTTGTGTATGGAGGCTTGAAACGTATTGGGTTATGATCAGAGAGGTCCCAGCAAGCTTTTGAGATACTTTCCACGCCTTGAAATGCCTTCAAACTATGAAAACAGATTTGAAGTTTTTTAAGAAAAAGTGAGTTTGTGTTCTTAGGTTCTAGCGCAGCATTCAGGTCTTCAGCATTAGGGTTGTGTTTGTGTATGTATATGGAACGAATTAGGGTAGAAATCCAAGTCCATAAACCCTTGCATTGATGTTTTTGAGATTTGATTTTCATGTAATCTTTTCCAATCTTTTTCATGCCCTTTTTGATACCAATCATGGCCAAATCTTTCCATATTAATGATGCACGAAATCTTGAGGTTTTATGGAGAGAATATGCTACAAAAAGAGATTGGAAAACATGTGTTTAGTATTTTTGTCATATTTTATTTAATTAAATGAATTAATAATAATAATAATTCAAATAATTAATAAAAAATGATAAAGTAACTCCCTTCAAAGTCAATGGGTCGTGCATAGCCTTTGGGTGATGATTCTTGGAAGAAATTGTGGCCCATTAGCAATTTTGAGGCATTTGAAGCAAAGTTGACTTTTCAAAATTCCCAAAAATTTCCCAACTTCCACAAGGCATATCTTGCTAAATTTTTAAGCTTTGATCATGTTTTTGGACATTTTGGAAAGGTCTTGTAGTCCTCTAACCAATTCCTTTGGTCCCATGTCATTTTGATTTACCAATCTCAAGTTATGGTCTTTGACTTAAAGTCTCTTTTTGTTGACTTTTGAAAATGACCTATAATGTTGAGATTGATAACTTTTTGTGAGAGCATTTCTTGGACTTGAAGTGTGAAGAGGAGTTGTAGGAAATGTCATTCTCTTCAAAATGAGCTTTGGATGGAATTTTTCTGATAAACCATGTGGAAGTTATGCCTTGGTCAAGTTACAGTTGACTTTTTCAACTGTCCAAATATGGAAACTTTTGCATCTTGAGACTTTTTGAGCCATGCTTTGAGAATCATGATCAAGCATTGACCAAATGATGTTTGTGGCTTCAAAATAAGATGTTGACCAAAAATTTGAACTTTTGACTGTCAAATAACCATTTTACCCCTACAGTTGACTGCTGAGCAATTAGGGCATTTGACTGTGCAATTTTGTGCTGTGAGTCTTGAAACTTGACATGAGGATACTTGACAATGTTTGTAGGCATGTGGGACTTGTTTGGACCCTTGAAAACTTCAACTTCTTTGCCAGAACCAAAACCCTAGTTTTTTTTACTGTTAGGAGGCCCTTGAACTGTGCAACCTTTGGGAGATTTTGAAGCATGCTCTTAGCAAACCTTGAAGGATATGGGAGGGAAAATTTTGGAGTACAACATGTTCCGAAGCTCATGTAAAGGATTTGATTGCATTCCTCAAGACTGTGCATGTGCCGCAAGAAACCTCCTCCGACCAATTCAAGGACTGTGTGGCCAGTTTGGCTGCTGACAATGGTTTGGGTTTTTCAGATGCCGATCTGACACCAAAGGGGAGAAAGCATAATGATGCTCTGCATGTCTCGGTCGAATGCATGGGCACTACTATGGCTCATGTGCTAGTTGACACTGGATCTTCACTGAATTTTCTGCCTAAGAAGGCTCTTGATTGGCTAGATTGTGAAGGCTTGACCTTAAAGCCCAGTAATATTATGGTGAGGGCTTTTGACGGATCAAAAAGAATGGTGCATGGGGAGGTGGACATCCCTATCAAAGTGGATTCTCAAACCTTTGGGTCCACCTTCTACATGATGGACATCAGGCCGTCATACTCTTGTTTGTTAGGTCGCCCTTGGATCCATGAAGCTGGGGCTGTTACTTCTACACTGCACCAAATGCTGAAGTATCCGGTGAAGGGAAAGATTGTTACTATGCATGGTGAAGAGGAGTATATGGTAAGCCACCTAAACTATTTCAGGTATGTGGAGATGGACGGGGAATTCATAGAGAATCCTTGTCAAAACCTTGAAGAGGTTCCCCAGATTATTTCATCAAACGAGACTATCACCAGAACCAAACCTCCTTTGAAGATGGCTTCTCTTAAGGACGCCATAGTAGTAGTTGAAGAAGGAGCTCAAAGGGCTGTTCGACGCGCTCGGGCCGAAGGACCTCCCCTATGCATCAACAATCATGGGGTAAACGCTATTGAAGATAGTGATGAGAATTCTGATATTGACAGCTCGATCTACCCTACTACTAATGGTGGACCTAGTAACTGGACGGCTAGAGATTTTTTGCCAATTTCTTTTGTTCAGCAGTAATTGTCTTACTTGTTTTTCGAATTTGTAATAAACAATTTAAACTCTATGGCCTTGTGTCTTACCCGAGGCACAATGGTTCTATTTGTGAGGGTTATTATATGTCATTTCCATATGTCATCAATAAAACATTGGACATTTCTTGCATACAAATTTTGCACTCTCTATTTTTTCTTTTCTGCTTTTCAATACAACTATGCTCTTACACACACACTCACCTATGAAACGGAAGATCCATATCCACTCTGGATCCCATTGATAACAGTTCTGCTATTGCTAGTTATAACTTCGAAAATCCGATCAACCAAGCCGAGGACGAAGGTGAGGAAGATTGTGAGGTTCCTGCAGAACTTGTTAGACTGTTACATCAGGAAGAAATGGCTATACAACCTCATGAAGAGCCAGTTGAGACGATAAACTTGGGCACAGAGGTAGATAGAAAATAAGTGAAGATCAGCACAAATCTGAAGAATAATGTCAAACAGTGGTTGATACAGATGTTGCACGACTATGTTGATATCTTCGCCTAGTCATATGAAGACATGCCTAGTTTAGACACTGATATTATGGTACATCGTCTGCCGACTAAAGAAGATTTTCCTCCGGTTAAACAGAAGGTCCGCCGTCTGCGCCCTGAAATGTCAGAGAAGATCAAAGCAGAGGTTATGAAACAATTCAACTCTAGGTTCTTAGCTATCACCTCCTATCCATAGTGGGTTGCTAACATCGTATCGGTACCTAAGAAGGATGGTAAGGTACAGGTGTGTGTGGACTACAGAGACCTGAACAGGGCAAGCCTCAAGGATGACTTCCCGGTTCCCTGCATTGATGTTCTGGTTGACAACACCGCACAGCATAAAATCTTCTCCTTCATGGATGGTTTCTCTGGCTACAACCAGATCAAGATGGCTCCTGAAGACATGGAGAAGATAACCTTCATCACACAGTGGGGAACCTTCTGTTACAAGGTGATGCCTTTTGGGTTAAAGAATACCGGGGAAACTTATCAGCGAGCCATGGTCGCCTTGTTCCATGATATGATCCACCATGAGATAGAGGTTTATGTTGATGACATGATAGCCAAGTCTCAAACCGAAGAGGAGCACCTTGACCATCTACAAAAGCTGTTTGACAGGTTGTAGACATACAAGCTGAGACTGAATCCGAACAAGTGCACCTTCGGGGTAAGGTCTGGTAAGCTTCTGGGGTTCATCATCAGTGACAAAGGTATTCAGGTAGACCCTGCAAAGGTAAAGTCCATACAAGAGATCTCGGCTCCCCGTACAGAGAAGGAGGTTAGAGGTTTGTTGGGACGCCTAAATTATATCGCCAGGTTCATTTCACATCTGACTACTACTTGTGAGCCAATCTTCAAGCTCCTGAAGAAAGATCAAGTGGTAAAGTGGAATGACGAATGTCAGGCCGCTTTCTAAAGGATCAAGGAATACCTTCAAGAACCACCAATTTTGATGCCTTCGGTTGAAGGAAGACCTTTGATATTGTAATTAACAGTGTTAGACAATTTAATGGGGTGTGTGTTGGGGCAGCTTGACGAGTCTGGTCGAAAAGAGCACGCATTATACTACCTTAGCAAAAAATTTACCGACTGTGAGACAAGATACTCACTGCTTGAGAAAACTTGCCGCAATTTGGCATGGGCTGCTCGCCGACTAAGACAGTATATATTGACTCACACTACATTGTTGATATCTAAGATGGATCCAATCAAGTACATCTTCGAGAAGCCCGCCCTCTCCTGAAGGATAGAAAGATGGAAGATGATCTTAACTGAATACGGTATCCAATATACAACCCAGAAAGCAATTAAAGGAAGTGTATTGGCTGATTATTTGGCTCACCAGGCCGTGGATGACTACCAGTCCATGAATTTTAAGTTCCCGGATGAGAATATTATGCTAGTGACTGACTACGAAGAACCTGGACCAGATGAATGACCTGAAGAAGGATCCCGATGGAACATGGTTTTTGATGGAGCTTTGAACGCACTCGGTAATGGCATTGGTGCTGTAATCATATCTCCTGAGGGCTGTCATACCCTTTTCACTGCCCGAATATGTTTCAACTACACTAACAACATGGTGGAGTATGAAGCCTGCATCATGGGTCTCAAAGCCGCTATCGACCTGAGGATCAAGTTCTTGGATGTTTTCGGGGTTTCAACCTTGGTAATAAGCCAGATCAAAGGAGAGTGGGATACAAAGCATTCGAACCTCATCCCATACAAAGAGCACGTGCTGACATTGCTCCCACACTTTGAGGAGGTAACCTTTGAACATTTCCCACGAGAGGAGAATCAGTTAGCGGACGCGCTAGCTACCATTTCTTCTATGTTCAAGGTCAGGTGGGACAACGAAGCTCCCCGAATCACCATTGAGAGGTTGGATGAACCAGCGCACTGCTGTGAGATTGATACTTAAGAGGTAGCAGATAAACCTTGGTTTCACGAAGTAAAAAGGTATCTCGAGACTCAAGAGTATCCCGAAGGGGCATCTGTCAATGATAAGAAGTTTCTAAGAAGGTTCGCCGCGAAGTTCTTCCTCAGTAATGGAATCCTCTACAAGCACAACCATGACTCTACCTTACCGCGGTGTGTAGACAAGAGCGTATCAGAGAGGATTATGACAGATTTACATGAAGGTACCTTCGGAACCCATTCAAGTGGATATACCATGGCTAAGAAGATCCTACAGGCAGGATACTACTGGTCCACTATGGAAGCAGATTGCTATCAACACTCTCGAACTTGTCATAAGTTCCAAATCTATGCTGATAAAGTGCTTGAGCCTCCGGTTCCTTTAAACGTCTTGACGGCTCCTTGGCCCTTTTCCATGTGGGGCATTGAAATGATCGGATAAATTAGACCTACCACTTCCAATGGGCATCGCTTTATCCTGGGGGCCATTGATTACTTCACGAAGTGGGTTAAGGCTGCCTCTTTTGCTATCGTTACCAAGAATGTCGTGGCGCGGTTCATCAAGCTTAACCTGATCTGTCGATACTGTATGCCAGAGAGAATCATCATTGACAATGGTACCAGTCTCAATAAAATGATGAACACCGAGCTCTGTAAGCAATTCAAGATAAAACATCATAACTCTTCTCCCTATCGGCTGAAGATGAATGGCGATGTTGAAGTGGCTAACAAGAACATCAAGAAGATTATACAGAAGATGATTGTGTCATACAAAGACTGGCATGAGATGTTGCCATTTGCTCTTCATGGGTACCGTACCTCAGCACAGACGTAAACAGGGGCAACACCCCACTCTCTGGTATATGGCATGAAGGCCGTCCTTCCCATTGAGGTCCAGATCCCTTCTCTGAGGATTATGAAGAGTGCAGGTTTGAACGAAGAGGACTGGATCTAGACTCGACTTGATCAACTGAATCTGATCGATGACAAGAGACTTACTGCTGTCTGTCATGGTCAAATTTATCAAAAATGGATGATCAAGGCTTTCAACAAAAAAGTCAGACACCAAGAATATTAATTCGGGGATCTAGTAATCAAGCGCATCATACTGCCGCAAGGTGATACCAGGGGAAAATGGACTCCCACATACGAAGGGTCATTTGTGGTTAAAAACACTTTCTCGGGTGTAGCCATGATTCTGACCACCATGGACGATGACGACCTTCCTCACCCTGTCAATGTGGATATAGTGAAAAGATACTACGCATGATTAAAGACACACTAGGTTGACTGGCCTAGGCAAAAATAAGGGCTTCCTTGCGAACCAAAAGGGTTTGGGAAAAAATAAGGGATGAAAACGAAAAAATCTGTACACCCGGCATGTCGAAAACCTGAAAAGGCAGCTTGGGCAAAAAAGGGTATCCCGGTGGACTGAAAACCCGAAATGGAAGTCCAGGCAAAAGTTAGGGATGTAAAGCGTATCACTATGTCTCATTGGATTACCTTACGATCAGACCTCAATATCAACTATCAAGCTCGAACGACACTGGTCAATCTAATCAGCTTCGGACAAGCAGCAAAGTGATGAGACGCTCGAAGACATAATGACAATAGCAGAATTGAAACTTAAATGGGATTATTGCACATAGCTGTTTTCTTTTTGTTGCACACAATATTGTATAGCTTCCATTTTTACGGAGGTGTTCTCTTACTAGAGCGCCAACTTCCTTGTATAAAAACGCTTGTTATAGGCCAACTTCGAAAATTAATATAAGTCATTTTTACAAAACTATTTGTTTTTCTTTTTCTGTTTTATTTTGAAAAAATGTCCAATGATTTATTCTTAACATATGCATTTGATGAAGGAAAATTGCGACCAAAAGCGCAGCGGAATTTAAAATTTTCCTTTAGAGATCCTTACGAATGAGCATGGTCAGTGATAGAAATATTTACCTCTTGTGGCGATTCAGACCTTTGATGTTGTGATCATGAGCGTTGATGAAGAACAACGCCTCTACTCAGTCCACACGAACAGATCGCTTCCGGTCACAGTGCTAGCTGATCACGAACGAAAACTTTGAGTGAGAGAGAGAATCAAAAACGAAATTGCATCAAGTGAAATTGCTTCATCACAAGGGATCTATTTATAGAATCACTCGTGTGGGCTACAAGCTAAAAGCCCAATTAAGGCTATAAGCTAAAAGCCCAATTAAGCTTATGGACATCATACCTTATGATGTACCATATATCACTTATCCACGTGGTACCTTACCACTTTCCGTATTACACTTAAGTGCACTGTACCTTACGGTGTTCCTTATTTATTCTATCTCTCATCAACCTGTCCTTATGTGTGTGACCCTGTAGGTTTTCGCGATGTTGACAATTATATTAAATCACACATTTAATATAATAAATGGTGAGCGGTATCTAGCAACACATCACTATTACCCAAGTCACGAAAAATGTCATGTGATCTGACCAAACCTTTTCCGTGATAATATTTGTGTTGTACAATTACCCTTTTTCCCTCATGTCTATATTGAACACAAGGCATACACTGTGTCACCCTTGTCCAGTTCAATATTGGGCCCTTAGACATTTATCCTGTTATGCAGGATGAGAAAATTCCATCTAGGTCACTCATGTCCCTTAGCATGCTTTGTGAAGTACCCATCAACCGTCTGTATAGTCATCCAGTTACGGATGACGTTTGATCAGCAATAAAGTACTTGACTCTACACCTAGGGTCCATAGTGGTTTCAGGTCGAAGGGTGGTATACACCATTATCATCATGAGAATAACTTATGACACTTTGCATAACATTCTATGTAGTATTCTCATAGCGGGTCAATCCAGTATAAATATTACTCCTAATATTCATACCTATGTCAAGACTTGATAACTCCTTATCTATGATCCATGAGATGTGATCATCAATCTATCTTCATAATAATCTTAATGCTTTAATGTTATCCCACTTCACATTAAAGCTTGACTACGGATACTTTAAGAATAGTGTCTTATGTTTAATGGGATCTCATGATTAAGTCACACTTAAGATTTCATTAAACAAATAAACCATTCTAGGGACTTTATTATTTTGGAAAGCAAACATAATAAAGAAATGCCTTTTATTATTAATAAATAATTCGATACAAGTACCAAAAGTATTGGCCTCTAGGGCGCACACCAACATTATGTGCCATAAAGAAAACATTTTTGACAGTACTACAACACAACACTATGGACAGTGACAACTCTCTACATCCTGAAAGTGTGGACATAGTCGGAAAATACTCCACATAATAAAGACCCGCTAGGTTGACACACCTAGGAAAAAATAAGGGAATCCCGGCGAACCAAAAGGGTTCGGGCAAAAGTTAGGTATATACTTAAAAAAATTTGTACACCCGACAAGTCGAAACCCTGAAAAGGCGGCTTGGGAAAAAAAGGGTATCCCGGTGGACTGAAAATCCGAAAGGGCGGTCCAGGCAAAAGTTAGAGATTTAAAATGTACGACTATGTACCATCACCTGTCTATCAGTGGAAGACTTATACCTTGATCAACATTCATCAAGAGCACCAGAATCAGATACAGTTCAGATACGCTCCAGATACGGATTCCATTCTGATACTCATTCAGATTCAGCTTTCAAATACAGTTCAGATACGCTACAGATACGAATGCCATTCTGATACTCATTCAGATACAGTTCAGATACGCTCTAGATATGGATGCCATTCTGATACTCATTCAGATTCAGCTTTCAGATACAGTTCATATATGCTCCAGATATGGATGCCATTCTGACACTCATTCAGATTCATGTTTCAGATACAGTTCAGATACAGTTCAGATACGCTCCAGATACGGATGCCATTCTGATACTCATTCAGGTTCAGCTTTCCGATACATTTCAGATACGCTCTAGATAAGGATGCCATTCTGATACTCATTCATATTCAGCTTTCAGATATGGTTCAAATACGCTCCAAATACTGATGCCATTTTGATACTCATTCAGATTCATCTTTCCGATATAGTTCAGATACGCTTCAGATACAGATGCCATTCTGATACTCATTCATGTTCATCTTTCAGATACAGTTCAGATATGCTTCAGATACAGATGCCATCCTAATTCTCATTCAGATTCAGCTTTCAAATACAGTTCAGATATGATCCAGAGACGGATGTCATTCTGGAACTAATTCGACACATGTTTCAAGTACAGTTCTGATACGATCTAGAGATTGATGTCATTCTGACACTCATTAGATACATGTTCAAGTACAATCACGACATAGATCCATCCATAAAATCTCTGCATGTACTTTTTCCAGCATGGTACAATGGGCAGAGATAGTTGGAAGCGAAGTCACTATCACATACAAGCCAGTGATACCTATATTCCCCACAGAGCCGAGACAACCAAGGTCCGACCTCCGTATCCCCAAGCAGGAATTCCTTCCCCAGCAGGCTCTTTCAGAAAGCTAATGTCTGTATTCCCCAGCTGAGCTTTATAATCATAAACAGTTTATAAAGTTTTTCTCCCGAGCAGAGTTTATTCCTCTCACAGCGGAAGCTCAATCTCCAACAGAGCTCTTCTCTCCAGCAATGGAAGCTCATCCCCAGCTGAGTTTATTTCTCCAAATCAGCAAAGTATCTCCCTTCCCCACAGAGTCATTCCCCCGCAGGATTGTTCTCAGACAGAGTCTCCTCCGGCAGAATATTCTCAAGCAGAATGGATGTAAATATCCAGCTAATCATCTTCGGTCACTATCCCCAGCATAAACGAAGAACTCAACTCCTTATACTCTCTAGCAGTAGTCCATGATTTATTTTCCCCAGTTAAAGAATATCACAAGAGCATTGCATATCCATACATCATGGCATATGCATACATATTATACAACACAATCTCATTTATATTGAGAACATCATTACTCAATACATTTCGTACATCATGACATTACATACGACTAACTTTTTACCTTTCAGGGAAAGATGCAATCAAGATAACTCGAGTTCTCTCTGGTTCAGTCAAACCGACACCAAGGTTTCTATTCCAGTTAAAGATATTCCAACACTTTCTCTGGTTCAGTCAAATCGACACCATAATTTATATTCCAATTGAAGATATTCCAACACTTTCTCTGGTTCAGTCAAACCAACATTAAGGTTTCTATTCTAGTTAAAGATGTTCCAAGACTTTCGTCTAGGTCAACCGAATCGCCACTAAGATTCCCCTGATTTTTATGCCAGTCAAAGTTAATCCGAGACCTCTCCCGGGATCAGTCAAATTGATACTAAGATTTCTCTCCCAGTTGAAGTTCTCACAAACTTTCTCTGGTTCAGTCAAACTGACACTAAGGTTTCTATTCTAGTTGAAGATGTTCTAAGACTTTCGTTTGGGTCAGCCGAATCGCCGCTAAGATTCCCCTAATTTCTATGCCAATCAAAGTTAATCCGAGACCTCTCCCGGGTTCAGTCAAATCGATACTAAGATTTCTCTCCCAGTTGAAGACAACTCGAGTCCTTTTCCTGGTTCAGTCAAATCGATACTAAGATTTCTATTCCAGTTAAAAAAGCTATGAATCCCGGAAACTGACCGGATAATAGTCAACCAACAATACATCATACTGTGAAGCCCGAAAATCGACCGGATAACAATACAAAATACTACAAAGCCTGGAATATACCAGATAGTGGTATATCTCAAATTCAAGCTATGAAGCACGAAAATCGATTGGATAATATCTTGATTTCTCCAAAATACTACGAAGCCTGGAATCGACCAGATAGTGGTATATCTCAAATTCAAGCTATGAAGCACGGAAATCGACTGGATAATATCTTGATTTCTCCAAAATACTACGAAGTCTGGAATCGACCAGATAGTGGTATATCTCAAATTCAAGCTATGAAGCCCGGAAATCGACCGGATAATATCTTAATTTGTCCAAATTACTGAAACCTGAAGCACGACCAGATAACAGTATGAGGTACTACGAAGCTTAGAATTCGACCAGATAGTAGTTTACTCGGCCAATTACTATTGAAGCTTGGAAACGACCGGATGTTCGTATGCCTTAAATTCAAGTCGAAACCCGGATGCGACCGGATAACCACTTAATTCCTTCTGAAGCCTAGAGCACGACCAGATAACAGTTTTTGAAATTACAAAGCCTAGAGCACGACCAGATAGCAAGTTTAATCTCATCTCCCTAGTAAGTCATTGTAAAACCTGGAGCACGACCAGATAGCAGTCAGTCTTATTATCCTCATCAAATCACTATAAAGCCTGGAACACGACCAGATAGCAGTTCACTTTCACCTCCTCGACTAAGAGATGATTCCCCAGTAGAGTAACGAACAACTGAAGCTCCTAAAATTCTATTTCTCCCAAGACAGAGACTAGCATTCCTCAGTAGATTCCTTCTCAACGACGAGAACAGGAATTCTCATAAAAGGAATATCTCATAAAATCAACATCTTCTGGATGGCATCTTTGAGCGCATCTCCGACGACCTTCCGTCATCTCCTCCAAATGGAAACTGTAAGCCCATTCCCGATACTACTTACACAGTCCAGCACCATCTCAGACGAGTGCAAATTTCTAGGCACTCTAGTGTTCAACCATCTTCCACCTTCAGATTACGAAAGGCAGACAGCCAATCTACATACTCAAGTTTAAGAAGATTGAACAGGGGCAGCTGTTGTACCCCAAAATTTTCCCTCTCATTTTACTCAACACATTTCCATTTGAGATCCCCAAATTACTCAAGGATGCCCAAGAGTTGACCAGACAAACTCTCTCCTAAGGCAATGTATCTCAAACTAGGGTTTCCATTTTATTTAATATGTGGGAACTCCAAAGGCCCCAAATGCTTTCCATGGTCCCAATATGTTCTCAAGATCATCCATGTCAAATTTCATGCCTTGCACAAGAATTTTGCTCAGTCAATTGCCCAGATGTCTGAAAATCAACTGTATTAGGTCAAAAGTCAATTGTGGCCCACGTACAATCAAACTTCAAGATTTTTGGTCAACATCAACATTTTTAAGTGACATCCATCATTTGATCAAGGGTTGATCATTATTCCACAAGGAATGCCCCAAGTTCATCAAAACCCAAAAGTTGTTAAATTAGGGTTTCTTAGGAAAAGTCAACCAAACTTTGACCGAGCATAACTTCTTCATACTTTATCAGAAATTTTTCATCCAAGGCTCATTTTGAAGAGGCTCAAATTCCCTACAATTCATCCTCATCCCACAAGTTAAAAATATGCACTCATAAAAAGATATGAATTTCTAAATTACAGGTCCTTTTTAAAAGTCAACAAAAACACCTTTTGGGTCAAAGCTTCTTACATTAACATGGACGACCCAATTGAGATTAAAACAAAAGGGTTGTTTAGGGGACATCCTAAGCTTTCTAAAAAGTCCAAGAACACCTCTCTAGGGTTAAAATTGGAGGAGATATACATTGTCAAATTTGGCCATTTTTGCAAAATTGCCAAAAGTCAAATTTGCTCAAAAGTGCATTTTTTTGTCAAATGGGCCTAGCTTTTAATGATTGAATCTTGTTGGGGATATGGTCCACGAACCAATTCAGCATCCACACTTTATTTGCTTCATTATTTATTTTATTTTGATTTTTTATTATTTAAAGTTCAAATTAAATCAAATAAATGGCAAAAAATACAAAAGATTGAATTTGATTTGATTTTTTATAGAAATTAAATCAAATCAACCTAGCATGACCAAATAAAATCGTGCAAGGAAAATTGAATCAAAATGGGCATGATTATGCTTGTTCTAGAAAGATATGATACAAGAGAAAAATCAAATCCAATCTTCATGATTCCAAAAGATTGAAATTGTTTTTGTTAACCTAATCAGTTCTACTACATATATAGAACATAACCAAGCCAAAAAAAAACAAGGTTTTGCAGGTCGTGAAAGCATTAAACAAAAACTGAAAATTGACAAAAAAGTGGTGGATCAATTTCAAGCTTAGAGGGAAATTTAAATCATTTCAAAGCTACCAATCGTTTCCTGGACCATCCTAGAAGCTAGCACGATCAATTACAAGCTTCCACAAGCCCATAATTGTCACATAACACCGACGCGATTTACTTCTTTTTTCAAATTCGATTACAGCAATTCTTGCATCATAAACATGTTCTAATGATATATTTGTGTTCATTGACATATTTTTAACGTGTTTGAATGGTTTAATTGATGATTCAGTGCATGTACTCGTAATTGCCATTGCTAGGGTTTGCTTTTCCATTTTAGGGTTTTTTATACAGGTTAAATTGGCCCAAGAAAAGGGTACCATGATGCCTGTGGCTTCAAGGCGAGTTGATCCATGTACTTGGAATTAATTTATCATGCTTTCTATTGATTTTTGGAAGTTATACTGTTATAGCCATGGAAGTTTGTCCGTAGGTAAAAGTTGCAAACCTAAAACGACGGACAGGGGAAGAAGAAGATACGTGGCTGATAACCATTGGCCCATTTGAATAAAACGCGCGTGTTTTTATCATTCAGTTATCCACTTGTGTTTGCATTATATTATTAACTGTTGTTATTATTAACAATTCAGACAAGTGGTCCAGTGGCAAAGGCGCACGATTGAAAGTAAGAGGACTTGGGTTCGACCGCAGGTCCCAGCGTTTTCTTTCTTTTCTTAATATTTGACAACAGGGTCCATACTCCATGCACCAAGGCATCCACCATGCAACCCAAGAATCCAACCACTGGATCATCACTAATCCAAATCCAGCGCTCCATCAAAGAAGATCCATGATGCACTCTCCAAGTTTGAACAACAGTGAATCTCACGCATTGACTAGGCTGAGCAAGGAATTTGGGCTTGAATAATTCAATATCACCCCCCCCCCCCTTCAGCAATGCAGGCCCATCTCTTTTTCTTTTTCTTATTTTTTTAAATTCTTTTTTATTATTTTCACTAATTATCCTTTTTCACAAAATAACACAAAAAAAAAATCATTTTTTATCATAAAATCAAAAATCACAAAAACATTAAAAATTATTTTTTTTTCATAAAATATTTTATTTCCTTAATTAATTAGTTTAATTAAAATTAGGGAAATTTAATTCTTTTTATATAATCTAAAATAATTAGAAATTAGGGTTTAATTTGTACATAACCTAATTTTTTCTCAAAAAAATAACCTAAAATTTTTTTCAATTAGATTTTTAGGTTTCCTAATTTATTCTCGCATTTAATTCACAACGCACATTTTTAATTTTCTTTTATTATTATTGTAATTGTTTCGAGGTTGTAATAGTAATTAGGGTTTCAATTCCGCATCTTTATTTTCAGTCCAAGATAATTATGAATCTACAAAAGCCCTGTAATAGCTAGGACCTTTAAACTTTCCGCACTTTTAATTTCCGCAAACTATAAACTGCTTAGATGTATGTTAATAGGATTGTATGGAAAAACTAACTGAAAATTAATACAGTAGAAAACCCTAAATGTGCAAAGATAAATTAACTGAAATTACACTCGCACATGCTCACTTCAAGGGTTTCCTCCATTCAGGTTGCCTTTGGTAAACGGTCATGAAGTATAGGGTTTGTTAGTGGTTGTCCTCTAACCCCGAAAGATCTAAATGACCCATTCGGATCTTGCCTCCGAAAAAGATCTTTAAGGCTTTAGGATGATTACTAACATTTCCTAACATTGCTTTTGTGATCGTACTTGTCCCTTCGAATGTCCCTAAAAAACTCCAACGACGGTGCTACCTATTCCTTAATAATGGGATAGCATTGTCTAAAAGGAAAACGAACAAACCTTTTTTGAGTAGGTAGATTAGTTCCTAGGTACTTGCTCAAACAAACAAATTTTTCTCACACCAACACTTTTCAAACAAAGTTTTCAAAAACAACTTCGTAACACTCTTAAGGACAGAAACAAGGGTTAAAACGAAGTAAAACAAAACTTTTCAAAACAAGCACACACAAGCAATTTCAAAATGAGCAAGTACCTAAGAGCCTGTGGAAAACAATGGATAGAAAGGGTGTTAGCACCTTCCCTTTCTATAATCTACCCCCCGTACTCAGAAACATCTCGAAAAAGGTTTTTTCTGTTCTTTTTCCTTTTCCAGATTGCATAAAATAAAAGTTGGTGGCGACTCTTGCTTACCGCGACATTTTGCGAGCAAAAAACACAAACCAATATTAACAGTCGGTTCTTCCACTGTATCACACCAATCAATGAGAAATTCGACCTCAGATCATCCAGATGCAAGCTCAATTGTTGATTTATAATCTCTCTAGACCAAAAAATGTTGGTTGATGAATTGGAAACAAATACTCCAAAACATAACTTTAAAAAATGTGTTTTTGCTCCTTTATAATGAAATTATGCCCAAATAGTGTCACCCGGCGAGCCCGGGGCTCAAAACAATGTCTTTCACGCTTGTGGGTATTCTGGCTTGCCTTTACATAGCCCGGCAAGCTCGGGGCGAGCCTGACAGTAAATTGGAAAAATCATCACTATTTTCGCCATAACTTGAGAATCGTAACTCCAATTTGCACACAGTTTGAAGAGTTACAAAGCTTATTCGATGTTCTTTCTAATAATTACTAAATATCAATGTTTGAATACCTACAAATATGAGATAAAAACAATTAAACTCAATGATATTTACACGATAACATAATATATACACTCTATGTAAACTATACCAAATATATACTAAAGTTTAGGTTTATTGATAAAAAGAAAATGAATTAAGCCGATGAATGCTAATTATTCACACTCAAATACACAACAGTTTAGCACTCATCAAACTCTCTCCAACTTAAAACATTGTTTCTCCTCAAACATAGTCAAACAACTTAAAGAAACAAAAGACGATAATTCAAGAATCACAAATCAAAAGGTTTTGAAAACGGAAATCAAATGTGTGGTTCTAAATAAAAATGTACAACCAAAGTAAACACTTATCACTAAACTACAATGATAACATAAAAATGAAACAACTCCTAAATACAAAACACATGTCCAAAACTCTAAAACAATACATAGTTCAAAAATAAATCACACCTAGCACACAATTAATCGGTAGATGAATAACAAAAATAACAGGGTGCTTTTACTCTCACCCAACAATCAAGTTAACAATAAGTTAAATTATGCACTCATCGAGAAAAACTCATATTGAACAATATAAAAGCAAGAATTAAGAGGACTTTTTAAAGGTTGTAATTGGGCTCGGTTAACAAAGAAGGGTTGATCCTAAGACTAACTAAACGAATTTCCTAGATCGATGGGAGCATTTAATCACACAAATTCAAACATCAAAAAATATTTTTATTCATCCTCTCACTTTGCTCATTGATACAACCTTGATTTTATTCAAACACACTTTTTTTCATTTTCTATTTCTTTCTTTTTTCTATTTCTTTCTTTTTCCTTTTTCACATTTTTTTCTTTTCTTTTTCTAACCACTTATTTCTTTTCAATCCACAAAGTAAATAACACATGAGCAACCAAACTAGTGCTCTCCCTAACTTGAATACAACCTAACATGAAGTGTGAATGCTCCCTCACTTTCTAAGGAAAGGAAAAAAATACAAATCAAAAAGTAAAGTTGAAGGGTCAAGTGTTACAAGAAACAAATTCAAGATCCATAAAAAATCAATGAAGAACTAGTTAGTTATTTACAAATTCAACATTTTCTGTACAAATATGGAACATGACATTAAGGCTCAAAGGGCTAACGAATGAGCGCATACTCATGGGGTAAAATACTTTAAGAAGGTGGTTATGCTCAAATTAAAAAAAATGCCTCGATCATTTTCATGATTTCATATACATTCAATACAAATAAATGATTTAACATAATAAAACTGAATTACTAAGAAAGTTGGTCTCATGTATATAGTATACAATGGAAGCAACCTCACAAAAAGGGTTTATTCCTAAAGTGATTCAAGAATGAATAAGTAGAATAAATGACATGAACTTTTGTACAAAAGAAAAATTTCCTAAACATGTTATGTTCTAGAAAGAGATAAAAGAGTACCTTGTGAGTACCAACTTCAAACAATATCATTACCATACATCCGCAAGTTGAAACGATCAAACTTGGAAAATCACCTCAAAATTCCTCAAGATATCGGAACAAAATTGGATTCTAAACAACAAACAAAAGAATTAGTAAATACTACTATGTACTAAAATACCGGATGAAATTGAATTAAACAAGTTGAAAAGTGAAGATTTGAGAATTTTAAGAATTGGTCCAACCTCAACTTTTTTAATCAATTCACCACACTACCTATACTAAACATGCTTGTTTTACGTCGTAAGCTCGACATCTGCTATTTATACGCACTTCTTCAAGTTTCCTCTTTACACGGTTAGTGTTCACCGATGGTGAAACCTAACCAAACACTTAATAAACGTTAAGAGAAACAAATATATACACTAAATTTACAACTATCAAAAACATGAACACACAAATGCAAAAGTATACATGTATAAGTCTAATTACATCATATAGACAATATGAACATTATGTGCAAAACTCAAAAACAAAGAAACTATTGCAATATGATCCAATAAAAACACCAATCCTCGACAACGATGCCATTTTGTTGAAGCGGTAAAGCGGCAAGCAAAAGTAAGTATTTGTATAGGTTATATCATATCATCTCCCTAGGGATTAGTGCTACTGAATTATTGTTCGACAAGTCTCGCATTTATGAGTTTGAATTAAAATGGGTTTAAAGTAAATTGGGGAATTAAAACTTATGAATAAAAATTAAATACATTCTTTAGAGAGTAGAGAACTCTCGGGTTTGCATTTCATCTACCCTATCAAATACTTAAACTTACTACCCAGTTGTACTCAACCTAAATCACTCGTCAATATTATCACGTTTCTCTCACACAAAGGTTATCTCTAACACAGAGTGAGACAACGACTATATTACTTGTGTCAGCAGTCTCTCAGTGCAACACAAACAACGCATAAGCATTAAGCTATGATACCCAAATGAATATTAAGCTTTAATCTATCTCTATAATTAAAACCCAATAGATGTTTATCCTAAATTTGGATTCGAACCATCCACTTCTGCAACAACCCAAACCCAAATAAAGAGAGGAATCATCAACATCAATTTGTAAAATGAGTTTCATATATTATCATGAGCAATAAATATACATATAATCCATATATATATATATATATATATATATATATATATATATATATATATATATATATATATATATATATATATATATATATATATATATATATATATATATATATATATATATATATATATATATATATATATATATATATATATATATATATATATATATATATATATATATATATATATAAAATCTCCAATAAATAAAGATTACAAAGAGAAGAGAAGAAGAGGAACCAAACATTTCTTGGTTTGTCAACACCAATCAATGAGAAGTTCGACCTCAGATCATCCAGATGCACGCTCCATTGTTGATTTCTAAGCTCTCTAGACCAAAAAAATGTCGATTGATGAATTGGGAACAAATACCCCAAAACAACATTTTTTCATGCTTCTGGGTGTTCTGGATCACCTCTGCATCCCCTAGCGAGCTCGGGGCGTGCATGGCAGTAAATTGGAAAAAATCAGCACTTTATTCGCCATAACTTGAGAATCGTAACTCCAATTTGTGCATGGTTTGAAGTGTTGGAAAGCTTATTCAATGCTCTTTCTAACAATTACTAATTACCAATGCTTGAATACCTAAAAAATGATATAAAAACAATTAAACTCAATGATATTTATATGATAATATAATATATACACTATAACATAAACTATACCGAATATATACTAAATTTGAGGTTTATTGACAAAAAGCAAATGAATTAAGCCGATGAATGCTAATTAATCACACTCAAATACACAAAAATTTAGCACTTATTACTAAGTGTTGGTTGTTGATTCCTTCGTGGATTTCCTACAAGATGTGAGGAAATTTGGTCTCTTCGATGCACTTCAAGAGCATGATGGAGAATCCCCTCCAATAGAGCTTCTGCTTGACCAAATCGTGTAAGCAATTTCTTCGTTCAGCCGTTTTGGCTTCTTTTTGGTTGAATGGTATACCCCCTTTGGTGATATGATTGAACACCAGGGTCATCCAACAAGTATTGTCTCCAATGGCGTTAACATCGAGCGTCATAGTGGGTTTTTCGATGTTCGGTCGAGAAAGGGATTCCTGCATGACAGATTTGTTTGCGCCCTTTTTCCTTGTACTCGCGAGTTTTAAAAGTACATCAACCCGAGTGTTTTGCTCATGGAGGATATGCTTGATCTCTGCATGGGTGAACTTTTTCATTTTTTCTCTGACCAGGTTTAGGTACTCGATTAGGCTGTCGTTTTTAGCCTGGTATTCTCCCCGCAATTGGGATGCGACGAGCTGGGAATCAGTGAAAATTTGTACTTCCTGGGCGCCCAAGTCCTCGGCTAGTCACAGTCCCGCGAGTAGGGCTTCTTATTCGGCTTGTTTGTTTAACGTTGGGAATGATAAAGCGAGTGAATGCTCGACTATGATGCCTTATTCTTCATTAGGAGGATGCTTGCTCTGCTTCCGGTCGAGCTAGAGGCTCCATCTATGAAGATGGTCGACCTTTAAGACCCGTTTGTAAGGTGTTTGACAATAGTCATCTCTACGACAAAGTCGGCCAGTGCTTGGACTTTGAGCTCTTTCCTGCTCTCATATTGGATTTCAAATTCCAACAGCTCTAGTAACCATTTTAGCATTCGACCGACCATATTTGGCCGTCTGAGTAGTTGCCTTATAGGTTGGTCATTTTGCACGATGATCGTATGGGCCAAGAAGTAATTGGGGAGTTTCCTCGTGGCATTGATGAGGGCCAAAGCTATTTTTTCGATATGTTGATATCTGACCTTGGGGCCTTATAGCACTCTGCTGGAGAAGTATAGAAGTTTCTGCCCGTCTGTCATTTCGCGAACGAGGGCCGCGCTAACAGCCTCCACTGAGACGGTCATGTAGAGGAACAAAATCTCCTCGTTCTTAGGTCGTGAGAGGAGTGGTGGTTATGAGATAGCTTGCTTGAGTTAGATGAAGGCTTTCTTTCCATCCTCGGTCCATTTGAATGTTGCTTCCTTGCATAATAGTTTGAAGAATGGGAGTGCATGTTGCGCGGACCTCGCCACGAATCAGGAGAGCAAGGTGAGCATACCATTTAAGATTTGTATGGATTTTTTTGAGTCGATCATAGGGAGCTCAGAGAAGACTCTGCATTTGTCAGGGTTGGCTTTGATTCCTTGTTCTATCAAGTAGAAGTCGACGAATTTTCCGGCCCTCGCCCCGGAAGTGCATTTTTATGGGTTAAATCTCATCTTGCATCTCCTCACCCAGTTGAAGACTCTTTTTAGGTGGGTTATATGGCCGGTTTCCGCTCGAGACTTGATGACTGTGTCGTCCATATACACCTCGAGCGTATCCCCTATATCGCCACAAAAAACCTTGTTCATCATTTGTTGGTATGTTGCACCCGCGTTTTTAGACCGAAGGGCATTATGTTATAGTAATAATTGTCTGCCTCAGTCATGAAGGTTGTGCATTATTTTTCACTCATTGCCATGGGAATTGGATTATAACCTGAATTAGCATCCATAAATGTAAATAGTTTATAGTCGGCCGAGTTGTCGACCAGTCTGTCAATATTAGGTAGAGGATATGCATCTTTGGGACGTGCCCGGTTAAGATCAGTATAATCAACACACATACACCATTTTCCATTATTTTTCTTAACAAGTACAACATTAGAGAGCCAGGTTGAATATCAGGTGTGATACGGTGGCAGAACCGACTGTTTTTACTGGTCTGTGTTTTGCGTTTTTTGTTTGCAAAATGTCACGGTAAGCAAGAGTCTCCACCGACTTTTATTTCATCCAATCATGGAAAAGGAAAAAGAACAGAGAAAACATTTTTTTGAGATATTCTAAGTACGGGGGGTAGATTATAGAAAGGGAAGGTGTTAGCACCCTTTCTATCCATGATTTTCCATGGGCTCTTAGGTACTTGCTCATTTTTCAAATTGCTTGTATGTGTGCTTGTCTTGAAAAAGTTTTACTTCGTGATAACCCTTGTATCAGTCTTCAAGGGTGTAAAGAAATTGTTTTGAAAATTTGTTTTGAAAGGTGTTTGTGAAAAAGAGTTTTTTATTGTTTTAAGCAAGTACTTAAGAGTTTCTACCTACTCAAAAAAAGATCGTTCATTCTTATTTCCTTTAGACAGTGTTATCCTACTATTAAGGAGTAGGTAGCACCGTCGTTGGAGTTGTAAGGGACATTCGAAAGGGACAAGTACAATCACTAAAGCAATAGTTAGAAAACTTTAGTAGTAACCCTAGAGTCTTAAGATCTTTTTCGAGGCAACATTTCCGAGGCAACATTCAAATGGGACACTTTGATCTTTTAGACTGGAGGGAAACCACTAAAATCCCCTATGCTTAATGATTGTTTACCGAAGGAAACCGAAGTGAGGTAAACCCTAGGAGTGAATATGTGCATATGAATTGTTTCAGTTATTTAATCTTTACACATTAGGTGATCTACCGTTTTAAATTTCCAGACATTCTTGCCATACAATCCTATTAACATACATCTAGACAGTTAAATATTTGCAGGAATTTAAAAGTGCCAGAAAATAAACCTATCTATTACAAGGCTTTGACAGTTACATAATTATCTTGACAGGAAATAAAAGTGCGGAATTTAAAACCCTAATTAAAACTATTACAAGCTTAAAACAGTTACAATAATGATAAAACAAATAAAAATGCGTGCGGCAAATTAAATGCGAGGGATGTTGAAAAATAAACTAAACCCTAATTGAAAGAAAAAATATTTTTGTACATTTTTTATTGGAGAAAACAATGAAATTGCAATTTAAATGAAAACCTAATTTCTAATTGCTTTTTAATTATGAAAAAGAGTTTTTAAGTTAACCTAATTGACCTAATTAATTAAAATAAATATTTTAATGAAAAATGGTTTTGGTGTATTTTAAAAAAATTAATTAAATTCAAATCCTAGGTATAATTATTTTTAATTATAAAAAGAGATTAAATTGCCTTAAATTAATCAAACTAAATTAATTAAGAAATAAAATATTTTTTATTAAAAAAAGATTTTATGTATTTTTGTGATTTTTTTTTTATTTTTGAAGAAAAATAATAATTTTGGGTTAATTAATTAAAACAAGTAAGAGAAATTAATTAAAGAAATTAAAATGAAAATAGAAAAATGCAAACTGGGCCTATGTTGAATAACAAGTCTGGGGGTGTCAATCTGAAATTTTTAAGGCCCAAAACGCTCCAAGCCCAGTCAGCCTTGGATTCCTTGTAGCATTGACTTGAAGGCGCATCATGGTCCCTCATGGATGAAGAGTTAGATCTGATGGCATGCTTGATCAAACGGCTGGACGCAAGGTTGTATGGAAGACGCTTGACAAGGTGGTGTATGGAATCTGCAAGCACAAAGTTAGAAAATAAAATTTGCTGGGACCTGGGATCGAACTCAGGTCCTCCCACCCAATACCAAGCACGTTTTACCATTGAGCCATCTGCTTTGTTTTGTTAGTAATCCAAGAATAAAACATAATATACAAAAACGTGGTTAACTAAACAAAAAGCGCGCGAGATTCAAACGGGAGAATGTTGGCTGACACATAATCGTCTTCTACCTTTCTCTGTCGTTTTAGGTTTTTATACCTTTACCTACAGTCAGCTTCCATGGCTAAAGACCTGTGAAATTCAAAAATTCACAAAACACAATATAAATGGAATTGAAGACCATGGTTCGACCGGTCATGATGTCCCGGTCATCCCATTGTCCAGCTTGTGGTCTAATTTTGCATGTAGCCAAAAGCCCCAAACTACACACACAAACCCTAACAATGGCAAATACACGTATAGGCTTCAAAAATGCAATTAAATTATTCAGTTAGCTTGCAAACACAATGAGGATCACAAATATATAACTTAAACATGCTAATGATGCAAGAAATACAGTAATCGATTTTGAATTAAAGGGAAAACTGTTAGAGTGATTATGCACGTTTCTGGGTGTTTCAAGCCTTGCAAACGATCCAATTGGCTTCTGGGAAGGTCTAAGAAATGATTAGAAGCGTTGGAATGTCTTGAATTGGTCTCTAAGTTCAAAAACGATCCAGCAATTTTTGTCACTTTTTTTGAATTTTGTTTGGTGTTTTAACGACTGTTATCCCCTATTTTTTGCTTTGTTCTTGTTCATTATATATCAAGGAATGAATTAGGGTTGCAAAACAGATTGGATCTTGAAGTTTTGATGAGATTTGATTCGATTCTTTAGCCATATGCAAACTTGTTATTTTGAGCCAAATCATCCCATTTTGTATCAATTATGCTTGATTCCTTTTGGCCTTGATAATTCAGCATATTTTGATTGCCAACCTGTCCAAAAACCAAATCAAATCATATCTTTGCTATTATTCATCAATTATTTGATTTAATTCAATTTTTAATTAATAAAAAATCAAAATAAATTAAAAAATAAAGTACAGGATCTGGGTCCTAAAGAATAAAGTACAGGATCTGATTGATGCCAAGGAGATTGAGTTCGAAGCACCTGAAAAGCCTAATGTTATGACTGCTCCTATGCCTTAACATGACGCGAGAGTGAATGCTATTGAAGACGATGATGAAGAGTTTGATGTTGACAGTTGGATATACCCGACTGCCGACGGTGGATTAAGCAATTGGACAGCGAAGGATTCTATGCCCGTTTCTGTTATTACCCAGTAATGAGAATTTTGTTTTGAATTTGTAACAGACAATTTTAAACTTTACGGCCCGGTGTCTTACCCGAGGCACAATGACTTTGTTTGTGAGGGCTTGATATTTGTCATCTCCATATATCATTAATAAAAGCATTGGACGTTTCTTGCATTTCAAATTTTGCGCTCCTTGTTTTTCTTTATATATATATATATATATATATATATATATATATATATATATATATATATATATATATATATATATATATATATATATATATATATATATATATATATATATATATATATATATATATATATATATATATATATATATATATTGCAAAACAGCTATTTTACACACACTCACATATACAGGTCTACATCCACTCTAGATCCCACTGATAACGACTCTGCTACTGCCAGTTATGACTTCGAATGTACGATCAACTTAGCTGAAGATGAAGGTGAAGATGATTGTGAAGTGCCTAGTGAACTTGCTAGACTACTACTTCAGGAAGAGAGGGCTATTCAGCCGCTTGAGGAGCCAGTGGAAACAGTGAATCTGGGTACAGAGGTAGATAGGAAAGAGGTCAAGGTCGGTGCAAATATGGAACCTAGTGTCAAGCAACGTTTGATTCAGATGCTGCGTGACTATGTTGAGATATTTGCCTGGTCTTATGAAGATATGCCTGGGTTGGATACCGATATTGTGGTTCACCGACTTCCTACCAAGGAAGACTGTCCTCCAGTAAAACAGAAAGTTCACCGAATGCGCCCGGAGATATCTGAGAAAATCAAGGCTGAAGTGATGAAACAGTTTAACGTCGGTTTTCTAGCAGTTACTTCTTACCCGCAGTGGGTGGCCAACGTGGTTCCAGTACCGAAGAAGGATGGTAAGGTTCAAATGTGTGTTGATTATAGGGATCTGAACAGGGCAAGCCCCAAGGATGATTTCCATCTACCTCATATCAACGTTCTGGTTGACAATACCGCACAGCATAAGGTCTTCTCCTTTATGGATGGTTTCTCTGGTTACAATCAGATTAAAATGGCTCCCGAGGATATGGAGAAGACAACCTTTTTTACTCAATGGGGTACCTTCTGCTACAAGGTCATGTCGTTTGGATTGAAGAATGTTGGGGTAACGTATCAGCGCGCCATGGTCGCCTTGTTCCACGACATGATTCACCATGAGATTGAGGTATACGTTGACGACATGATTGCAAGGTCCCAGATTGAGGAAGAACACCTCGACCATCTTCATAAGTTATTTGACAGGTTGAAGTTATACAAGCTGAGGCTAAACCCGAACAAGTGCACCTTCGGGGTGAGATCTGGTAAGCTGTTGGGTTTCGTCGTAAGTGATAAAGGTATTCAAGTGGACCCTGCAAAGGTGAAGGCTATCCAGGAAATGCCAGCTCCCCAAACAGAGAAAGAAGTCAGAGGCTTTCTGGGACGTTTGAACTATATTGCCCGATTTATCTCACACCTGACTGCTACTTGTGAGCCGATCTTCAAGTTGCTGAAGAAAGATCAAGTGGTAAGATGGAACGATGAATGTCAGACCGCTTTCGAAAGGATCAAAGAGTATCTCCAAGAGCCACCTATTCAGATGCCTCCAGTTGAAGGGAGACCTTTGATTTTATACTTGACAGTACTCGACAACTCAATGGGGTGTGTGCTGGGTCAGCATGACGAGTCTGGCCGAAAAAAGCATGCTATTTATTACCTTAGCAAAAAGTTTACCGACTGCGAGACCCGATACTCGTTGCTTGAGAAAACTTGCTGCACTTTGGCATGGGCTGCTCTCCGGGTGAGACAGTATATGCTGACTCATACTACTCTATTGATATCAAAGATGGATCCAATCAAGTATATCTTCGAGAAGCCTGCCTTGTCCGGAAGAATAGCAAGATGGCAGATGATCTTGACTGCGTATGACATCCAATATATGACCCAAAAGGAAATCAAGGGAAGTGTGTTGGCGGATCATTTGGCACATCAGGCAGTGGATGATTACCAGTCTATGAACTTTGAATTCCCAGATGAGAATATCATGTTAGTGACTGACTGTGAGACACCTGGACCGGATGAAGGACCTGAGGAAGGATCATGATGGTCTATGTACTTTGATGGAGCTTCAAACGCTTTGGATAATGGCATTGGCGTTGTGATCATATCTCCTAAAGGCTCTCATACTCCGTTCACCGCCCGACTATGTTTTAACTGCACCAACAATATGGTGGAGTATGAAGTATGCATCATGGGTCTTCAAGCAGTAATTGACCTAAGGATTAAGTTTCTGAGTGTCTTCGGAGATTCCGCTCTCGTGATCAGTCAGATCAAAGGCGAGTGGGATACGAAACACCCAAATCTTATTCCTTACAAGGATTATGTGTTGATTTTGCTTCCGCACTTTGAAGAGATAACCTTTGAACACTTCCCTAGAGAGGAGAATCAGTTGGCAGACGCGCTAGCTACGATGTCTTCTATGTTCAAAGTCAATTGGGACAACGAGGCCCCCCAGATTACCATTGAAAGATTGGACGAACCTGCACATTGCTGTGACATTGAGACTGAAGAAGTAACAGATAAACCCTGGTTTCATGAAGTAAAGAGGTATCTTGAAGCTCAGGAATACCCCAAGGGTGCATCTGTTAATGATAAGAAGTTTTTAAGGAGGTTCGCGGAGAAGTTCTTCATCAGCAATGGCATCCTTTACAAGCGTAACCATGATTCAAACTTACTACGTTGTGTGGACAAGAACGAGGCAGAAAGGATTATGGTAGATTTACATGAAGGTACTTTCGGAACTCATTCCAGTGGACACACCATGGAAAAGAAAATCCTACGGGCATGATATTATTGGTCCATAATGGAAGCCGACTGTTATCAGCATTCTCGGACCTGTCACAAGTGCCAAGTCTATGCTGATAAGGTGCACATACCTCTGAACATCTTGACAGCCCATTGGCCTTTTGTAATGTGGGGTATCGACATGATCGGCGAGATCAGACCTACTGCGTCCAACGGGCATCATTTCATCCTGGTAGCTATTGATTACTTTACAAAGTGAGTTGAAGCGACTTCCTTTGCTACAGTGACCAAGAAGGTCGTGGCATGGTTCATTCGGCACAACATGATCTGTCGATATGGTATACCAGAGAGGATTATTACAGACAATGGTACAAATCTCAATAGCAAGATGATCACCGAGCTCTGCAAACAGTTCAAGATACAGCATCACAACTCTTCTCCCTACCGGCCGAAGATGAATGGGGCTGTAGAAGAGGCTAATAAGAACATCAAGAAGATTGTGCAGAAGATGACGGTGACATACAAAGACTGGCACGAGATGTTACCTTTTTCTCTTCATGGGTACCGTACCTCAGCACGAACGTCAACAGGGGCAACACCATATTCCTTGGTTTATGGCATGGAGGCCGTCTTGCCCATTGAAGTTCAGATACCTTCTCTTCAAATTATGAAGGATGCAGCTTTGAGCGGAGATGACTGGATTCAGACCCGGCCTGATCAGCTAAACTTAATCGACGAAAAAAGACTTACTACTATTTGTCATGGTCAAACGTATCAAAAGCGGGTGATCAAGGCATTTAACAAGAAAGTTAGACGACAAGAGTATCAAGTGGGGGATCTGGTGATCAAGCGCATAATACTGCCACAAGGTGATCCTAGGGGCAAATGGACCCCTACTTACGAAGGGCCATTTGTGGTTAAGAACATTTTCTCTGGAGGAGCTATGATTCTAACCACCATGGATAGTGACGACCTTCCTCATCCCGTCAATGCAGATATTGTGAAAAAATACTACGCATGATTAAAGACCCGCTAGGTTGACTGGCCTAGGAAAAAATAAGGGCTTCCCGGCGAACCAAAATGGTTCGAGAAAAAATAAAGGATGAAAATGAAAAAAAAACTGTACACCTGGAAAGTCAAAAACCTGAAAAGGCGGCTTGGACAAAAAAGGGTATCCCGGTGGACTGAAAACCCGAAAGGGCGGTCCAGGAAAAAATTAGGGATCAAAGCGTAACACTATGTCTCATTGGATCACCTTGCAACCAGACATCGGTATCAACTATCAAGCTCGTACGACACTAATCAATTTGATCTACCTTCAACCAAGTAGCAAAGTGATGAGATGCTCGAGGACATAAAGGCAATAGCAGATTTGGAACCCAGTGTGATTGTTCACATAGCTGTTTTTCTTTGTTCTTTTTCACAAATTGTATAATATCTATTTTTTCGGCGGCGTTTTCTTACTAGGACGTCAGCCTCTTGTACAAAAACGCCTATTTACAGGCCAAACTTCAAAATCAATACAATTCATTTTCAGAGAAATTTCAAACTATTTTTCCTTTTTCTGTTTTGTTTTGCAAAGAACGTCCAATGTTCATTTTTAATATATGCATTTGACATTAATTGCTGCTCATAAATATTTACATGTGAAACAAAAGACAATTACTTGTAATATCAGAAACAAGGGCAAATGAGAAATGTCCAAACTGTGCAGTTGCTCTGTCCACCAGGTACAAGGTAAATTTAGTTGAAGAATATGCCTAAGGTGCATTCACTCCCCGCAGAGTAAGAAAAGGACAGTAATGTTAACTCTCCCCAGCTGAGACTTGCAACTATGAATGAATCGGTAATATTCTCCCCAAGCAGAGTTTATCTACTATCAGCACCGAAAAGTCTTATCATCCCCGACGGAGTATAAAAAAATCCCCAGTGGAGTTTGAAAATTCTCTCCAGCACAGTCTGAAAAAGCTTCCCCAGTGGAGTGTGGAGAATCATCCCCAGTAGACTTTGGAAGATTGTCCCCAGTAGAGCCTAAAAGTTTATCCCCAGTGAAGTCGCAACTGAAAGATCATCCCCAGCAGAGTTCATTCCTTTCACAAATGGAAACTCAATCCCCCAACAGGATTCAGTATCGCCAACAATGGTAATTCATCCCCAGCTGAATTTATCAACGGAATCCTCTACAGAGCATCTCTTCCCCACAGAGTAATCTCCTCATCAGTTTATTCCCCAGTGTAGTTATCCTCTCCTGTAGGTTTATTCTCACAATCATCTTCATTTATTATCCTCAGCGGAAACGAAGAATTCGACACTTTTCTCCAACAGCTATCCGGGATTTATTTTCCCCAGCTAAAAACATTACATTTCCATACATCATGACACATGCATATATGCATCATACAACACAATCTCATTTATTTTGAGAACATCATTGCTTGATACATATCATGCATTACATACAACTAACCTTTATCTTTCAGGAAGGATGCAGTTAAATTCTCACAAAATTCAAATCTATGAAGCTTTTTCCTCCGTTGAAGTACATACGAGTTCCTAAATCTCAGCAGAGAAGTTTTATCAGTTGAATTACGGGAGAGTTCTTAAATCTCGAAGAAGATGTTTCCCCAGTTGAATTACAGACAAGTTCTTAAATCTCAGTAGAGATGTTTTCTCAGTTGAAGTACAGGCGGGTTCCTAAATCTCGACAAAGATGTTCCTCCGTTGAATTACAGACGAGTTCCTAAATCTCAGCAGAGAAGTTTTTCTCAGTTGAATTACGGGCGAGTTCTTAAATCTCGACGAAGATGTTTCCCTAGTTGAATTACGGACAAGTTCTTAAATCTCAGCAGAGATGTTTTCTCAGTTGAAGTACAGGCGAGTTCCTAAATCTCAACAAAAGTGTTCCTCCGTTGAACTACAGACGAGTTCCTAAATCTCAGCAGAGAACTTTTCTTAGTTGAATTACGGGCGAGTTCTTAAATATCGACGAAGATGTTTCCCCAGTTGAATTACGGACAAGTTCTTAAATCTCGGCAGAGATGTTTTCTCAGTTGAAGTACAGGCGAGTTCCTAAATCTCGACAAAAGTTTTCCTCCGTTGAATTACCGACAAGTTCCTAAATCTCAGCAGAGAAGTTTTCTCAGTTGAATTACGGGCGAGTTCTTAAATCTCGACGAAGATGTTTCCCCGGTTGAATTACGGACAAGTTCTTAAATCTCAGCAGAGATGTTTTCTCAGTTGAAGTACAAGTGAGTTCCTAAATCTCGACAAAAGTGTTCCTTGGTTGAACTACATACGAGTTCCTAAATCTCAGCAGAGAAGTTTTATCAGTTGAATTATGGGCGAGTTCTTAAATCTCGACGAAGATGTTTCCCCAGTTGAATTACAGACAAGTTCTTAAATCTCAGCAGAGATGTTTTCTCAGTTGAAGTACAGGCGAGTTCCTAAATCTCGACAAAAGTGTTCCTCTGCCGAATTACGGGCAAGTTCCTAAATCTCGACACCCCAGTTGAATTACGGAAGAGTTCCTTTCCCTCAACAAATATCAGACTTCCCCAGCGGAATCTTCCTCAATGGCAGGTATGCAAGCTCTCGCTAAGGAATCTCTTATGCGATCGACACTCCTCCAAATGGCATCTGTAAGCCCATTCCCGACATCACAAGACAATTACCGCTTCATGCAAGTGCAAATTTCTGGGCACTCTAGTGTTCAATCATCTTCCACCTTTGGATCACGAAAGGCACAAAAGCCAATCTACATCCTCAGGTTTAAGAAGATTGAACAGGGGAAGATGTTGTACCCCAAAATTTTCCCTCCCATATTTCTCAAAACATTGCAAGAAAGATCTCCAAGTTGCTCAAGGTAGTCCAAGAGTTGGTCAGACAAGCTCTCTCCTAAGGCAGTCTACCCCAAATTAGGGTTTTGTGTTGCATCAAGATCCTTGAGTCCAAATGACCTCAAATTCTCACCAATGTCCTAATATGTTCTCAAGATCATCCATGTCAAGTTTCAAGCCTTGCAGAGGAAGTTTGCTCAGTCAATTGCTCAAAGGTCCAAAAATCGACTGTGCTAGGGCAAAAGTCAACTGTGACCCACATACAGTCAAACTTCAAGATTTTTTGGTCAACATCCTCATTTTGAAGTATATTTCATAATTTTATCAAGGTTTGATCATGATTCATCAAGGATTGCTCACAATTCATCAAGATTCAAAAGTTGCTAAATTAGGGTTTTATAGGAAAAGTCAACCCAACTTTGATCAAGCATAACTTTCTCATACTTTATGAGAAATGACCCATCCAAAGCTTATTTTGAATAGGATGCAATTACCTACAATAAATCTTCAGCTCCCAAGATCAAAAAATGCACTCACGAGAAGTTATGAATTTGGACATTATAGGTGATTTTGAAAAGTCAACAAAAACACCTTTTTTTGTCAAAGCTTCTAAATTGATCATGGAATATCAAATTGATATGAGACCAAAAGGTATGCTTAGAGGACATATCAAGCTTTCTAAAAAGTCCAATAACACCTCCAAAGAGTCAAAATTAAGGATGTTATGCATTGTTGAAGTTGGACTTTTTTGCAAAATTGCCAAAAGTCAACTATCCCCAAAACTTCAAATTTTGCCAAATGGGCCCCTTCTTTTTCACTTGTTTTGAGTTGGCATTGTATCCCACGTGCTCTAGCTTTGTCCATGTGTCCATATCACATTTTTATTAATTATTTTGATTTTTATTTGAATTAATTTGATTTAAATCAAATAAAATCAAATAAAATCCAAAGCATTGATATCAATGCATCTTTTGATTGTTTCAGACTTTAATCACAGCTAGCAAACCATTCCCAATTTGTATCAAGGAAATTGTGTACAAAAAGATTGCAAATGAGCCAATTTTGGAAAGTTTTAAAGGAGGATCAAATCCACATCAAAATCATTGAAAGAAGGAGATTTGGACAGGGTATTCTAACCTAATACATTGTGCATTACATAAGGGCCGTGTGCAGACCAAAAGAAGGGTTGGAGATCAATTGGAGAGCAAGAATTTTTTTTGCAAAAACACCAAAAAAGTGTGAGATCAAAATCAAGTCTAGAGGCAGTTTCAAGGCTTGGTGTTGGTCTCAATCTCTTCCTGGAAATCTCCACAAGCGAAACCAATCAAGACCACGCGTTTTCAGACCCTCCCAAGCGCTGTAAGTCACTCACGAACTCACCCTGTTTTTGAATTCGTATTTTGAAATTTAGGCATAGTTAGCATGAATTGATAGCATATTTTGAATCTACAAATCATTTGCAAGATTTTGGTATTACTCAATTGCATTTATATGACCTGTAACGAGATCCACCATTGTTAGGGTTTCGTTTTTGTTTTTGGGGTTTTTCGTTTCAGGTACAATTAGCCTACATGATGGCCATGGTTGTGATCAGAAGAAGGAGACGAACTCAACCATGGTCTTAGAATGCATTTCCATGGCCTGTAGAAGATTTTGGAGGATCCCCTGTCTGTAGCAATGGACATTTGTCCGTAGGTATAAATGTTGTTGTTTTTAGCCATAGTTGGAGGACAGGGATGATGCATTGGCACTCCACCATTCGCCCATTCAAACAGCACGCGCGTTTTTTTTTTCTGGCCATTAACTTTTGTTTTTCAATATTATTATTGCATTGTATTATTATAACAAATAAACACAAGTGCTCCAGTGGTAACCACGTTGGCCTTAAGGCGTTCAGAGGTTGGAGGTCAGGGGTTCGATCCCTGCCTCCAACAATTTGCATTTTCTTGTTTATTTTCAGGCAATCCAGTATGCGCCTAAGCAGGAGTTCCATCATACTCCCTCACCAATCAACATGCCAGATGGCCAGATGGTTAGATCTGGTGGTCAATATTGAAGGAGCATCAAAAAGCCAAGTCAACGCACGTGTATGGGATCAGAAAAGTCCAAGGGATCAGCACAATTGGGCCAACGAAATTGCTATTGGCACCCTTTAAACAGGCCCATTCTCACTCTTTTTTTTATTTTGTTTATTTTCATTTAATATTTTATTTTGTTTTAATTTAATTACTAACCAATAGATTAATTTTCTTTTTATCAAAAAAACACAAAAAACATTTTTTATCCAATTAAATTTCAGAACTTCATTTTTATTAATAAATATTAACTAATTTAATTAGGATATTAATTAGGCAACTTTAGTTTATTTTGTAAATATTTAAAATTAATTAGAAATCATTAGGTTTTAACATTCATTTAATTATTTTATTTTCTTTCTTAAATTAACAAAAAATCCAAAAATATGTCATTAATTATTTTTCATTAATTAATTTATTTAATAATTAATTTAGCTTTTAATTTTAGGATTAATTTCTTTTCTTAAAAATAAATAAAAAACAAAAAAAAACATTTTCTTTAATTAAAAGGGTCAAAACCCTAATTTCACATTCGATCCAATTCACTCGCTTGATTTATTTTTCCTTATTTAATTATTGATGTATTTGCTCCCGGCTTGTAATAATTTTAATAGGACATTTATTTATTTTTCCGCATTTAAATTTCAAAGGGTTGTTTTTGGCGATGTAAATACCTGACGCCTTGTAATAATTTAGTTTAAATTCCGCATTTTAATTCTGCAAATTATACAACTGTTAGATGTTTGATAATAGGGCTTGCATGACAAGAATGAATGTCTAATTCTTAAAATGGTTAGATCACCTTAAACATGTGCAAAGATAAAAATAACTGAAATCAACACACTCGCACATGCGCACTCTTAGGGTACACCCCACTTGGTTGCCTTTGTAAATGGTCATTGAGTATAGGTTGTTTTAGAGGTCGCCCTCTTGTCTAAAAGATCATAGTCGCCTCGAAATGGTTGCCTCGGATATTGTCGCCTCAAACAAATGATCCAAGTCATTAGGGTTACCGTTAAGGTGTCCTAACATTTCTTTAGTGACCGTATGTCCCTCATTCGAATTGACCCTCAAACTCCAACGATGGTGCTACCTACTCATTAATAGTGGGATAGCATTGTCTAAAAGAAATTAGCATATAATGATTCCTTTTTAGAGTAGGTAGATTAGCTCTTAGATACTTGCTCATCCAAAACAAAACAAATTTTCCACACTTACACTCTTTTCACAAACAAGTTTTCAAAAACACTTCATTACACTCTTGAGGACAGAAGCAAGAGTTAAATCGAAGTTAAAAACAAAAACTTTTCAAACCCACAAGCACAAAGAAAACAATTTCGAAAATAATGAGCAAACATCTAAGAACCCGTAGATAACTACGAATAGAAAGGGTGCTAATACCTTCCCTTTCTATGATCTACCCACCGTATCACACTAAGGTATACCCCACTTATTACTTCCCCAGCAGAGTCGTCAGTTATGTGATACGGTGGCAGAACCGACTATTTTTACTGGTTTGCATTTTGCGTTTTTTGTTCGCAAAATGTCGCGGTAAGCAAGAGTCACCACCGACTTTTATTTCATCCAATCATGGAAAAGGAAAAAGAACAGAAAAAACCTTTTTTTGGAGATTTTCTGAGTACGGGGGGTAGATTATAGAAAGGGAAGGTGTTAGCACCCTTTCTATCCATGGTTTTCCATGGGCTCTTAGGTACTTGCTAATTTTTTAAATTGCTTGTGTATGTGTTTGTCTTGAAAAAGTTTTACTTCGTGATAACCCTTGTATCAGTCCTCAAGGGTGTGACGAAATTGGTTTGAAAATTTTTTTTGAAAGGTGTTTGTGAAAAAGAGTTTTTTATTTTTTTTAGCAAGTACTTAAGAGTTTCTACCTACTCGAAAAAAGATCGTTCGTTCTCATTTCCTTTAGACAGCGTTATCCTACTATTAAGGAGTATGTAGCACCGTCGTTGGAGTTGTAAGGGACATTCGAAAGGGACAAGTACAATCACTAAAGCAATAGTTAGAAAACTTTAGTAGTAACCCTAGAGTCTTAAGATCTTTTTCGAGGCAACATTTCCGAGGCAAAATTCGAATGTGACACTTTGATCTTTTAGACTGGAGGGCAACCACTAAAATCCCATATGCTTAATGATTGTTTATCGAAGGCAACCAAAGTGAGGTAAACCCTAGGAGTGAATATGTGCATATGAATTGTTTCAGTTATTTAATCTTTGCACATTAGGTGATCTACCGTTTTAAATTTCCAGACATTCTTGCCATACAATCCTATTAACATAGATCTAGATAGTTAAATATTTGCAGGAATTTAAAAATGCAAGAAAATAAACCTAGCTATTACAAGGCTTTGACAGTTACATAATTATCTTGACGGAAAATTAAAGTGCGGAATTTAAAACCCTAATTAAAACTATTACAAGCTCGAAACATTTATAGTAATGATAAAACAAATAAAAATGCGCGCGGAAAATTAAATGTGAGGGATGTTGAAAAATAAACTAAACCCTAATTGAAAGAAAAAAGACTTTTGTACATTTTTTTTATTGGAGAAAACAATGAAATTGCAATTTAAATGAAAACCTAATTTCTAATTGCTTTTTAATTATGAAAAAGAGTTTTTAAGTTAACCTAATTGACCTAATTAATTAAAATAAATATTTTAATGAAAAATGGTTTTGGTGTATTTTAAAGAAAATTAATTAAATTCAAATCCTAGGTCTAGTTATTTTTAATTATAAAAAGAGATTAAATTACCTTAAATTAATCAAACTAAATTAATTAAGAAATAAAATATTTTTTATTAAAAAAAGATTTTATGTATTTTTGTGATTTTTTTTATTTTTGTAGAAAAATAATAATTTTGGGTTAATTAATTAAAACAAATAAGAGAAATTAATTAAAGAAATTAAATTGAAAATAGAAAAATGCAAACTGGACATGTGTTGAATAGCAAGTCTGGGGGTGTCAATCTAAAATTTTTAAGGCCCAAAACGCTCCAAGCCCAGTCAGCCTTGGATTCCTTGTAGCGTTAGATCTGATGGCATTATTGATCAAACGGCTGGACGCAAGGCTGTATGGAAGACGCTTGACAAGGTGGTGTATGGAATCTGCAAGACAAAGTTAGAAAATAAAATTTGCTGGGACCTGGGATCGAACCCAGGTCCTCCCACCCAATACCAAGCGCGTTTTACCATTGAGCCATCTGCTTTGTTTTGATAGTAATCCAAGAATAAAACATAATATACAAAAACGTGGTTAACTGAACAAAAAGCGCGTGAGATTCAAACAGGCGAATGGTTGGCTGACACATAACCGTCTTCTACCTTTCTCCGTCGTTTTAGGATTTTATACCTTTACCTACAATCAGCTTCCATGGCTAAAGGCCTGTGCAATTCAAAAATTCACAAAATACAATATAAATGGAATTGAATACCATGGTTCGACCGGTCATGATGTCCGGGTCATCCCAGTGTCCAGCTTGTGGTCTAATTTTTCCTGTAGCCAAAAGCCCCAAACTGCACACACAAACCCTAAAAATGTAATTAAATTATTCAACTAGCTTGCAAACACAATGAGGATCACAAATATATAACTTAAACATGCTAATGATGCAAGAAATACAGTAATCGATTTTGAATTAAAGGGCAAACCGTGAGAGTGGTTATGCGCATTTCTGGGTGTTTCAAGCCTTGCAAACGATCCAATTGGCTTCTGGGAAGGTCCAAGAAACGATTAGAAGCATTGGAATGGCTTGAATTGGTCTCTAAGTTCAAAAACGATCCAACACGTTTTGTCACTTTTTTAGAATTTTGTTTGGTGTATTCACGACTGTTATCCCCTATTTTTTGCTTTGTTCTTTTTCATTATATATCAAGGAATGAATTAGGGTTGCAAAACAGATTGGATCTTGAAGTTTTGATGAGATTTGATTTGATTCTTTAGCCATATGCAAACTTTCTGTTTTGAGCCAAATCATCCCTTTTTTGTATCAATTATGCTTGATTCATTTTGGCCTTGATAATTCAGCATATTTTGATTTCCAACTTGTCTAAAAACCAAATCAAACCATATCTTTTCTATTATTCATCAATTATTTGATTTAATTTAATTTTTAATTAATAAAAAATCAAAATAAATTAAAAAATGAAGCAAATAATTTGTGGATGAGTATTTGGGTCGTGGACCACATTATAAGTGAGGTGCAACCATAAAAAGTTAGGCCCATTTAGCAAAAAAATCAATTTTGAGCACATTTGACTTTTGGCAATTTTGCAAAAAGGTCAACTTTGACAAGGCATATATCTTCCAATTTTAACCCTAGAGAGGTGTTATTAGACTTTTTAGAAAGCTTAGGATGTTCCCTAAGCAACCCTTTTAGTCTCATCTCAATTGAGTCTTCCATGTTCATGTAAGGAGCTTTGATCCAAAATGTGTTTTTATTGACTTTTCAAAAGGACCCATAATGTAAAAATTCATATCTTTTTGTGAGTTCATATTTTGAGCTTGGGAGATGAAGGTGAGTTTTATGGAATTGCATCCTCTTCAAAATGAGTTTTTGATGGAAAATTTCTGATAAAGCATGTGGAAGTTATGCTTGGTCAAAGTTTGGTTGACTTTTACTAAGAAACCCTAATTTAGCAACTTTTGGATTTTGATGAATTTGGAGCATTCCTTGGGGAATAATGGTCAACCCTTGATGAAATGATGAAAGTCACTTCAAAATGTTAATGTTTACCAAAAATCTTGAAGTTTGACTGTATGTGGGTCACAGTTGACTTTTGACCTAATACAGTCGATTCTCTAGCATCTGAGCAGTTGACTAAGCAAACTTCTTGTGCAAGGAATGAAACTTGACATGTAGGGCCTTGAGAGCATATTAAGACCATGGAGAGAATATGAGGACTTTGTGGTTCAACCATCTTGATGAAAATGGAAACCTTAATTTGAGGTATACTGCCTTAGGAGAGAGTTTGTCTGGTCCACTCTTAGGCAACCTTGAGCAAATTAAAGATCTCAATGGACATGTATTGAGTAAAATGAGAGGGCAAATTTTGGGGTACAACACTAGGCCTCAAAAATAAAATTTGCCTCTAGGAAGTCTTTTACAACTTTTTTGGCAGCCTCCATTTTTTAGGGAGATTGCCTACGCCTATGTTGAACTATTGCTCTAACATAAGGATCTACAACGACCTAGTGGCAGGCGACCTCAGGGTCGAGTCTGGGTATTTCCACAATGCTCCATACAAACAACTCAGTGTTCTCCCTTAGGAAGGGTTTGAACTGCTCCCTTGCTAGATCGGGGAGTCCCTCTTCAATCTTCACGCCTTTGTGTGGGTCCTTACTGAGGAGGATGATTTCAAAGTCTCCGTCGGGGATGGGACGAAGAGGATCATGTTCGCCATTGGGAGCTTCAACTTCATCTTTGGTGAAGCGGGTGTCGAGGTCAATTGAGCCGACATGGGGTGGAGCTTCCCTTTCTTCAATCTGAGTGGGCTTGGCTGCAAAGGAGGTTGTTTCGCTGGTAGTCTTTGACCTTGTGTCGATCATGTTCTATCCCTTTGAGGATACACTGAAGCATCTTCTTGTAGCTTGGATCTCTCTGTGGATGGTGGCGACGCGACCCCTCTTTGTGAAAACTTCATCTTTAGGTGGATTGTGGAGGGTACGACGGTCAACTTGGCCAGCGTTGGTCTCTGATAAGTGAAAGTTGTAGCTATTTTTGTATATACGTTTTTTGCACTTATCGACTTTTTGTTGTTAATATCGGTTGAATAAACCTGACTTTTGTGTATACGTTTAGTTTGTGTTTATTTGTGTTTTTGTGTACATAGTGTACCGTTTGATGTTTCTCCATTCATTTTGTAGGTATTTCTTACATTTTGGAGCATTGAGGAATAAGGTGTCGAAGGAACGGCTACGGATGCCGATTTTCAGAATAAAAGACCAGTTTTGGGAAGTTTTATTCCGAAGAGCCCGCTTAGCATGCAGAAGGCTGCTGAGCGCAAGTCCGCTCATTGTATTTTGTAGTGCGCTTCTTGAGTTTTGACATTTTTGCAGAAGCATTTTTTTAAGCCCTCTTAGCGTGGATAATTCGTTTAGCGTGGTTTAGGGCGGTTTGATGTTTAAAATAAAGAAGTTGCGCTTAGCACGGTGTACTGTGATTTGTTTTATAAAAACGGATTTAGTTCATTTTCAGGTTATGGTTTTGGGGAAGTTTTTGCTCCCAACTCCATCAACCTCCAATTTTATTATGATTATCTGAGAAGACAACTATGGAGCTTGCATACGGATGATCCGAGGTGGATTTCTCTTCGATCAGCATTGACAAACAGATAGATCTGTGGTTCATTTCTCTTTTTCTTTGTGTATTCTCTATTGGTTTGGTTTGTATATGTATTTACTTTGAACTCGTGTATATTTGTAACCCTTGGCGTTGTATAAAAATTGCTTTATAAATCTTTGTCGATTATTATCCTTGATTTTTACTCTATGCTAGGGATTTGAGTTGCTATAGACATATACTTCTTAGATTCTTATCTAGGATGATTATCTAATAGTGTCTGAATTCTAAATATAGATTTAGTGATGTTATTCACTTAGGGTGTTTTAGATTAAGGCCTCTGTGTTGTTTTTGTCGCTTTGAGAGATCGTCGATGCAAGCGAGCACAATTGACTTCTTGTGTTCTTGAGGTGGTTGAGATATTGCTACCGAGGTAATGCGATCGACCTCTTAATTTGGGTTAGAAATGACTTAGGTTGTGTTTGAAACATGATGACATTGATGAATATTGTAGGCTTATTATAACAGGTCGATAGGTTTAAGTCTGTGAGAAGTAGTATATATGTATGCTTGATAAGTTATTCCTTTTTCCTTTTTATACATTTATTTTCTGTTGATACCTTTACTTTCAACCCATTTATCTCCAAACTCATTAACAAGAGATTTGTCGAACGATATTTCAATTCACAAATCTCTGTGGACACGATACAATATAACCTATATCACCTGGTAAAATAATACTTTACTTTTTACTCGCCGCTTCACCGCAACCACCAAAATGGAGTTGTTGCTGGGGATTGGTGTTTATTGTTTCACATTGTGATAAGTTTCTTTGTTTTTGAATTTTTTTAATTAATGTATATGTTGTATAGAATGTGTACATAAACTTATCTATTTTTACTTGTACATGTTTTGTGTTTACTTTCCATACTTGTGCATATATGTGTTTTTATTGTTTTCATGTATTATTGTGAATTATCTCATTTTCATAATGTTCGTTGTGTGGATGTTAGGACACTTTCTTTAGATTTGTACGGTGTGACAATATCGTGGCATGACGAGAGGAGGTTATTAGCTCGCACAATAAAGGCGTCAAGCTTACGACGTAAAACAAGCATATTTTATTTGTATTCGTTTATGTATGTGTTGACTTGTGTTTTAACAATTTGAAATTGGATTTGTTTTAAATTCTCAAATTCTCACTTTTCAACATGTTAATTCACTTTCAACCGTTTGTTTCACTATGTCAATTTGTGTTTTTTTCACAAGCTTGTCGTGTTTAGCTTGAGGAAGTTTGTGTATTGTAAATATTGTATGTTTAAGGTTGTGTAGGTAATTGTGGAGGGTGCTACTGCATTGCTGTTGTTGTCCTATATTTCTACAACTGGTGTAGCACGCTTAGCGCACTTTGTGCCACTTAGTGTGCCCTGCTGTACAGAGCCAGTGAATTCTTTTTTATTTTTCGCTCGATCTCCTTTTTCCCACTTCACCCAAGGCTTTATAATATAGTAATTAATAGTAACATTTTTAATTCATTCTTTTATTGTTTGGACTCAAATTTTGGTTAGATAGCTTGAAGTCGCATTTGGTGATTTTCCGATTTTGAGTGTGTCAACTTGCAGATGTATGGTAATGATAGTTTTTGAAGTTGGTACTCGTCAGATACTCGTTTAACGCTTTCTATAACGTAACATGTTTATGAAACTTTTCATTTGTATAATTACCATGTCATTCGTTCTTTTTGCATTACTTGCTCATGACTTGAATCACTTTAGTTCCATTTTTACCCATAAATGTGAGGAAACTTTTCATTGTTCACATATGCTGGAGGCCACAATTCTTGTTTTAACTGGATTTTATTATGTTTAATCTTTTTTTTGTGTTGATTGTATGAAAGCATGAACTGGTCAAGGCATTTTTTGTTTCATTTTGAGCACAACTACCTTGGCCAAATAGTCAATTCACCTTGTGAGTGTGTGATCATTAGTATCCCCTTTTGACCTTTTTTGTCGATGTTTATGTTGTTTTTTCTAAATGCTTGTCTATGAGTATTTAGTTTATCTTTTTGTATGGACATTGATTCTTTGTTTTCTTGAACTCTGAACTATGATTTATGGTTTGAATTTTTACCTTGCCTTAGAAAGTAGGGAGTATTCATATTATAATATAGTTTAATTTAAGTTGGGGAGAGAAAAATTTATGTGCTTGTGTGTATTACTATGAGGTTGAGAAAGAAAGAGAAAAAGAAAGAAAAAAATTGAAAAGGTTTTGAAAAAAAAAACAAAAAGAGTATGGAATAATGTTGTGTTAATAAGTGATGTGTGTTGGTTTGAGAAATTTGGGATGAATAATAAGTTTGATTGAAATTATTTTTCTTGAGCCTTTGTGAGTTGATCACTCCCTTAGGTTTAAGAAATTTTTTGTTTCGATTAGCTTTAGGACTTATCCCTTGTTTGTTAATCAAGTCACATTACAACCTTAAAAAGCCCTTGTGATTCTTGCCTTTGTATCTTCGATGTGAGTTTTTGGATGAATTTATAATTTAGTTTATTATTTGCAATATTGTGGATGAGTGTTTTTTTTGTCCCTCACCTTTGTGTGTTCTTCATCTACCGGTGAATTTTTACTAGGTGTGATTCATGATTGAGATTGTTTTGTTTTAGAATGTTTAGTATGATTTTTGTACTTAAGATCCGTTTTGTTTACATATTTTCGTTGTAGGGTTGTGGTAAGTATTTACCTTGTGTGTGCGTTGATCAGTGGTTTTTACACAGTTATTTACCATTAATTTCAGTTATCTTTTCTTTTTATTGTCGAGTGTTTTATTTCATTTTACCACTTTTTATGTGTTGGTTGTGTGTTTTAGTGTTTTTAGGTTCACAGGAATAAATTGGGACAAACCAGTGTGAAAAAAGTGAAAAATTCAGAGTTTCGGAAAAGTTTCCAGCATGCTTCAGGAGTCCTGACACGGCAACCTGTGTCACCTGACACGGGTCGTGCCAGCCAATGCGCTGAATGATCAGTTTTCACTAAAAAAATTATAACTGGAGCTACGAGAATTGGATCGACGCGTTTTAATATTCGTTGGAAAGGTGAGAGAAAGATTTACAACTTTCATTTTGAAGTCAGAACCTGATTCAAATTGTAGAAACCTCGAAAAATTCATTAAATTTGCAGACTTTAGAAATTTAGTTGTTTCAGGTTGTTTTACGGGCCTAGTTTATGTTTCTGACCCAGTTTGAGTTAGTAGTGAAAACATTTATTTGGTTTATAAAACTTTTTGACAGAAGAAGACGAGGAACGATAAAGATTGGGGGCTTTTAAGAGATTTGTAGATAGAGATTCCTTCGTGCGCGGAAGCAATTGAAGATCAAAGAATCCTCACCTTTTGTATTGTCTAATTTTATTATTGCTTTTCTTTTTAATACTATGAGAGGCTAAACCCCCCAATGCTAGGGGGTGTCCCTGATTTTCAAATGTATTGATTATGAGTTCTTGGTAATGATACAATAGTTACTTTTCAATTTAATTGTTCAATGTTCTTATGCATTTCCTATCGGACAAATAGGGATTGATGCACGGTTAATAATTAGGGTTGGACCTCCATTGGTAAGGTTTTTGAACAATTAAACTATAATAGATATCACCTAGGACTAGGGATACCCTATAGGTCACCGGTAAAATCTTGATAACATAACTGCTTGGTTTAATCAATAATTCACTAAGGACTTAGGAATTAGGATGAAGGACCAAAGGTTTTCTCACTAAGGACTTAGGGGGAAAAAACTTAAGATTCATATTTGAAAGTAATGAACTTGTTGAAGAGATCAAGAATGAAGGTTAATACAAGGTCAAATCACACACTTACCCCAGCATGCTCCTCATATCTGTTAAAAATCAATTTTTATCTTTCTGTTGATTAATTGACAAAAACAAAACCTTATCCCAAAGTAAAGCTTTTTTTAATTCAACTACACATCATCCTCGGTATGACATGCAATCCTCGAGATCGATGTCTGGGGAAAAATTCTCTATTATTATTGCAAGGCAAAATAATACACTTGTTATTTTCCCTATCAAGCTTTTGGCGCCGTTGTCGAGGATTGCCTAGTAATTGAGAGTAATTTGAGTTCAATTAAAAATTTGTTGCACTTGAAACTAAAATTTCTTTTATGTAATTTTTTATATATTTTTGTTATTATTGATTTTTCCTAACCTTTGCATGTGAGGGCAACCCTCAGCTTAATTTCCTTTTGATATACAGACTCGGGTTCAGAATCAGAACCCGAAACTATGGGTGAAAACCCACCACGATTAGAGAGACTTCTTGGGAATTACGGAGGATTAAATGCTCTAGCATATTTGTTGACTATTGTGAATCAACCGGTCAATGTTGCAAAATTTCAACTGCATCCTTCAACCATCCGCCAGCTCGAGAACAGATCTTTCACCGGGAAGATCAATGAAGATGCCAATAAGCATTTATAGAGATTCCTCACCACGAGTACTACTTTGAAGATTGAAGGACACTCTAAAGAAATAAAGAAATTAAGGATGTCCTTGTTCATGTTGTCTGAAGATGCTGAAGAGTGGTTTTACTCATTGCCTGCTGGAAGTATCACCACTTGAGAACATATGGAAAAGACTATTCTTGATGAGTACTTTCCTGTGTCTGTTTATATTCACAAAAAGATATGATATTATGAATTTTAAGCAGAAGGAATGAGAGTCACTAGGTGATGCTTATAAGAGGTTCACGAGGTTATTAGTAGCCTGTCTCACTCACAACATGGGTCAAACTGAGAAAATGCAAATGTTTGTAAATGGCCTTCGAATGAAGACAAAGCAGCTTATTCATACAGCTGTCTGTAGCTCATCCAACTTTACAATAGCCACTGGTGTGAAAAAGATTATTGAAGCCATTGCTGCAAATGAGCATCTAGAGCTATATGACAGGATTGTGAGTAAACTAGAGGGGATGATTGATCTGAAGTTAGAAATTAATAAGTAGCTGAAAATTGAAGAAGCAATTTCTGCAGAAGTAGAAAAAAGCTGAAAGCAATGAACATGGGTACTCAACAAGTAGCTCAATTTCAACAAGAACAAAAGGTTGTTTGTGAAATTCGTAGTGGACCACACTTTACTATGCAATGTCTTGCAACTCCACAACAAATTGAAGGGATAAAATTCTTGAGGCAAAATAAACCATATTCTAACACCTATAATCCTGGGTGGAAGAATCATCCCCACTTCTCTTGGAAAGATCAACAGCAACAAGCTTCTCAGAAGGTAGAGTGGGAGATGGCTATTAAAAAGATGGCTTCCCACACCTCTCAATTTCAAGAAGATACAAGGAGTAATCATAGGAAAACCACAGCTGCAATCAAAAATTTGGAAATTCAAATGGGACAGATTGCACAACAAGTAACGCTGCAAGCACAAGAAAATCAAGAAAATCAAAAAAATCATGAGAATGTTAATGATGTCACAATAAGGAATGAGAAAGCTACTGAAGAAAGGAAAGACGAGGTAAGATTTGATGATAGTATCATAGAAGTAGATCTAGAATTGAGATAAAACAAGAAAAAACAGGAAGAAGTGGTATCACCTGTGAAGCAAGTTGAAGAGAAAACTAAACCAGCAATCAAGTTATCGTATCCATCTCGAGTGGCAAAGAAGGACACAAAAGAGAAAGAGTTTGATAAATTTTTCAATTTTTTTAAAGAGTTGGAGATCAACATACCGTTCTTTGAAGCACTCGAGAAGATTCCCTTGTACCAGAAATTCATGAAAGAGGTACTATCAAAAAAGAGAGCAAAAAAAATGAACAGGTACCCGTGGATGAGAAATTGTGTGCAATCACACCCAAGAAAAAAATTCCTATCAAGTAGAATGATCTCGGGTCGGTTGTAATACAGTGCACAATAAAAGACAGAACTTTCAAGAGGGTTCTGGTTGATTTCTGGATCTAGTGTGTGTTTAATGATATTATCGATTTTCAAGAAGCTCGGTATTGAGAAGATAAGTGGAAGTGGGACAAAATTGAAATTTGTTGATCACACTATCAAGCAGTCATATGAGATGGCTGAAGATGTATTAGTAGAAATTGACAATTTTTTCCCAGTTGATTTTCATATCACGGACATACCTAAATATGAAGAGACTCCTATCATTCTTTGTCGACCATTTATGCTGACTAGTCGATGCAACTTTGATATTGAGACATGTAATCTGACACTGAAATCATTTGATGAGGAGATAACCTTAAAGGTGTTGGAAATCAAAAAGCAAGGCGCAGGTGGAAAAAATAAATCTTTAGTCGAAATGATCAAAGTAAAAGGAGAAGGCAACAATTTAAAATCACTCCCAGAAGAAGTCTTGGGAAAAATCTCTCTGGTGGAATCAATAAAAATTCCTAAGTCCAGTCAAGAAGGAAAGAATATAAAGAAGAAGGAACACCGAGCTAAGAAGATGGAAGTTGGAAGTGGCTGGAAGCACAAATAAGTTTATACTTTTGATCTGAATGAGTTCTAGATTGCATAAGAGGCAAGCAACAAGGTGTGGAAGAGGAAGCACCCCCATAAGGGGATGAGTCGTCGAGCCATGCGACGTTAAACAAAGCGCTTTGTGGGAGGCAACCCACGCTTCTAATAACTTAGTTTTTCTTTTTGTTTTGTTTGCACGTAATAAAAAGAGAGTCTTACTAGTGAAAGCTAAGAGGCAGCAACATGTGTTGCATTACCCTCTATAAGTTACCTTCTCGAGCTTATTCTGAAACATTGGGGTCTATGTTTAGTTCAAGTTTGGGGGGTTTTATTGTTTTTCTTCTTTTCGAATGATTTGTTAGTTCTATGCGAATTGCTGTGTAAATCCACGAGTTGAAGTCCCCCAAATTTGGCCGAAATTTTTTGTTTTGATCAAGAACTTGGTTCTCATAGAGTTCGAGAATAGTATATAGAAACAAAAGGGATGGTTGTTCGAGGGTAGGAAGTTCGGAATAATGTGATCGAGATACAAGTCTACCATGTAGATTTATATCATAGTACTTGAATCCTGAGAAGTATTCCTTGAGTAGTTTATCTTGACAGTCTGGCATAATATAAATTCACATGTATGTATGATTGGTTGAGAAATAAATAAATTTGGCACCAAATGATAAAAAGGCAGTAAAAGGAAATTGGCTTGCTAAGTTGGGTAGCCCTCATCCGGTTATTCAGCCCAAAGGGGGTTGATCCCGAAACATCATCCAAAAGGACAATATATAACTGCAAAGTTTGAAAATTTCATCGGTAATTAAAAGTAGCCAATGCTGCTTATTTGGTGCCTAAACAAAAAGATTCTTAATTAGTCTTGTGCATGTGATGATCATAATAATTCTCATTGCCTTAATTTCACTGTCCGAATGAAAAAGGAGGAAAATTGAAAAGAGACTTAAGTAACAAAGCATAGTTAGAGAGGTATCTGAAGAGGAAGCTCAATATTAAAAGGTTCTTACACAAACTCTTCGCGTCATGTGAACATCGGACGAACTGTCTTTTGATCAATATGAACGGATATCTCAAGTATGAGTACAGGTATGCTGCGAATTTCATGAGCTCTTGTAATTGTCGCTTGAGGTCAAGCAACATTTTATGTTTAGAGGAGTTTGATCAGTGGTTTTTACACAATTATTTACCATTAATTTTAGTTATCTTTTCTTTTTATTATCGAGTGTTTTATTTCATTTTACCACTTCGTATGTGTTGGTTGTGTTTTTTATGTTTTCAGGTTCATAGAAATAAATCGGGATAAATCAGTGCGAAAAAAGTGAAAATTCAGAGTTTCAAAAAACTTTCCAACACGCTTCAGGAGTCTTGACACTGGTCGTGTCAGCCAATGCGCTGATTGGTCAATTTTCACTAAAAAATTCATAACTGGAGCTACGAGAATTGGATTGACGTGTTCTAATATTCATTGGGAAGCTGGGAGAAAGATATACAACTTTCAATTTGAAGTCAGAAGCTAATTCAAATTGTAGAAGCCTCAAAAAATTCATTAAAGTTAGAGACTTTAGAAATTTAGTTGTTTCAGGTCGTTTTACGGGCCTGGTTTATGTTTCCGACCCAGTTTGAGTTAGTAATGAAAACCCTTATTTGTTTTATAAGACTTTTTGATGGAAAAGATGAGGAACAATAAAGATTGGGGGCTTTCAAGAGATTTGGAGATAAAATTCCTTCATTCGTGGAAGCAATTGAAGATCAAAGAGTTCTCACCTTTTGTAATGTCTAATTTTATTATTGCTTTTCTTTTTAATACTATGAGAGGCTAAACCCCACAATGCTTAAATTATTGGTATTGATATAATAGCTACTTTTCGATTTAATTGTTCAATGTTCTTATGCGTTTCCTATCGGACAAATAGGGATTGTTCCACGGTTAACAATTAGGGCTGGACCGCCATTGTTAAGGTTTTTGAACAATTAGACTATAGTAAATATCACCTAGGACTAGGAATACCCTATAGGTCACCAATAAAATCTTGATAACATAACTGCTTGGTTTCATCAATAATTCACTAAGGACTTAGGAATTAGGATGAAAGACCAAAGGTTTTCTCACTAAGGAGTTAGGGGAAAACAAAGTTAAGATTCATAGTTGAAAGTAATGAACTTTTTGAATAGATCAAGAATGAAGGTTAATACAAGGTCAAATCACACACTTACCCCAACATGCTGCTCATATCTATTAATAAAGCCATTTTTATCTTTCTGTTGATTAAGTGAAAAAAAATAAAACCTTATCCCAAAGTAAAGCTTTTATTTAATTTAACTACACATTATCCTTAGTACTACACGCGGTCCTCGAGATCGATATCCGAGGAAAAATAGTACACTTGCTATTTTTCCTATAATGCGTTTTTGTTTGAACCATACATTTGTTTTCCGTTTTAAAACTTTTTGATTCATGATATTTTGGTTGATTACTTTTGGTTCTTTGATTTGTTTGGCTTTGTTTGAGGAAAAATAAGTTCAAGTTGGGGAGAGTTTGATAAGTGAAAATTGTAGATATTATTGTATATACTTTTTGTTGCATTTATCGACTTTTTGTTGTTAATATCGGTTGAATAAACCCGACTTTTGTGTAAATATGTTTAGTTTGTGTTTATTTGTATTTTTGTGTATATAGTGTACCGTTTGATTTTTTCCATTCATTTTGTAGGTATTTGTTGCATTTTGGAGCATCAAGGAATAATGTGTCGAAGGCACGGCTCCTGATGCAGGTTTTTGGAATAAAAGACCAGTTTTGGGAAGTTTTGTCCAGGAGAGCCCGCTCAACGCACATAAGGCTTCTAAGCTCGAGTGCGCTCAACGTATTTTGTAGCGCGCTGCTTGAGTTTTGACATTTTGGCATAAGCATTGTTTTGAAGCCCGCTTAGTGTGGATAGCGCGCTTAGCGCGATTTAGGGCAGTTTGATGTGTAAAATAAAGAAGTCGCGCTTGGCGCGCCAGGCCCACTTAGCTTGGTCTACTGAGATTTTTTTTATAAAAACAATATTAGTTCATTTTTAGGTTATGGTTTTTGGGAAGTTTTTGCTCCCAACTCCATCAACCTCCAATTTTGTTAGGGTTAACTTAGATAACAACTATGGAGCTTGCATACGGATGATCTAGGGTGGATTGCTCTTCGATCGACGCTGACAAACCGATAGATCTGTGGTTAATTTCTAATTTTATTTGTGTATTCTCTATTGGTTGGGTTTGTATATGTATTTACTTTGAACTCGTGTATACTTGTCGCCCTTGGCGTTGTATAAAACATGCTTTACAAAATTGCCGATTGTTATCATTGATTTTTTCTCTGTGCTAGGGATTTGAGTTGCTATAGACATATACTGCTTAGAAATGACTTAGGTTGTGTTTGACACGTGATGACATTGATGAATATTGTAGATTTAGTATAACAGTTCGATAGGTTTAAGTCTGTGAGAAGTAGTATATATGCATGCTTGATAAGTTATTCCTTTTTCTTTTTTATATATTTATTTTCTGTTGATACCTTTACTTTCAATCCATTTATCCCCAAACTCATAACAAGAGATTTATCGAACGGAATTTAAATTCACCAATATTTGTGGACACGATACGATATAACCTATATCACCCGGTAAAATAATACTTTACTTTTTGCTTGCTGCTTCACTGTAACCAGCAGTCTCGCAAGGATGAAGTTGTAAAGAGATTAGCAGTCGTCCACTAGGAAATGGACTTTGACCTTCCCGACGGTTGTTTCAACCCCGAACGTGACAAGCATATCGACATAGCCACATGGCTTAGAGGTAGAACCATTAAAGTCCTGTAAGTCGGGCCCTACGTACGGTGACAAGTGGGACCTTTCAAGCTAGAGAGTCAGGAATAACTGGGTGTACATGACATCGACAAAACTCCCCTCATCGACCTGGATGTGATGCATGTCGAAGTTGGCCATCTTTTCCCTTATGAGCAAAGGGATGTGGGAGTTGGGAGCTCCACCAGGAAATTCCTTGAGGTAGAAGGTGATGGGCTCAAATTTCCCCTGGAACCTATCTAGGGTCATGGTATCAACTAGCCTTAATGAGGGTCTCGATGGCATCCTTCAGGTGGACACAGTCCTCGGTAACATGGCCGTGACTTTGGTGGTACTAACAATATTTGGTCCCGCCGACCCCGTACTTGGGAGGTGTAGTTTTAGGTCGTCTAACCCCTCCATCCTTGAACTCGGCATTGGTACACTCCACGAGGATACGCTCGCGGGGAGAAATCAGCAGAGTGTACTCGATGAAGCGTCCAGTTGGACCTCGGTGCTCGCGAGAATCACATGGTATTTCTTCTTTTCTCTTCTCCCCGGTTCGCTAAGCAGGACCTGCATCATTGTACCTCGGGCCCCCAGGTGTCCCATGGTTCCTAGAATCGTGAGCATTGTTGGCGGCCTCCTTCTCCTTGTACGAGATATAGGCCTGAGCTTTATGGAAGAGGTCGTCCAAGGATCTGGGAGGTTCGATGCCGACTTCCTTCCTGAAGTCATTGCTCGGGCAAAGCCCTCTTTCGGGCAGGTACCTCTTCAAGCGGTCGGTGGTGGGGACTTGGATGGCCTTGTGATTGAACCGTTCAATGTATGGTTGGAGAGGCTCGTTTCTCCCCTGGATGATTTCCTTGAAGGACGTCTCAGTCTCGAGGTGATGTCGAGAAGTTGTGAAGTTTTTGGTGAACTGGCTCTTCAAGATCTTCCACGATGTGATGGACTCGGAGGGCAAAGCTTTTGTACCAGTCTATGGCAGTTTTCCTCAGGGTTGTAGGGAATAACCGACACATGATAGCATCCCCGACGTTGTGGAAATGGAGTATTGCCTCAAAGTTGTCAAGGTGGTTGTCGGGGTCTGTAGAGCCATCTAATTGTTCAAATGTGGAGGTTTCTCCATCCCCTTAGGGATAGGGTCCTCCATGATAGCTTGAGATAGTAGACTGCGGGGGTCGTCTTCATCGCTTTGTTCTGGGGAATGAGACAGGGAATGGTCTAAACGAGGGGTCCCTACACGGGGAGAATTCTTTGCCCGAGTTCTCTTCTCTTCCATGACCTTGCTCTTTTTGTGAGCAGGGGATCATCGCTCTTTGCACAGAGGTGTGAGATCGTGCTTCTTGACGATCTTAGGTTGGGTCCTCTCTAGTCGAGGGCCTTTTCCAGTACGATGAGGAGAGGAGCTGCGAGAATCCTCTTGTTGGTGTCTCTGTGGAGGAGATCGCAAACGGGTTTCACGTTATCGTGGAGTCCGACTATATTAGTCATGTCTTATGTGCTTTCTAGGGAACCATAACCGGCGAGTCTTTTTTAGAATTGCGAGGTGTTCACCCTGCGCGAAGAGTATGTAGTTGATCTGATTTAGCACTGCAATCAGAGCATGGATCGAGGGGTCAACATTAGCGGGCCTGAGATTTCCTGGTACATTGCGGGTTCCTCGACCTACTGGTGAGGATCGTCCAGAGGATGTGGACGGGTGGAAGAGGAAGAAGTTCTTGTGTCTCTGATGCCGTGCTCGAGAATTCCAACAGTGTTGTTATTGCTGTTGCCAAGGTCGGCGAAGTGAGCATTCTGGTCACCGTTGTTGGTTTGATCGGCCATGACGATCGGAAGGTTGAAAGTTTGCTTTGGTCTTGAATTAAAGGAAGACGGGGAAGCAGTTAACCACAGACGGCGCCACTGATCGTACCTGATCAGAAGGAATCGTCAATGGCCCACGAGCTTGAGTTGAACGGCGATTTAAAATGAGTGGGAGGGGGGTGTACCTGCAAGGACTCCAATGTCAAAGTAAGAATAAAGACAATCAGAGCGCAAATACAAGAAGTGAGAGCGAATGAATGAATACCTGACCCTCTCATGTGAGAGAGTATTTAAATCTCCATCGCTGGGCCAAGATCTACGTATTAGGCCGGATAGTTAGGCCCAATAACAAAGACGGTTAGAGTTATGTCACCACAAAAAACATGCTTAATTGTGGCGGTTTCTTTAAGAAGGATTTCTAAAACCTCCTCAAATTGAATAAAAAATGGACGCTTAGCACATCAACTTTGAAATATTTATTTATTTTACGGCAGTTAAAGAAACCCCTCTTATATGTAACTACCAATATATATGAATATTATATATTGGGAGTTAGAAAATAAAATTAGAGGAAAGGCATCCTTGCATCGTTTTCCTTTCCTTTACCATTCTAGGGTAAAGCCTTGTTCACCTTATCGTTCGCTCCCTCCGTCTCACATACGCTGTTGTTCATCTATTGTGGATTACATTGTCCATCGCTCCATCAATTGGAAGGTAAATCTCTCCATTATTTTTTAGTTGAAACTTAGGTTTTCTTACTCGCCTATTCTTCTTTATTCTCAAATCCGGTAGTCGGCTCTCTTCGACAATAAATAATTTATTCTGACCATTTATAGAGGTAATAAATGATTGACAACTTTTCTAGTGATGATGTTCAAGAATCTAACCATGATGTCCAAGATTTTAGTGATGAATTCATCATATACATCATATGTTTTGCAATTGAGGTACTACAAAATGCATAGTGGTGAAAGGTCATCCAATATCTAATTGAGATATAATATATGTTAGAATTTCATGTATAATTTCACTTTAAATTAATCTATGTTTGTCCTCAAAGATAAATGAAAATTGTTCTTTTTAAGTTGATAATCAACATTTGAATGGATCCATAATGCAAGACAGTGGTGAAAGGCCACCATGTGTAGGCCACATCGGATGAATATTTATATCTTCTATCTAAGATTGTAATTTTCTTTATGATTATCATCATACATGCAGGTTTTTCCGGTCTACTTAGAATTGTTACTTCTTTTCAAAAAAGTGAAAAAGGTTAGAAGAAAAGCACTATATATCATTACATGATTTTGATAAATTACTTGTTGACTGATTCAATGTAACCATACTATTGCTTCCCATAATATTGGAGTGGTCACCTTTGATATCACTCATATATATTGTTTGCTGGTCTAGTTGAAATTGGTGCAAAAACGTTGTATATTTTCATACTTGTAATTCTTATTGTTTTTTCTATCATATAATAAGAGTTTGTGTATTTTGATGTTACTTTTTTTTATTTTTTCTAATAATTTGCGGGGATTTTAAACCTCCGAATAAAATACCGCCTCAATTTCTTTAACACGATACACCAGTCACTCAAAACCCCTGCAAATAATTTGTGGGAATCGTAGAGTAGTTTTCATAACTCTCTCAAAACAACTTGCGGAGGTTGAAAACCCCCTCAATAAGCTTTAAAACACCCTCCATTCAGGCGTGTTTTTTTGTAGTATGTGAGTAGTGGAGTCCAGCACGTGGTCTCCTCCCCGGTCAACTGCTCCGAGATAATAGGGAGGTTATGGACCCGTTATTCTCGACGGACAAGATGGTGGTAGCATTGGATAACCGTTGGCCACGTCTCTTTGGTGGGCACGTGGAGAAATTTCCAACGGTTTTTAACTTGGGTTGTATGACATTGGGCCATGGCAAAGACGCTGGATTAGGCCTGCCCAACGGTGGGCCAAGTGTATGCCCAGTTCAGAACAACCGTATTAATGAATTTTCCACGATGTTTTGACCTTGTAAATTGTGTTACAGCCCTATGTTTTTTTATGAAAATTTGTTTTTGGATGGCTAGTTCATTATGGCTAATGGCATGTTAGTGAGGGTTCACATTGATACCGATGTTACCAAGTATGTCTATTTTAAAGTTGTGGATGTAAGTTTTGTCTTAACTATTTAACATGGTGCAGATCACGAGGGAAATCCATAATACTTTTCTTGTGGTCCTTACCTTAGAAAAGACACTTCTCATGGTCGCACCATATTGGAAATAAAGTAAGTCTCTTGTATTCTATTCAATGCAATGTAAATAATCTTTTGTTTAGTTAGCCTCATGAATTTGAAACCTGTTAGAGATTTTTGCTCCACCTAAGTAAAGAGCTGGATAGAAAGTTAATGGGCATAGAACAGAATAATGCACTTCAAACGCTCGAATATTTGATCAATGTTCTAAATTTCCGACTTGATGAAAAATCAGTAACACCTATAACACCTAGCAAGTTCATTTAATAGTTTATGTCTTAGATTTAGAGTTCTGGCTTTTGTTATTTATATTTGTTTTAAAACTATCTTATTTAATCACAGTACCTTGCGATGTTTTGTTTCACTTGCCTTTAGAAATTATAAATGTCCTTATGAAAACAACTTTTTTAAATTATAGTACTTGGTGATCTTTTGTTTCACTTGCCAAAATTCCAGCACTCACTTTCCTTCAACAAAACAACCCTGGCCCTTCGTGCATTTTAGGTGACTTTAATGCAGTGTTATGTGCCCGTGAATTAAATTCGGCGTTCCTTGCTAAATGAAATATATATTGATGATTTCCTTACTGGGACAAACTCTAATAATCTCACTCATTTGGACACCACTGGTAGTTATCATACTCGGACTCATAGTAGAAAAGGTTGCTGCAATCAAATTAGATAGAACAATTTGCCACCAGCAATTGATTGATGCTTGGAACACCACTAATTGTTGCACTCTGCCTAAAAGCCACTTTGATCATCACCCTTCCTTGTGTCCTTTGATATGAATACAAATTGACTTTGGAAGGACCTTCAAGTTTCATAAGATGTAGACTCTAGATGATATTTGCAGAAAAGTTATTTCTGAAAAGCTTTTGGAAATTTTATTCGAGTCAACTCGAGTGATAATGAAGCATAATACATTCTTATTCTTGTACATATTATTGACACTGGCTCTAATCTATATAACTGCTTCCTAACTGCATATAGTCACTTACTGCTTATACCTTATAAGCTAACCAACTTAAGGCAACTAATTAACGGTAGATTACTTGCATTAGAAGCAATGTTTTTTACATTCAAAGTATGAAGCATTTAATGGAATATGTTTGTTGGCAATTTGGAAATCCACCCTTCTTGATCAATAAAAGACTTACTCGAGAATTTATCAAGTTCATGTCGACTCAAATTCTTCATCCACTTCACACGTTTTGTTTTGTCTGCTCCGGGTCCTGTGCATCCCTCCTCCGCAAAAGTAAGGTTTAATCTGTAGTCATGTTAAATTCACGGCTTAATACAAGATAATATTAATTCTAAGATTCACTAGTAAGAATAAAACTTACTCATGGCCAACATATGTTGTCTGATTCCAACCCTCGGGTCTAACAGCGTCTGATATGTAGGAATTTGCTATGATCACTCTTGCATAAGCTTCCATAGCTCTTCCAAGTTGAAACTTCCCTCCTGTCCCAGTTATGTTACAATCTTTAAACACAAACCCACTTGGATCATTTGGTGATTCTCTATACTGCGCTGTAATAACTCCATCGTTTTTCAGACCGGATTTTCCTGGTGAAAAATATATTGTACTTGCCTACATAATGATGAATAAGAAATCAATTTGATCTGGGCCTGGGCCCGGGCCCATTTCTTAAAGCTAAAATCAAACAGACTCGGTATTTTACCTCAAAGAGTGATTGACCTCGCCCATATATGAAATCGGCTGCACCTTGGATGTAACAATTATTGTAGTAATGGCGACCGTAGTCATCATTTATGGTATCTTGCACTCCAAGAAAACTACAGCTATAGAAAGCACATTTATCTGCATGGATTTTAGCAGCTCTTGCTTGTGTGATGTTAGTGGCATCTAATAATACTGGGCTGTTGAGTGTATTCTATGAACATGTAGAGTGCAAGAAATGAATTAATTATGTAATATTCAATATTGATTATGCTTTAAATTAATACAATTATTTTATTTAAATAATTTACCGTAAAAGTAATGCCTTTTGCAGCTGTATTATCTGCTTTTGATAAGAAAGTAGCAATGTCATGAGAGCCCCATTCTATACTCGTGGACTTGCTACCAGCTCCTTCAAGATAAATGCATGGTTTGTTTTTGGGAATTAAGACTTGTTCTCTGAACATAAAGCAATTTGTATCATTTATAATTCAATGTATAATAAAAATGTTACATATATTAATAGATGAAAAAGAAGAAAAATACTTGTAAACACCAGAGGATATTTGAATATGAATCCATTGAGAGTTTCCTGCAGGGACAGAATCAATGGCACTTTGAATTGTTTTGAAATTTGCTTTGCCTGATTGACTAACACTAATGCTCTTCAAGGGATTGCTACAATCATTAGATTCACAAATATCAAATACAAGAACTACAAATATTAAAATGAAGGAAAATAATTGTAGAGACTGCATTTTTTCTACTATTCTGTATGTAAATGTGGTGCAAACTCAATAGAGTCATATAGGACTTTTATAACTAAAAGAAGTTGAGAAATACTTTACCAGTGTTTATAGCTTAGGAACATAATTTCTTGATTTTGAAACTTCATTGATATGAATTTACTTCTTATTACAATTTGCGTTTGATAAGTTATACAAATATATTTATTTATTGGTAATAATGGAAAGAATTTCATTACACATTATTTTTAATAAATACAACATTTGATTGTTGATCAATCTATTTTTTGTTTTCTTCCCAATTTTAGAAGATTACATGTTTTTAGGGGCAATGTTATTAGTTATTTTCCACAATAGATGAGGGATCTAAGGTATAGAGTCCAACCACCTAAACTAGAATGAAAATGTATAAATGGAAAAAATTAAAAAACACAACTCTAGTCCCCATTTAAAAATAGTTAATCAAATATATAATGTCTTTTTTCTATCTCATCTTTAACTCTATTAAAAATCTAATAAATAATGTTGTGGGTAATTTTTAAGATTTAATTGATTACTATTATTTGATATGTTCTATCCAAATTTTGTTCTTGGGTTACTTTTTCTTAATTAAGGTTACTTATTATTCACAAGAGTAATTTGATAAGGTTAGAAATTGATATTTTTCTAAAATATTATTTTATTTGTTGTGTTATTTTATTTGTTGTGTTATTATAATGATTAGATTCGGTTGCTCTCATATGTAACATTAGGTGGGTAAATACTATGTTTTATTGTTTATAATTATTTTTTATTTTTTGTTGCGAGAGTTAAAGGTTATAACTATAAATGTTATGTGTTGATTTGATTGATGAAGGCATTTTGTCATAATCGAGTTTTATGTTGTCGAAAGAAGAGTTATTATGAGACTTAATCTATTGGTTTATTTGTTTGTTTGATTCCTCGGCGATGAGCCTATGTAAAAACAAGCATGTAATGACATGTATTTATATTATATATTTTATTTAACTCGTGTTAGAGAGTAAGTTTATGATGCGGTTGCGTGACACCCTATGTGCATAGTTGTTTAAATTCGTATTATTACACGTTGAGATTTTAGGGTTGCACAATCTAAGTAAAAAGGGAGAATGAACATATTGTGCAAACAAAAATTCTCAGTTGGTAAGTGAAAATTATCTATCTATGTAGAGTTCGATTATTTATCAATACTAAATGAATTATATTTGTTTGTAGGTAATGAATGACATGATTGTAAAAATGAGGTATGCTTAACATATTTGAATTACTACTACAAAACACGTAAACAACAACGCTATAGTCACCACGGTTCTTCCCTACACCGTGGTGATATCTCTAAACTAAAGCGCTCTCATATTATTTTTGTTTTTTGATTTAAAATTAATTGGATATAACAATGGTTGATGAGCCAACCATGGTGAAATCGTCAAATTTTCATGGGTTCAAACCTACGTCATCATATATATTATCTCATTAATATTAAGGTGCACCTTTTCTTTTTTATTTATTTTTAAATAAAAAACTTAAAAAGATTCTGAGTACGGTTGGTATGTTCCACTGTTGTAATATAGTTTATTTTTTTATTTAAAATTTTAATTGTAAATTAAACTCTGACGCTTCTTTAAGAAATTTCACTATGAAAGTAATATATCATAACGGTTTATAGTTTTGGCCATGGTGGTATCTTTATAATATTATACACTCCTAGTTAGCTTGTCTATTCGGTATCCTTTTTCTATTGAAAAAAGAAACTAGACGAAACAATAATGTGAAACAATACACAATTTCAACCCTAAACCATAACGTTCAATATTGTGAAACAATACACGATTTCAACCAAAGCACTATCGTTCACCCTAGCTTGTCTCTTCAGTATCTATTCTTTACTGTATATTTGTCATTTTCATCAGCATCGTCAAGGTTGACAAGACCATCACGATCGTGACATTGAGTGTAACACCCTTCTAAATCCAACGAATAATTCACGAATACTTTAATAAATCAATCAGAGTAAAGCACCAATGAGGGTATGACATGCTTCATAAAACATCTTAAATAAAAAATCTTGTTTCGTAATAGGGACTTTCAACAATTATCTCATTTGTCCTTTTTGGAAAATCAGCACATATTCTTCAAAACACTACGCAGTGGAAATCATAAACACAACATAACTCTATTTATAATATCTTTCAAATCATCATAAATTTACATCATCCATAGTCATGATATTCCAATAACTTAAAACAACTAGAACGACTTATATTATTCTGTCAAAAAAAAGGAACACACTATACAAGTCAAATGTTTCCCAAACCAATGTTACATATCAGCGTAAAACATATTCTATTGGAAGGAACTAAATAAATGTTTCATAAAGCTATCCTCTAATGCTTCGACGACTAATCCTGATCACATGCGTGTTATCCACGTGGAGGCAACATTCAAGCAGAAATGATGAGTAAATCATAATCATTATAAAAGACATAAGGAATAAATATAGTAGACATGCACATAGGCAAAGCAACACACAATATCAGAACCTCATGTTATACTCACACCTTCACAAAACATCATCAATACATAATGAAATATCATCATAACACCATTTATTAACAAGTATCATTTAATTACATCATTATGCAATGTCACTTATAATGAAATAAAATATCATAAACTCATGCATGTGGTACCAAAACTTCATTGATGACTCAGTCATCGTTATCTCTAAAGATCCCCACCAATAGGATCAATTCCCACATGGAACCAGAGTACTTCATAATTTTTCACTCAATCCACACTATAGGATTGATGTCTTCACTTGACTATTGTCCTATCATCTTCACTTGACCGAAGTCCTAACAACATCACTAATTCGAAGTCCTAAACTATACCATGAATGCATGACACGTAATAACATAATAATACGATCATGGCTAGTCAAAAACACATCAACATTCATGAATTCACCACAACATCATCATATCAACATAATAAACAAAGCATCATCATAACATCATTATATCATCATAACAAATAAAGCATCATCATATCATCATAACAAATAAAGCATCATCATAACATCATTATATCATCATAAATAACCAAAGCATATCCATAATATCACCATATCATCTTAAATAACCAAAGTGTAACACCTCAATTCTACCCCGACAATTATATAAATAAATCAGAGTTATAAAATCATTCATGCAAATGAATAAGGATGCCACAAATTCATCATTAAAAACTCATTGCATTCATCGTGAATATATAACACTTTAAAACATCAGATGAACCATCATCATAACAACTTTAATTAAATAATTCAACATCTACGCAGTAGAATTCTTAATAACATCTTTGTCATCATTACAGCAACTTCGAAACAACACAATTTAATAATATTCAACTTAAAATTCAACGACAGAATTTAATCAACAATCTAAAGCAACAAACGTTCATCCCTCCGAGTGTTACATATCAGAGCAATGACACCGACTCGAACTATTGAAGGTATACAGCCTTCACTCTCGATTATCTGCACGTTACCAACATAAGGGCAACATTCAAACAGAAGGGGTGAGATATCTAACAATATAATAAAGTGTATGATAATTAATATATTAAATTAGATCATATAACATCACCACTTCTCATCTCATAATTAACAATAATTACAACAATAATACACATTCACAACATCAATACACACTTCTTTATGCAATCATATAATGCGACTCAACACTATGCAAATGCATGTGGTACCATTGGAGCGGAACTCCCATCTCAAAAATTATCAATTAATAGAGGCATCAACAAGACATAAGCCTTCATCTCAATATTCGTCAATAAAGGCTATCTCAACGAGCATAAGCTCCATCTCAAAATGCAATGTATGCGACACAATCATGAATGTAATAACAACACCATAATTGACGACATCTCAATACAACATCATCGTTGGCCAAAAGCCTACATCTCAAAAGCATCTCATCATCTCTTCATCAACATCATTCATCATAAATCATTACACATCATATATACATCATAATCCATCAAACAAAATCTCATTAACATCATCTCATCAACAATTCAGTCGTACAGTAATACAATAGCACTCATCATTTTCACAACGTTAGCCATAGGCCTACAATAAGATATTTCCTATAATCAGTTAATCAACTAAGGCTTACTTCTAAATCACCAAATCTCTAGATACTACTATTTTGTAATATTACATCGTTATTATTATTAATCCTACTGTTACAAATCAAACAGCAGCCTATAAGCATCTCATCTTCATCATTCTGCATAAAAAAACCAACACAACGATCTACACGGTAACTAATTAAAATCTTATGGTTATCCTTCATATTCCTCATTTTAATCCTTAAGAATAAATCTCATTGCGTTAGCTATTCAACGCTTCGAACGACACCTCAAACGGAGTCCGAAAACTCACGTTACATCATTCTCAAACTGATTCTTCCAAAAACCAGAGAACATGGATCGACGCGTACTGCACTGAACTCGCAACATGAGCCGATACATCCTCTTTTGTATTGACTCATCCTGAGTCTAACACACAGCATGTATCGACACATGCTCCTACATATCGAGTCATCCTGAGTCTAAAAGTCCTCATGTATCGACGTAAGACCTCTTCGTGTCGACTCGTCATGAGTCTCTAAACCTTCTTGTATCGACACATCATGTTTAGGGTCGACACATACTGCTCTGCTAAGGATATTTTCTGTGATTTTCTATGCGTTTTCACTACGGGTTCCGTACTTTAAGCCCTAAAAACCTAATCTAATCATAGATAATCATCACTTACAGTTATCCTATAATTCTACATCAAATAAATAGTATCGGGACATCATCGTTCATCTTTCAATCATCAATTTCCATCATACAACATCATATACATTCAATTCATGAACAAGACAACAATCACCTCTAACCCCATACACTAATTATCATGAACCCAATTATAGAGTTAGAATCCCACCCTTACCTTGGATTGAAGGTTGCTCTATAACTTTCTCCAATTGAATTCTCGTTCTGCCGTTCTTCCTCTTTTCCAACAGCTTCATGTTCTTCCTCTCAAACTCTTATTCTTCTACTGCTTCTTCTTTCTATTCCTTCTAACAATAATAAAATAACCTATTATTCTTTATTCCTTATTGGGCTTAAAACTAACACCCCCCCCCCCCCTTATTACTTCTATTCCTTTAAAACAAGCCCACATCAAATAATATTATACTTCTAATATTTTTTCATCACTTAATAAAATAATTAAATCCAATTAATCACAACATATCTTCATAAATATTCCAAAATAATTTAATTAAATAATTAATTAAATTACGGGTGTTACAACTCTCCCCCACTTATAATATTTTCGTCCTCGAAAATTTACCTCAATCAAACAACTTAAGGTAGGAGCCTCGCATCTTGCTCTCCAACTCCCAAGTCATGCTTTCTTCGACAGCTCCTAGCCAAACCACTTTAACCAAAGCAATCTCTTTTCCCCTCAGAGTCTTTATTTCACGATCCGTGATTCGTACAGGCATTATCTCCACCGTAAAATTATCTCGTACTTGCACATCATCCATATGAATCACATGAGATGGATCTGAAATATACTTGCAAAGTTGTGACACATGAAACACATCATGAAAATTCGAAAGAATAGGCGGTAAAGCCACTCTATAAGCAACATTCCCCACTCTCTCCAAAATCTGATATGGTCCAATAAAACAAGAAGTGAGCTTTTTAGACTTCAATGCTCTCCGAACACCAGTCACAGGTGTAACTCTTAAAAACACATGGTCACTCGCTTGGAATTCTAAATCTTTCCTTCGCTTGTTATGATAACTCTTATGTCTACTTTTGGAAGCTTTCATCTTTTCTCGAATCAACTTCACCTTCTCAGTAGTCTCATGAACAAGTTCAGGCCCGAGTACTACACTTTCACCAGATTCATACCAACATAAAGGAGTTCTACATCTTCGACCATAGAACGCCTCAAAAGGTGCCATCCCAATACTAGAATAGTAACTGTTATTATAGGTGAACTCTATCAACGGAAGATAAGTATCCCACAAACCTCCCTGCTCAAGAACACATGCCCTTAGCAATTGTTCCAACGATTGAATCATTCGTTCAGTCTGGCCATATGTTTGAGGATGGTACGCTGAACTCAATATCAACTTAGAACCCAACTCTTCTTGCAAACTCTTCCAAAAATCAGAAGTAAATCTTGGATCTCTATCTGACACAATGCACAATGGAAAACCATGCAACTTCACAATCACACCAGTGTAAATCCCAGCCAACTTCGACACTGGAAAACTGATGTTAATAGGAATAAAATGAACTGAATCCATAAGCCTATCAACAATCACCCAAATCGAATCATGTCCTCTTAAAGTATTAGGTAACCCCGTCACAAAGTCCATTGAAATGTTATCCCGTTTCCATTCTAGAACTTCTAACGGTTGCATCAACCCTGCTGGCTTCTGATGTTCAACTTTCGACTTCTGACAAGTCAAACATGCATACATAAACCGAGCCACATCACTCTTCATCCCAGACCACCAAAACAAACCTTTCAAATCTTGATACATCTTTGTAGCTCCTGGATGAATACTCAACTTACTTTTATGATTCTCTTCAAGTATCACTTTCTTCATCTCAGCATCATCAGAAATACAAATCCGGTTACGAAACCTCAACACACCTTGCGCATCTAGCTTAAAATCATTATTCTCAGACTGATCGATCCCAACCATTGAATCTACCAGTTTAACATCTAATTTATGAGCTTCTCTGATACTGTCTAAAAATTCATTATTAATCTTCAACATACCCAACATAACACTCTGCGGCGTAACCTCACAAACTAAGCTCATATCTCTGAACTGCTCAATTAATTCCAACTCTTTAACCATCATTGATGACATATGCAAAGTCTTTCAACTCAACGCATCAGCTAGCACATTCGCCTTTCCGGGATGATAATTCAAACATAAATCATAATCCTTTAACAATTCCAACCATCTCCGTTGCCTCATATTCAACTCCTTCTGATCGAATAAATACTTTAAGCTCTTATGGTCACTAAACACTTCAAATGGAGAACCATAAAGATAATGCCTCCAAATATTCAACACAAAGACAAATGCAACAAGCTCTAAATCATGCGTAGGATAGTTCTTCTTATGAGTCCTCAACTGTCTTGACACATAAGAAACTACCTTAGCAGTCTGCATGAGCACACCTCCTAAACCCATCTTAGAAGCATCACAATACACCACAAAAGGCTCTCCTGGATTAGGCAACGTCAAAATCGGAGCCGAGTCAACCTCTTCTTCAATTTTGTAAAACTTTCTTCGCAGTGAACATCCCATACGAAATCTCTACCTTTACAAGTCAACTTAGTCAACGGAAGTGCCAACTTAGAAAACCCTTCGATAAACCTTCTATAATAACCAGCTAATCCCAAAAAGCTCATATTCTCAGTAGTTGACTTTGGAGTTTCCCATTTCAACACAACATCAACCTTCGATGGGTCTACAACAATGCCACTACCTGAAATCACATGACCAAGAAAACTAACCTCCTTCAACCAGAATTCACACTTGGACAGCTTTGCATACAACTTGTTCTCTTTCAAAACTTGGACAGCTTTGCGTCCACCAATTGATCCATCAAGTCATCTATTCTTGGAAGCGGATACTTGTTCTTAATCGTCACTTTATTCAACTGCCTATAATCAACACAAAGCCTCATACTTCCATATTTCTTCTTTGCTAACAACACTGAAGCTCCCCACGGCGACACACTTTGTCTTACAAACTTCTTCTCAAGTAACTCTTCAAATTGCTTCTTTAACTCTGACAATTCAGATGCCGACATCCTGTATGGCTATTCAAAAACGCATCAACATTCATGAATTCACCACAACATCGTCATATCATCATAATAAACAAAGCATCATCATAGCATCATTATATCATCATAACAAATAAAGCATCATCATATCATTATAACAAATAAAGCATCATCATAACATCATTATATCATCATAAATAACCAAAGCATCTCCATAATATCATCATATCATCTTAAATAACCAAAGCATCTTCATAACATCATCATATCATCTTAAATAGCCAAAGCATCTTCATAACATCATCATATCATCTTAAATAAATAAACATCTTCAGAACATCATCATATTATCTTAAATAAACAAAGCATCATCATAATCCAATACGGGGAGTCTAACTTCATCCTAACTTAGATATTGGAAAAATACTTCTTATTTATCATTTTATTCCATCCAACTAAAGTCATCACGTTATCTATCCAACGCTTTGAATGACACCTTTAACCGAGTTCTAAAATTCAAGTTACAGCTCTTTTAAGAGAATCCAACACATCCATTCAATTCTGGACACCATCGTCTGACGAAACCACTTCCATCGCCCGGCGACACACCCATCACGTCTGCTTTTCCTGGAGACGGTGCAAGCAACGCACTTCGGTAGCATCTTTCGTTTCTGCCTTTCATCGCCTCCATTATTGTATGGCGACATCCAAGCAACGTCATCATCTCCTGACAATGACACTCCATCGCCCGATGACACACACTATTCTGCAATCCCTTTTTGAAATTTTGTACCTGTTCAACCACAATTATCTTGCGATTCTATACCAATATCGTCTCATTTAAACATGCACATAATTCAACATGTTTCTATCACACAACAACAACATATCCTAATACTTATTACCTATACCAACTTCATAGTATTTCAACATCATGAAACATCATAAAATTATCACAATAACATGTATTGTGTTTGTACACACACATCACTAAACCATCATCGTGAATCACATCATTTACATCATAACCACATCATTAACAAATCACCACAATAGAACCTTGATGTACCCCAAAATTTGCCCTCCCATATTTCTCAAGACATGTCAAGAATAATCTTCAAGTTGCTCAAGTTGGCTCAAGAGTTGGACAGTCAAATCACCTCCTAAGGCAGTCAATTCAAAATTAGGGTTTTATGTTGCATCAAGGTCCTTACATCCAAATGGCCTCAAATTATCCCCAATGTCCTAATATGTTCTCAAGTTCATCCATGTCAAATTTCATGCCTTACAGAGAAAGTTTGGTCAGTCAATTGCTCAAGAGGCCCAAAAATCGATTGTGCTAGGGCAAAAGTCAACTGTGTCCCAAATACAGTCAAACATCAATATTTTTTGTCAACATTCTCATTTTTAAGGATAATTAATCATTTGATCAAGGGTTGATCATGATTCATCAAGGATTGCTCAAGATTCATCAAGATTCAAAAGTTGCTAAATTAGGGTTTTGTAGGAAAAGTCAACTCAATTTTGACCAAGCATAACTTTCTCATACTTTATGATAAATGACCCATCCAAAGCTCATTTTGAATAAGATGCAATTTCCTACAATCCATCTTCACACCCCAATATCAATAAATGCTCTCACAAAATGTTACAAATTTGGACATTATAGGTCATTTTTGAAAGTCAACAAAAACACCTTTTTTCCAAAGCTTATAACTTGCGCATGGAACATCAAAATGATATGAGACAAAAAGGGTTTATTATAGGACATCTCAAGGTTTCTAAAAAGTCCAAGAACACCTCCAAAAGTTCAAAATTGAAGAAGTTATGCATTGTTGAAGTTGGACATTTTTCCAAATTTGCCAAAAGTCAACTATCCTCAAAACTCCAATTTTTGACAAAAGGGCCCACTTTTTTCCACTTGATATGGTCTTGTCATGACACACACGTGTCCCATACTTGATTTCATGACCATTCATTTATTTTTCTATTTTATTTAATTTTTATTGATTTAATTCATTTTTAATCAATATTAAATCAAATAAAATCAAATAAAATCTAAAAATTGATGAAATCATATCTTTGTGATTGGTACAACTTTCAATTGTCATCATGAATCAAATCAAACTCGTATCATGGCTTTTCATGCATACAAAAAATCAGATTTGTCCTATATTTGGAAACTTGATAATGGTGATCATATCAAATCTCAAAACCTTGAATGCACTTGGATTATGGCCCATGTTTTGACCTAAATTCATTCTATTATATGAACACAAGAGAGGCAGACCAGGAACACGCACAGGATACTGCTGAAACGGCCAGAACAACTTTGGAAAAAAGCTTGGAAACTTGAATTATGAAATCCATCTTGGAGCTCGATACAAAGCAAAATCACAACGTAGCTCTCTTGCCTGATATCCTGTGAAGCTATAGCGATCAAAACCGGACCTTAAGACCACCTATAACGCGCTGTAAGTGTTTCTGAATATGCCCTTGTACACGAAAATACAACCTCTCATTCATGCGTTTTTATGACAAAATCTTGACACCATCATGTTTATCGTTCCATTTAGAACGTTTTTGCATTATTTGATTTTGTTTTAGTAGCTTGTAACCTTATAACCGAACCTAGGGTTTGGAAGGTTGTTTTTTGGGTATTTTTTCTACAGGTGAAATCAAGCTAATTGATGGATATGGATGTGTTCACGAGACCCAGACAAATTGAACCATGGTCCTGGAATTGATTTTTACAGCCTAGGGAAGATTTTAGGAGTGAGCCATGGATTTAGCTGCGGATGAAATCCGCAAGTAAATAACCAAGTTTTTCAATGAAGAAGATGATCACGTGTCCCACCCCTACTGGCTATTTCAAATCTTGGCGCGTGTCTTTATAATTCCAGCATATTTATTTGTTTGCTAATATATTAATTGTCATCTGATCCAATAACAAATAAGGCATAGTGGTGTAGTGGCAGGGGAGAACGTTCAAAACTAATGGGACCTGGGTTCGAATCCCAGGTCCCCCAAAATGCTTATTATTATTTTCTTGCAGATATTCCAATGAATTTCTAGGTATGAAGACCACCATGCACCTCAAGAATTAACGTGTTAGATGGCCTTCAGGCCAAATCTGTTGGTCATGAATGAAGGACCACCATGGTCTCAGGTCAATGCATGCATAGCCAACCACAAAAGTCAAACAAGGCTGGACGTTTTGGGCCATGGAATTTGCTAGATTCACCTCTTTTTTGAGCCCAGCACCCCCTGAGTATTTCTTTTTACATTTTATTTCTTTTCCTTATTTATTTATTTTATTATTATTATTATTATTATCTTAATTAATTAATTAACCAATTAACTTTTTTTGATAAAATCAGAAATAAAAAAAAATATTTTTATTAATTCCATTAATTTTATTATTTATTTTTGTAAATAAACATTAATTAATTTATTTAGTTTAAATAGGTTTAACATTAATATATTTTGCATTAAATTAAAATCAATTTAGAATTAGGCTTTTAATATTTTTAACCATTCTTATTTTATTTCCTTAAATAATAAAACCCAAAAATATTTTCATTTAATTAATTAATTCAATTATTAATTTAGATTAATTTTTAATTCAAAAAATAACAAAAATATGCTTTATTTAATAAAAAGGGTCAAAACCCTAAGACACTCCGATTTAATTTTCTCGCGCGCGAATTATTTTTGATCCATAGTTCAATATTGTAACTGCTTCGGGAATGTAATAGTTTTTTTAACTTAGGATTTTATTTATTTTTCGCTTTCTTTTATTTTTCGCAATTTAATTTTAAAGGGTTTGTCTTTGGAGATGTAAATACCCGACGCCTTGTAATAGCTTAGATTTATCTTCCGCAATTTAATTCTCGCACAATATTAATTGTTAGATGTTTGAATAATAGGCAATACATGACAAGATCAATTTTTAACTTAAAATCAACAAGTAGCTCACCATTAACATGTACAGATAAAAATAACTGAAAATAACACACTCGCACATGCCCACTCTTAGGGTACACCTCACTTGGTTGCCTTGAACGTGGTCATTAAGTATAGGAAGTTTTAGAGGTTGCCCTCTTGTCCAAAGATCATAAGTTGCCTCGAAACGGTTGCCTCGGATAAAAATGATCTAAGACATTAGGGTTACCGTTAAGGCATCATAACATTGCTTTAGTGACCACACGTCCCTTAACCGAATTGACCCGAAAACTCCAACGACGGTGCTACCTACTCCTCAATAGTGGGATAGCATTGTCTAAAGGACACTTGCACAATTTAATTCCTTTTTGAGTAGGTAGATGTTCTTAAGTACTTTCTCCTTTTAAAACAAAACAAAACTTTTCGCACTTACACCCCTTTCAAAACAAAACTCTTTTCAAACCCACAAACACAAAGAAAAGCAAATTTTGAAAACACAATGAGCAAGTACCTAAGAGCCCGTGGATAACCACAGATAGAAAGGGTGCTAACACCTTCCCTTTCTATAATCTACCTCCCGAACCCGAGAAACATCTCAAAAAGGAATTTTTCTGTGCTTTTGTCCTTTCCTTGTTGGATAAAATAAAAGACAGTGGCGACTCTTGCTTACCGCGACATTTTGCGAAAACAAACGCAAAACGCGAACCAGCATTCCAAAACAGTCAGTTCTTTCCCACCGATCACAGAACTGGAGACTCTGCTGGGGACTATTATATAAGTGAGGTATACCTTAGGATTAGATCACTTGTGTTTTCCATTGTATTCTTTGTATGCTTTAATTTTGTGGGCTTGTATCGGAGTTTTATAGATCCTAACCCGGATCTGGGGATACCCTTTAGGTAAGTAGCAATAAACGGTGAGGGATCTGTACGGCGTAGACCGATACGGATGAAGCAGTAGCTATGTTGGTGTGGCACCTTGGTTTGTACCGATACACCTTGTGTTGGAACGAGGAGAATATGGGTCTTCTAAGGATTCATTAAGCACCAACTGACCTTAGAACCTTAAATTGACCAACTTGGCCATAGAATAGTAGCAGTATGCTACACTCATTGAGACTAAACTCTCGCAATGATTCCGGCCGCAAGAAAATGTTGCTAAACTGGAATTATGACCGATTGAGGGTAGTCAGTGATATTGAGATCCTCTAGAACCCGGTTACTATTTTTTAGGACAAGTCTTAACCAACTGAACTGGAAGAGGGTAGTACCTAAGCTTCATGCCAGCCTGAAATCTAAGGGCTCTTATTGTGACTTGTGTGCCTTTACCATGTTTGCTTTTTGTGGATACTTGTGGTGTGCCTTTATCATGACATCATGACATCATAACATTGCATACATTTTGCATAAAGACTAACCTATTTCAAAGACAAGAGGGTTTCATCTTTGCTCTGTTTTGTAGGTCATCATGATGCCCATGCGTAGGAATACTATCCGGATCAACTTTGTCCAAGTACCTACCCTGCTTAAAGAGTTGGTTGTCAGGATACCATACACTACTTCCTTCATCAGAAGGCATGGTTCTCTTTTCAGTTTGGTCACCTCAAAATTGGACGAACAAATGATGAGTGTCCTGGTCCAGTTTTATGATCTGTTGTACCATTGCTTCACTTTTCAAGACTATCAGTTGGTTCCTACCCTAGAAGAGTTCTCTGGGCTTCTCGGTATCTCTGTTTTGGAGCAGACCTCGTTCACTGGTTGGGAAAAGACTCTTAAGCCCGAAGAAATTTCTGCAGCCCTTCACTTGACCAAGGAGGAGGTAATGGCTAACTGGGAGACTAGAAGTGGAGCTAAGGGTTTTCTGGCTAAGTTTTTGGTTGACAAAGCTAATTACTTCTGGGACAGATTAGACTTCAAGGCGTACGAGGACATTTTGGCTCTCTTAATTTATGGTCTGGTATTGTTTCTGAATCTTGACACTTTTGTTGATATTAATTCCATAAAGATCTTCATTTCTCATAACCCTGTACCCACTCTCTTGGGTGACATCCTTCATCAGCTCTATGCTCGTACTTCCCGAAAACGGGGAACTTTGATGTGTTGTGCTCCTTTATTGTCGAGGTGGTTTATTTCGTACCTCCCGAAATCCGTACTGAAGAACAAAGAAGTAATGGGATGGGCTTATAGGGTGATGTCTCTTTCTAATAATGAAATTATCTGGACTCTCAAAGGTATGGATGAGGTGACTGTCATTGATCGCTGTGGAGAGTATCCTAATGTTTCATTGATCGGACTCCATGGAGGGATTTCTTACAACCCATGTTTAGCTCTCCGTCAGTTTGGAAGAGCCAGAAGAGAAGGGCCTCATGAGATGTTGATGCCTCATATCATCTTTGATTTTCAGGGAGATAGCGACGAGCTGCGTCGTAGATTCATAAGGGCTTGGGACAGAGTTCACCAATCTGATCCACATGAATTGGGTCCAAAGACTTCTCTGCCAATGGAGCCATATCTCAGATGGGTCCGCATCCGTGCCTAGAAGTTAGGTATGCCATATGAAGCTGTCAGGCCTGTTACTCTTGAAGTTGCTAATGAGGAGGGGGTTCCTCCAACTATTCTCCACCCTTATATGCCCACTGATATTGGGACACTGAAGAGGTCTTGGATGCAACTGCGGAAAGAATGGGATTCTTATCGGGAGAGGTTCAATGAACAGGAGCAGAAGATCCAGAAGCTGACTAGGCAACTGGAGAACGAGCGGATCCTGAATGATTATGTCCGCACTAAGAAGAAGAGACAATGGGAGCATTGATGGACCGTTGATGATTTCTTTTACAGTTTTTATTTACTTTTCAGTATTTCCATTCTTGTAACGCCTAAGGGCAGTTTGTTGAACAATTTAAATTTTGAAGTTTAAATCTAATAAAGTGTGTTTCCTTTCTTGTTTACAAATTTGAATCTCGATTGTCTTTGAAATCATAAATCATACGCATTTCATCCCATGCACTTCATAAACAGGTACCCCATTACATGTCTCTTATCTTCTTCGCTGTGTATTTCAGCGCTCATCATGTCTGCTGAACCTTCCACTGAGCAAGCTATCAAGGCCCTCTAGGCCCAGAATGCCCAATTTCAAGAGTTGTTCATGAATCTAGCTAAGGGTCAGCAGGACCTGAAGACCTTGATTCTGAATGAGAAAAAGAAAAATAAGAAGAGGACCATCTTGTTCAACACTGGACGCAGGTTTGGAAACGGGTTGCAGAATGAAGTTGATCTGACCACCTCATCTGGAGGGAAAGATAGTCCACAAGAAAGGAGGGCTCCTAGCCCTATGGTCTCCGACAACGAGATGGACTATGATGAAGAACAGTATCATCCTGCTGAGGATAAGTACAAACAACTAGAAGACCGTTTGAGCGTTATGGAAATACAGAAGGTGCCCGGTCTGGACTTCAGAGATCTAGGTCTATCATCTGGGGTGGTGATTTCCCATAAGTTCAAGGCACCTGCCTTTGCCAAGTATGACGGGGTTTCCTGTCCGAAGCTGCACCTCCGGTCATATATGAGGAAGATCCAACCTTACACTGCATATAAGAACTTATGGATCCATTTCTTTCAAGACAGTCTCTCAGGGACTCAGCTTGAGTGGTTCTATCAGTTGGATGGAGCCAGTATCCGTAGCTGGGAAGATCTGGCTACTGCATTCTATAGGCAGTATCAGTACAACTCCGACCTCGCTCCTACGCGTACCCAACTCCAGAGTATGTCCATAGGAACGGGTGAAGGATTCAAAGAGTATGCTCAAAAATGGAGAGATCTTGCTGGAAGGGTGCAACCACCTTTGGCTGATCGTGAGCTTGTTGACATGTTTTTGGGGGCCCTGTCTGGTCCATTCTTTAACCATCTGATTTGAAGCTCTTCAGATGGGTTTACAGATCTTATTTTGACTGGTGAGAGGATTGAAGCTGGTATTAAGGATGGGAAGATACAGAAGGGTGCCTCATCGAACACCGAGAAGAAACTGTTTAAGAAAGAGTCCAGTGTTGTCTACAGTGCGAGAAGACAGAATAGACCTGAACACCGCCAAGCTGTCAATGCGGTTGTTATTTCAAAACCTGCTGGTGCCCCTCAGCATCACAATCAACAAAAGGACGAGAGACCTCGAAGGCAATTCACTCGTCTCAGCATGACTTTGTCTCATATTCTTCCACAGTTGCTGAAGACCAATCTGGTGACTCTAAAAGAAGCTCCGAAGAATCCAAGTACCATATCACCAAAGTACAACCCTAATTCCCGATGTGCTTTTCACTCTGATAGCCCGGGGCATAATACAGATGATTGTTGGGTTTTGCGGAACAGGGTGCAAGACTTAATTGATGTGAAGGAGATTGAGTTTGAGGCGCTCGAGAGGCCTAATGTTGTGACTGCTCCCATGCCCAAACATGGAGTAAATGTTGTATAGGAAGACTTGTTTGTAGTTTATGTGGATAATATTGTTACCCCTCTGATGACTGTTAAGAAGAACCTGTTGCTAGCCGGTTTATTTTCGGGCTGTGGCGAAGGTTGCCATATGTGTTCTGTTTTACCTACTGGTTGCCCATTTCTGAAGTCAGACATCCAAAACCTGATGGATAATAAGGAGATCCTGTTTGAGAAGATTGTTGTTCCTTCCATTCCTACTGAAGAAGTTGCCATCATTACCATTTTCAACAATTCTTCCAAGGCTCCATCGAGGAAGCCTGTTAGGATTACATCTACTCCGAAGATCGCACCTGTAATCATTACTGTTCCGGGGCCCATCCCCTACACCTCTGACAAAGCTGTCCCTTGGCACTATGGGGCAGATGTTTATGTTCTTGGAGTTAAGCAAGAGTTGGATGCTGATACCGACGTCAGCAACATTACTGGGCCAGCTAAAGTCACCCGCAGTGGCAAACTTTTCTCACCTAATATTGCTCCACTAACTGTCCGAAGACCTGTTGTCATTACACCTACAAGTGTACCTAATGCCATTTCTGATCAAGTTCCTAGTCCTACCCCTGTCACCGAGTTATCTAATGCTCGGGGCAAAGGGATCACCACTGATGTGCCTGCCCAGACGGAGGCACCAAAGACGATTACTGTTGAAGCTTCCAAACAGGAGATGGAAGAGATTCTAAAGATTATTAAGAAGAGTGACTATAACATGGTTGAGCAGCTGGGGCAAACCACATCCAAGATTTCTATGTTGTCACTATTGTTGTGCTCAGAGGCTCATGCCAAGGCTTTGATCACCTTCCTGAAAACGGCCCACGTGCCGCAAGAGACATCAGCTGACCAGTTTACAAATTGTGTGGCGAATTTAACTGCTGATAATGGTTTGGGTTTCTCCGACGCTGATTTGACTGCCAAGGGGAAGAACCATAATGATGCCCTACATGTCTCCATTGAATGCAGGGGCACTACTCTTGCACATGTATTGGTTGACACTAGTTCCTCGTTGAACGTCTTGCCCAAGAAAGCTCTAGACCGATCGAATTGCGAAGGGTTGGAGCTAAAGCCAAGTAACATCATTGTCAGGGCCTTCGACGGGTCTAAAAGGATGGTGCATGGTGAGGTTGATATTCCAATTAAAGTTGGTTCTCATGTCTTCAATTCTACGTTCTATGTGATGGACATTCGGCCATCCTATTCTTGTTTGCTGGGTCGTCCATGGATCCACAAAGTTGGAGCCGTAACCTCAACGCTCCACCAGAAGCTGAAGTACCCGGTCAGAGGGAAGATTGCGACAGTTCAGGGGGAGGAAGAGTACATGGTCAACCACCTCAACTCATTCAGATAAGTAGAGATGGATGGGGAGTTCATTGAGACCCCATTTCAGTATTTTGAAGAGGTTCCTCAGACACTGGCATCAGCTGAGACTGTGGTTGAAGATTCTCCTATGAAGATGGCTTCCTTAAAGGATGCTCAGGTTGTTATTGAGAAGGGTGAGTATGCAAATTGAGGCCGACTTCCTGATTTCACTCAGAAGACTAACAAGTTTGGTTTGGGTTTCACTGCAGAAGCTCAAAGGGCTGTTCGAAGTGCAAGGATTGGAAGACCTCTTGTGTTCATCAGCAACTCGGGAGTAAATGCCATTGAAGATGATGTGGAAGAGTCTGAATTCGACAGCTGGATCTATCCTACGACCAACGATGGACCAAGCAACTGGACAACAAAGGACTTCATCCCTATTACTTTTGTTACCCAGTAATGAACTCTTTGTTTTGAATTTGTAACAGACAATGTTGTGAAACTTTATGGCCCGGTGTCTTACCCGGGGCACCGTGGCTTCATTTGTGAGGGATTTTGTGTGCCATTTTCATATATCATTAATAATAGCATTGGACGTTTCTTGCATTTCAAATTTTGCGCTCCTTGTTTTTCTTTGTTATATATTGCAAAACAGCTATTTTACACACACTCACATATACAGGTCTCAATCCACTCTGGATCTCATTGGTAACGACTCTGCTACTGCCAGTTATGACTTCGAAAATCCGATCAACTTAGCCGAAGACGAAGGTGAATATGATTGCAAAGTGCCGGGTGAACTTGCAAGACTGCTACTCCAGGAAGAGAGGGCCATTCAGCCACATGAAGAGCCAGTGGAAACAGTGAATCTGGGTACTAAGACAGACAAGAAGGAAGTCAAGATTGGTGCAAATCTGGAGCTTAGTGTGAAACAGCGGTTGATTCAGATGCTGCATGACTGCGTTGAAATCTTTTCCTGGTCTTACGAAGACATGCCTGGTTTGGATACTGACATTGTGGTTCATCGCCTGCCTACCAAGAAAGATTGTCCTCCCGTAAAACAGAAGGTTCGCCGTATACGCCTAGAGATGTCTGAGAAAATGAAAGCCGAAGTTATGAAACAATTTGACGCCGATTTTCTAGCAGTGACTTCTTACCCTCAGTGGGTTGCCAATGTGGTTCCGGTACCGAAGAAGGATGGTAAGGTCCGAATGTGTGTTGACTACAGGGATTTGAATAGGGCCAGTCCCAAGGATGACTTCCCTCTACCTCACATCGACGTTCTGGTTGACAATACTGCTCAACACAAGGTCTTCTCCTTTATGGACGGTTTCTCCGGTTATAATCAGATAAAGATGGCTCCCGAAGACATGGAGAAGACCACTTTTGTCACTCAGTGGGGTACCTTTTGTTACAAGGTCATGCCTTTTGGGTTGAAAAATGCTGGGGCAACATATCAGCGTGCCATGGTTGCTTTGTTTCATGATATGATCCACCATGAGATTGAAGTTTACGTCGACGACATGATTGCGAGGTCCCAGACTGAGGAGGAACACCTTGACCATCTACAGAAGTTGTTTGACAGGTTGAAGTTGTACAAGCTGAGATTGAACCCGAACAAGTGCACCTTCGGGGTGAGGTCTGGTAAGCTACTGGGTTTCGTCGTGAGTGACAAAGGTATTCAAGTGGACCCTGCCAAGGTGAAAGCCATACAAGAGATGCCAGCTCCCAAGACGGAGAAGGAGGTCAGAGGCTTTCTAGGACGACTGAACTACATTGCCCGATTCATCTCGCACCTAACCGCTACTTGTGAGCCAATCTTCAAGCTACTGAAGAAAGATCAAGTGGTACGTTGGAATGATGAATGTCAGGCCGCTTTCGAAAGAATCAAAGAGTATCTCCAAGAGCCACCCATTATGATGCCACTAGTTGAAGGGAGAACTCTGATCCTATACTTGATAGTACTTGATAACTCAATGGGGTGTGTGCTGGGACAGCATGACGAGTCTGGCCGAAAAGAGCATGCTATTTATTACCTTAGCAAAAAGTTTACTGACTGTGAGACCCGATACTCACTGCTCGAGAAAACTTGTTGCGCTTTGGCATGGGCTGCTCGCCGGCTGAGACAGTATATGCTGACTCACACTACTCTATTGATTTCAAAAATGGATCTAATCAAGTATCTTCGAAAATCCTGCCTTGTCTGGAAGAATAGCAAGATGGCAGATGATTTTGACTGAGTATGACATCCAGTACACAACTTAAAAAGCAATCAAGGGAAGTGTATTGGTAGACCATCTGGCATACCAGGCAGTGGATGATTACCAGTCTATGAACTTTGAATTCTCAGACGAGAATATCATGTTGATAACTGATTGTGAGACACCTGGACCGGATGAAGGACCTGAGGAAGGATCTTGATGGTCTATGTAATTTGATGGAGCTTCGAATGCTTTGGGTAATGGAATTGGTGCCGTGATCATATCTCCTAAAGGCTCTCATACTCCATTCACCGCCCGACTATGTTTCAACTGCACCAACAATATGGCGGAGTATGAAGCATGCATTATGGGTCTTCGAGCTGTAATTGACCTAAGGATTAAGTTTCTAAGTGTCTTTGGAGATTCCGCTCTCGTGATCAGTCAGATCAAAGGTGAGTAGGATACGAAACACCCAAATCTTATTCCTTACAAGGAGTATGTGTTGACATTGCTTCCCCATTTAAGGAGATAACCTTTGAACACTTCCCTAGAGAGGAGAATCAGTTGGCGGACGCGCTGGCTACGATGTCTTCTATGTTCAAAGTCAATTGGGACAACGAAGCTCCCCAGATTATCATTGAGAAATTGGATGAACCTGCACATTATTGTGATCTTGAGACTAAAGAGGTAACAGAAAAACTTTGGTATCATGAGGTGAAGAGGTATCTTGAAGCTCAGGAATACCCCGAGGGTGCATCTGTTAATGACAAGAAGTTTCTGAGGAGATTCGCGATGAAGTTCTTCATCAGCAATGGCATTCTTTACAAACGTAACCATGATTCGACCTTACTACGTTGTGTGGATAAGATTGAAGAAGAAAGAATCATGACGGAGCTGCATGAAGGTACCTTCAGAACCCATTCCAGTGGACATACCATGGCAAAGAAAATCCTCCGGGCAGGATATTACTGGTCCACAATGGAAGCCGACTGCTATCAGCATTCTCGGACATGTCATAAGTTCCAGGTCTATGCTGATAAGGTGCACATACCTTCAGTCCCTCTGAATGTTTTGACAGCACCTTGGCCTTTTGCAATGTGGGGCATTGATATGATCGGCGAGATCAGACCTACGGCATCCAGCGGACATTGTTTCATCCTGGTAGCGATTGATTACTTTACAAAGTGGGTTGAAGCAGCTTCCTTTGCTACCATAACCAAGAACGTCGTAGCATGGTTCATTCGGCATAATCTGATATGTCGATACGGTGTACTAGAGAGGATCATTACGGACAATGGTACCAATCTTAACAACAAGATGATCACTGAGCTCTGCGAGCAATTCAAGATACAGCATCATAACTCTTCTCCCTACCGGCCGAAGATGAATGGGGTTGTAGAAGCCGCTAATAAGAACATTAAGAAAATTGTGCAGAAGATGACAGTGACATATAAAGACTGGCACGAGATGTTACCATTTGCTCTTCATGGGTACCGTACCTCAGCACGGACGTCAACAGGGGCAACACCCTATTCCTTGGTATATGGCATGGAGGTAGTCTTGCCGATTGAAGTTCAGATACCCTCTCTCCGGATCATGAAGGATGCATGTTTGAGCGAAGATGACTAGATTCATACCCGACTTGATCAACTGAACCTAATCGACGAAAAGAGACTTACTGCTATTTGTCATGGTCAGACGTACCAAAAACGAATGATCAAGGCATTTAACAAGAAAGTTAGACGACAAGAGTATCAAGTTGGGGACCTGGTAATCAAGCGCATTATCTTACCTCAAGGTGATCCCAGGGGCAAATAGACCCCTACTTACGAAGGGCCATTTGTGGTTAAGAACATTTTCTCAGAAGGAGCAATGATTCTAACCACCATGGATGGTGACGACCTTCCTCACCCCGTCAATGTAGACATAGTAAAAAAATACTACGCCTAATCAAAGACCCGCTAGGTTGACTGGCCTAGGCAAAAATAAGGGCTTCCCGGCGAACCAAAAGGGTTCGGGCAAAAATAAGGGATGAAATTAAAAAAATTTGTACATCCGAAAAGTCGAAAACCTGAAAAGGCGGCTTGGGCAAAAATGGGTATCCCGGTGGACTGAAAACCCGAAAGGGCAGTCCAGGCAAAAGTTAGGGATTAAAGTGTAACACTATGTCTCATTGGATCACCTCGCATCCAGACTTCGGTATCAACTATCAGGCTCGGACGGAACCAATCAATCAGATTCATCTTTAACTAAGCAGCAAAGAGATGAGATGCTTGAAGATATAAAGGCAATAGCAGAGTTGGAACCCAGTGGGACTATTCACATAGCTGTTTTGTTTTCTTTTCACAAATTGTATAAATTCTATTTGTTCGGCGGCGTCCTCTTACTAGGATGTCAGCCTCTTGTACAAAAATGCCTATTTACAGGCCAAACTTCAAAATCAATACAAATTCATTTTTCAGACAAATTTCAAATTGTTTTTCCTTTATCTGTTTTGTTTTGCAAAGAACGTCCAATGTTCATTTTTGATATATGCATTTGACATTAATTGCTGCTCATAAATATTTACATGTGAAACAAGGACGAATTACGGGTAATATCAGAAACAAGGGCAATAAGAATTGTCCGAGCTGTCTAGTTGCTCTATCCACCAAGGTACCAAGGGAGGTTCAGCTGAAGAATATGACCAAGATATCGTCACTCTCCGCAGAGTAAAACAGTAATGGTAGCTCTCCCCACTGAAACTTGCAACTATGAACGAATCAGCAATGCTCTCCCCAAGCAGAGTTAATCTACCATCAGCCCTAAAAAGGCTTGGTATCCCCAGACGATCTTAATCTTCCCCCAGCGGAGTATAAAGATATTCCCCAACAAGTATAAGAATACCCCCGACAGTCTTAACATTCCTCAACGAAGTATAACAATGTTCTCCGACGGAATACAAGATACCCCAGTGGAGTCATTTCCTCAGCGCAGTCTAAAAAAGGCTTCCTCGCCAGAGTTGAATCATCTTACCCAGTAGATTCTGGAAGCTTATCCCCTGCAGAGCACAAATAAATCTCCCCAGCCAAATTCAGAAGGTTATCCTCACAAGAGTCTAACTGGGTTATCCTCAGCAAGTTGCAACTGAAAGATCATCCCCATCGAAGTTCTTTCTATCCCCAGCAGGGTTCATCATTAAAATTCCCAACATAGCTTATCAACAGAATCCCCAGCGGAGTTATCGTTAAAATCTTCAGCAGAACGTCTCTTCCCCACAGAGTAATCCCCCTCGGAGTAATCTCTTCATCAGTTTATTCCCCCAACAGAGTTCTTCTCTCCGACAGGTTTATCAGCTTCGTTTATCGTCCCCAGTAGAAACGAAGAACTCAGCTCTATTCTCCAGCAGCTCCGAGATTTATTTTCCCTAGCTAAAACATTATATCCCCATACATCATGATACATGCATATACGCATCATACGGATACAATCTCATTTATTTTGAGAACATCATTTCCTGATCCATATCATGCATTGCATATGACTGACCTTTACCTTTCAGGAAAGATACAATTAAAGTTCTCAATTACGTCGAAGACCTGACCGATTCTTAAATCTCAATTGAATTATCCTCGGTTGAATTTTAGATAAGGTTCTCAATCTCGACAGTTTCCCTACGTCATAGTGTGGACGAGTACTATAACCTCAACGGTATACTCCATTGAGCACGAGTAAGTTCCTAAATCTTGATGTTTTCCTCCGTCATAGTGTGGACAAGTTCTATAACCTCAACGGTATACTCCATTGAGCACGAGACAGATCCTAGATCTTGATGAAGATGTTTCCCTACGTCATAGTATGGACGGGTACTATAACCTCGACGGTATACTCCGTTGAGCACGAGTCAGTTCCTAGATCTTGATGTTTTCCTCCGTCATAGTATGGACAAGTTCTATAACCTCAACGGTATACTCCATTGAGCACGAGACAGTTCCTAGATCTTGATGAAGATGTTTCCCTACGTCATAGTATGGACGAGTACTATAACCTCGACGGTATACTCCGTTGAGCATGACTCAGTTCCTAGATCTTGATGTTTTCCTCCATCATAGTGTGGACAAGTTCTATAACCTCAACGGTATACTCCATTGAGCACGAGACAGTTCCTAGATCTTGATGAAGATTGTTTCCCCCCAATTGAATTATGGACAGGTTCTTAAGACTCAGCCGAGGCATTCTCTCAGTTGAAGTACAGGCCAGATTCCTAAATCTCAACAAAGTTTAGACTCCCCCAATGGAATCTTTTACAACCACAGGTATGCAGGTTCTCGCTAAGGAATCTCTTATGCGATCGACACTCCTGCAGATGGCATCTGTAAGCCCATCCTCCTACCAACAATCCCCAAATGGCATCTGTATGCCCATTCCCGACATCACAATGCTGATACTACACCATGTGAGTGCAAATTTCTAGGCACTCTAGTGTTCAATTATCTTCCACTTTCAGATCACGAAAGGCTCGAAAGCCAATCTATATCCTCAGGTTTAAGAAAATTGAACAGGGGCAACTGTTGTACCCAAAAATTTGCCCTCCCATATTTCTCAAGACATGTCAAGAATAATCTTCAAGTTGCTCAAGTTGGCTCAAGAGTTGGACAGTCAAATCACCTCCTAAGGCAGTCAATTCAAAATTAGGGTTTTGTGTTGCATCAAGGTCCTTACATATGCAACTCATTAATTAAATAGGGTTTGACATTAATAGATAATTGTTCGAATAAAAAGAGGAATTACAAATGAAAAATTTCAAAATGAAACAAGACGCTTTCAATGATTTGGCATAGGAGCAGTGATCACGTTTGGAGTCTCCGGAGGGTCAAACTCGATCTCCTTGGCATCAATTAAGTCTTGAATCTTGTTCTTCAAAGTCCAACAGCCATCGGTGTCATGTCCGGGACTGTCAGAATGATAGGCATATCTTACGCTTGAATTGTACTTAGAAGAGGAGGTGTCTGGATTTTGAGGAGGATCCTTTGGTGTGATCAGCTTCAACTTCAGCAAATGTTGTAACGCTTGAGACAAAGACATGTTGATGTTAGTGTACTGCCTTTCTTGGTATCTTACCCTACGCCTGTTGCTCTGTCTTTGTTGAATAGGTGTAAGATTAGAGATCAGGATTGCCCCTACATGTTGATCATGACGAATCTTTTGACCATACACAGCATTGGACTCTTTCTTCCCATTGTATGGATTTTTTCTGAGCATCAGAAGGTGTAGCTCCTTGGATATTTCCACTTTTGATGCCAGCTTCGACCCTTTCGCCGGTCAGTATTAGCTCGGCGAACCTGGCTGAGGAGCTTCCAATTAGGTGTTTGAAGAAAGACCCTGTCAAAGTTCCCATGAAGATGTCAATCAGCTCCCTATCAGTTAAAGGGGGCTGCACCCTACCAGCCAGATCTCTCCACTTTTGGGCGCATCCTTTGAAGCTCTAGTTGGAACCCATGGTCATGTTCTGCAATTGCACACGAGTTGGTGCAAGATCAGCATTATACTGATACTTCTTGTAGAAAGAAGCAGCTAAATCCTCCCAGGTATGGATGCGAGAACTCTCCAATTGATAGAACCATTCAAGTTGAGTCCCTACTAGGCTCTCTTGGAAGAAATGGATCCAAAGCTTTGGATCAGTTATGTATAGTTGAATCTTGCGGACATAAGACTTTAAGTGCATCTTAGGGCAAGAGACTCCATCATACAGGGCAAAGGTGGGGATTTTGAACTTTGGCGGAATGACCACTCCAGAAACCAAATCCATGTCTCCTAAATCCAAGCCAGGTATCTGTTGAATCTCCATAGCACTGAGGTGGTCCTCCAACTGTTTGTACTTGTCATCAGTGGGAGGATATTGTTCCTCGGAGTAGTCAGCTTCAACTTCATCAATCTCCAAATTGTGGTCTTCTTCAAGACTTTCCCCCATGTTGGATGGAGTTGAAAGATCTAGAGCTCCCTTGACTGGTCCTCTAGGTCTTCTTCCCAAGTTCAGGACGCCTATTGACTTCTTGGACTTTTTCTTCTTGTCTTTGAGAAGAAGAGTCTTAAGGTCCTCTTGCCCCTTAGCCATGGTCAGGAACATTTGTTGGAATTGAGCATTTTGAGCTTGGAGATCTTTCACCGTTTGTTCCATATCCATCTTACTGAAATAAATAGTAGGAAGATAAGGAGGCCTGTATGGGAGAAACCTGTCATGATATGATGCATGATATGTGGATGCATGTTTACAAGGATCTCGTGGGATAAACACAAGAAAAAGTTAAAAGTTGAACTTTGATCAACATCTTTTATTGGAGAACTTTGTATTGGTGGATGTCCTTCCACGAGAATTAAGCTCACCATGTCAAGTGGGTTGTAGCCCTTGACTCAAGTTTGTTGTACTTGATTTTTGACGGTGTTTTGGTTAGAGCAAAATAAATCCTCTTGCCCCTTGATAGACGTATGGTTCATTGTGACCCTGCATCAAAGACCCTCGAGATCCTTGAAATGGTTATTGAAAATGTTATGGTATGATGTTATGATGTTATGTATAAGGATGCAAAGTAAGCAAGTTTATATACAAATAAATATATACACACAAAGCAGACAAATCCTTAGGTTTAGGCTTGCATGGAGTTTGTAGGTAAGTACCCTCTTGAAGTTTAGTTGGATCAATCTGTCCTAGTTAATAGTAACCAGGTTCTAAGGGATCTCAATATCACTGACCTTCCCACAAGCTCCGTTCGATAGGCGATTGACTCACAACCAAACAAAACTCAGGAGTCAAGTCTCAATGAGCATAGCATCGAGTATCAACCGACTTTGGGTTTACACCAAAGACGGCTATCTCACTATGTCCTAAAAGCCAAGTTGGTCAATTAAAGTTTCTAGAAGTCAGTTAGTGCTTCATGACATCACTCAGCGCCCCCGTATTCTCCTTGACTATTCAAGGGCTACCGGTACCCACAACTATGTCACACTAACATAGCTATTACTTAGACCATGTCGGTATACCCCACACAGTTTCCACAATGTATTTCTACTTACCTATAAGGTATCCCAAATCCGGGTAAAGGATTTTAAACCCAAACAAAGAACCAAAATGTAAAGCAAACCAAGTCAAACAAAGAAATAAAGTAAAGGTGATCTAGCCCTAAGGTAACCCCACTTTTAAAATGTCCCCAGCAGAGCCGCTAGTTCTGTAACACGGTGGGAGAACTGAATTGGTATGTTTTGTGTTTGATCGCAATTATGCAGATAGCAAGAGTCGCTACCGAATTTTCTTTTATCCAAAAGGAAAGGCTGAAAAGAACAGGAAAGACCTTTCGAGATGTTTTCTTGAGTTCGGGGGGTAGATTATTAAAAGGGAAGGTATTAGCACCCTTTTCATCCGTAGTTATCTACGGGCTCTAAGTTGCTTGCTAGATCACTTACTTTTATTTGAATGTGTGCTTGTGGTGTGATTTTTTTAAAAGTATTTTGAAAATGTCTTTGTAATGGTTCTCGTTTCTATAAGAACGCGTACAAAGTGTTGTTTCGAAAATAGTTCAAAGAGGTGTTTATGGAATGTGTTTTTTGAAAGAGATTTTGAAAAGGTGTCTTCTTTGTAATGGCTCTCGTTTCTATAAGAACACGTACAAAGTGTTTGTCTTTTGAAAATGTTTCAAATGAGTGTGTTGGTGTATAAAATGTTTTTGTTGTGAGCAAGCGGGCAACTAGGAGCCAATCTACCTACTCAAAAGGTCTTAGATGTTATTTTCCTCCTCCATTAGATGTTGCTATCTTACCATTGATTTGGTAAGGATCCCCATCGTTGGATGTAAAGGGGCAGGCGTGGGTCATCGTATAGTCATGATAGCAATGTTGTAAGGTATCTTAGCATTTCTCTTTGAGGGACTAAGATCATTTGAAAGGAAACATTTAAAGCGTCATCGAGGGACTATGATCTTGTATTTTTTATTTATTTTTGCTAAGATATCCCACATGCAGAACATAACCATTTTTGTAAGGCAACAAAGTGAAATTACCCTAAGGGTGCAAGTGTGCAAGTGTATTTAATTTACATGCATTGTTTATCTTGAATTAGGGTTTACTAATTATTTATTTTAGTCTTGCCATACAAACCCTAATTACTAACATTTATATTAAAGCGATAAATTGCGGAAAGTAAAATTACTACGCTATTACATCATTAGGGGAGGGGGTGTACAAATTTAACAAATGGGGAGATGAAAGCAAATAAACCTAATTTACTATTACAAGACTTTGACAATTACATAATTATAGTGTGAAATAATAAAATGTACAAAGAAATATAAAGAGAAGAGAAAGTGTTTTTATGTTTTTTTTATGAAGAAGGTTCTAATTGATTTGAAAAGAAATTAATTAAAAACCTAATGTCTAAATTAATTTAATCAAGATAAATAAATTGAAATAAAACCTAAGTCTAAATATTAAATTAATTTTAAGAAAAGAAATTGATTTTAATAAGAAAATGTTTTTGTCTTTTTTAGTTTAGAAAAAAGGAATAAAACAAAAGTGTATGCGTACATATTTAAATAAAATATATATATTTTTGATTTTTTTATATGAAAATAATAATAAAAAAATTATAAAGAAAAAATAAAAATAAAATAAAAAAAGATTAAAAAAACAAAGTTTTATGAGCTGACACATGAGCTTATGTATTGGCTCATGTATTGGCTCATGCAGATTTCGTATTAGCTCATGCAGATTTGTTATTGGCTCATGTGTCGGCTCATGTGTTGGATCATGCTCCTCGAAGTCAAAACAACTCAGTATGAGTCGACGTATACTGGTTTTGTATCGACTCATAATCATTTCGTATCGATGCATATGTGTTTCGTGTCGACTCATAACCTGTTTTGAACATAGTATGTGTCGACTCGTAGCATTTCGTATCGATGCATAACTGCTGGTTTTTGCTTTTATCACTGTTTTGCTACATGTAAAAGTTAATTATCAACACATGGTTAATTAAAGTAAAAATAAAGCATATGGTTAGCTTCAGAGCAATTATATCTACATTTTATCTTCAAAAATGAACCACTAATGATGCTTGTATGAAGAGTTCAAAGTCAAGAAAACTTACATTGAAACTGAAATTTGTGCTTTGAGTTTGAGCTGCAATATGGGTTGTTGTTGAGCTTAGGAAGTGATGATAGTGATGTTACAGAAGTTGTTTTTGTGTTTGAACAACTTCTATATGATGTATGTGGAGTGTTTGGATGGTTTGTTTGGAGAAAACTTGCAAGGTATGAGATTCAAAGATTTGGACTTCAAAGCTCAAAAATGGAGGTTTTGTGGGCAATTCTGGTTTTTGACAGCAAGAATGATTTTGAGTGTTAGTTTCCCCTTCTTTTTTTCTAATCTTTTCTCTTGTAATTGGCCTCTCTATTTATAGAGAAGGTTTGAGACTTCAAACAACTCAGATTTTGAATCACATGTTATGGTTATCTTGCTTGTTTTTGAAGCAAGCATGAAGAACATGTTTCTAATGCTTGTATCAAGCTATCTAAAGTAGTTGATCACTTTAAACATGTTTCTTATGACTTGTAGGAGTTGAGTGTGATTGTAACAACAAGTTAGAGGATCAAGAAATTGACTTTATGATTAAAGTGAACTTTGCAAGAATGACAATGGTGCATTTGTGCTAAAAATTGAAAGATGCAATGGACAATACTTAAACCACTTAGATAATGGTTCAATCAATTGTGTAAACATATTATTATGGATATATTTGCAAGTCAAGAGGCCTGCAAAGTGAAGATTATGCAGTATGGTTAAGATTTTTGTTCCTTATTCATCACAAATCTGCCTTGTAAATCAAGAATGAATGTCCAACTTTAGATCCTTGCATCTCCTAACTCAAATATGATAAATTTATGCTCTTGGATATTTTGGAAAGCTTGAAACACCCTATATAACTTTCATGTTGGCCGTTTTGACAAAATCATCTTGTAACTATGTGAAAAAATGCCAAGAAGTTGGGATAAAATCCTGAACAAAATCTGTTGAAGATTACTCTAAGTGTTAAATGAAAATGTCATGACTTTCTTGAATTTATAACTCAAAATCCAAGCACTTCTAGGATTTGATCATCAAAGCAAAGTTGTAGATCTCATCGGGATCTACAACTTTCATGTTGAAAGTTTTCCTTGAACCGTCTTGCATCTTGGTGAAAAATTGACGTGAAGTGATGAAATTATCATGTGTAAAAACACTTAGAAAATTTCTAAGTCTTGGAAATCTTGACTTTTCAAGTTGACTTTTGACTTTCTTGACTTCTTGATGATCAAGCTTGATAGTCTTGAATGTCTTGATGAATTTTGATCTTTGGAATATAATGTTGACCAAAAAGTCAAAGTTTGACTTTTCAGGGTATAATTGACTTTTTCATCAGTATTATTGTTTTTATGTCATCTGATCAATTGACTGGACAATTTTGTAATCCAAGGCTTGAAACATGACATGAGAAATATTGAAGATTCATAATGATCCATGAAAGTCATTTGAGGCATTAAAAGTCCAATTGTCCTTGTGCAAACTCAAACCTTAATTTGATGTATCAGTGTTGCAAACTTGAACTATTGAAGATCTTGTGAGAAATGTTTTGAGAAAATGAGAGGGCAAATTTTGGGGTACAACACTGAGATTCCTAGCTTTGATCTCTTTCAAGCTCTACAGATGAATCACTCTTCTCTTCCCTATATTCCCTAGTTGCTTCTCACTTTTCTCCAAAATTCATGATCGTACAAAATGAAATAATTTCCCTTATTCCTTGTTTAACCTTAGGACCTATAATATGTTATTTCATCTTTGCCCTCACGTAATCCACATAACTTTACTATATATCCCTTCTTGTCTCTACATTATTATTCCTCTATTTAATTAATAATAATAATTCTAAATATTATTGTTAAATCTAATGAATCCTAAATAATTATTTAAATTCTAAATGATTATAGATTAATTAAATAGTCCTCTTATTTCTATTATTCCAATATTATTCCACAACGCCATATCACCGACACACCTCAGCGCATCATATAAATCACAATAGTTCATATATTCGTCAATAATCACCAATATTCACACTAAATCAATTAAATAACTAATTAGATAATTAATCTAGATTTTTGGGGTGTTACATCGAGAAATAATAGTACACCAACTAATTTGTCACCATCTAGAAGGAAGACAACAACAACACCATCATTTTCGTAAGGAAGGAAGACAACACCAATATCATTTACTTAGTCGCCACGTTTAGGGTGCGTAAATATTTTCCCCATGTATCTACAGTAAACTTCATTTTCCATTGTAGTGGTTGTTGTTGTTTTTGTTGTGGTTGCTGTTTAGGTTCTTGTTGTTCATGTTGTTGTTATTGTTTTTGAACATAGATGTCGATCTTGTCGAGTTCTTCATCAGATACTAGCGAAGAAACACACACAAATGAGTGTTGTGCGAATGAAACTTAAACAAATGATACTCAATCAAAAAGATCACAAAGAGGTGTCACAATGATGCCCCAATTCACATCAGGTTGCAACTCATTAGGTGAAAAAACTCTGGTCGAATTTGATTCGTTCTACATAGTAGTTAATTATGAATATTACTATACTTTTAAGAGTTATGATGCGTTCCTTGGACGAAGCAAAGTAATTATATTGATAGATGATTGGAAACAAGTGGATGGGAAAGTCAAAGACAACATATAGACAGATGTTAAGGTATTACATACTATAATTTTCATATATTTGATATCACTACCTATAATTTCTAATACATTGATTTAAACGTAGTTGGATTTTGAGTTTACCGATGACTCAAAGTTGAAAAAAAGTGGATGTCTTATGTCGGTACTCGTTGGACAGATTTAAGTTACAACTCATGACTGACTATATTAGGAAGCCTAAGAGAGGTCCCGATCTTCCATGGAAAAGATATAGTTTTATATCAAAGAAACAATGGAAGAAGTTTGCGAAGATACATCGTTATGAGGAATTCAAGGTTAGTACTAGTCTTATTTAACCGATAATGTTATGCTAATAAGTTATAGATACTAATCATATATAGTTTTCACTATGTTAATAATAATAACAACTTAAAAGCGAAGTAGGAATACGAAACAAGATAAAAAAACATGTACCCTCATAGATTGTCTCATGGGGGTTACAAGAAACATGAGAAAAGAATCATGCTTGAAAAACAACCACAATAGGAGAAAATCGCATCCCATCCCCACCGTCAAGACATGAGAAATGAAAGATGGATTGATTAAGACCGAATAGAGAGTACACCTCTAAGGCGACAAGAGTAGTTACCGATAAAATTGTAAGTATGATTTGTTTTGCTTATGTTATTCGTTATTTAAATGCGGTGGTAACAATATATGTAAGTTGCTCATGTTGTGTAGGATAAATTAGTTGAGGCGACTTGTGAAGGCACATTTGTTCCAGAAGCACGATATGACATATTACTAGAAGTAATTGGAACAGATGAGCATGGTGGACGTGTCTGTGGTGTGGGAGAAGGTGTCAACTTCAGGTTATTCTTTGGGTCTAAAAAAAAAATACCGAAAGCTCAAAATTTAATGTACAAAAGCAAAAGATTGAGAATGTTGAGAAGAAATTAGAAGAACAAAGGAGGATGTTAGAGGAGAAGAGGGAAAAAGGGAGAAAGATATGGAAAGGTTTCAAGAGTTATATTCGGTACGTGCTTTACTTGAGATTTTAGTGTTTTATCGGAAATGTATGGTATATATTGTGCTTATTTTTGTTCTAACTGAATATTATGATGTAAAGATTAAGTGAAAACCTGAAACAAGGTACAAATGAAGATCAACGTTATGTTGATGGTGATCATGATCATGATCATGATCATGATCAAAGTCCAAGTAGAAGTGTTGTACGTCGTGCTTCTACAAAAGGAAGTAATTGTTCATCCCCTCCCCCCCTTCGGTTAACCGCAATGAATTATTGGACCCTAACTAAAATGAAATCACCACGTTATACTTGAACGTTGTAATCCCGTGTTACATAACAACGCCTGAACCCGCGTGATTATATATATTTTCCAACCGTTATTAATACCTTTTCCGCAGTAATGAATTAGTTCTGAAATTATTATAAAAATTGATTAAATTTACTAACAATTGAGAATTCTAATAAGAGAAATAATTAAGTCCAAATTCAAATCTTTTTCCCATTTCATGTGCAACTTGCTTCGTCTAGTTACAATTCCTCAATGTTTTAGTCGAAATCACATTCAAATAAGGCTTGATTGAACATAAAATACATATGTCACAACTACATATACCCTACGTATAGTTATTATAAACAACTTCTCAAAAGATTTAGTTTCAATAGCTTTCACTACTAAAAAAAAGACATTTGAGAAAAAGTTTTTACATTGGGTATCAAAATATATGATGTAAAAAATACAATTAACAAACTTTTTACATCAGGTATTTATTTGCAATGATATAAAAAATATGAAAAAAAATATATTTCGCTACCTATTACATCGGGCAAACGCATCCACCGATGTAAAAAGTTTTCAGAAAAAAATACGGTGGCATTTTTGTAAATAAGAAACAAGGTAGTAGAAATATTAAAAAAAAAACATGCAACATATTACATCGGTTGACTAAAAACCGATGTAATATCTTCACAACAGATATAAATATAAAAAATAAATTAAAGAATTAATTAATTTTTTCGCAACTTATTACATCGATTGAAGTTTAAACCGATGTAAAAAAGCCAGAAAATCAGCTTGCATCGGGTATTACAATGCACCGATGTAATAGGTGTAAAACCCTTACATCGGTTGTAAGGTTTCACCGATGTAATAGGTTGTCCACTAAGCCAACCCTTACATCGGTTATGCATTTCCACCGAGGTAATAGCTTTCAAACCCTTATTTCCCAAATTTCATTATTTCCACTGTATAATATTCCTTGGCCGCCGTTTCCACTATACGCTCACGCTCACGACCCAACCACCGCCATTTCACTCCTTGCCACTGTACGCTCACGCTCACAACCCAACCACCGCCGTTTCCCAGCCACCATCATCGACCGCCGTTTCCGAAGGTTTTCGACCGCCATTCGAACGCCGTTTCTGAAGGTTTTTTCCGTCGTTTCGACCGCCGTTTCCGAAGGTTTTTTCCGCCGTTTTTTCCGCCATTTCCGGTCTTCCTCTTCGACCTCCGTTTCCGGTCGTCCTCTTCGACCGCGGCCGTTTCCGGTCTTCCTCTTCGACCGCTGTTTCCGGTCGTCCTCTTCGACCGCGGTGGTTTCCGTTCGTGTTTCCGCCGTTTCTGTAATTCGTCTTCGACCGCGGTGGTTCTGTTCGTTCGTGTTTCATCGTTTTTGACCGCCATTGATGATGATTTTTGTTGTGAATTTGCAGATTTGTTTGATGAACATAGATGATGCGGTTTTTTGAAATTTGATTACGTCTCCTTGCCGCTGTTTCACGTCGTTCACTCTGTTCACGCCGTTCACGACTTTTCACCGGCCGATTCACGCCCTTCCTCGCTCTCCGTTTCAACTGTAAGTCACATTCTTCACTTATTTGATCCATAATGTTATTGATGCAATGTTTGTTCTCTTGATTTAAGTCAATACCTTATGTTAACACTAGGTAGAAATTCATTTCAAGCGCTTTAACTTGAATAATTTTCTTTGAGAAACTTTATTTGTTGAGTTAAAAAAGCAACAATATCTTTAAGAGAAGATAAGGTGTTATGCATTGTGAAACCATGGCCGAAAATATTGGAAAACATACCCCATATTGTCCTAATTGTGCCACGAGATTAAATTACTATTAACCAATTTATTTATACATTATGCAACTTATAAAAATAGTACTCTTTTTGTCCTAAAAAAAATATCTAGTATTCATTCGTTGATCGATTACTTTCAAGTTACAAAACTATTAATATATTGAACTAACGAATTAAAAAACACGAAAAAAAGAGGAGGGAGTGTAAATTGTGATTATAAAAGGTTTTTAGAAAGCACAAGTATTCTTCTTGAAACTAAATTTACAACCAAACTCTCAAAACAACCAAATATTGAGCATCAAGTAATAGGTGGAGGTAGAAAAAAGTTTGTAACTCAAAATAATTAACCCTTGAGCAATTATTTGTCAAAATTGGGTTCACTATTATGCCAAAGTATAATAGTTAGCTTCATTGTCTATAACACATTACTTAGATAAATAACTTTTTCGGCATTAAGTATACATCTGCCAAATTTAAGAACTTAGCTTCATTGGCTCTACGAATATTTATGGACATTCATATGAAACCATAGGGACATCTTATTCAAAACAAACTCTGTTGAAATTTGAGACCCACATGCCAAACTATAGACATATTAATGGACATTCAAATGAAACCATTTTTCATGTCATTTCTACTTTAATAAAGCCTGCCGTTATCAAACAATTTCCTCTGTCATTTCTAATGAAACATTATTCTACTGTAATGAAAAAAGAAAAGACCAAAATAAATTATTTCAACATCATAATATTTATATGTTGCGTCCTTTTAGTATTATAATAATAATTTACAGCCAAATCCTATTGCCTTGATTCTAACTACAAATATCACAAAACTTGACATAATGATTTTAAAAATATAACTTGACAATTTGATGATGTTTGAAATAGTTCAAAATCACCCTTACATATTGCATATGAATGTTGTATGTTGCACTCCTCAATATTTCCATCAACTTGATAAGTAACACCTTTTTTCTCAATAAAAAGTTTTGTAGACTTGAGTTTCAAGTTTTGAAATCTTAATAGAGTTATCACCTTGCCATTGAAATTTGATTATATTTTGCTTTCTCCGCGAAGCAGCGCAACTTGCAATCTCGGAATCTCCGTGAAGTAGCGCAGCCGCGGGCACACCGTTCGTCAGACCTTCCTCCGTGTGAACATAGTTATGGATCGTAGTTGGATGAGAGCTAATCGATTAAGTGATGAGTACGAACATGGAGTGATGGAATTTCTACAGTTTGCTGAAAGTAATGCTGACAAAAGTCTTCCTACGCTTTTTCTCTGTCCATGTGTTTGTTGTGCAAATAAAGAACCAAAACGTAGTAAGAAAGAAATCATGGATCATCTAATTTGTGTAGGGATTTGTCAAAGTTATACAAAATGGATATGGCACGGTGAAGTAGTAGCAAAGTCAAACGTGTCTCAAATAGATGATGTTAGTGTAGAAATGGATGATCGTCTAGAAGACATGTTGCGTGATATTGGACAAGATTCGTTTAAGAGGGCACATGCGTATGATACTTTATGCAATGACAGAGATAAACCATTGTACACGGGATGCAAAAAATTTACACGTCTGTCAGCCGTGTTAAAATTATTTAATCTGAAGGCAAAGAATGGGTGGACTGACAAAAGTTTTACCGAGTTGCTTGAATTGTTGATCGAAATGCTTCCAGAAGGTAATGTAATGCCAAGTCGTTATTACGAGGCGAAGAAAATATTGTGTCCGATGGGTTTGGAGTATGAAAAGATACATGCATGCCCTAATGATTTCATATTATACAGAAAAGAGTATGAAAAGTATAATCATTGTCCAAAATGCAAGGCTTCACGCTACAAAAAGAAAGATGGTGAATCAATTGATGATGAGGTGGTCAAAAAGGGTCCTCCTGCGAAAGTCGTATGGTACCTACCAATAATTTCAAGGTTCAATAGATTATTCGCCAATGCAGATGACGCAAAGAATCTTAGATGGCATGCAGAAGAAAGAAAATATGATGGACAAATTCGTCATGTAGCCGATTCTTTGCAATGGAAGAAAATAGATTCTTTGTTTCCAAATTTTGGCAAAGAGTCGAGAAACCTTAGACTTGGACTTGCTACTGATGGAATGAATTCGTTTGGTAATCTGAGTGCTAACCATAGTTCTTGGCCTGTTCTCTTGATGATTTACAACCTATCTCCTAGGTTGTGCATGAAGCATAAATATATTATGTTATCGATGATGATATCGGGCCCAAAACAACCAGGAAATGACATAGACGTTTATCTAAGTCCACTGATTGATGATTTAAGAGTGCTGTGGGAGGAAGGGGTGGATGTTTTTGATGCGTATTCTGGTGAACAGTTCAATATGCGTGCCATGTTGTTTTGCACCATCAACGATTTTCCGGCGTATGGTAATTTGTCTGGGTATAAAGTTAAAGGGCATAATGCGTGTCCTATATGTGAAAAAGATACTTGTTACCATCAGCTTGAAAAAGGAAAGAAGACCGTTTATCTCGGACATCGAAAATTTCTAAAACGTTATCATCCATATCGTAGATTGCGGAAAGCTTTCAATGAGGAACAAGAGCATGATGTTGCTCCAAAGCCCTTGTCTGGAGAGGAAGTTTATCAGTGACAACAGGGACTTGATGTTGTCTTTGGAAAGTACCAAAAACGATCTACTGTGAAAAATGTATGGAAAAAGAGATCGATTTTCTTCGATCTTCCATATTGGTCTAGTCTTGATGTAAGACATTGTATTGATGTGATGCACGTGGAGAAAAATGTATGCGATAGTGTAATCGGAACACTTCTCAACATTCAAGGCAAGACAAAAGATGGTATTAATGCTCGTCTGGATTTGGTTTGGATGGGTATACGAGAAGAGTTAACTCCACAATATATAGGTAACAAGACATATTTTCCTCCTGCCTGCTACACTTTGTCTAAAAAAGAGAAAACAAGTTTTTGCGAGTGTTTACAAAGTATCAAAGTGCCGCATGGTTACTCATCAAATGTCAAGAGGCTTGTATCAGTTAAAGATTTTAAATTAGTTGGCTTAAAATCTCACGACTGTCATGTCTTAATGCAACAACTACTACCATTGGCTATTCGTGGGATATTGCCTAACAATGTAAGGAAGACTATAACTAGGTTGTGCTTATTTTTCAATGCAATTTGTTGTAAAACCATTGATCCACTAAAGTTAGACGATTTGGAAAATGAGGCTGCAGTTATCTTGTGCCAATTAGAGATGTATTTTCCTCCTTCATTTTTTGACATTATGGTTCACTTCATTGTTCATCTAGTAAGGGAGATTAGATTATGTGGTCCAGTTTTTTTACGGTGGATGTATCCAATAGAGCGATACATGAAGATTCTAAAAGGGTATACAAAAAACCCACACCGTCCGGAAGCATCGATTATTGAGAGGTACATTGCAGAAGAAGCAATTGAGTTTTGTTCTAACTATTTGTCAGGAGTGGATGTTGTAGGGGTTCCCAAGTCTCGTCATGATGGAAGATATGAGGGTGTGGGTACACAAGGTTTAAAAGTTAAGAGCTTAAGTATTGATGTGGTTGTTCAAGCGCATTTGTATATATTGAATAACATAGATGAAGTTCAACCTTACTTATCTGCTCACAAAAGCATCATAAAGAAAAATTACCCCAAGATGAATGAAAGAGGGTTGTTAAAAGAGCATAATAAGAGTTTCTCTGAGTGGTTTAAAGAAAGAATTGCTAATGAAGATAGTGTTTCTAATACAATTAAGTGGTTGTCTTACGGGCCTAAATGTAACATAATAACTTGGAGTGGATATGATATTAATAAAACCTCTTTTTATACAAAGTCAAAGGATGACCGTAGTACCACGCAAAATAGTGGGGTAATGATTGTGGCCGAGTCCATGCACTTCTCTAGTGCTAAAGATAAAAACCCAGTTATGGCATCTACACCGTACTTTGGGGTGATTGAAGAGATTTGGGAAGTTAATTATGTTGTGTTTAAAGTTCCTGTATTTAAATGCAAATGGATTGATATCAACAATGGTGTCAGAATCGATGAATTTGGAGTTACACTGGTTGATCTTAGCAAGTTAGCTTATGCGAACGAACCATTCATCATGGCATCTCAAGCAAAACAAGTGTTTTATGTCACAGATCCTTCTAATAAAAAGTGGTCAGTGGTCTTACAAGGAAAGGTCCATGATAGTGATGAAAATCATGATGAGAATCTTGATATTTCTGAAACTCATCCTTTCTCAACAAATGTGACTACATTCATTGAAGAAAATGAAGGGGATGATGTGCATGCTATTCACATAGACCATGAAGAAGGGATATGGGAGGACTAGTAAGATTTTTTGTATAAGTTAATTCCACGTTACTTTATTTTCTAATTGTTTTTATTTTGTGCTTAATTTTATTTCTAATTGTTTTTATTTTGTGCTTAATTTTATTTTCTAAATGTTTTTATTTTGTGCTTAATTTTATTTCTAATTGTTTTTATTTTGTGTAAACAGATACATGGGTGATTCAAACGACAATCCTTCTTCATCTAGTAACCCCAATAAAAGAAGAGTTAGAGGTCCCACTTTAATGACACAAATTGACAAAGTTCATCAAACAGGTGAAAAGATAAAGGTCGAGTTTAATGCAAGAACCTATGAATGTATTGGTGTTGGTAAAAATGCTACACCTTTCAAGAGTTATATAGCATCTCTTGCTCGACAGTATTGTAGTATTGTGAAAAATGATTGGAAAGAAGTAGATGAAGGCGTAAAAGATGCTATTTGGACTGATATTCTGGTATTTTAAATACAATAGTTTATTATATTTTACAATCATATACTAATTAACAACATATGACATATACTATATTTGTAGGCTTATTTTACTATTCCAGAATGTAAAGATCCAAAGAAGGATAGGTTGAAGAAAGAATGGATTAAATATGCGGGAGAGCGATGGAGAGGTTTTAAGACACAACTCACAGATAGATATATTCATCATCCCATAGAAAATGATCCTCCTCCATATGTCAAGTATAACTTTATTACGGAAGACGCATGGAAAGAGTTTCTCAAGATTCGAGATACCCCTGAATTTAAGGTTAGTAGGAGTTATATTTTTTTGTGTGCATAACATTTTTATTATATTTAGTGATTAATTACTTGTTTGAGTTTATAATAGGAAAAAAGTCAGAAGGGTAAGGATAATGTGGCTAAGAATGTATACCCACACGTATTGTCTCGTGGAGGGTATCGCTTACTTGAGGAGAAAATTATGAAAGAAAAGTCATCATCGAGAGATAATTCCACATTAGATGATAATGATAGTCCATCTCCACCATCACGCCATGAGTTATAGAAGAGAGCACGACAAAAAAAGGAGGAGAATACACATCAAAATCTACACAAGAGGTTGTTGAAAAAATTGTAAGTAAACAACCAAAAATTATTCAAGTATCATTATATTTGTGATTGATTAATTGATGTTTTTGCATTTTGTAGGATTCTCTAGTTCAAGAAGCTGAAAAAGGTGCAATTGTTCCGGATGGACGTAACGATATCTTATCATTAGCCATTGGAACATCTGAGCATGGAGGTCATGTTCGTGGTGTTGGAAAACACCATAAACAAAGCACTTATTTTGGAAGATCACGTCAACATATCCACGTAAATGAACAACTTGTAATATTGGAAACAAAACTTAGAGCTGAACTTGAAGAAAAGTTGGTTGAAGAGCGTAAGATGTTTCAACAATCATTAATGGAGACATTTAAGTCCATGGGTTTATCACAAAGCGCAAGTGATAATAAATGCATTGAAAAATTGGAAATTATCGATGGAAGCGGAAAAGGAAGTTGTTCAGCTGCAAAGGGAAGCACAAAAGAGAGCACAAAAGACGTGGAAGTTGATGATGTTCAGAGATTGTTACTCATGGTTTTGAAAATGGATGATAACCATTTGGCAATACAATTAAGTCATTGTGCGAGTGTCTCTAATTTCTATGTTTCAGCTAAATGTATCAGAGAGTTATTGGTGGGTTTAGGTCATTGGCTTGACGTGTCTATTCTGCAAATTTGGTGCACGTAAGTACATTTTATTGTTTTATTAAAGTCAATTTATATTAATATGTCATATCTCTCATCACTTTGATTGTAATTTTTATTTTAAAATTATTCAGGTATATTCATCGTGTTTGTCTTGAGAATTCCATTTCAGAATTATATGGATTTATGGACCCTGCTAGGTGTATTTATAATGATAGTGTAGCGAAATCTCAAGAAGATGTTAAAAATTACGTACTACAAAAGTTACGTGATGAAAACAGAGTGTGCCACTTACTACCATTAATTCATGGGTAAGTATTTATATATAATTGTGTTTTATATTATTTAATTTTGATAACATATATATATATTATGTGACTTTTCTGTTTCCACACACACGTACAGGAGACATTGGCAATTAATAGTCATGTGTCCAAGAGACAATTTAGTTGTCGTATTTTGTTCACTTCATCGAGAAATTGACAATCACACGAAGAAAATTATTACAAAGTAAGTTTATCTTTCATGTGACTTTCATTGACAACTAATAGTTATGTCATTTTTCATTGGCGAGTAAATTTAGCTATGTGATGTTTATCTTTCTGTATTAGTTCTTTTGAGATTCATCAAATGGCAAATGGAAATAGAAAAAAGGCTACATGGCTTCATCCCAATGTAAGTGTGATGTAAATTGTAATTATATAGTTAAATTTATGATAAGTATTCACTAATTATGTCATTCAATTGTAGACAAGGCAACAACATAACTTTAATGATTGTGGATACTATGTGATGAAAAATATGTTGGATATTGTCTCTGCTAATATAACCGAGAATTGGGTGCAGGTACTAAAAATAATTTTACTTTGTTATTTATTTTTTATTTTTCGACTTAATATGAATTTTTAAAAATTAACTCTATATTGTTATATTTATGTATTATACGTATTTGATGACCCAACAGAATTAACACAAGATGATTTGTATGATTTACGACTTCGTTGGGCAAAATGTTTCTTTGAGTTACATGCAAATTAAGTTTATCTTGGTGAGTTTTATAGAATTGTATAAGTTGTGATTTTTGCACAATACATATGGTTTTTGCACATTTGAGTTTCTTGATTTTCTTGCTGATGTTAATTGTTATTATTTATTCTCAGGCAATGTGATTTTGGTGTTGTCTACCGAAGATTTTATATTGGTAATTTAAGTTTGGAAACTTATAAATAGTTGAATATTTTTGTATATTTTGTGAATAATATGTAATTGTAAGTTTTGAAAAAAGACTTCTAAATAGTTGAATATTGTTGTATATTTTGTGAAGAATTTGTAATTGTAAGTTTGTTTGTTGTAATACAATACAAGTTTGCAATACAATTATTCAATTTGTAAGTTTGTTGTGAAAAATATGAAAACATCGACCTAGATGTGATATATGTGATGTTGGAAAGCTATGAAATCTATATAGCGACATAAATATAGTCAGTGTGATATTGGAAAAATATGAAAAAATGGGTACAAATTATATTTGTACAGGGAAACATCCAAAAAATAAATAAGCTATTCCAAAAAAATTTCATACATTTTACATCGGTTATTAGTAAAAACTGATGTAAAAACTTTCAAAAAGGGACTTTTTACATCGGTTGGGGATAATAACCGATGTAAAAAGTCGCGTCACTGGGGACTTTTTACATCGGGTATTACTTCCAACCGATGTAAAAAACTGGATCAATTTTTTTAAAAAATGTGCATAATAACTGTTTCTTACATCGGTTCATATATTATAACCGATGTAAAAAATGAACTTTTTACATCGGGTAGTACTTCCAACCGATGTAAAAAACTGGATACATTTTTTAAAAAATGTGCATAATAACAGTTTATTACATCGGTTCTTATATTATAACCGATGTAAAAAAGGGATTTTTTACATCGGTCCCAGAACCGATGTAAAAAGTCCCTGATTTACTATATCGCCTGACTTTACATCGGACCCAGAACCGATGTAAAAAGTCAGTTTCACCCGATGTAAAAAGTCATTTCTGCACTAGTGTTTATCTACCGTTAGTTCTCAAACATTATCTAGATCAATTCCATCAAATCTGAAAATTGGAAGAAAAAAAACATTAAATGCAAAATATTATTGAAAAATTATAGAAAAATCTAAAAGGATCCTTGATTCACACTGTTAAGAGAAAATTCATTTTAGAAAACTTAATTTAAAGGAATTAACCACTTATCATTAAAAGATTCATGACAAATTCAATGTAAAGAAGCAATTATATCTTACAAATGACGAGGGATTAAATACTTATGATTCTTTGCATTTTCTCCTGCTCCAATGCCACAAAATGTAAGGCTCTTCTCTCGTAACATTTGGAACAAAAGTAGTTAAAACAAATAAAAATTATACTAATATCCATGTAATAACAAACTGTCATCACACCCAAACATCATCGGACGGATCTAGTATATCTTGCCTAAGAGAAATACCATCTAGAAATTCTGGTTAGATCTTCACAATGAGCATCTTCTTAATGTATCACATCAAAGGAAAATAATTTTTGCTATTCATAAGAGGATTCACTGATACTATTGTCTGATTTTCTTTGTAATGAACATAGAAAGGATTTTGCGAGGAAACGGCTAGAGCTAAAAGAATTGACATCTTCACAGGTTAAGGATCAAGGTTGCGAACCACATCAAAGAAATCTGAAGCTAAATTATTGAACTCTAATACCATAACAATAAATGAACTCTTGAAGAAAATGAAAGAAGGAGAAGGAAAATACTGAAAAGCTTTTGGAGACTTTTATTCAAATCTACTTGACTAACAATTGAAGAAATTGAAAAGAAAATTGAAAGTGAATTTTAGATTGCTTTCTTTATAAAATGTCCAATTAACTTTCAATATTACTACAAAGTGATTTATATAGAAAATCATAAAACAGAATAATAAAAATTACAGCATTAACTATTTTTAGGTTCCTAAGGAATAAATTTCTCAGTGTTCAAAGAGAAACTGTCTTTTATACTATCCAAAACAGATTTGAATTTAACCAACAAAACTCTCCCATAAATTCAAATATTCTTTCGGTCCATCATGCCTAGCATTTTCTTGCCTCTGTCGAATAGCTCCTTCAACAGTGGTTTTGTAAGAATGTTTGTTGCTTGATCCTTGCTTGAAACGTGCTTCAGTTCGATGCTTCCTTCCTTCACATGTTCTCGAATAAAATGGAATCGAACATCAATGTGCTTGCTTCTTTCATGGTTGACTGGATTCTTCGCCAGTTCAATTGCAGATTTGTTATCGACTTGAATTATTGTTGCATCTTCCTATTTCGATTTCATCCTTCTCAACAATCTTCTCAGTCATATGACATGGCACACGCACCAAGATGCTACTACATACTCTGCTTCACATGTCGAAAGAGTTACTATGGGTTGCTTCCTTGACAGCCAGGTGAATGCAGTATTTCCCATGAAAAACATATATCCTGAAGTGCTATTTCGATCATCTATGTCATCACACCAATCGCTGTAAGAGTAGCCAATCAACTTGTATTCTTCTGCTTTCGAATGAAATAATCCAAGTGACATAGTTCCTTGGACATATCGAAGGATTCTCTTCAGAGTTTTCCAGTGTGCAAAAACTGGTTCTTCCATGAAACGACTCACAATTTCAACACTCAGCGAAAGATCTGGCCTTGTGCATGCGAGGTATCAAAGACTTCCCACCAAGCTTCAAAATTTGTTTGCTTCGACACGCTCCCCCCCATCAAAGTTCGAAAACTTTGCTTCTGGTTCCATTGGAGTCGAAATTGGATTGCAGCTTTCCATTTTAAATCTTTTCGGGATATCTTTTGTATATTTTTCTTGTGAGATGAACATTCATACTTCTTCCTGTTGAACCTCCAGACCAAGAAAGTATTTCATCAGGCCTAAGTCAGTCATCTCAAATTCTTGTGTCATTGTGCCTTTGAATTCTTCTATCATATGATTATTGTTGCCCAAGAAAATTAAGTCATCAACATAGAGAGCAACAAGCAATATTTTATCTTTTTCCTTCTTCACATACATGGCATGTTCGTAGGGACGTTGCTGAAATCCATTTTCTTTGAAGTATGTGTCAATTCGTGTATTCCATGCTCGTGATACTTACTTCAGCCTATAAAGTGCCTTCTTTAGCTTTAGCACCTTTCCTTCATTTTCGATTTTCATGTATCCAGGGGTTTGTTCGACATAAACTTCTTCTTCGAGCACGCCATTCAAAAAGGATGACTTGACATCCATCTGATATATTTTCCATTTGTATTGAGCAACTTGATATATGAGCAGTCGAATTATCTCCATTCTCGCAACAGGTGCAAATACTTCATCATAGTTGATTCCTGCTTTCTGCTTGTATCCTTTCGCCACAAGTCGCGCCTTGTATCTTTTGATTTCACCTTGTGCATTTATCTTTTTCTTGAACACCCATATCACACCAATTGTTTGACTTCCTTTTGGTAACTCTGCTAGTTCTCAAGTATCATTGCGTTCGATGGCCTTAATTTCTTCATTCATAGCATCCTTCCAATTTTTGTTTCTTACTGCTTCGTCGAAACTGACATCTTCAGTGTCTTCCAACAAACATACGAGATGCACTTCTTCTGTGTTTTGTACAAGTCTTATAAACTTTACAACTTGGGCTGTGAGAGTCCTTCTTCATCATCAGAGTCTTCTGATTCTGTCGAAGTGTTTTTTGATATAGCATCTGGTAATTTGACCATAACTTCAGTTGAGTTGTTCCACTCTCACTTTCTTCCTTCGTTTACTCGAACATCTCTACTCACTATCACATTTTTGTTTGTTGGGTTGAAGAGTCTGTAACCTTTCGTTTTCTCAGCATACCCAATGAGTATGTATTTATGGCTCTTATCTTCCAGCTTTGTTCTTCTTTGATCAGGTACATGTGCATAAGCCACACTTTCAAACACTTTGAAGTGAGACACAATTGGCTTTCGTCCGCTCCAAGCTTCTTGAGGTGTTAAATCTCTCAACTTCGAATGTGGACATCTATTTTGAACGTAGATTGCACATTATACAGCTTTTGCCCAAAATTCCCTCAACATGTTCTTGCTCTTAAGCATTGATCGAACCATGTCAAGGACTGTTCGATTCTTTCTTTCCGCGACACCATTTTGTTGAGGTGAGTATGCAGCAGTCAGAAATCTCCTTATGCCTTGCTCTTCACAGTACTTCATAAAGGCTGTTGAAGTATACTCCCTACCTCTGTCTTATCGAAGAGCTTTGATGTGCCTGTCTGTTGCTTTCTCCACCATTATCTTAAACTTTTTTAATACTTCGAAGGCTTCTGACTTTTATTTCAGAAAATAAACCCAAGTTTTTCTTGAGAAATCATCAATAAAGTATATAAAGTACTTTTTCCACTGAAGGATTATGGGGTAATTGGTCCACATATGTTAGTGTGAATCAATTCCAGAATTTGTTTAGCCTGATATTCTGTATTCGATTTAAATGAGGTTCTCGTCTGTTTGCCAAACACACATTCTTCACAGAACTTTCCTTCGAATTCTACGTCTGGAAGTCAATGCACCATATTTTTCTTTGCTAACCTCCTTAGTCCGGCCTGATGTAGATGACCAAAGCGTAGATGCCACAGGGATGCTTGGTCTTCGATATTGACTTGCAAACACTTTTCTCAAATGCTTCTCAAATTCAATTTGTAAATTCGATTTCTCGCCATTTCGACTTGAGCAACCAGACATCCTGACTTGTCTTTTAAGTGTAAGCTTCGATCTTCCATGAGAATCAAATAGCCCTTTTCTGTGAGTTGTCCTAGACTCAAAATATTTTCTTTGAGGTTTGGTACATAGTACACATCTTGGATTGATCCTAACAAATCATCCTTCTGCAAGAAATTGATTGTTCCTTTTCCTTCGAACCTTACTTTCGACATATCTCCAAAGGAAACATGACCATCCTCAATTTTCTTTATTTATTTGAAAAAGTGCTTATGACCACGCATATGGTTACTTGCTCCTGAGTCCAGGTACCACATAGTGTCATTTTCTGCATTTGCTTCCTTTTGAGTCATTAACAGAAATCCTTCATTCGATTTTGTTTCTAGGGTAAGATTTGTTGTTTCTTCTATCTTTCTTCTGAGTCGACGATCTTTTGCAAGATGTCCCATTTTATCACAGTTGTAACAATTGTAGGAGTTGCAATCTTTCGCATAGTGCCCCTGTTTGTTACATTTATAATATTCAATATTATTGTAATTCGACCTACCACCTCTCTGGCCACGTCCTCTGCCACGCCAATTTTGTTGGTTTGATCTCCTCTGTCGAAGTTGTTATTTTGGTAACTTCGACCACCATTACGTCCTCCACCACCATGTCCTCTCCCACTCTAATTTTGAGAGAAAAGTGTCTTTTCGTCTCTGTTGGATTCTGCATCCTCAAGTGTCTCCTCCTTCTTCTTTATTTTACGTTGTTCATGTGCCTCAAGGGAACCAGCCACTTCTTCGACAGTGATTGTTGAAAGGTCTTTCGCTTCTTCTATTGTGCATACTATGTTTTCGAACTTGTCTGTCAAAGATCTCAGAATCTTTTCGACAATACGAGCATCAGTCATTGCTTCTCCATTTCGATTGAGTTGATTTTCCACCGTTTGCACACGAGTGATGTAGTCCGATACGGACTCTGTCTCCTTCATCTTCATTTTCTCCATTTCTCCTCGAAGAGTCTGCAATCGAACTTGCTTGACTCTATCTGCTCCTTTGAAAGCATTTTCTAGCGTGTCCCACGCCTCCTTCGACGTAGTCGAATCAATAATCTTTTCGAAAACTGATTCGTCGACTGCTCTGAACAGCATGTATAATACTATTTTATCCTTTGTTCGTGTTTCTTTCAACGCCTTGTTCTGAGCATTTGTGTTTGCCGTCGTATTTCATGGTTCTTCAAACCCATCGTTAGTTACTTCCCATACATCTAACGATCCCAACAGCGCCTTCATCTGGATACTCCAGTTCTCATAATTCGACTTTGATACTCGTGGCAGTGGCATTTGACCCATCATATTTGTCATGCGCTCTGATATCAATTTGAAGAAATTGAAGAGAAAATTGGGAGTGGACTTTAAACTGCTTTCTTTATAAAATGTCCAACTAACTTGCAATATGAGTACAAAGTGATTTATATAGAAAATCACAAGATAGAATAATAAAAGTTACAATATTAACTATTTCTAGGTCCCTAAGAAATAAACCTCTCACTGTTCAAAAGGAATCTGCCTTTTGTACTACCCAAGACAAATTTAAATTTAACCAACAACAATGAAGCATAATACATTAATTCCTATTCGTGTACATATTATTGACGCTGCCCCTAATTTGCATAACTGCTTTCTAACTATCTAACTTCAAGCAACTAACTAAAAGTAGATTGTTGTTTCTAACTATCTAACTTCAAGCAACTAACTAAAAGTAGATTGTTGCATGACTTGCAACAGAAACAACCACAAGTAACTCAGAATTTAATGGAATATGCTCGTTGGCAATTTGGAAATCCATCCTTCTTGATCAATAAAAGAGATATTCAATAATTTATCAAGTTCAGGTCGAGTCATACTCTTCATCCATTTCACGCGTTTTGATTTGTCTGCACCTGATCTTGTGCATCCCTCCTCGACAAAAGTAAAGTTTTCTCTGCACTTAAATTTATTTCACATATTAGTGTAAGATAACGTTAATTTGATGATTCATTAGTATGAATAAAACTTACTCGTGCCCGACATATGTTAACTGACTCCAACCCTCAGGTCTAACAACATCTGATAGGTAAGAATTTGCTATGATGACTCTTGCATAAGCTCCCATAGGCCTTCCAAGTTGAGTCTTATATCCTGTTCCACTTATGTTACAATTTTTAAACACAAACCCACTTGGATCATTTGGTGAATCTCTATATTGTGCTGTAATAACCCCATCCTGCTGCAGACTAGATTTTCCTTTTGAAAAATATATTGTACTTGCCTGCATAGATGACCGAGAAAATAAATGTTTTTTTTCCTTCAATTAAAACTACATATAAAACCTAAATAGTATAAGAAATCAATTTGATTGTATTTGACCTCAAAGAGTGATTGACCATTCCCATATATGAAATCGCTTGAACCTTGGATGTAATAATTATTGTAGTAATGGCGACCATCGTCATCATTTATCGTATCTTGCACCTCAAGAAAAGAACAGCTATAGAAAGCACATTTATCTGCATGGATTTTCGCAGCTTTGGCTTGTACAACGTTAATCACGTCTAATAATACTGGCCTGTTCAATGTATTCTATGAATACATAAAGTATAGAAATGAATTAATTCAATAAACATTATGCTTTAAATAAATACAATTATTTATATATAATTTACCGTAAAAGTTATTCCCTTTGCAACTGTATTGCTTGCTTTTATATCGAAAGTAGCATTCTATACTTGTGGACTTGCTTGAAATAAATGCATGGTTTGTTTTTTGGAATTAAGACTTTCTCTCTGAACATAAAGAAATTTGTATCATCAATAATTCAATGTATCATAAAAATGTAACATATAATTATAGTTGAAAAAGAAGAAATACTTGTAAACACCAGAGGATATTTGGATATGAATCCATTGAGAGTTTCCTGCAGGGACAGAATCAATCGCACTTTGAATTGTTTCGAAATCTGCTTTGCCTGATTGACTAACAATAATGGTCTTCAAGGGATTGCTACAATCATTAGATTCACAAACATCAAATGCAAGAATTACAAATATTAAAATGAAAGCAAATGATTGCAGGGACTGCATTTTTCTTCAATTGGGTGTGTGTAAATGTGGTGGTTGAATCTCAACAAAATCATAAGGTTCTATAGCATTGAAAAAGTGAGATACAACATTTAATTGTGCAATGTATCCTTCAACTCTTCCATTGATATTCATTTAGAATTCTATTGACAACTAAAAGTCGTAATCATTTTGCCCTAGTTCCTAGGATACTGTCATTATGCCTTAATGACAACACTTGGCTCGAGGCAGATATGACACACAACCTCTCACTCCCATCAACTATTCAGCTCCCCGTGCACTGAACACAGAGACCATGCTTGGGCTCCCCAAACATACTTGTCCCCAGGTACAACCTGAAGCGTCCTCGTCTTCTACGACGAGAACCAAAAACATCTAAGTCATCACTCCTATGGTTAAGAGCAACGATTTGGGGGGTTCCTGTTCTGGACTGCCCCAATGGTTAAGCAGGGCCCAATCCACTTCTGTATGTAGGACGACCCAATAACTTTGACCCAATAAATCACAAGGGATAAATGACACTTTATACCCTCCGCCCTTCACTCGAGGAACCCTGGCCGACTAACCACCAGGATCTGCACAGTCGCTTCTACCCGCTCAGACAGGCTGGTCCTCGACCTACCGGTCACACGAGGACAACCACCCAAAAATGGTCAGAATCATCTTTGTCAGCGACCACCTCTCGGCTCGTTATAACAACTAGTTCCGAGTATCCCTGCTCTTCTTGACCAATTCTTGAAAGTTACCTATTTTTGAGGAACCTAATATCTAGATCCAAATATAGGAACCAATGGCCATGCATCGGGGGCACTATATAAACCCTCACACTTGTGAGGGCTAAGTATCCAATATTCATTCTAAAAAACTCTAATCTCTTTCTTGTATCTCTTTTCACTCTTTCTTACTTGAGTATCAGAGTGCCTTGCAGGTACACCCCCTTCTTCCTCACTGATTCCAGTCTAGTAGACGTCATCCATCGGTCCACATCAGGTTCTGATCAACCGCCAAGATCAAACAACAATAACAACAATAACAACAACAAGAACAACAACAACAAGAACAAAAAGAATAACGATAACAAAAAAGTACAACAAGAACAACAATAACTAACATTGCTAACTTGAATCCATACTTTCCTTGTCCCTTTCAAGTTGGAGAAGAGATGATGGCGTTATGAAATTTGTTAATGAAAAAATGATGTTTTCGAGTTTTGTTTATCAAAGAAATGATATTTTCAAGCTTGGTTTAGTGGAGAAATATAGTGTCGTAAATGAAAGATAACGTTTGGAGGTAGAAGATGAACTTCGTCTAAATTTTAGGTTTCACGCGGATCATTAGTGATAGTGTCTTGAGCGTTGATACTCACTAAATGAACGACGAAGATTTATTTAAGGACGGTGAAGAAACTCAATAAACATGCTTATATTTTCCGATGACCCTGAATGATTTTTCACCACGGTTGAAACTTTCAACCGTAGTAGTAAAGTGAATAGCGAGCTACATACAACAACCATTATATTAAAGAACCAACCACTTACAACAACAATTGTATTAAACAACTATTGTTGTATGTCTTTTAATAAAATATAAAAAACACAGTAGTAGAACAACAACATGATTCGAACTCATGACTATGCACTACTTTTTACTATGATTGAAAGTTTCAACCGTGGTGAAAATTGATTTAAAAATGAAAATAAAAACAAAGTGCCTCATTGAATTTTTTCTATCACGGTGGATCTTTTAGCTGTGATAAGGTAGGCGTTGTTATATATCTTTATGTAGGAGTGAGAAAATGAAAGAAAGAGAAGGAATATCTGGAAAAGCTTTTGGAGATTTTTATTCAACTAAACTCAACTGATAATGAAGCATAATAATTTCTTATTCGTATACATATCATTGAAACTGACTCTAGTTTACATAACTGCTTTCTTTCTGTAAATTGTTTTACTGCCTATAGCTTTCTTGCTAACCAACTTCAAGCAACTAACTTAATGTAGACTAAGTCACCACAAGTAACTCTCTTCAGCATTTAATGGAATATGCTCGTTGGCAATTTTGAAATCCATCCTTCTTGATCAATAAAAGAGTTACTCAAGAATTTATCAAGCTCGGGTCGACTCAAGCTCTTCATCCATTTCACACGTCTCGATTTGTCTGCTCCAGGTCCTGTGCATCCCTCCTCCACAAAAGTAAGGTTTGATCTGCAGTTATGTTAAATTCATACATGAATGTAATATATTGTTAATTTGATGATTCACTAGTAAGAATAAAACTTACTCATGACCAACATATGTTCTCTGACTCCAACCCTCAGGTCTAACAACATCTGATAGGTAAGAATTTGCTATGATCACTCTTGCATAAGCTCCCATAGGCCTTCCAAGTTGAGTCTTATATCCAATCCCACTTATGTTACAATTATTAAACACAAATCCACTTGGATCATTTGGTGAATCTCTATATTGTGCTGTAATAACCCCATCCCTAAGTTGACTAGATTTTCCATTTGAAAAATATATTGTGCTTGCCTGCATGATTAAGAAAAATAAAATGATGAATAATACTTTTTTTTTAATGAACGCGTACAATTTTGATATAGATGATATATATAGAAAAATTAGATCAATACAGAAATAAATCAATTTAATTGTATTTGACCTCAAAGAGTGATTGACCATTTCCATATATGAAATCGGTTGAACCTTGGATGTAACAATTATTGTAGTAATGGCGACCATCGTCATCATTTATGGTATCTTGCACCCCAAGAAAAGAACAGCTATAGAAAGCACATTTATCTGCATGGATTTTCGCAGCTTTGGCTTGTACAACGTTAATCACGTCTAATAATACTGGCGTGTTCAATGTATTCTATGAATACATAAAGTATAGAAATGAATTAATTCAATAAACATTATGCTTGAAATAAATACAATTATTTATATATAATTTACCGTAAAAGTTATTCCCTTTGCAACTGTATTGCTTGCTTTTATATCAAAAGTAGCATTCTCATGAGAACCCCATTCTATACTTGTGGAATCGCTACCAGCTCCTTCAAAATAAATGCATGGTTTGTTCTTTGGAATTAAGACTTGCTCTCTGGACATATTGCACAAAGAATAAAATTGAAATTTTTGTAACATTTATAACTCAATGTATAAGAAAAATGTTACATAAAGAGGAATATACTTGTAAACACCCGAGGATATTTGGATGCGAATCCATTGAGAGTTTCCTGCGGAGACAGAATCAATGGCACTTTGAATTGTTTTGAAATCTGCTTTGCCTGATTGACTAACACTAATGCTCTTCAAGGGATTGCTACAATCATCAGATTCACAAACATCAAATGCAAGAACTACAAATAATAAAATGATAGCAAATGATTGTAGAGACTGCATTTTTCTCCAATTGGGTGTGTGTAAATGTGGTGGTTCAATCTCAACACAATCATAAGCTTTTATAACAGTAACATAATCAGATATAAAATTTATTGGTGCAAGGTATCAATCACTTTATTCCATAAATAATATTCACAATATATTAGGAAAAAAATACACTTTTTAGGCCTCTTAAATAATGAGTGTATATGTTCTATATATAACATAAATAAAAATCATAATTCAATATATTTAAACAGTGAACTTTTTATATAATAAGACCGGAGAGAGAAGAATTACATATATACAGGCAGAACTCAAATATAAATCATTTTGACACACACTCATAAAATATATATTATCTAGCTATTTTTTTTTTTAAAAAACATAACATTTAATTGTTTTCTCTTTCTTAATTTTTTCTTGTATGTATGTGTGCTTAAATGCATTATGTTTCAGCTAGTAGCAAAGCAGGTTTTTTCCAATAGTGTTCATCTATAGTTATTGACTATTTTAAGGTCTGTTTATTTTATCATTAAAAAATGATTTTATTTTTATTACCAAAATTAATTAATTTGGATTTTTTTAAATAATAAAAATTATTTCAAATTTATTTTTTTAAAATTAAATAATAAAATTTGACATCTAATAACATAAATATATATTATTAGAGATGAAAATATACTTAAAATTCATTAGTGCCTTATAATATTTTTTTTATGTAAAACAATTTAAATAAATTTTTTATTTAGAGTTTTTTTGAAAAATATCTTTGTAAATTTTTTATACAAAAATTTATAATACTATAAAATTTATTTTGAAAAACTGAAACAATCATGTCCATATTTTCTCTCAATATTTGTTTTTTCTATTTATAGAAATTTATTACTTTTAATGTGCTAATGTACACAAATTATTGATAACGAGTTTACAAAAATTAGTCATGTATTTATAGCATAATATCATATTTTCTTGATTTTGGTAATTTACAATTATTTAATTTGTATTTGGAAACTTATTTTATTTGGATTGTTATAAAAATTTGATTTATCATTTCTTTTTTGATTTTGTTTGAACTAAGAAAGATGTACTAAATAGAATGGATTTTATTTTTTAGGCTTAATTACAGTCGTGGTCACTTATTTTATGTGATTCACGAAATTGGTTTCTTATTTCAAATTTAAATAGTTTTTGGTCGCTTTCATATTCTTGCACTTATTTTTAATAAAGAATGATTTCTTTAATAAACTTTAAGATTTTATATTTTATATTTAAAATTAACGATGTTTCTATTTTAAATGATAATTGTTTTATGATATATGATAAATTATCAAATATAAATTTATTGGAGAGTTTTATAGATAAATATGAGTTAAAAAACAAAAAATCTCATTGATTTTTTATGAAAAAACATGAGACACTACTATTAAACGCGCATATAACAACGCTAAAATCATCACGGTTTTTCCAAACATCGTGGTGACATATCTAAATTCTTGTGGTAACATCATTTTATATTTTTTAATTAAAAATTTTAAGGGTATAATAACGGTTAGTGTTAACACCGTGGTGATACAATGAAGCTTTGATGGGTTCAAACTTCATCGCCCTCAAATAGTTTATTACTTTGACATTAATGTGCGCCTTTTCCTTATATGTAACTAATTTGTTTTAATTTATATGTAACTAAAAATAAACAGAGATATCAGTACAATTGTTTTTAAAAAAATATATTATTGTTGTTTAGTTTCCTTTCAATGTCGTATTTGAAGACAAAGTCATCCAAAGTTATTTATGTGTCTTCTTCTTTTTGTAAAATCTCGATCTAGAAATTTATGTGGTTGTAATGGTCGTATGATTTCGTTCCAATGCAAGAAAGGACAAAATAAAGGAAGACTTTTTTGGAGATGTCCATTTTGGAGGAGTGATGAAATCTGTAATTTGTTCATATGGGATGAAGACATGGGAGAAAAAGGTAGAAATGAAGATGAGAGTATTATGAGCTCAGAGTTGGAGATGTCAATTTTGAAGGTTATGTATGAATATTCAAAGAAGAAGAACAAACTGAAATCAGAGAGATTATCTGAAAATTAGAAGATCTTATGTTTTCTTGTCTCCTTTATGTTTAATGTTTATTTTGTTATAAAATATAATAGTTAAAGTTTCAATTAGTTATCTGTTTGTTAGTATATTAGTTGAAATGTAATAGTTGAATTCCATTGTTGATGTTGAAACTACAGATGCATTGAACTTGATAAGAATGCAACTAAAAGACAGTTTCTTACGAGTAAGTTCATCGCAAACTATTGAATTTTCAATTAGTTATATGTTTGTTAGTGTATTAGTTGATAGATTTAAGCTGGTCGTTTTAGTTGATAAACTTTCATTACATAAACTTAATCAAATCTAAATTCTCTGGATGAGAGGAAGTTTGACCAATCATAGTTAGCATCATCATCATATAAAAAAAATCATCTGCCTTTTCAACCTTCTTTTTCTTATTCTTCTTCTTCTCCTCACCCTGAGAGCTCTCAAGTACAATATTGTTGCACAAGACTGACTTCTTTCCTCATCTTGATTCAGAGAATGTTTTTGCACCACAACACCCTCTACAACAACAACATCTGGATTCTCAATATTGTTGGTAGTTTGAGCTGGAGAAATCATTTTGATTCCTTTGGATGAAGTTGGTTTTGTGTTCTTCCGCTTTTATATTTTTTCTTATGATTCTTCATCTTCTATTGGAAGTTGTAATGACTTCATGCATGTCAAGCTAGTGTGCTCATTATTGATTTTTAATTCTATACACTTTCTCCTCTCTTGGAAGTTGGAAAGATTTTTGTCTACCTCGAGATGCTGAATGATTACATCTCCTTGTCTTTTCAAATTTCATTTTTCATTCTTTGATATTCATTCTTAGGTATATTTTAATGTACTAATGGTTTTGATATCAGTTTACAAATTGTGTATTACTGATTCTAGTATGATACGTTAGAAATTTATTCATAAACAATATCAAACTGTTATTATTCTTAATCGTTGTTATAGAGCGCGCGCTATTCAATTTACTACAATGGTCACTGAATCGTGATTGAAAGTAACTCATATCCAACAACACACTACATAATAATACTTGGACCAGTGTAATTATATACCTATTCAATCATTGTTAAAATCTTTTTTCGTAACAGTGAGAAGGTAACAAAAAATATTTTATTTTAAAATGAAGTGATTAATTTTTTGTATCAGATAAAATTTGGACCAAAATGGTAAATTAACCTATTTTTTATTATACAATTATTTTTTATTGAGTTAAATGTCTCTAAGTAGTTTTAGCAAAAAAAAAAAAAATATCTCTAAGTAGTTGGTCCATAATTCAACTTTTGGCCATTTATGTGTATTTTTCATTATATAATAATGTGAATAAGTTGTCCATAGTCCCAAATCAACCATTTAAAAAAATATTACTAATGTATTTATAGCATAATATCTTAGTTTATTTATTTATGAAATTTATTTCTTAATTTGTCTTTGGGATTTTATTTTAAAAGGATTGATATAAAAGGAAATTAATTTGATATTTATTTATATAACTAAATAGAAAAATATATTAATAGAAAGAATATATTTTCTTATAATGTTTTAAAATTATAACATTTGATGATTTTGTTGTAAGTATGAGAGTGCAACCTAAGAGGATGGTGGATTAGGTTTTATGACATATTAAATTATTTTAGAGATGTTATGGTTCTTTTTATTTTTCTGGAACATTTTGATGAACAATTGAATAATATACAATAATAATAATAATAATAATAATAATAATAATAATAATAATAATAATAATAATAAAGTTTGATCTTACCGGTTGACCAGAATCTGAAGTGGGCCGATATATGACGTCTGCAAGGCTGGAATCAAAGGAGAAGAGGATGGTGTATCTACAAGGCACTCCGACGCTCAAGTAAGAAAGAGTGCAAAGAGATAAAAGAAAGAGATTAGGGTTTCTAGAATGAATATTGGATATCTGATCCTCACAAGTGTGAGGGTTTATATAGTGCCCCCGACGCTTGGCCATTGGTTTCTATTTTTGGGCCTAGATATCAGGTTCCTCAAAAATAGGTAACTTCTAGAAACTAGCAGTTATAACGGGCATAGATGCTCAGAACTAGCGGTTACGACGGGCAGAGAAGTGTTTCACATGCAAGCGCGATTTCTGGTAATTCCCGGGTGGTTGTCCTCGTGTGACTTGGCAGGATGAGGAATAGCCTGTTTGAGCGGGCAAAAGTAATCGTGTAGACCTTGGCGGTCAGCCGATCAGGGCTCCTCGAGTGAGGGGAAGAAGGGATAAAGTATCATTTATCGTTAATGTTTTATTGGGCCACAATTATTGGACCATCCTACATGCAGAAGTGGATTGGACCCAGCTTAGCCATTGGGTCAGTCCAGAACAAAGTTTAAGAGAGTAAAAAACACATGATATTTGTACATCTTGTCTCTTCACACATATAAGGATTTTCCACTCTGTTAGCCTCACACAAAGAACTTTCTTATAATCTTCTAACATAAATCAACACAAGAAAGCAACAACACTTTCTTTTACAGTAAACACCAAAACTACGATGGACTTTGTATCTTTCCAAATCAAAGAAAATTTTTCAACAATCACCAACCACTTGTGATGATCACAAAAAACAATAATGGTGAACAAACAATACAACCTTGTATAAAACTTGAGTAATATTTGACTTGACTTGAATTCCAAGATAATCAATTTTATTTTATCTTTCTCTTGATCACAATTCAAACATATATATATATATATATATATATATATATATATACTTAATTGCTCAAAATAATAGAATCAAACTCTATTTCATTGTAATTGGTGTGTGAATACTTGAAAAAAAAAGTTGTTTGAATTATATGAAAAATTATGTAAGAAAGAGGTTAGTTTGAATTCTGATGTAGGAAGTCTTAAATACATGTTATGAAACCCATATGAATAGATGTACAAAAATGGAGGGGTTTCATGAAGCTTTCACATCTAAAAAGGTGCCATTGTTTGATGAAAAATGCATATTTATGCATGGTAATGGATTACCTATAAGTAGTAATCGATTAAAAAGTCCCAACAACTATTTTTTTTAAACTTTAAGGCTAGTATTTGATTACCATTATGGGTTAGTCGATTACCACATAATCATTGTTATTTCTCAGTTTTTGTGATTGGCATAAATTTTGGTAAAACTAAATTGGTAGCAACATAATGAACAAGATGATTTAACTTGCAGTTTCAAAATGCCGAATGTGATATCCTAACCAGAAGAGTAGGACATCTGGTCTATTAAAATTGTTACAATTTGGATATAGTTGATTTAAATTACTAAATATTTTGTCAATATTAAGTAATCCTATGTGGCATCCAAGACCGGAGAATCAAAGATTGTATTCAAGTTATTCATTTTTCTAATGTTGAGAAATTTTAGGAATGTTGAGACATTTTAGGAAACCCTTGATTGAAGACCTATTTTATATGCAAAATTTTATCAAACTCCTTGCTGCGTTTTTGAAGCCCAATCCAGTCTAGATGTGTGCTTTAAATAGATTGTCACTAACCTAGTTTTAGTGTGGAACTTACATTTTATTTTGTTAGGGTTTGTGTGTGTTAATTGTGAGCCTCTCTAATATCATCTTCATATAAGAGTAGGACTGTTATTTTGAATTGTAAGTTCTTTCAATCATTCTTAAGCTTTTAAGTATTGAATGATTGTGTGTCTTTGAAGTGCGACTTCTGTTATTTTCTAAGTGTTTAGAGTTGTTCAATCACTTTTATAACTGAAAGGTACTTGAGAAGTGTCTTGTACCTAGGCGAGTCTTATGTAGAAGTTAAGCACGGGTAGTGATTAAGTGAGTGAATTGTAAACTGGTGAGAGTTTGTTGCAGGTCTATAAATTGATATTATCTAGTTGACTTCGTCCCTGACTTGGTAGCCCCTAGAGTAGGTGTTTTTGTATACTGAATTGGGTTAACAATTATGTGTGTTACTTTATTTTTCAACATTGTATAATAGTTATACCTTGTCATTGTGTTATTATTCAGAGATTAGTGTCTCGACATACACATCATTGGCTTCCCTCTCACCAGCAAATGGCTTCTTCTCAGCATTAGAAGATGCAGCCATCGGGATCTTCCCACTCCTGATACCACTTTCGATCCTTTCTCCAGTCAGAACCATCTTTGTGAACTCGGATGAGGAACTCCAAATCAGCAGATTAAAGAACGGGCTTGTCAGAGTGCCCATGAACATATCTACCATTTCCCGATCATTCAGAGGAGGTTGTACCCTGCCAGCTAGATCCCTCCATTTTTGGGCATATTCTTTGAAGCCTTCGCTAGAACCCATAGACATGCTTTGAAGTTGTGTACAAGTTGGAGCGATGTCAGTATTGTATTGGTACTGCTTGTAGAGAGCGGAAACAAAGTCTTCCCAGGTATGGTTGTCAGTTCCTTCTAGCTGATAGAACCAATCCAATTGAGTGCCAGCCAAACTTTCTTGGAAGAAATGGACCCATAGCTTCTGGTCAGCAGTGTGAGGCTTGATCTTTCTAACATATGACCTCAAGTGGAGCTTGGGACATGAGACACCGTCATATTTGGTGAAGATAGGGACCTTGAACTTAGGTGGGATGACCACCCCTGGAACCAAACCTAATTCTTCAAAATCCAGACCGGGAACCCTTTGGATCTCCATGCCATTGAGCCGATCCTCCAGTCGTTTGTATTTATTGTCAGCAGGGGGTATTGCTCCTCAGAATAGTCAGGTTCATCTTCTTCAGACGCTGGATTGTTGTCCCCTTCCTATGATTCCTCGCCATCTTCCTCTTGATTATCCCCTCTCTTTGATTGGGTTGCGAAATCTAGAGCGCGGTTAGTTGGTCTTCTCCTTCGCACACTCAAAACACGAACTGGTTTATTTGCCTTCTTAGTCTTCTTTTTGATGATCAGAGCTTTCAGGTCTTCTTGCCCCTGGGTCAGAGTCAGGAACATTTGTTGGAATTGAGCGTTTTGAGTTTGAAGGTCCTTAAGTGTTTGTTCAAGAGCCATTTCTTTACTTACTGAAATAAACAGCGAATAAGATGAGAACCCTGCTTTGAAACCTGTTTATGCAATGACATGTATGATATGCGTATGCAATGTTTTCAAGGACTCGCGGGGTAAACAAGAAAATGCCAGAAGTTGAAATTTGCAGCTTTGATTAAAGAACTTCGTATCGTTGAAGGTCCTTCTACAAGAGTCAAGCTCACCATATCTAGTGGGTCATAGCCCCTGACTCAAGTTGTTGTGTTTTGATCTTTTTACTACATTACCTAGAGGAAAATAACTTCTCTTGCCCCTTGCTAGACGGCTGGTTCATCATAACCTACACCACAGGCCCTTGAGATCCTTGAAATGGTTAAGGAATGATGTGGAATGATGCTATGATGTGTATGCTATGCATCAAGCAAAAATGTAGGGTAAGAAACCAAATTATTGGATTTATACAAACAAGGTCCTGCAAGGAATACAAAAAAAACCCTGCAATGAGTTCAAATTGTTAGGCAAAGAAAGCAAACAAGTCACACAAGTAGCCTTAGGTTTAGGCTTGGATGGATTCCATAGGTAAGTACCCTCTTGAAGTTTAGTTGGCTCAACCCGTCTTAGAAATAGTAATCGGGTTCTAAGGAGTCTCAATATCACTGATCTTCCTTTATCGAGCATTATTTCAGCTTAGCAATCTTTTCTTGCGGCCGAAACATCTCGAAAGTCTGATCTCAATGAATGTAGCGTCGAGTATCAACCAATTCCCAGCTTTACACCGAGACTGACTATCTCACTACTTTATAATGGCCAAGTTTGTTCAACTAAGATTCTAAGGTCCGTTAGTGCTTCATGACACCATGCAGCGGCCCTGTATTCTCCTTGATTTAACACAAGGGATACCGGTACCAACCAAAGTGTCACACTAACACAGTGATTGTTTCAACCATATCGGTCTACGCCGTACAGTCTCCACGATCTATTGCCGTTTACCTAAAAGATGCCCCCAAATCCAGGTGTAGGATCTATAGTAACAACCCAAACAACCCTCAAAAGTAAAGCAAACAAGCACAAAAAAGCAATTTAAAAATGAACTAACTCTAAGGTAAACCCCACTTTTTATGTGTTTCCCAGCAGAGTCGCCAGTTCTGGCGATACGGTGGCAGAACCGACTGTTTATACTGGTTTTGCACTTGTGTTTGCAAATGTCGTGGTAAGCAAGAGTCGCCACCGACTTTTCTTTTATCCAACAAAGGAAAGGGTGAAAAGAACATAAAAAGACCTTTTTTTGAGATTTTCTGTGGGATCTTAGGTACTTGCTCATCTTTTGAAAATTGCTCGTGCTTTATGTGTTTTGAAAATTGTTTTGAAAATGCCTTAGTGCAGCGATTCACTTTATGGTAACCCTTGTATCAGTCCTCAAGGGTGTGATAAAGTGTTTTTGAAAACTTTAGTTTGAAAAGTATTTGAAAGTGTAGGGTGTAAAAGCATTTTTGAGCAAGTACCTAACAATTATCTACCCACTCGAAAAAGACTGTTCTTTTCCTCCTATCCTTTAGACTGTGTTATCCTACTATTAGTGAGTAGGTAACCCTAGTCGTTGGATGTCGAGGGACTATCGAAAGGGGTGTGCGATCACTAAGGCAACAGGGAAATAACCCTTAGTAATTGTCCTAAAGCTCTAAGTTCACCTTTTAACCGAGGAAACAATCAAGAGGGTCATCAAGGGACTAGTGATCTCTAGACTTAAGGATATCCACTAAGAATTCTCACGTTTCGAGAATTGTGACCGTAATTCGAAGGAAAACGAGTGAGGTATACCCTAAGGGTGCAAGTGTGCAACGGTGAGTTTTTTCAGATACTTATCTTGAGTTTAGTGATCTACTGATTGATTGATTAATCATACACGCCTAGGTTACTAGCAATTATATACAAGCATATAAAATATAAAAGCAAGAAATAAAGGTCCTACACTATTACAAGGCGTTGTTTTAGATACACAAGGAATTGAGTAAGAGTAAAATGCGGAAATAAAACCCTAATTAAGCTATTACAAACCGGGCGCAGTTACATAAATGATAAAAAAAATAATCGTATAAAATAATAATGACGCGCAAAAATTAAAATGGGAAAAAGTTCTAAACCCTAAAAATCTAATTGCTCATTGAAAATGTTTTTGGTATTTTATGTAAATTATGGAAATTTAAGCTTCGAATCGAAAGCCCATCCCACACGAAAAGTGTTACTGAATTCAAATTCTGAACCCATTGAACATGAAAATTCTATAATTCCCTATGACTTCGACTTCCTAATTAATCAAGTTGAAGAGCATGGTGAAGAGGACTGCGACCTCCCTGAAGAGGTTTATTAAATAATGGAAGACCCCAAAATTTAACCGGAACATTATAAGGATACGCTGATATAGCTTACCAAAGACACAAGGAAATAGGTGTGATACGGTGGCAGAACCGACTGTTATACTGGTTTTGCGTATGTATTCGCAAATGTCGTGGTAAGCAAGAGTCGCCACAACAAAGGAAAGGATGAAAAGAACGTAAAAAGACCTTTCGAGATTTGTTTCTGAGTAAGGGGGTATATTATGGAAAGGGAAGGTGTTAGCACCCTTTCCATCCATAGTTATCTACGGGCTCTTAGATACTTAGCTCATTTGAAAAATACCTTGTGCTTCGCCTGTTTGAAAAGTATTTTTTGAAAGAAAACGCCTTAGTACGACGAACTTTGTAATGTTTCTTGGATTAGTAGAGAACATATACAAAGTGTTTTAAAAGTTTTTTTGGAAAGAATTTTGTGTATATGAGAAAGTTTGTTTTGTTTTGAGCAAGCATCTAAGAACTATCTACTATACTCGAAAGGATTGTTCTTTTCCTCTTTTTCTTTAGACAGTGATATCCTACTATTAGTGAGTAGGTAGACCTAGTCGTTGGATGTTTGAGGGACATTCGAAGGGACATTCATAGTCATAAAGGAAACTGGGAAAGAAACCTTAATAACTATCCTAGGGTTTTAAGATCATACTGAGGCAGCATCGAGAGGGTCATTTTTTATCTTTAAACAGGAGGGTAGCCACTAAAGTCTCTCACGTTTTGAGAGTTGTGACTGTTTTCCGAAGGAAACCAAAGTAGGGATACCCTAGAGGTGTACATGTGAAAGTGTGTTGTATTCAATTATTTTTGTCTTGTGTTAGGTTTGCTAACGTTTGATTATTATTCTTGCCATACAATCCTATTAGTCATGCATCAAAGCAGTTAACAATTTGTAGAAATTAAAGTGCGGAAATGTAAAATTCTAGCTATTACAAGGCTTCGGGGAGGGGGATTAATTACATGTCCAAATGGGGGATAAAGCAATAAAATAAAGTCCTAATTATTGTCTATTACATCCCATGAGCATGTATAATAATATGAAAAAGTAGTAACGAAGTAATAAACGTGCACAAATTAAAAATAACGTCAAAAACCCTGAGTGAAGGTAAATCCTTTTTTGTCATTTTGTTTTATTTGGAAAATTTTAAATGTTCAACTAAAGTTAAATCTAATTAATTAAAGAGAGAAAATAAAATAAAATTATTGATTAACATTAACTCTAAAACAAACCTAATATTTTTGTATTTTTTTTAGTTTATGAAAAGAATTGAATTCAAATAAATCCTAAGTCTATTGATTTTAAAATTAAGGAAATAAGCTAAGATAATTAACTAAATTAAATTATTAAACATAAAATAAAACCTAATTCTAAGTTATTTATATTTTCTTTGATTTTTTATGATTTAATAAAAAAAGTTTTTGAAAGTAATGAACTGAAAGAAAGAATAAAAACAAGTACATGGGCCAAGTAATAATTAGCAAATAGGGAGGGTATGAATTAAAATTCGCCGGGCCCAAGTGAGAGAAGCCCAGATCTACCATTGGATTCAATGGGGGAATCTGTTGAGGGTGCATGATGCACTGCGCGTCCGGGAGTGATGGATCTGACCAGATGGGATCTATTGGTGTTGACCAAGTGGTGCACAGTGAGCGTCTGGATGTGAAACACACAAGATCTGCAAGTTGATAGTTAGAAAAAACAAACATCACGACCTGGGTATCGAACCCAAGTCCTTCTCACTGCAACACGCCTACTTCACCAACTGTGTCAACTTTCCATTCTTTCATATAAATGAAACAACAATATTATATTAGAAAAAACACAGTATTGATTTAAACATAAAATCCACGCGCTCTCTCGCTTGAGTCAACAGATGGAGATACGCCGGAGTCAAACTTCAGTCGTCTTTTCTGATGTACCACAACCTGCAAACTTACATAAACGTGAAATTGAATCAAAACAAGTGACCTTATCCCACGTAAAACCAACTTCTGAATCCAAATCTGGGGTCTGTTCGGCCTGAAACAATCTAGATTCTGAGATACGAAAGGAAATTCAGATTGTTCCCTAGCAATGGCACGATCTCGTTATAGAACCTTAGCTTACATGTAATGCATCCAAACAAACACAAACACCATTAGTAGCATGGACAAATGAGCAATATTTATTTAAATTATGTATTGAGTGAGTTTGAGATCAAAGATATATTAGCAAACAGAGTGATTGTTTGAGGGAGCTTTTGCGCGTGTTGGAACTTCTTAAGGCCTAGGAAACACTCCTGGCACCTTTAGAGGAAGGTTGGATCAGTTTTTCGAGTTTGACAACTTTTGAAAATTTTGAGAATGTTGGTGTGTTTTTCTGAGGCAATGTCAGCGTGTGATTTTCTTTTAGAAATGGTCCTTATATAGAGGAGTTGGAGTTAATAAAGAAACAAGGAAAAAATCTGGCCCTTAACTCATGAATTGAACCCATGATCAAATTTGAATTTTTGCCATATTTGTGAAGAAGACATGTCATTTTGGGTGATTCTCTTGCCATTCTTATCTTTGCATGAACCTGGACTTATTTGTGGTATCTTGCACGAAATTTGGATCCTTAAAACAAAATCAAACATTATCTCATTTTGAATAGTTGGACAGTAATGTAGAAAATCTGTTACAGCTGTCAAGACAGTGTAAAAAGACAGAAAAATTGCATTTTCAACTATTATGTGTCGACACAATGCTGTTATGCATCAACACATAACTCTTCTTACTCCTGTAAAAACAAAATCAAATCAGTATGAGTCGATGCATAATGAGATGTGTTGACTCATGCACCTTTTTGTGTCGACACATACGCGTTTTGTATCGACTCATGCACCTTTCATCCCTCTGTTTTGGGGCTGGATAATAGTATGTATCGACACATAAGGCTTTGCGTCGACTCATACCCTGTTTGTGTCGACACATATGCATGTGTGTCGACTCATGCACCTTTCATCCTCCTGTTTTGGGGCAGGATAACAGTATGAGTCGATGCATAAGGCCATGTGTCGACTCATACCCTGTTTTGTCACTAGAATGAGTCGACTCATGTGGGTATGTGTCGACTCATGCTGCAGTTTTTTGCCTTGAACATTTGTTTTGAATTTGAACCTCTTTCAAGATGCTATGGTACCCTTAGTGAACCTCCAGGATACTGCTCCAGTCCTCCCTCTGCACTGGAAGTTGTAATGTATGAGCTCGTATCTTCCAAATGATGCATTGCTTGAACTTAAGGATAAAAGAGAAGTTGTAGGGAACTGGATTCTCTTCAAAATGAGCTTTGGTTGGGGAAAATGGATGAAGTATGTGAAAGTTATGCATGGTCAAAGTTCAGTTGTCTTTTGACCTAGTATAGTTGATTTTCAAGCACTTGAGCAGTTGACTGAGAAAATTTGTAGTGTAAGGCATGAACTTTGGCATGGACAATCTTGAAGACATATTAGGGACCACATAAATCATTTGGAGCCTTTGCAACCCAAACATCTTGGTGAAGAGTGAAACCCTAGTTGGAGGTTCATTGCTTAGGAGGAGAATTTGTCTGATCAATTCTTTGGTCATCCTTGAGTAATTGAGGACCTCCATGAGCATGTCTTGAGTAAAAATGAGAGGGAAAATTTTGGGGTACAACAACTTCCCCTGTTCAATCTTCTTAAACTTGGGGATTTAGATTGGCTTGTCTGCCTTTTGTAATCTGAAGGTGGAAGATGATTGAACACTAGAGTGCCCAGAAATTTGCACTCGCATATACATGAAGTAGCACTGCTGATTGATGATATCAAAAATGGGCTTACAAATGCCATTTGGAGAAGATGACTGCAAGTTATCAGAGATGGGTAATTAGGGTTTTCTACTATTTTAATTTCATTTGTCTTTTGCATGCAAGCCTATTATCTATACATCTAGACAGTTTATAGTTGTGGAAATTAAAAGCGGAAAAGTAAATCTACGCTATTACAAAGATTTGGGGAGGGGGTTACATAACCAAAAACCGGGGATTGAGCAGTAAATAATATGCGGTAAACCCTAATTAACAACTATTACAAACCCGAAGCAAATATAATAATTGGAAAAATAAATAAATAAAACGCGCGCGATGAGGAACACATGAATTAAATATCCTAATGAATCTAATTAATTAAAGGAAATATTTTTGCATTTTTTTATTGAGAAAAATAATTGAAATTTGCAAGTTAAACCTAATTTTCTAATTAATTTTATTTAACAAAATAATCAATGTTGAAATAATTAAAATAATTAATTTTCAAAAATTAATTTTAATTATAAAAACCCTAATTCTATTTTTCTAATTTTTTTATTTAATAAAAAATGATTTTGTTTTGTAAAAATAATTAAAAATAATTAAAACAAAAGAAATTTAAAAAAAGAAATAAATTGGGTCTGATGTTGTTGAGTAATCTGGGGGTGTAACGCTGATTTTTCCAGGCCCAAGTACTGCGTGTGATCCCATGAGGTTCACCTTTGGAGGGTTTACCACGCTCCTTGCTTGCTGAGCGTTTAGATCTAGATTGATGATGAATCTGATGGTATGGATCTTGGGTGCATGATAGGCGCGCAGGGGTCTGGTGCATCGAATCTGGGACAGAGAAATTGGAAAATATGAAAACATGAGATTCTGGGATCAAACCCAGAACCTTTTGGTTCACCGCCTGCGCCTTTTCCATCTGTGTTGGGATGGTTAGTTGTAAATATAATAAACAAAATAACACATAATGAAAAAAAACGCATTATGCCTAAAAAACGTGCCAACATTCAAACTGTCCAGTGGGACGTTGCCACATCATTGTCTTCTTCCTCAGACTGTCATTTTAGATAAGAACCTTTACCTACGGACCCAGTCTGTCACTATAGCCCCTGCATTTTCAAAAAATCAAGAATACGCAATATAAGTTCATGGTGAGGCCAAGGCTCAATTGGGTTTGATGCCCTGAACACGATGGTGTCCTTATTTTGGTCCAATTTGGCCTGTATCAAAAGATCCCAAATTGAAGCTCCAAACCCTAAAAATGGCATTGTGTGATTCTTGCATCCATACTCAAATTAAAGCATCCAAATACATTGCACACATGATAACAAGCACATAGATATGGTTAAAACATGTTGATAATTCCAAAATTAAGGAAAACGATTTTTGAAAAAGAGAGCAAACCGTGACTGTTAGAGGGCACGATTCTTGGCGCTTTGATGCTTGGAAACGATAGGAAAAGCTTCCTGGATCTGCGCGGATGACCCCTGAAGCTTCAGAATTCCTTGAATTGGCTTGTAGGGAAAAATCTAGTCTACACTTTTTAACAAGAAATTGAGTTTTTGTTTTTCAGTTTGCATGACCCAATCCTTGTTTTTTGCCTTTTGGAATGTTATGTGCTTATATTGGAATGAATTATGTTAACAAAAACAGATCATATCTTTACAAATTATGGAGATTCAATTTCATTATTTTCCTTGTATGATTTGTTTCTAAAACAAGCAAAATTATGATCTTTTCCAATCAATTATCCCTTGCACTATTTGGATGATTTTCTAGTTGTTCATTGACTCATAATATGCTCATAAAACCAAATCTTGGATTTTATTTCATTATTCTACTATTTAAATTGATTTATTTTGATTTAAATGGATAAAAAACCAAAATAAATAATAAATAAAATTAAATAATAGGTGGATAAGCTCAGGGGCCGTGGGCCATCTTAGGAACAAGTTTCAAACAAGAAAACATGGGCCCATTTGGAAAAAAAGTCATTTTGATCAATGTTGACTTCATGCACATTTCCAAATATTGGTCAACTTTGACAATACATATCTCCCTTAATTTTAACCCTAAGAGGGTGTTATTAGACTTTTTAGAAATCTTAGGATGTCCCCTAAGAAACCTCTTTGGTTTCATCTCAATTGGATCTTCCATGTTCATGTGAAGGAGCTTTGACCCAAAAGGTGTTTTTGTTGACTTTTTGAACTGACCTATAATGTCTGAATTTATATCTTTTCATGAGTGCATTTCTTGAACTTGAGGGCTGAAGATGAGTTGTAGGGAATTGAATCCTCTTCAAAATTAGCATTGGATGGGAAATTTCTGATAAAGTATGAGAAAGTTATGCCTGTTCAAAGTTTTGTTGACTTTTCCTATAGAAACCCTAATTTAGAAACTTTTGAGTTTTGATGAATTTGGGGTATTCCTTGAGGAATCATGATAAAACCTTGATAAAATGATGGATGTTACTTCAAAATGTTGATGTTGACCAAAAATCTTGAAGTTTGACTGCATGAGGGTGGTATTTTCCTCGTGCTCAAGCAACCGTGAGACCTCTTCTGGAATCTCATCATAATCTTCTTCTTCAGCCCCAAACACAGGACATTCAAAGTTGGGAGAGGGTGCATGGTCATTGTATTCAACGGGTTTTTTAATTAATATGCACATATGATTTTTGATTGTTTTTAGAAACTGACACATATAACAAGTGATCATGCAGATTAATTTTCAATTGTTATTTATTTTGAAAGGTTTTTTTTTGTTGATTATTACCATTTCCCAAGAAAAAGGCAGAAAATAAAAGACATAATTTTGGAAGCAAAGATAACTTTTATTAAGGATCTTAACAATGATAGCAAACAGATAAGCCATACAACATTAATACTTCCACCTTGGGCAGAGTGAAAGCTTTTCAAAAGAAAGAAACAAATTAGCAAAACAAATTACTTTGAAACATGTATGCAAGAAGGAATATCAATGGTGACCCAATTCTGAACTCGGACTCCACGCATCACATAATTCGGTACTTCCCTCTCTGCTTCATCCTCTTCAACAACATTAATTCCAGATCCAATCAGATGGAGGTAGCCTCTGCTGCGGAAAACATCATGATAACTGTTTACAGAAGAATTTAACTTCAAACTTTCGCTTTCGCCATTCCTTGAAGAGAAACCCAAACCAGCTCCTGTTTTTGTTCACGGGTGGATCCACAAGTCATCCCCAAACTGCATTATGACCGTTGTGCACCACCTGTTGTGGATCCTTCAGCGATACCACAAAATTCTCATTCTTCCTTATGTTATCAATGGATAGGGCTTGGAACTGGGTTCCAACAGTAGCCTCATCCGCTTCTACAATACTGAAAGAGGATAGATGGGATATCAACAACGCCTACTCCCCATTTATGATCACTACCTTCCCTTCACACACAAATTTTAACTTCTGATGCAAATTTGAAGTGACAGCCCCTGCTTCGTGTATCCATGGCCGTCCTAGCAAACAGCTATACACGGGAATAATGTCCATTACCTGGAAGGTTATCAAGAACAAGTGTGGTCATATATGGATGGGTAAGTCCACTTCACCGATGACAGATTTCCTCGACCCATCAAAAGCCTTCACAATGATGTCACTCGGGCGCATAGGTGTTCCTTGATACTTTAACTTTATGAGAGTACTTCTCGATATAACATTCAACGCAGATTCGTTATCAATTATCACATTGGATAGTGAATCATTCTTGCAGTTCATAGATATGTGGAGGGCCAGGTTGTGATTCCTCCCTTCATATGGTAACTCATCATCGCAGAAACTCAAGTTATTACATGACGTAATGTTTCCAATTACGCTGCTGAATTGATCTACCAACATGTCATTCTCTATAAAATCTTGGTCTAGTACTCTCATCAGTGATTCTCTATGAGCGGAGGAATTCATCAATAAAGCTAAGATGGATATCTTTGAAGGAGTCTGCAATAGCTGGTCCACAATTTTGTAGTCGCTCATTTTAATTATCTTCAAGATATCATCCACTTCTTTCTCCGACGTAGCTCCACTAGTCTCTCCTACAGCCTTCTTTGGCTCATCATTCTCAGCAATTTTCTTTCCAGTAACAACGTCTTTTCGAATAACCAGAGCAAACACGCGACCACTACGGGTCACCCTGCTATTATCAGTTATATTTCCAATGTCTGACATTGGCTGGATGGGAACTTCCACCCCATCTTCTAAGATTGTAGCATTGTATTTGTAATGCACAGCCTTATCCGATTTATAGGGAACAGGTCATGGAAAACTAATTACCAATGGGGTAACAGCTGGTTTGCTATGGTACTCCACCTCAAGGTGAGCGGGTGCACCAAAACAAGGTACAATGATATTTACACCTTCCTCAACATAATCAGCCATCAAAAGGTCATTTCCGGCAAACAAATCCTCGTCTGAAGAGAAATACTCATCCGCAGAGGCATATTCTTCTTCTGACTCTTCTCCCATCAAACAGACTTTAACCATATCAACCTCGTGATAATCATCTCTCTGACCTGTGATCTTGATAGTTCCATTGTCTAACAGCAACTGAACACCCTCTCTCATAATAGAACATCCTCGGGGGTCTTGATATCAAACTACGCAAGATCCATATTGGTGTTCCACCTGACCAGCAGTACGGAAGAAGGTAGCATGCAACTGTACGAGATCTTCATTCAAATGCTCTACTTCAAAAATTCTGAATTCACCCGGACATCTAGAAACCATATTAACTTCCTCTTCATATTCTACCCTAGGCCTGACTATATGAATTAGACCTTCATCCATCATCTCCTATAAATTAACCTTTATCTTCTCGCAACCCTGTATGTTTGTACTGCAAATAGCACAACCGGCATGGTCATGCGTATAATAACTGAATTCAAAGAGGTCTGCGTGCATCTTTACCAAATCCCCTCTAACCAAATTAATGTCAAAAATCCAGAAGTCACCTGGACAACCGGCCACCATATTCACAACACTCATTCCCCCATGTTTGGGCAGAGGATTGTCTTTCACATTAGGTCACATGTCTTTGAAAGATAAAATTCCAGACTTCACCAACCTTTGCACTTCAGTCCTCAAAGGATAACAATTTTACACACTATGCCCTGGTTCTCCCTGATGAAAGGCACACATCTGGTCTGCTTTATAATACCAAGGCAATGGTGATGGTACTGCTGGAGGTGGTTGTGTCTGGACCAAATTTTTCTGAATCAATGTTGGTAGTAGCTCTGCATAACTCATGGGAATAGGGTCATAGTTCTCCCTTCTCTGATTATTCCCTTGGTTCCCCTGTTGGGATTGTCTTTGATAAGCAACGGTAGTTGGGGCGGTATTCATAACAGGAGTCACTGAAGAAACTTGCTGGTGGCGCTGATAATTCCTTCTAGGAGCATTTATTCTCCTCTCTTGTATGACAACATTTGTATCCCCCTCTTTCTTCTTTGTGAACCCATAAGCTGGCTTTTTCACACCTTCAGATCCTTCACCCTTTGTCAAATGGCCTTCTCTTACTTCCTCTTCTAGGCGGACACCCATTCCTACCATCTCTGTAAAATCACTTGGGGCACTTGCTACCATTCTTTCGTAGTAGAAAACGCCTAGCGTCTTCAGAATTTTTTTAGTCATTTCCTTCTCCTCCATGTGAGGAATCACTTGTGCAGCCACTTCGCGCCATCTCTGCGCGTACTCTTTGAACGATTCTCTGTCTTTCTGAACCATGGCTCTAAGCTGGTCACGATCGGGCGCCATGTCCACATTATACTTGTATTGTTTTATGAATTCTTCTCCCAAATCATTAAAGGTATGGATGTTGGCGCTGTCTAAACTCATGTACCATTTCAATGCTGCGCCGGTCAGAATATCCTGGAAAAAGTGAATCAGCAGACACTGATCATCGGTGTGGGTAGACATTCTCCGTACATACATCACCAAGTGAGCACGAGGGAAAGTGTTGCCCTTGTACTTCTCAAACTCCGGGACCTTGAACTTAGCAGGCACTTTGACATTCGGGACCAAACACAGCTCATTCATATTCTTCCCAAATAACTCTTTTCCCCTAAGAGCCTTCACCTCCCTTTGCATTCTATCAAATTGCTCTTGGAAATCATCCATTCTGTCATAAAGACCCAAGTCTTCACTCGGCGGAGGGAAAGGACGACACACATCTTCATTAACAAACGGAACCAAATTCACCGAAGAAGGTGCAGCAGGAGCAGTATGCACCACAGGAGGTGCTGGAGTAACAACATTTGGAACCACCAGAGCATCTTGGGGGCCCAAATTGAAACCTTCAGGTATAAAATTCTCCGGCATTCCCCATGGATAACCCTGAGGCATACAGTTTTGAACAACAGTCGGAGTAGCGGATATAAGAATAACAGGAACTTCAGCATTTGCCCTTGTTGGTTGAGGTTGAACACTCGGTGGCTGATTCTGAGCAACCACCATAGCTTCCATCAGAGTGGTCAAATTGGCCAAGCTAGCCTTCAAAGCAGAAACTTCTTCGCGTAGCTCGCGATTCTCCTGTTCCAAGTTGTCCATCTTCTTTTTGAAGTTAGCCCGAGTGTTGTAGTGATGAGTCAGCTTGCTGAACGAAGTAAAAATCTAGGTAAGGAACCTGGATATACATAGTAAATGTAATAAATATGTGCAATATGATGCATGATATACAAATTCATATGATTATTTTTATTTTATCATTTAATATTTCAAGGGATTTAACGTTTATAGACATATTGCAAACATCAAAATAATAACGCATTTGAAATACTAAAAAACTTTTATTATAATAACTTCAAAATGGGTTACAAGTTTCAATGATCCCAAGTACAAGATGAAAATACAATGTAAAAATCCTAAGAGAAAGAAACTGATAGAGATCAATCTGTACGCTGGTGCTTCCCTGTGAGCCTGGCAATCTGAGCTCTCAACCTCTGGTTTTCTTCCACATGTCTAATGGCAACCTCTTTCCAATCATCTAAAGCAGGAAGTGAGCAATCAGCACCTGTTTGAGGCTTAGGAGAAAATAAATCCCCTTGCCTCTTCATAGACTCTACTGCTCGACTCTCAAGGATCTCGATCAAATCATCTTTCTCCTTCAAGTCTGCTTTGTATGAACTCTCTAAAGTCTGGAACTTGTTCTTCCAAGCATCTCTTTCTTGTTTCATCCTAACTAAATAAAGCTGCAACTCTTCTAGATCATCTAATAGAGGAGGAGTGGTCTTCACAAATAGATCAGGCATGGGTGTCTCCCGAGTATACGACATCTTCAACTGGATGGCTCTCGATCAGACCCACTGAAGATATGGCTCCAAAGAAATAGCACCCCTAGGTCCCAAATCCTTCCTTCTTTTCTTATGAATGTGACGCCAGGCCTTCACAATCTGCTCCCTAGCTTCCCTATGGTCGTCTCCTTCCTTCAGAAAGAAACTACTCAAATGAATACTATTTGGTTTATCCCTCATCGGATAACCAAGCTGTCGCCGTGCAAGAACAAGGTTATAGTTAATTCCTCCCTTAGTACCAAGAAGAGGTACATTGGAGAAACTACCACAACTGTCAATAATCTCTACATCCTGATAAGCTCGATGATACCAATCAATATCCGAGTGAGTAAGTGCCATGATCTTAGGAGCCCAACAAGGTTCCTTCTTGACATCCCAAAAAGCATCAGACTGAGGCATATGAGAGATGAACCACCAGTACAACAGAGGCGTGCAACAGATAATCATTCCCTCATGATAAGAACTACGAAGATGAACAGAGTAATAACTATCACCCAACAGTGTAGGAACTGGGTTTCCAATCATGAAAATCATGATAGCATTAATGTCGACAAACTTGTCCATATTAGGAAATAAGAATAATTCATAAGCAAAGCAAAGATGGCCTCAAAAGCATTTGTACTCTTCATTCTGGCAAAGTAACGAGCTTTCTCTAATAATAACTGAGCTGGTAATCCTCTAATCCCTCCTTTGGTAGTCATATGGGCTTCCACCTCAGACTTTCCCAGTGAATCAAAGCAGCAATCTCATGTGGTTTTGGCTTGCCCTCCAAACCAGTAAAAGGAACACGATCAGTAATAGGTAAATCCAATAGATAAGAATACTCTTCCAGTGTAAGCATCAACTGATAATCGGGAAAAGTAAACAGTGATACATCAGATCATAGAACTGGACCAAGGTCGAGAGAATACCCTCCTTTATCTTCAACTTCATGAGAGGAATAATGGATCCATACTTCTTCCGAAAGTATGCAGGACACTAAATCTCTGGAATTAGACTGACCAACTCATCTATCTTGGGATCCTTGAAATTGTATTTCCCGGTCTTTCTCTTTCCAGAATCCATGGTCAAAAGTACTTGAGATATTCACAAATAGTCAACCTTTAAATCCCTTGAAATATTGTTTTCTTCAAAATATGCTTATGAGTGCATGGATGCATGATGCAACAATCACACACAAGATCACACATATAGGGTTCATAGGTCCAACGTCACGAGCATGAGGTCAAAGGTACTACCCATAAGGTGTTGGTCTAAAAAGTTATCACCTGCTGAACAAGGTTCTAGAGGTTCCCAGAGTCTACATCCTTCCTTCGGATATTACCAACTTCCCGATTAACTCGGTTATTTGTAATATTCTCAAGAAAGACTCGTCCGAGTGTAGTATCGTGTGACAACTATTTATGGATTACCCCGTTATAGCTTTCGCACTACACCTAAAAGGACAAGATGGGTTTGGTATTCTACAGTCCTCAGTTTCAGCAGGCTCCCAGGTCGAAAGCAGTACGTCTCCCCGATTACTCGGTAAACGACACTACAGTCAAAGGGGCCTCCACTGAGTGGGGGATCTCATGCCTCATTTTTTGGGATTACTCCCTCAAAGTTAACATGACTATACCGCCCGTCCTATCTTAAAGTTTGCCCAAGTCCGGGTATAAGACTTATGAGTAATCACCAAGCACCCTGAAAACTAGAAAATCCAGACAAACATATATACAAAATATAACACATCAACAACAATAGCACATATACAGATATAAACAAAGATAGGCTTAACCCACTTAGGGATGGACCAGCAAGAGGTCAATCTTTCCCCAGTGAAGTCGCCATTTTTCTGTAGCGGTAGAAATGTTCAAGACTAAGCCATTGGATTTACTATACTTTATACAAATCAAAATAAAAATTGCCACCATGCTTTATTGTTTCCAAAGGAATGGGAAAAGAGCGAATAACCCAAAAAGAGGGGGAAAGATTCAAGGTAAGGGGGTTGGTTATGCAAAGGGAAGGTATTAGAACCCTAAACATCTACGGTACTCCACAGGAACCTCTTTGTAAAATCTGTATATTTTGGCTATAAAAATGTGTTGTATATAAAATGGATAGTGGAGGTGAGAAAAGAAGTATTTTTTTTTTTATTTTTGCACCCGCCGCGGTTGCGAATCTTTAGTTCCTACATACCACCTTTCATGAAATAGGGAATCAGGGTACACGTAGTTCCCCTTTTTAAAAATTTTGAAACACAAGTGTGTTGGTTAATTTTATGAGATAAGACGTCATCGTCATTGTCCGTGTGGAAAACATACTTACTACTCACAATCATGAGAAAGGAGAATTTGCATCATCTCAAAGTGGAGGATATTGCTTGGATTTTAAAATCAACAATGCCTCACTCAACACCCAAGTGGAAAATATCTCTCTTCACTATATATTGTAGAAGTATAGTTGTTTGTGTCACTACAAGGATTGACAAGAGTCTAATCTTTTGAGAAAAGTTTAAAGATAAAAAGCCAAAGTGGCAAAATGGTTTGAAATGAGATTGATTGACTTTTAGTCTTCTAACAAAAAGTGTCAAAGTATTATTAAATTGATAGAAGTTTATTGATGAAAATGTTTTGAAACTGTGTGGACCTAAGTCCAAGTTTATTATGAAAATATTTCAAGTTTAGAAATAAGAAGAATTTTCAAAAGGAGGGAGAAGATTTTTGAAATTAAAGAAGATGGGAGGAGAAGAAGAGGCTATCCTAAAGCATAAAATAAAAGCTAAGGATAAGGACTATCTAACCAACAAGAAGCCAAAACTTGACATTATGAGCCAAGATAGAATTCCCATTCTTTAGAGTGAAACCAAGCAAGAAAAGATACTAAACCTCTTCAAATATATTAAGTCTTCACAAAAATTGGGCAGAGTAACGACTCTATGCGGGTGAATTTCAGATTACAAACAAAGAGTGTAATCACAAAAACCTGCACACAAAAAAACAAACAAGCAACCCAATGTCTTGAAGTAAACCTCAAGAGCTTCAAACAAAATAATCAAATAAGATCACAAGGTATCCAAGATAGGCCAAGGTTTCTAATCCTAAGTCCAAGAAAAAGTCCACTGCTCCATCATGCCAAGGATAGTAACCAAATAGTTCAAGTACCATTAAGAGTTTTTTAGGGTTTAAGTTGGTTATTAAGTATCTTAGAAAAAGGAAAAAGAAAAGCTCAAGTGAGCAAAGAAAAAATGACAAGAAAATAAATGCTCAAATGAGAAAAGATGAAAATGGCATGAAATATAAAATGCTAAAAAATAAATAGTGTATAAAGCATAAAAGAATAAAAACATAAAATAAAACAAGTCAATAATTAGTGGTTAGTTGGATGACCATCTTGAAACTTGCATTTGGAACTCATTAGAGGATTGGTAGAACCAAAGCCTCCACACAACAAGTTGCATTTGCTTTTTGTCAAGTATATCATCCATTTGGAATTCTCACAAGTACCATTTAATGATCAACGATGTTTAAGTGATCCGCGTTGACCAAAGGTGTTGTAGATCCATTAGAGGATTGGTAGAACCAAAGCCTCCACACAATGAATCTCAAGGTTATTGGATCAAAGAGATCAAATTAACATACTTAGGCTTGCAATCATAAGTTTGGGCCGCGAATGATCATTTATCCGAATCAAGACAAAATTTAGCGTTATGTTAAGAAATCGTAAGTGGACTTATATAGAATTTGCACCTATTTTGAGGCCGGTCAATAGCAATCTATGCACCATTTTTTTGAGACATGATATAGAGATCATGCTCTAACAACATTTAGTGCAATAAGAAGGGGATGAGATGAAGGGGAATTAGGGTAAAAAGAAAAACCATATTTGAATTAATATTTAATCAAACTATTATTAAAATCATTCATCCATTTTTTGTGGAGTTAAACTCAACACCATGGATCCAATGATGTTAATAAAGCCATGACCAAAAAATCAACCCAAGACAGCCATAAAATATTCACAAAATAATAATATAATTAATATGTATATTAAAAGGTTTAAAAAAATGTTTTAAAAAATGGAAAATATTGAATAAAATGCCAATTATATTCCAATTAATCAATAAATGAAAAATAAAACCATAGCAAAATCAGAAAAGAGGCCAAGTAATTTTACAAATTTTTTGGGAATTTTTAAAAGTCAGAAACTATTTTTAAAAATTAAAATAAATGAATAAAATAAGCAAAAATAATAAAAAATAGAAAAGTCAGAAACAAAAATAAAATAAGGTCACCAATATTTTTCACAATATCATTGGATCATTCCATAATTTTTTCAGAATTTAAAAATGTGTAAAAATATTTTTAAACAATTTAAACAAATAAAATAAGTGTAAAATTCATAAAAAATATCAAAACACAAAATTAAATTGTGAAAAAATAAAAATCAGAAAGAGAATAATAAAAAATATTTTTCATAATTATTTTAGATTTTTTGGACTAAAAATGATTTTTCTATGATTTTTTGAAATTGAAAACAATTAAAATGTAAAAATCAGAAAAAGAAAATAAAAGAAAAAGATGTGGACCATTGGATGAGAGTCAAAACACGTTAGTAATCAAATCCAAAGGATCTGGCGTGCTGTGCATATAATGGTCTTTACTGAATAACGTACAGAATCATTAAATAAAACAGAATTTGAAAATAACAAATGTCACACTTTCATTGGTTAGAAGATGACACGTTGGTCATCTTCAACCTCCAGCCTCACGAATTGCAGGTCTCTCAAACTGTAAAATCAGAAGCTCAGACCTATACCATTCGCTTCGTCTCTTCAAGACGAAGACAACCACACCTTCGCGCCCAATTTATATAAATTGTAACTCAAGCAATTTGGAAAGAAAGTTTTGAAAAGGGATTTGAAGTTTCATGGTCAAAACGAGCCTCAAAATAAAAGTAAGTGTTATGACTAGAACCAGGGCAATGAGAGCAACACAATGATGCTAAAGTTTTGAAGAATTGATGAAGGAATCTACCTATTGAAGTTGAGTTGCAGAGCTCTGAAACTGGACTTCTACGGAACAATGTAGGGCATGATTCTTGAATTTGATTATATGGTTAGCTTCAGGGAAGATCAAGGAAGGTGAATTGATGAAAAAAATGGATTGAAAAAGGCTTGAGAATAGGATTCGAAGTAGATGAATTATGAGTTTTGAAGCAAGTTTGGCAGGGTGATTCTAGCTATCTAAGTTTGGGAAATTGAATGGGGGATGACCCTCTATTTATAGGGAATCAAATGGAATGCTCAAGCGTGTGGAATGATGCAAATTGGAGGAAAATCATGTGAACCTGATGCACGGGCAAAGTGTGATATGATTTGCATCAAAACTCATCAAATCCTTGTGTTTCAAGGCTCTAATCCACTTTGGCAACTTGGTTAAACATGTTTAGATCACAAACGCGTGCTAATTTGATGTTTAAAGGCCAAAACATGGATTTCAAATTCTGGCTTATGGTGAAACTTCAATTCCAAGTTACCAAGTTCAATCCAATGACATTTCCACCTCAGGGGGTCTTAGGGAAAAATTCTTGATGCTTTAGAAAGATGAGCTAACAAGCGTTGCAATGGAAAAATAATGGAACCAAATGGATGCCTGAGCTGAAAACTACATGGAGTCAAATTTGAAGAAAAAGAGTTGACTTTCCATACTTAGAAATATTTCAAATTCTTCTTTAAAAATGACCTATAATCTCTTGCATCCAAACATGGCCTTCCACTTAGAATTTGCTCTTGACCACAAAAGATGGAATGAAGTAGATCTCTTGAATGACATTTTGCAATTTGAACCAACCAAAATCTCCAAAAAATTGAGCAAGTTATGATTTGTTGAAGTTGGCCAAAAATCATGAAATGACCTATAATCTCTTGCATTCTTAAGGCAACTTCCATCCATTTCCTTACTTTGAACATAAAAGAAGGAATGAAGTACACATCCTTAGGGTCATCATGGAAAAATAATAGGCTCAAGGTGATAAAAATTGACCAAGTTATAACCATTTGAAGTCACATATGGAAAATGAGGGATTCATCTGGATGACTTGTAATCTTTCTTCTTCACCAAGTTCCTTCCACATGAAAACTCTTTGGAACTTTTGAAGTGATTTGTTGGTAACTAATTGAAGAGAAGAATGTTTTTGGAATCACTCAAAAATACCAAAAGATGAGCAAGATATGCCCCTCTTAAGTCCAAAAACCTAGCCTCTAGATCAAGAGAATTCTTGGTGGAACTTTGCCAAGTTTGAACAAACTTTGTGTGCCAATATTCTTCCTTTGTAAATAGAATTTGTTAAGGATGATGATGAGGACTCATGGACACCAAAACTACTTCCATACCAACTTCAATTGTGAGGTTTGAATCTCTCAAGACTTTAACTAGGGCATGGAAATAAACTCATGAACCCATGATGCGACTTGCTAAACCTCATTACCTTTACATACATTATTAACAAGTAAAACAAACCAATATTGTATTTTGTTAATTTAGAGTGAAAATCAAAGCAAAATATCCATGATCACCAAAGAAAACAAGTCAAGGTGCTTGGTAACTCCTCAAAGAGCAAGGCTAAAGATAGGGAGAAGAACCAAAAGCCCTAATGTGATTTTGTGGTGATTGAAACAATATGGTATGATGAAGGGATCTTAGGGGAAAAAATTGGGGTACAACACCTATGGAAGAGCTTCTTTGTTGATCCTCTTGACTTTATGAGAACTTATGGATGTTCTTGTACTTGTAAGAGCATAGGGGTAACCCTTGACGTTTCTTGGGCATTACTATTTTGATGATAGGGTAGTTGCTCTTGATGTAGAGGAATCACCGATGGTATTGGCATTTGAGGTGTTGTGTAGGCCTGTAGTCGCCATGGTGATGAATTGTCCTCTCTCTCTAATAAGACTTGTATCTCTAAGCTCCATTGAGTCTTCAATAGATAATCTACTTCTTCCAAAGTTTCAGACTTTCTTAAGTTTATTTGGAGTACCAAGAAATCAACTAGCATATGGATGATAGTTGTATAAGGGAGAAGGCTGGAATGCATGGAATGCAAATGTATGAATGTATGTAAATGCATGGGTATGTAAATGTATGAATGTATGTAAATGCATGGGTATGAAAAAAATATTTTTGTTTTTAAGGATATGCTAAAAATTTCCCGGAGATGCAATGCGACATGGACGTAGTATGAGGGTAGACATAGGGATACCCTATATAAGTTTAATGATAGACATGATGATATCATACACTAACTCATAGATTGAGACATGAAGGAACTCCTTAAGGACGAAGATAATAGTAGACATGGATATGATCATATCCTAAATTGTCTCAGAGATTGAGACAAGCAGGAATTTCTTAAGGATTGTGGCCAATGAAAGACGACGAGGAATCCCTACAAACTAGGGATTGTAACTAAGGGACGGGAATTCCTATAGGCTAGGAATTGTGATAGACCAATGGGTGGTTGAAATAAAGATTGGACTTGAGGGAATAACGTGGAAGAGAGCACACGGTGACCAGTAAATAGTCACCAAATCTCATAGCCTGATATAGGCCACTTGGCATGGATTAGCGAGGAAGTCCTAAGGATAATGAGAGACAAAAAAGAGGGATCCCTACAGGCTAGGGGTCGTGACTCGCAAAAAGGAACCCCTACAAGCTAGGGATTTTAACAGACACATGGGAGTCCCTATAGGCTATAACATACTTAAGGGAATCCCTATGGACCTAAGGTTTGTAATTGACAAACTGAAACCCTTGTGGGTTTAGGGTAGTGAATACCTTATACGGGTTTAGGGTATGTGAATACCCTATACTAGTTTCAGAATAAATATAGATGAGGATACCCTTATGGGTTAAGAGGATAGGATGTTGATAAAATAACCTATAGGAGAGCGTCTATAAAGGTTCTAAGTTTTTCTACCCTTCCCCGTAAGGTGGCTTCCTTAAGGGTATCATGGATTACACTAGAGGGAAAGGCACAAGGGCCTCCCTTAAGTGGAGCATCATTATAGACCAAATTTTTTGTCTCTAAGGTCGTACAAGGTCTCACCATGAGTATTTGGTTTAGGGTTATACAAAGAGTCATAAGTTTTATTCCAAATTCATACCCCTAAGAGGATATCTCTTGAGACGTATTCCCTTCGCGGAATTTTATCGACTCTAGGCGAAGTCGTCACATAAACTCATAGGGCTGATGTATCCTCTTGGCTAATTGACGAACCTTCTTTCTAAGGGTTTTGAAAAATATACCTTTTTTAAAAATAATAACATCCCATCACAAATAAATATAGCATTGTATAAAAATATAAATAAACCAAAATAAATAACTGTAAAGAAAATAAAAAACCCTAAAACCCTAAATCCAAAGAAAGGCTTCTAACCTTAGGGTTGAGTTCCCAGTAGAGTCGCCATCTTTTGTAATCAACTTTAAATTGAGAGTCGCCATCCTTAATTTTTATCTTAAGGAAGGGAATATAAAGGTTAACCCTAAATAAATTAGGGATTCTAGGTTGTTGACTCGTTTCTAGACGAAGGGAAGATGTTAGGCACCCCTCATCTACCTTGTTCACAAGGATACTAGGGTTTAGAAGCGCAATCTTTAAAAAATAGGGTTTTAATTTTTATTAGGGGAACACGCCATGATTTTATTCATATGCCTACGTATCCTTTTATTAGGAATCAAAGTCCCAATTCGTAGTTCGTAGTGTTTTTTGGTGTTTTTTTATAGGATTGTAGAGAATTGCTTTTGAATTTATCCTTGAACCTTGTCTGGATTGTAAGTTGAGTGATCATAGACGCAGTTCGCAATTGGATTCGAAGACAATGTTATTTAATCCTTTTTGAAAATAATCTGGAAGTATTTGTTAAGTTAGTAGAAAATGATTTGATGTTGTTGTTGGTTAGCTGTTTTGAAGTTGATTGATCGAGTATGGTATGGCATAGAGAGGGGAAAGTCTGATAAAGTCTTTCTCCTCACGCAACTAGATATTGGCCATAGGTTGCTCGTCATGAGGTATGTAGAGGGAGTCTGATGAAGTCTCCCTTATCACGTGATCAGATATTGGCCACGTGTCACTTGCGGATGGTGAATTTGATGAGTTGTATGGATATTAACGTCTTCATAAAATATTAATTAATTTAATTATGAAAATTGGTTAAATTGTGTTTGATATAAATATTTAGAAATTATGTACAAAGGTTGTATAGAATTTAGTTCCTATGTATTTTTTATTAACATTTTTAGTATTAATTAAATATAAAACCTAATAAATTAAATAAAGCATTTTTCTTGGTAGTTTTGTATTTTTATTTCTTTTAATTAAATGTCCTGATTAAATAAGAAGAATATTTTTATTTTACAGTAAATGATCTAAATTAATCTAATAACCAACTAAATATATTTATTTATTTTTGTTTTTTTTATAAAATCACAAAAAGATTTAAAAAAAAAGCAGAATAATGAAATAAATAAAAACTAAAGGTGGACCTTCCATCCCTGTCCAACTTTATTAATATATTTTATTCTAAAAAAACAATAACAGTAAAGCAAAAGAAAGAGAAACCAAAATTTAACTATTTCAACAATTACACTTACCACCAATAGTATTTCGGTATGTGTTATATATAAAAAAAATAATAATAAACGTCCATTTTGTATAATTTTGACAAACTCCATCACAACAAAGGTGATGAAATATTTCTTTTGTTGGAAATTTTTATATATTTCCGTATACAACACAAGGACAATAAAAGAGTCTATTATTGTTGGAAAGATTTTGATATGCGTATTCAAGAAATTCAAAAAATTCTTTCTCATACACTGGACCTAATTTATCAGCTTTTATCCAACTAAGATCCATAATAAATTCTAAAAATTTATATCAAAATCTTGTAGAATCATTTAACATACAACAACACAATAAGTTAAGAAACAATATTCATCTTCATATCATTGAATCACATGAATATATAACATTCCAACAACATACAAATAATCTCAATATCACTCAATTAGAATAACACAAATGGCACACTAATGCTACTCACATTCTCACATACTTATATCGTTATGTTCACACAACATCCTCACATACTAATATCATTATAAACCAACATTCACATAATATTCTCACATACTAATATGTTGGATACACATATATACAACAACTCTCTCACATATATATACAACCTACACTCATACAACATTCTAGAGGTTCATACTCATACTACATAGGTGATAAAACCTAAACCTAAAAACCTAAACCTAAAACCTAAAAACCTAAACCTAAAAACCTAAATCTAAAAATTCATACTCACATACTAATTTGTAATCAATTTTTATTCACAACAATATAACATTTAATAACACTAAAACCTAAAAATTAACATGAATGGTGATAAAAGTGATGAAATAGATAATGTACCATAAACTGAAGAATAGGTTGTGACCAAGAAACCTTTGTGTAACCTGAAGGACTTCGCAAAAACTCAACCTTTGTGCGTATGCGACAATAATAAGATGAAGAACATGAATGGTGATAAAGGTGATGAAGTTTGGAAGTTTCACTGTCACTTTTGTATGTGTTCTTCGCTAGGACATTTGTATTCTAAAGGATATATACTAAATCTGATATGTTTTGATTTTAAAGAAACACATTTTACCACGGTTTAAAAGAACAACCGTAGTAAAACATATTAATTTTAGGTGACATATAACCACGAGTGACAAACACAACCATGGTAAAAAAAATTTAAATTTTTATATAGATATAGAAATTAATGAACACACTCTTTGTTGGATATAAAAAATAGAATAATGTTGGAGTTGAGATTCGAAACTTATAAGCCTTAATATATAACCATGATTGTTATTATAAACCATTCTGATTCATCTTTTAATAAAATAAAGGCGCCTAAATGTGAGATATTATTCCGGTTTATTGATTTACCGAGTAAAAATATGTTACGATCGGTATGTTTTATAGTAGTGGTATGTTTTGTAGTAGTGGTATGCTATTTTGATGTACTTGATATCATGATGTATTATGATGTACTCTTGATGTGTTAACGCACTATTTGGTATACCAGTACCAATTATGATAATACCTTATCTTGTGTCCATAGCAATAAACCTTCAAAAATAAAATGTAAAATAAAATTGATGACAGTAAGCATGTGTCGCAATACACCTTCAAAAACAAAATGTCAAATAAAACTAATGACGCTTACAACCGCCGCAATCGAGGATCATGATTGCAGACCACATCAAAGAAATAAATCCTGAAAAAGCTTTTGGAGATGTTTATTCAAATCAACTCAAGTGATAATGAAGCATAATACATTCTTATTCATGTATTTTATTGACACTGGCTCTAATCTACATTACTACTTATACCTTTCTAACTAACAACAACCACTAACTCTCTTCAGCATTAAACTTCAACAGATCAGCCTGCTAATACTTCAATCTAGATGTTTTCTTTTAATGGAATATGCTAGTTGGCAATTTTGAAATCCATCCTTCTTGATCAATAAAAGAGAGACTCAAGAATTTATCAAGTTCAGGTCCACTCAAGCTCTTCATCCATTTCACGCGTTTCGATTTGTCTGCTCCAGGTCCTGTGCATCCCTCCTCCACAAAAGTAAGGGTTGATCTGTAGTTATGTTTATTTCACATATTAATCTCATATTCTGCTAATTTCGTGATTCATCGGTAAAATAAAAAATGTAATAATGAAACTTACTCATTGCCAACATATGTTCTCTGACTCCAACCCTCAGGCCTAACAACATCTGATAGGTAAGAATTTGCTATGATGACTCTTGCATAAGCTTTCATAGGCCTTCCAAGTTGAGTCTTATACCCTCCTTCCCCTCTTATCTTACAATTATTAAACACAAACCCACTTGGATCATTTGGTGAATTTCTATATTGTGCTGTAATAACCCCATCTTGCTGCAGACCAGATTTTCCATTTGAAAAATATATTGTACTTGCCTGCATAATCATAAAGGACACCGAGAAAAGCACTTGTGGTTAATGATGAAAAACTAATTATAACACTTAATATTATAAAATGATGAAAATAAATCAATTTGATTGTATTTGACCTCAAAGAGTGATTGACCATTTCCATATATGAAATCGGTTGAACCTTGTATGTAACAATTATTGTAGTAATGGCGACCATCGTCATCATTTATGGTATCTTGCACCCCAAGAAAAGAACAGCTATAGAAAGCACATTTATCTGCATGGATTTTCGCAGCTTTGGCTTGTACAACGTTAACCACGTCTAATAATACTGGCCTGTTCAATGTATTCTATGAATACATAAAGTATAGAAATGAATTAATTCAATAAACATTATTCTTTAAATAAATACAATTATTTATATATAATTTACCGTAAAAGTTATTCCCTTTGCAATTGTATTGCTTGCTTTTATATCGAAAGTAGCATTTTCATGAGAGCCCCATTCTATACTTGTGGACTTGCTACCAGCTCCTTCAAGATAAATGCATGGTTTGTTTTTGGGAATTAAGACTTGTTCTCTGAACATAAAGCAATTTGTATCATCAACAATTCAATGTATAATAAAAATGTAGCATACAATTATAGTTGAAAAAGAAGAAAAATACTTGTAAACACCAGAGGATATTTGGATATGAATCCATTGAGAGTTTCCTGCAGGGACAGAATCAATGGCACTTTGAATTGTCTTGAAATCTGCTTTGCCTGATTGACTAACACTAATGCTCTTCAACGGATTGCTACAATCATCAGATTCACAAACATCAAATGCAAGAATTACAAATATTAAAATGAAAGCAAATGATTGCAGGGACTGCATTTTTTTTCAATTGGGTGTGTGTAAATGTGGTGGTTCAATCTCAACAAAATCATAAGATTTTATAGCATTGAAAAAGTGAGATACAACATTTAATTGTGCACTGTATCCGTCAACTCTTCCATAGATATTCATTTAGAATTCTATTGGCAACTAAAAAAAGTAATTATTTTTTTATTTTAAAAATAAAAAATAATTTTTATGAAAACTTATTTTAAAATAGTTAAAGTTGTTTTTTTATAAATTAAAAGATTAATTTATGCAAATAAGTTAGGGTGTAAGCAGATAAAAAAAAAAACAATTAAACCAACAATCTAAATCAAACCAAATTGGAAACAAATCGATTGTTTCTGATTTAGTTCTAAAATCGAGTCAAACTATTGAAAATCGATGTGATTTGATTCGGTTCCCAGTTTTAATTTTAAGGAACTGTCAAATCGATGAACCGCACCAATGATTATAATTACGCTATAAAATTTTTATTTCATCCATCATTACGCCTAAATGTTGTATCGGTCTAACTATTATTTATCTTTGTTTACATTTATTTCCTTTCAGCAAAACATACATCTAAAATCAAACTCCAGAACATAGAAATTAGGAATCATAAGTCACAAAAACTTATTTTCAATGAACTTCTGCTCTCGTTGTCCGCCACCATTGTTGCTCTCTCTACCGTGATTTTGATTATGTTATGATTGCCTTCTTTGTACTCAAGTTCTCTTCGTTAGTTTTCATGTTTTTTAAACCTTTTTTGTTTCTTCTTCTTCAACAAAATTCCTTTTAGTCTTATTACAATATAGTTTTTAGGCGTGTTTGAGGTGTGAAATATGTTAATTTACGTGTATTGAAATAATTTGTTGTTACAGTTGTGTTTTATTTATTAAGCTTTTAAACCATTCTCAATCTTCTCATGTCAAATACTAAATTTTATATTTGATGGTAAACTTATTTCAGGATGCAATGGAAATAATCTCACTATTTCCTATGAATTAACAACAACTTTAATTTGTTTGAAAAGATAGAGTATGTAATAAATTAAATGAAATATATTATTTTAAAAAGCATTAGCATCATACACTAAAAAACACAATAGTAGAGAATAAATCAATGCATATAATGTTTGAAAAAATATTGTAAATCAATCAACTGAATCAAACTAAACTGAACCGAAAGATTAATTTGATTTAATTCTATTTTTGAAAAATACTAAAAATTAAATCAAACTGATGAAGATATCATCAATTTGGATATTTTTTGACAAAAAATCTGTCCAAACCGAACCGAATAAGTTGTTGATATTTTTATCATATTCAAAGTTCTTTGTATTTTTCATAATATATTAATACAAATAAGTTGTTGATACTTTTAAAATAACAATTTTAATAATAAAGAAACACTCATGTATTTATAGCATAATATCATAATTTCTTAATTTTGGACATATATTTATTATTTAATATTGTCTTTTGAATTTTAATTTATTTAAATTGTCATAAAAATAACTTAATTTAATTTTTTAATTCTTTTTTATCTTTGTCTAAACTTAGAAAGCTTTATAAATTAAAAGCAATTTATCAAGGGTAAGACTCCTTACTAAATAAAAATTTTTGTTTAGGATTAAACCTCTCACAACGCGCAAAACAAAACAAAATCACAAAATTATTTGGTGTTGGTTAACCTCTCGAAGATATGAGAGACGAAATTTTTTAATTTTGAAATTGAACATTGTCAGGGGTTATCCATTTGTCTACATAGGTTCATGGAAAAAAATATTTAGCCTCTTAATTAAAGGTTACTTGCAAGATTGACTACAGAAGTTCTATAATTAGTGTTAAGTTTGGTGTGGATTTAATGTTTGAACTGGATTGAAACCGAATTATAAATTAAATGAGTAAAAAACAAAACAATTGCAAGGTGATACCGTTATACTTCAATTTTTGCCCCTAAGCTCCTCTACCATCCCATATCATCACAATGCATCAAGCACCATATTTGTGTATTCTCTTATATATGTGTTTTATATTTTGCTGACTTCTAACCAAAATCCTAAAATACGTCTTTTTTATTTTGTTTCTTCTAGAAGACATGATTTCCGATTGAGAAAATTCGGTGATGGTTCTCCGATTAGGGTTGTGGTTTGTTCAGGCCAAAGACCAACTCTCAAACGCCTATTTTGACAGAGTTGTGATCTATAATCTTAGGTCACACTATCCTCAAGCTTCATTCAACATGGTTAAGGCGAGTTTGGTTGCTTAATGCTCAAGACTCTTCGAGATAGGTTCATGTGTTTATTTGCATGCCTTCTTTGACGGGTAATATCAAGTTCCGACAAGTGTGAACATAGTTTAATCAAGATTTCATCATCTTAGGTTAGTATGTGATTAAGAATGCCTTGGGTTGTGGAAAAAGATCAAGTTCACAAGTGATTCAAAGTTGGTTGACCAAAAGTTAACATTTTCAAGTTTGAGTTCAAATGATCATAACTTCTTCATTATTCAGTATTTTTGATCGATTCTTTGAGCATATGAATTTTCTTGACATTGTCCATAATTTCTCTCAAGTGTTATGATATAAAGTTGAGTTCAAGGATTCATTTGTTTATTGCTTGTGGTTTAAAGTTGAATTTTGATTCAAAATTCCCTTTTTACTCAAGGTGCGTTTATTCAAAGTTGGCAAGATTCGAATTGCATTTCGTAAACTCAAGATGCAACATAGTCACAAAAAATCACAAATAAGCATTTTCACGTCATTAACAAATTTACTTGTTCTAAGTGCTATGCTAAATTTAAATTGACAATAAGGAATAATACTTGATCATCAATCTTATTTGATCTCCATTCAAGAATCAAGATGTTACAAAAGAGTCCAAATGTCTATGCCTAAGAACTCCATCAATTTTCAAAAGAGATTTCAAGTCTTCAACAACTTAATTTCCAAGCTACATCACAAGAGTCATTCGATACTTTTCTTTGATCCAAGTTGTCAAGTTACATCAATGTCTTTTATGTTATAAGAAGATCTCAAGTTTCTAAGTTTCAATTACATCATCATCAAGATACAAGAGTACAAATCCTAAACCGAAACTTCAAATGGAATTCAAGACTTCAAGTTTACACAATCTTAAGTTTCAAACTACTTCCCAAATTAATGTTATATAAACATTTTGTTAACAATTTTGTCTATCTATATCATCCTCCAAGTCTTGAATTTGCCTCTTGTATTTTCTCCTCCAAGCATGTCCACAAATACACCATTAATTTCTTCAAGTCTTCCTCATCCATGATCAATCACCATTCAACACATGAAAAAATAGGATAGAATTAGAAAATGTCTTGAAACCAAAATCAACCCAACAACCCTACATATAAAAAATGAAAATCGGTTCAAACCAATTCACATAAACTAACCATGCCGTGCATTTATCTGATAACAGAAAATATCAGAAAACAATTTCCAGCTCCGTAATATTAGGAAAATTAGAAAGATATAACCAGAAAAAAGAGAAAACAATGAGGAATAAAATCAAATATTAAGAAGCAGAATTTTCCAGCTCATAACAGATTCAATCTTAGCTCTCTATTTTGTAACAAACTTTCTAATTCAATGGTTCAGATTGGTTTCACAGAGAACAAACTAAAGAAGTGAAAAACACAAGAAGGGGGGGGGGGGGGTGAATTGAAAACCTGAAATCAAAAGCGCAATGACACAGTATTTTTATCCTGGTCCGTTTGATCTCAAACTACTCCAGTCCATCCATCAAGGTGATTTCGCCTCTCTCCAACGAGATCTTAATCTACTAATCTCAAAAGGATTACAATCACTACTTTAACAACTGTTAAAGTCTTCTTGAGTACAACCACAATCCGGTTAATCTCAAGGAACACTGTTTTAAAACAAAGATACAAGAATGTGTGTTATTGTTTTTCGTTACAAAAACTGTTATCACAACTATGATAATTTACACAAAATTAGAGCTTGGAAAGATGATGAATAATTCTTGCAGCTTTTTGAATTCTCGTGAATAGTCTTGGCAAAATCGTTTACAATTTGAACACTGAGCTTGTTTATATAGGAAATGGATTTACATTGATCATCAAGCGTGTTAAATGACATTAACTCAGTTTCTATTTGGAGAAGATCATGTCTGAAAGAAGCCGTTGTAATTGATGTTGTATTGAATGATTAGTAACGCTTCAGAATCTTTCATCCTTTCTTGTTGCTGATGCTTCAGCACATTGATGACTTGGATTATTATGCTCTTGTTCAGAATCAGAGTTTACTTCTCTTAAGTGCAGGTTCTGGTCATCAATCTTCAGCGCATGTTCTGATTGCTTCAGCGTGTAGCTCTTATGGCTTAACTTCTGATGCTGCTTTTGTCAGAACTTCTGCATACACAATAACATAATTTTTAAGGTGCATACTTGTTCTTTGTATTTGTTATCATCAAAACTCTAACTAAGGGTTGTAGAATCAAACTATGTTCTAACAATCTCCCCCTTTTTGATGATGACAAAAACTAGAATTTTCAATGAAAAATAAAGAACAAAAGGTTTTAAGAGAAACTCCCCCTGAGTTGGTTACTTCCCTTAAGTTCCTTCTCATTAGAGTTTAGTTGCATCTCTTATCATAATTTGTACCTGTTTAAACTTTTCAGAAGGTAGAGGTTAAGTAATTCAGAATGTTTGAGACTTCTGTCTCGGTAAACCATTATTGAAAATATCTTACTTTCTCCCCCTCTTTGTCATGTATCAAAAATGCAATATAATCAGAGCCAAAAGAGATGAATTATATTTAAAACATAATGCAATGACAAGTTCCAGAAACAAAGAGGTAAAATTAAAAGTTATAGATAAACAATTTTCTAAAAGAAAATCTAAGAAGGAGGGGGGAGACGTGTGAGCAACGCTTCCAGCAAGCTCTTGGTCTGAGTATTTGACTCTTCTTGCTTGCCCAAAATGCCTCTGATTTCCTTTGTGGGTCTTCTTGTTTACCCAGAATACTTTTAATCTCCTTGTTCGTATCCTCCTGCTTATCCAACCTTGCATGGATTAAAGCATTTTCTTTCTTTAACTCTTCCAGAGTTTGCATGACTAAGGAGAAAGTTGGTGTCTCTTCAGGAGTTGGATGTTGCTCAGAGCTTTTTGCAGCTTCTTCTGAGTGAACTATTTCTTCTGCTGTAATCATATTTTCTGGAGCAGTAGTCAGAGAGAGACTTTCTGATTCTGGTTCAGCTTCATCTAAAGGATGATGCTCTTTCCAGGGATCATTATCCAGTGAGAGGATATCTTTCTTGAACAGTTGGCTCCGAGCTTGGTCTTGAAAAGCCTTCAGCTTCTCACTAAAGTTCTGATAGACCTTATCATAACACAATTCCTTCAGCTTCAGCATTTCAGAGCTTAGCCAATTTCTAAAATTTTCCCACATATAATCAGAAGCAGCAGGGTTAGTCATCTCTTGACTAGCATTCTTCAAAGAATTTATCCATTCCTGCATTCCTGTTTCAAAAATCAACAAACTTGTACCAACATCTGATGTGGTTTCAGTTGGTTTAGGTTTGGGAATGACAGTTTTGTGTGAGATGGAAGCTAGTCTTTCCAGCACAGTTGGATCAATGACAAGTCTTACGTTGTCGGCTGGACTGTTAGTGGGTGAAGGAGTGGGAGAGTTATGAATGATAATTTGTCTGGTAGGGGTGTTTGGAGGTGTGGATTCAAGGGATGAAGGGATTTCTGGAATGTAATGGATGGTGAGAGGCATGCGAACCGCAAGAGGTTATGTAATTCCAAGTATAGGGACTGTGGTATCAGAGTCCGAATGAGAGTCTTAAGACTGGTTTGTTGAGGTGTTTTGGGTTTCTGATTCAGGAATATTAGAAGATGGAATATCAGAGGGTTGAGTTTTTGGTTGTGGTGAGTTGGAGTTTATATCTTCTGGTTGTGGTATTTCTGGTTGAGGAATTTCTGATTGTGGAGAGTGTGGTTGCAAAATTTCTGGCAGTTGTTGAGAGTTTGTATTTTCTAGGAGTTGAGAATTTTGATTTTGTGGTAAGGGAGACAAAAAATCTTGATCAAATAAATCAATATCAGACAGAACTTTGGCAAGTTCTGGTTGGTCATGTTTAGGATTTGGATTTTGAGAGGTGGAGTGAGGTTCATTCAGAAAATGACCTAGAGTTTCAGATGGATCAAACCCTATGTCAAAGTCTTCAAAGGTTTGGGGTGATGAATTTTCTGGTTGTGAAGGCATGGCTTCAAATGTTGATACATTTATTGATTCTATAACAGAAATAGAGGAGGGATTACCTTTCTTTTTGGTAGCTTTTGGTTTCCTCTGAGAGGGTCCTTCTCCTGCTGCTTTCCTCTTCTTTGATTTCTTCAGAACAACCTCTGGAGAAGCCTTGTGCAAATCCTGAATGTTGATTTCTGGGGCAGTTCCATCAGCCTTGCACGCTTCAAGGTATCTGACTATTATTTCTGGTTTGGAATCTATCTCAAAAAATAAAGGAAAATCATTCAGAGGTATCCTTCTTGAAGTAATGGTCTCATTAGGGGTAACAGTTGGTTCCTTCTTGATATTCTCAATGATCTTCATTTTCTTCAGATTTTTAGCGTTCAAGGGCTTCCCAGGAGTTGCTTCCAATATGCTGATTACCTGAGCCTCCGTCAGATGTTCTATCAGCCTATTCCCTGTTAGAATATCTGATATCAGCCTTCCTAAGGGAATCCAATCCCTCTTGGTCCTTTCATCTTCTCTTGTTTCCTTCACACTTGTTCTGAGATGGTTAAACAGGAAGTGTGGAAGATTTACCTTTGTCTTCTTAGAAATGAAATAGATCAGAAATTGCTGATCAATGTTGATATAGTCAGGAGAGCTTGTGGGCTTCCTGTGGTTGATACACCCTAGAATGATTATGGCCCAAATTCTGTGGTGATCCTTCAAATCTATGATTTTGCTGGAGGGTAGTCCATGAGTAAAAATTTCCTTTGCAATTGATCTTAGGTCAGAGCATCTCTCGGCCCTGTCAATGCATTTGACACCACCACCACTGTATCCAAGAAGCTTCGAAATAAGATCTTCTGTACTAACAATTTTCTTCCCCATGACATAAGAAGTAACCTGGTGATTTGAAGAAGAAGCATGTATCCAGAATTCTTTGACAAGAATGGGAAATGTTGGCCCCAATAGACGGTCAAAGCACTTGTTCCATCCTTGTGATGTAACGTCTTCGTACAGGTTGAAGCCATTTTCTTGCAAGCTCTCAAAATCAATAATCAGTTCAGAGAGAACTTCCAGATTATCAATAGGTGTGAGGAGCGTTCTGTGGGGTTCTTCATAATGTTCCATTGAAGTAGATTCATGAGCACTGACATTTGAGAGACTTGATGAAGCCATTGTTCACACGGAATTTTGAAGAAGATGAAAGGGGTTTTTGAAAGCAAGAACTTGAAACGAGAGAAAATATTAAGAGTAAAAGTGAATGAATGTAAAAAGGAATTTTGAGTTTAAATAGTTGTTGTACCCCAAAATTTTCCCTCCCATATTTCTCAAAACATTGCAAGAAAGATCTCCAAATTGCTCAAAGTAGTCCAAGGGTTGGCCAGACAAGCTCTCTTCTAAGGCAGTCTACTCAAATTAGGGTTTCATGTTGCATCAAGATCCTTGGGTCTAAGTGACCACAAGTGCTCACCAAAGTCCTAATATGTTCTCAAGATCATCCATGTCAAGTTTCAAGCCTTGTAGAGGAATTTTGCTCAGTCAATTGCTCAAAGGTCCAAAAGTCGACTATGCTAGGGCAAAAGTCAACTGTGACCCACATACAGTCAAACTTCAAGATTTTTTGTCAAAATTCTCATTTTGAAGTATATCTCATCATTTGATCAAGGGTTGATCATGATTCATCAAAGATTGCTCAAGATTCATCAAGATTCAAAAGTTGCTAAATTAGGGTTTTATAGGAAAAGTCAACTCAACTTTGACCAAGCATAACTTTCTAATACTTTATGAGAAATGACCCATCCAAAGCTCATTTTGAAGAGGATGAAATTATCTACAATCCATCTTCATACCCCAAGATCAAAACATTCACTCACAAGAAGTTATGAATTTGTACATTATAGGTCATTTTGAAAACTCAATAAAAACACCTTTTTTTGTCAAAGCTTCTAACTTGAGCATGTAATATAAAAATGATATGAGACCAAAAGGGTTGATTAGAGGACATCTCAAGATTTCTAAAAAGCCCATGAACACCTCCAAAAGTTCAAAATTGAGGAAGTTATGCATTGTTGAAGTTGGACTTTTTTGCAAAATTGCCAAAAGTCAACTATCCCAAAAACTTCAAATTTTGCCAAATGGGCCCATTCTTTTTAACTTGTTTTGAGTTTGAATTATTTCCCACGTGCTCTAGCCTTTGCCATGTGTCCATATCATATTTTTATTATTTAATTTGATTTTTATTTGAATTAATTCATTTTAAACCAAATTAAATCAAATAAAATCAAAAATATTGATAACCAAAGATCTTTTGATGATTTTAGGTTTCAATGGACAGCTTGCACCACATCAAACTCGTACTGAGGCATAAGTGTACAAAAATATGTGATTTGGATCAAATTTGGAAGGTGGTTAAAGGAGGATCAAATCAAATATTCAATCATCAATGGAGGAAGATTTGGACAAAACTTGCAACCCTAATACATTGTGCATTACATAAGGGTCGTGTGCAGACCAAAAGGGAGATTGGAGATCAATTGGAGAGCAAGAATCAAGTTTGCAAAAACACCAAAAAAGTGTGAGATCGAAATCAAGGCTAGAGGCATTTTCAAGACTTGGTGTTGGTCTCAATCTCTTCCTGGCCATCTCCACAAGCAAAACCAATCAAAATCACGCATTTCCAGACCCTCCCAAGCGCTATAAGTCATCCACGAAGCCGCCCTGTTCTTGAATTCGATTTATACGATTCTTGCATCTATAATGAAAAACAATTGCATATTTTGAATCACCATGACATTTGCTAGCTTTCTGCAATAACCAATTTCATTCTTATGCTTTATATCGTGGATCACCATTGTAGGGTTTTTCTAGGTTTTTTTTAGGGCTTTTTGTTACAGGAATAATTGGCTTGCGTGAAGGGTACCATCTTGTTCAGGGGAATAAGACGAACTCAACCATGGCGCTACCTTCCATTTATATGTCCTGGGGAAGATTTTAGAATGAAGCTATGCTTTTAGCTGCGGATAAAAATCCGCAGGTAAAAGTTGCAGGATTTAGAGGACATGGATGATGAGTTGTCGTCCATTCATTCGTCCATTCAAATATTTGCGCGCTTTTTTTTTATTTCTGGCCATATACTTTGTTTTTATATATATTATATTTTGTTTGTATTATAATAACAAAAACAACAACGCAACCCAGTGGTGGACACCTCAGCGCATAAGGACCCAAAGACTGGAGGTCAGGGGTTCGATCCCTGCCTCCAGCAATTTTCATTTTCATATTTGTTTTCAGGAAATCATGTGCATATTCAAGCTGGAGGTTCACCATGGACATTCACCATCAAAGCGCCAGATGGCCAGATCTGGTGGTCAGCATCAAAGGTCCACCAAAAGGCAGGTCAACGCGTGTGTACAGGATCACAAAAAGTCCCAATGGATCAGCCTCAAATGGGCCAGCCAATTGCTTTTGACACCTCCAAATAATCAGGCCCAATTTCTCATTCTCTTATACTTTCTTTATTTAATTTAATTATTTTATTTTGTTTTAATTAATTTCTAACCAATAAACAAATTTTCTTTTTATCAAAAATATCATAAAAATACTTTTTATCCAATTAAAATTCTGACTTTTTTATTTATTAATAAATACTAATTAATTAATTAGGATGTTAATTAGGTAACTTTAATTTGTTTTTGCAAATATTCAAAATTAATTAGAAATCATTAGGTTTTAACATAATTTAATTATTTTATTTTCTTTCTTAAAATAAAAACTCCAAAAATATGTCATTAATTATTTTTCATTAATTAATTTATTTAATATTTAATTTAGTATTTAATTTAGGATTTAATTTATTTTCTTAAATAAAAACAACAAAAAAGCATTTTCTTTTAAAAGGGTCAAAACCCTAATTCGCATTTGATTTAATTTCCCTCGCGCTTTATTTTTCTTTATCCAATTGATGTATTTGCTCCTAGCTTGTAATAGTTTTAAATAGGACATTTATTTATTTTACCGCTTTATTTTTACTTTCAAAGGGTTGCTTTTGGCGATGTAAATACCCGACGCCTTGTAATAATTTAGTTTAAATTCCGCATTTTAATTCTGCAAATTATACAACTGCTAGATGTTTGGTAATAGGGCTTGCATGACAAGAATGAATGTTTAATCTTAAAATGGTTAGATCACCCTAAACATGTGCAAAGAAGAAAATAACTAAAATTAACACACTCGCACACGCGCACTCCTAGGGTATACCCCACTTGGTTGCCTTCGTAAACGGTCATTAAGTATAGGTTGTTTTAGAGGTCGCCCTCTTGTCTAAAAGATCATAGTTGCCTCGAAATGGTTGCCTCGGATATTGTTGCCTCAAACAAATGATCTAAGACATTAGGGTTACTGCTAAGGTGTCCTAATATTGCTTTAGTGACCGTACGTCCCTTTCGAATTGACCCTCAAACTCCAACAACGGTGCTACCTACTCACTAATAGTAGGATAACATTGTCTGAAGGAAATTGGTATAGAACGATTCCTTTTTCGAGTAGGTAGATTAGTTCTTAGATACTTGCTCATCCAAAATAAAACTTTTTTTTCCACACTTACACTCCTTTTACAAACATGTTTTCAAAAAAACATTTCATTACACTCTTGAAGACAGAAGCAAGAGTTTAATCGAAGTTAAAATAAAAAAATTTCAAAACCCACAAGCACAAAGAAAATAGTTTTGAAAATGATGAGCAAGTACCTAAGAGCCCGTAGATAACTACGGATAGAAAGGGTGCTAATACCTTCCCTTTCTATAATCTACCCCCCGTACTCAGAAATAATCTCGAAAAAGGAATTTTTCTGTGCTTTTTTCCTTTCCTTGTTGGATAAAATAAAAGTCGGTGGAGACTCTTGCTTACCGCGACATTTTGTGAACAAAAAACGCAAAACGCGAACCAGCATTCCAAAAACAGTCAGTTCTTCCCACCGTATCACAGAACTGGCGAATCTGCTGGGGAATTAATAAGTGGGGTGTACCTTAGGAATAGTTCATCATAATGTTTTCAATTGCTTGACTTGTATGCTTTATCTTTGTGGGTTTGTATCGAAGTTACTATAGATCCTAACCTGGATCTGGGGATACCTTTTAGGTAAGTAGCAATAGACTGTAAGGGAATTGTACGGCGTAGACCGATACGGTTGAAGCAGTAGCTACGTTGGTGTGGCGCTTTAGTTTGTATCGATATCCTTGTGGTGGAACAAGGAGAATATGGGTCAGCTAAGGGGTCATTAAGCACCAACTGACCTTAGAACCTATAATTGACCAACTTGGCCATAGAAAAGTAGCAGTATGCTACACTCATTGAGACCAAACTCTCGCGATGATTTCGGCCGCAAGAAAAGGTTGCCAAACTGGAATTATGACCGATCGAGGGTGGTCAGTGATATTGAGATCCTCTAGAACCCGGTTACTATTACAAGGACATGTTTGAACCAACTAAGCTGAAAGAGGGTAATACCTAAACTTCTTGCCAGCCTGAAATCTAAGGGTTACTGTGTGACTTGTTTGCCCTTACCATGTTTGCTATCTATGAATACTTGTGGTGTGTTTCTATCATAACATCATGCATCATGACATTGCATGCATCTTGCATAAAGACTAACCTATTTCAAAGACAAAGGGGATTCATCTTTGTTCTGTTTTGTAGGTCATGGCCTCTATGCGTAGAAACACTATTCGGATCAGCTTTGTACAGATTCCTACTCAGCTTAGAGATTTGGTTTCCAAAGTTCCAGATACTTCTTACTTTGTTAGAAGACATGGTCGCCTCCTTGGTTTGGTCACTTCCAAGATGGATGAGAAAATGTTGAGTGTCTTGTGCTAGTTCTTTGACCCATTGCACCATTGCTTCACCTTCCCGGACTACTAGTTGGTCCCTACTTTGGAAGAGTTCTCTGATCTACTTGGTATTTCTATTCTAGAGCAGACGCCATTTACAGGTTGGGAGAAAGCTCTTAGGCCAGAAGATGTTGCTACAGCCCTACATTTGACAAAGGCTGAGGTAATGTCTAATTGGGAGACTCGGAGTGGTACAAAAGGCTTCTTGGCTAAATTCTTGGTTGATCAGGCTAATCAGTTTTGGGATAGTTTGGATTTCCAAGCATTCGAAGACATCCTGACTCTTCTCATATATGGTCTGGTTTTGTTCCCTAATTCAGATTCTTTCGTCGAAGTGAATGCAATGGAGATCTTCATGTCCCATAATCCAGTGCCCACTCTCTTAGGGGACATCCTGTATGCTCTTTATGCCCGTACTGCTCGTAAACGGGGAACCCTTATGTGTTGTGCACCATTGCTGGCGAGGTGGTTTATTTCTCACCTCCCCAAATTTGTTTCGAAGAACAAGGAAGGTATGGGCTAGGCCTACAGAATTATGTCCTTGGCTCACAAGGACATCATTTGGACTACTAAAGACATGGAAGAAGTAGCTGTTATCAACCGGTGCGGAGAATACCCCAATGTTCCTTTGCTTGGAATTAGGGGAGGGATAAATTATAATCCTTGTCTGGCCTTACGACAGTTTGGGCGAGCTAGAAAGGAAGGTCCTCATGAGTTGCTGATTCCAAGCATTGTCTTTGACTACCAAGGGGATAGTGATGAACATCGCCGCAGGTTCATACGAGCTTGGAATAGGGTTAACAGGTCTGATCCGCATGAGCTAGGAACGAAGACTTCTCTTCTAATGGAGCCATATCTCCGGTGGGTTCGGGCCCGTTCCCAAAAGCTGGGGATGCCGTACGAAGCTGTCTTAACAGTAATTGTTGAGAGTGCTGATGAAGAAGGGGTTCCTCATATTGTCCTCCACCCATACATGCCTACTGACATTGGGACATTAAAGAGTTCGTGGATCCAGTTGGAGAAGAGCGGGATACTTAAAGAGAAAAGTATCATGAGCAGGAGCGGAAGATTCTAAAGCTCACAAGACAGCTGGAGAATGAGAAGGTCCTCAACGACTATGTCAGCACCAACGGAAAAAGACCATGGGAGCGCTGATGTCCTTTGTTATTTCTAGTTTTGATTTACTTTTTCAGTTTTTCTTTTTGTAACGCCTTAAAGGAATTTGTCAAACAATGTTTCAAGTTTTTAATCTAATAAAAGTGTGTTTCATTTTGGTTTACGAATTTGAATCTCCCGAAAGTATTCGAAATCGTATCATATGCATTCCATTCCCATGCACCTCATTACAGGTACCTTTACAGGTCTCTTATCTTCTTCGCTGTTTATTTCAGCATCATGTCTGCTGAAACATCACTTGATCAAGCTATTAAGGCTCTTCAAGCTCAAAACGCTCAGTTCCAGGAAATGTTCATGAACCTGGCCAAGGGGCATAAAGATCTGAAGACTCTTATCTTGAAGGATAAGAAGAAGAAGAAGAAGAAGAAGACGATACTCTTGAATATGGGTCATAGGTTTGGAAACAGGTTGCGGGAAGAAGTTGATTTGTCTCACTCATCTGGAGGGGGAGAGAATCAGGAAGAAAGGAGGGCTCCTAGCCCTGTGGTTTTTGACAACGACACTGACTTTGATGAAGACCAGTATCCTCCTGCCGAGGATATGTATAAACAGCTTGAAGACCGATTAAGAGCAATGGAGATCCAGAGGATACCTGGACTGGATTTTGGAGAATTGGGTCTAGCATCTGGGGTGGTGATTCCCCACAAGTTCAAAGCACCTCCCTTTGCTAAATACGACGGGGTCTCCTGCCCAAAGCTACACCTCCGTTCGTATGTTAGAAAGATTCAACCATATACTGCTGACAAGAACCTCTGGATCCACTTCTTTCAAGATAGTCTTTCAGGGACTAAACTTGAGTGGTTCTAGCAGCTAGAAGGAGCTAGTGTCCGTAACTGGGAGGACCTTGCTACTGCTTTTTACAAGCAGTACCAATACAATGCCGACCTTGCTCCTACGCGTACCCAACTTCAGGGTATGTCTATGGGTGCGAGCGAAGGTTTCAAAGACTACGCTCAGAAGTGGAGAGACCTTGCTGGTAGAGTCCAAACCCCGCTAACTGACAGGGAGTTGGTGGATATGTTTTTGGGGACCCTGTCTGGTATGTTTTTCAACCATCTGATCGGAAGTTCATCGTCAGGTTTTACTGAGTTAATCATGACTAGGGAGAGAATTGAAGCCGGTATAAAGAGCAGCAAGTTGTAGAAAGGTGCTTCGTCAAGTACCGAGAAGAAGCCCTTCAAGAAGGAGTCTAGTGCAGTTTATAGCTCTAGAAATCAAAGTCAACCCGAGCGCCGCCAAGTAGTCAATGCGGTAGTTATTTCAAGACCAACTGTTGCCACACAACGTAACACTCAGCCAAGGGCAGAGAGGCCTCAAAGACAGTTCACTCAGCTCAGCATGTCTTTATCTCAAATTTTGCCACAGTTGTTAAAGACCAACTTGGTGATTCCGAGGGAAGCTCCGAAGAATCCCAACACCACTTCACTGTTGTACAATCCAAACGCCCGCTGTGCTTATCACTCTGATAGCCTGGGGCATGATACCAATAATTGCTGGGCCTTGAAGAATAAGGTACAGGATCTAATTGACGCTAAGGAGATTGAGTTCAAAGCGCCAGAGAAACCTAATGTTATGACTGCTCCTATGCCAAATCATGGAGTGAATGTTGTGGATGATGATGTGTTTGTATCCTCTGTAGAAGACATTGCTACTCCATTAATGACTGTGAAGAAGAACCTTCTGTTAGCTGGTTTATTTCCAGGCTGTGGCAAAGGTTGCCATCTGTATTCCGGCCTACCTACTGGTTGTTGTCTTTTGAAGTCAGGTATCCAACGCCTGATGGATAATAGAGAAATCTTGTTCGAAAAAACTATTGTTCCTTTGGTTCCTGTTGAAGAAGTTTCTATAATCACCACCTTCGCCAATTCTTCCAAGGCTTCCTCGAGAAAGCCTGTTAGAATTACATCTGTTCCGAGAATTGCTCCTTTGATCATTATTGTTCCTGGGCCTATCCCCTATACGTCAGATAAAGCTGTCCCGTGGCACTACGGGGCTGACGTGTATTATCACGGGGTTAAACAAGACTTGAGTGCTGAAGAGGCTGATACTGACGTCAGCAATATTGTTGGATCTAGTAAAGTCACCCGAAGCAGAAGACTTTTCTCCCCTGAGATCTCTCCACTGACTTTCCGGAAGCCTGTTGTTATCACACCTGCCAGTACACCTGCTACTACCCCTGTTCATGTTCCAGTCCTTACCCATGTCGCCGAGTCATCTGACACTCGGGGAAAAGGGATCACCGGTGAGCCTGCCCGGACAGAGGCACCGAGGAAGATTACTGTTGAAGCCTCTAGACAGGAGATGGAGGAAATCTTAAAGATCATTAAGAAAAGCGACTACAATGTAGTCGAATAGCTGGGGCAAACCCCGTCTAAGATCTCTATGTTGTCTTTGTTGCTGTGTTCAGAGGCCCATGATAAGGCTCTGATTGCTTTCCTGAAGACTGCGCACGTGCCGCAAGAGACATCAACTGACCAGTTCAAAGACTGTGTGGCTAGTCTGACAGTAGATAATGGGTTGGGTTTCTCCGATGCAGACTTGACTGCCAAGGGGAAGAATCACAATGACGCCCTGCATGTTTCCATTGATTTCAGGGGCACTACTTTAGCTCATGTGTTGGTGGATACTGGGTCCTCGCTAAATGTTTTACCCAAGAAAGCGTTAGACCGGCTAGACTGTGAAGGATTGGAGTTGAAGCCAAGTAACATCGTGGTTAGAGCCTTTGACGGGTCCAAGAGGATGGTACATGGAGAAGTGGATATTCTAGTTAAGGTTGGTTCTCAGATCTTCGCGTCTACATTCTATGTGATGGACATTCGGCCATCTTATTCTTGTTTGCTGGGTCGCCCGTGGATCCACAAAGCTGGGGCAGTCACTTCTATGCTCCACTAGATGCTGAAATACCCAGTGAAAGGGAAAATTGTTACGGTACGAGGAGATGAGGAGTACATGGTGAGCCACCTCAACTCATTCTGGTATGTGGAAATGGACGGGGAGTTCATTGAGACCCCGTGTTAACATTTTGAAGAGGTCCCCCAGACGCTGGCATCAACTGAAACTGTTGTTGAAGATCCTCCAATGAAGATGGCTTCCCTAAAAGATGCCCGGGCTGTTATTGAGAAATGTGGGTGTGCGAATTGGGGCCAACTCCCTGACTTTTCACATAAGACTTACAAGTTTGGTTTGGGTTTCACTGCAGAAGCTCAACGGGCTGTTCAGCGGGCGTGGATTGGAAGACCTCCCCTGCGTATTACTAATCCTGAAGTGGACATGATTGAAGACGATGATGAACAGTCTGAGTTGATAGCTGGATCTACCCAACTACCAACGACGGACTAAGCAACTGGACGATAAAGGACTTCGTGTTGATTTCTTTTATTAAATAGTAATGAGACTTTTGTTTCGAATTTGTAACAGACAATTTTTAAAAACTTTACAGCCTGGTGCCTTACCCGAGACACCGTGGCTTTGTTTGTGAGGGCTTTATGTGTGTCATTTCCATATATCATTGTGATAGGTGGGAATAGAACTGACTGTTTTTGGAATGCTGGTTCGCATTTTGCGTTTGTTTTCGCAAAATGTCGCGGTAAGCAAGAGTCGCCACCGTCTTTTATTTTATCTAACAAGGAAAGGACAAAAGCACAGAAAAATTCCTTTTTTGAGATGTTTCTCGGGTTCGGGAGGTAGATTATAGAAAGGGAAGGTGTTAGCACCCTTTCTATCCGTGGTTATCCACGGGCTCTTAGGTACTTGCTCATTGTGTTTTCAAAATTTTCTTTTCTTTGTATTTGTGGGTTTGAAAAGAGTTTTTTATTTTGAAGAGAGTGTAAGTGCGAAAAGTTTTGTTTTGTTTTAAAAGGAGGAAGTACTTAAGAACCATCTACCTACTCGAAAAGGGAATTAAACTGTGCTAATATCCTTTAGACAACGCTATCCCACTATTGATGAGTAGGTAGCATCGTCGTTGGAGTTTTCGGGTCAATTCGATTAAGGGACGTGCGATCACTAAAGCAATGTTAGGACGCCTTAGCGGTAACCCTAATGTCTTAGATCATTTTATCCAAGGCAGCCGTTTCGAGGCAACTATGATCTTTGGACGAGAGGGCGACCTCTAAAACTTCCTATACTCAATGACCACGTTCGAAGGCAACCAAGTGAGGTGTACCCTAAGAGTGGCATGTGCAAGTGTATTGTTTTTCAGTTATTTTTATCTTTGTACATGTCATGGGTGAACTATGTTGATTTTAAGTTCATACATTTGATCTTGTCATGCATTCCCTATTACCAAACATCTAACAGTTAATAGTTTGCAGAATTGAAATTGCGGAAATTAAATCTAAACTATTACAAGGCGTCGGGTATTTACATCGCCAAAAACAAACCCTTTAATTTAAATTTGCAGAAAGTAAAATAAAGCGATAAATAATTAAAGTCCTAATTAAAAGCTATTACATACCGGAAGCAATTACATTATTGGAAATAAATGGGTCGCGTGCAAGAAATTAAGACGCCGCATTTTTTAGGGTTTTGACCCTTTTTGTTAAAGAAAGCATGTTTTTGTTATTTTTGAATTAAATGGGATTAAATTAAATGAATAATTAAATTAAATTAAATAATGAAAATATTTTTGGATTTTTGAGTTTTTAAGGAAATAAAATAAAATAGATTAAAATTATTAAAAACCTAATTCTACATTAGTTTTAATTTATTGCAAAAAATGTTAAATGTTAAACCTATTTAAAACTAAGTTAATTAATTAATATTTATTTACAAAAAATAAAATAATGAAATTAATAAAAATAATATTTTTGTGTTTTCTGATTTTATGAGAAAAAATTAATTGGTTAGTAATAATAAAAATAATTAATTAAAACAATAAAGCAAATAAATAAATATAATGAAAAGAAAATAAACCAAATAGGGGGTTTGGGCCCCAAATCAAGAGGTGGAATCAGCATGTTCAAGGCCCAACAGGCGTTGGTCTGGGCTGACTTTTGCAATTCCCTACGCCAAGTTGACTGGAGCGCATGGTGGTCATTCAATCTTGACCATCAGATTTGGCCTGAAGGCCATCTGGCGCTTGGGATCTGGAGGTCCATAGTATGCTACGCTTGCTGAAACCACATGCAATCACCTGGAGAAAAATAAGACAAATATATTGGGGGAAATGAGATTCGAACCCAGGTCCCATGAGACAATCCACTAGCATGCTTGCCAACTCAACTAATGCGCCTGTTTGTTATTAGGATACGTGACAATTATTATATTCAAAACAAAGCATTATGCCTGAAATAAAAAAAAACAAGCGCGAATATTCAAAGTTGGCCAATCAGAAGAAGACACCTAGTCGTCTTCTTCACCAAAAAACTGGTTTTCTTACCTGCAGATTTTTATCCGCGGCAAGATCCGTGGGAACGTCCTAAAACAATTTCCAGGCCATGTAAATACAAACTAAAACCACCATCATGTTCGTATCTCCTCCCTGAACACAACCATGGCCACCGTTTGTCTTGATTTTGCCTGCAAAGCAAATGCCCAAAAACAAAACTCCAAAACCCTAGATTCGGGTATGGCGATATGGCTCATGAAAACAAAATTAAATGATGCAGAAAGACTGGAAATTGAACGTTAAGCATGATTGTACAAAAAATTTGGCAAAAAGATGCAAAAACATGGATTCACGATTTCATGTTCAGAGCTATGTTCAGGATGACTTACAGTGAGATTGGTGACGTTTCAAGGCTTGGTTTTGATCGCTTTGGCCTAAGTGGACGTCAGGCAAGGAAGCTACGTTGAGATTTTGCCTTGAATTAGTCTCCAAACAAGATTTCGATCTCCACTTTTTCCAAGCTTTTTTCAGTTTTTGTTTATGAGTTTTTGCAGTTTTTAGGTCGTGTCTTGTATGTCTCTAGCTTGTACATGTATAAGGGATTGTATTAGGTTAAATCTTTGGGCTTAAATCCATGTGACTTGATGAATTGAGATATGATTTGATTCCTCCATTAAAGGCCTTCAAATTCTTTCCAAATCCAAGATTTTATGCATGATATGGCTTGACACGAATTTGATTGGGTGTATCATGATAATTGAAAGTTGTAATGATCAAAAAGATATCAAGCTATTAAGATTTGGATTTTATTTTGATTTAAATTGATTAAAAATTAATTAAATCAATAAAAATCAAATAAAATAGAAAAATTAATAATTGGTCATGAAATTGAAGATAGGACACGTGTATGGTGTGACAAGATCAAATCAAGTGGAAAAAAGTGGGCCCTTTTGTCAAAAATTGGAGTTTTGAGGATAGTTGACTTTTGGCAATTTTGGAAAAATGCCCAACTTCAACAATGCATAACTTCTTCAATTTTTAACTTTTGGAAGTATTCTTTGACTTTTTAGAAACCTTGAGGTGTCCTCTAACCAACCCTTTTAGTCTCATATCATTTTGATATTCCATGCCCAATTTATAAGCTTTGGAAAAAAAGGTGTTTTTGTTGACTTTCAAAAATGACCTATAATGTCCAAATTTATAACTTTTTGTGAGAGCATTTCTTGATCTTGGGGTGTGAAGATGGATTGTAGGAAATTGCATCCTATTCAAAATGATCTTTGGATGGGTCATTTCGCATAAAGTATGAGAAAGTTATGCTTGGTCAAAGTTGAGTTGACCTTTCTTGCAAAACCCTAATTTAGCAACTTTTGAATCTTGATGAATCTTTGAGCAATCCTTGATGAATCATGATCAACCCTTGATCAAATGATGAATTATCCTTAAAAATGATAATGTTGACAAAAAATCTTGAGGTTTGACTGTATTTGGGTCACAGTTGACTTTTGCCCTAGCATAGTCGATTTTTGGACCTCTTGAGCAATTGACTGACCAAACTTTCTCTGAAGGCTTGAAATTTTACATGGATGAACTTGAGAGCATATCAGGACATTGGGGAGAATTTTAGGCCATTTGGATGTAAGGACCTTGATGCAATACAAAACCCTAATTTTGAATTGACTGCCTTAGGAGGTGATTTGACTGTCCAACTCTTGAACTAACTTGAGTCACTTGGAGATTATTCTTGACATGTCTTGAGAAATATGGGAGGGCAAATTTTGGGGTACAACAATCATTAATAAAAGCATTGGACTTTTTCTTGCATTTCAAATTTTGCGCTCCTTGTTTTTCTTTTTATCTTGCAAAGTAGCTATTTTACACACACTCACATATACAGGTCTGAATCCATTATGGATCCCACTGATAACGACTCTGTTACTGCCAGTTATGACTTTGAAAGTCCGATCAACCAAGTCGAGGACGAAGGTGGGGATGATTGCGAAGTTCCTGGTGAACTTACTAGATTGTTACTTCAGGAAGAGAGGGCTATACAGCCACATGAAGAGCCAGTGGAAACAGTGAATCTGGGTACAGAGGTAGACAAGAAATAGGTCAAGATCGGTGCAAATCTGAAGCATAGTGCTAAGCAACGGTTGATTCAGATGTTGCGTGACTATGTTGAGATCTTTGTCTGGTCTTATGAAGATATGCCTGGGTTGGATACTGATATAGTGGTTCATCGCTTGCCTACCAAGGAAGACTGTCCTCCAGTGAAACAGAAAGTTCGCCGAATGCGCCCAGAGGTGTTTGAGAAAATTAAGGTTGAAGTCATGAAACAGTTTGATGCCGGTTTTCTAGCAGTTAATTCTTACCCACAGTGGGTGGCCAACATGGTTCCAGTGCCGAAGAAGGGTGGAAAGGTTCGAATGTGTGTTGAATATAGGGATCTGAACAGGGCAAGCCCCAAGGATGATTTCCCTCTGCCTCATATCGACGCTCTGGTTGACAACACAGCACAACATAAGGTCTTCTCCTTTATGGATGGTTTCTCCGGTTATAATCAGATTAAGATGGCTCCCGAGGATATGGAGAAGACAACCTTTGTTACTCAATGGGGTGCCTTTTGCTACAAGGTCATGCCTTTCGGATTAAAAAATGCTGAGGCAACGTATCAGTGCGCCATGGTTGCTCTGTTCCATGACATGATCCATCATGAGATTGAGGTATACGTTGACGATATGATTGTAAGATCCCAGACTGAAGAGGAACATCTTGACCACCTTCAGAAGTTATTTGATAGGTTGAAGTTGTACAGACTGAGGCTAAATCCGAACAAGTGCACCTTCGGGGTGAGGTCTGGTAAGCTGCTGGGTTTCGTCGTAAGTGATAAGGGTATTCAAGTGGATCCTGTAAAGGTGAAGGCTATACATGAGATTCCAGCTCCCCGAATAGAAAAAGAGGTCAGAGGCTTTCTGGGACGTCTGAACTATATTGCCCGATTCATCTCACACCTGACTGCTACTTGTGAGCCAATCTTCAAGTTACTGAAGAAAGATCAAGTGGTAAGATGGAACGACGAATGTCAGGCCGCTTTCAAAAGGATTAAAGAATATCTCGAAGAGCCACCTATTATGATGCCTCCAGTTGAAGGGAGACCTATGATCTTATACTTGACGGTACTCGATAATTCAATGGGGCGCGTGCTGGGGCAGCATGACGAGTCTGGCCGAAAAGAGCATGCTATTTGTTACCTTAGCAAAAAGTTTACCGACTGTGAGACCCGATACTCATTGCTTGAGAAAACTTGTTGCGCTTTGACATGGGCTGCTCGCCGGCTGAGACAGTATATGCTGACTCACACTACTCTATTGATATCAAAGATGGATCCAATCAAGTATATCTTCGAGAAGCCTGCCTTGTCCGGAAGAATAGCAAGATGGAAGATGATCTTGATTGAGTATGACATCCAATATATGACCCAAAAGGCAATTAAGGGAAGTGTGTTGGCAGATCATATGGCACATCAGGCAGTGGAAGATTTCCAGTCTATGAACTTTGAATTCCCGGATGAGAATATCATGATAGTGACTGACTGTGAGACACTTGGACCGGATGAAGGACCTGAGGAAGGATCCCGATGGTCTATGTACTTTAATGGAGCTTCAAACTCTTTGGGTAATATCATTGGCGTCGTGATCATATCTCCTGAAGGCTCTCATACTCCATTCACCGCCCGACGATGTTTCAACTGCACCAACAATATGGCAGAGTATGAAGCGTGCATCATGGGTCTTCGAGCGGCAATTGACCTAAGGATTAAGTTCTTAAGTGTTTTAGGAGATTCCGCTCTCGTGATCAGTCAGATCAAAGGCGAGTGGGATACGAAAAACCCTAATCTTATTCCTTACAAGGAGTATGTGTTGACGTTGCTTCCGCACTTCGAGGATATAACCTTTGAACACTTCCCTGGAGAGAGAATCAGTTAGCGGACGCGCTAGCTACGATGTCTTCTATGTTCAAGGTCAGATGGGACAATGAAGCTCCCCAGATTACCATTGAGAGGTTGGATGAACCCGCACATTGCTGTGACATTGAGACTGAAGAGGTGACAGATAAACCCTGGTTCCATGAGGTGAAGAGGTATCTTGAGGCTTAGGAGTACCTCGAGGGTGCATTTGTTAATGATAAGAAGTTTTTGAGAAGATTCGCGACAAAGTTCTTCATCATTAATGGCATTCTTTACAAGCGTAACCATGATTCAACCTTACTACGTTGTGTAGATAAGGACGAAGCAGAAAGGATCATGGTAGAGTTACATGAAGGTACTTTCGGAACTCATTCCAGTGGACACACTATGGAAAAAAAGATCCTACGGGCAGGATATTATTGGTCCACCATGGAAGCCGACTGTTATCAGCATTCTCGGACCTGTCACAAATGCCAAGTCTATGCTGATAAGGTGCATATACCTCCAGTACCTCTGAACGTCTTAACAGCTTCGTGGCCTTTTGCAATGTGGGGTATCGACATGATTGGTGAGATCAGACCTACAGCATCTAACGGGCATTGTTTCATCCTGGTAGCTATTGATTACTTTACGAAGTGGGTTGAAGCAGCTTGCTTTGCTACTGTAACCAAGAACATCGTGGCTCGGTTCATTCGGCACAATTTGATTTGTCGATATGGTGTACCATAGAAGATTATTACGGACAATGGTACCAATCTCAACAACAAGATGATCACCGAGCTCTGCAAGCAGTTCAAGATACAACATTACAACTCTTCTCCCTACCGGCCGAAGATGAATGGGGCTGTAGAAGCGGCTAATAAGAACATTAAGAAGATTGTGCAGAAGATGACGGTGACGTACAAAGACTGGCACGAGATGTTACCATTTGCTCTTCATGGGTACCGTACCTCAGCACGGACGTCAAGAGGGGAAACACCCTATTCCTTGGTTTATGGCATGGAGGCCGTCTTTCCCATTGAAGTTCAGATACCCTCTCTTCGGATTATGAAGGATGCATGTTTGAGCGAAGATGACTGGATTCAGACTTGGCTTGATCAGCTGAACTTAACCGACGAAAGGAGACTTACTGCTATTTGTCATGGTCAGACGTATCAAAAGCGGATGATCAAGGCATTTAACAAGAAAGTTAGACGACAAGAGTATCAAGTTAGGGATCTGGTGATCAAGCGCATTATCTTACCTCAAGGTGATCCCAGGGGAAAATGGACCCCTACTTATGAAGGGCCATTTATGGTTAAGAACATTTTCTCAGGAGGATCTATGATTCTAACCACCATGGATGGTGACGACCTTCCTCACCCCGTCAATGCAGATATAGTGAAAAGATACTACGCATAATCAAAGACCCGCTAGGTTGACTGGCCTAGGAAAAAATAAGGGCTTCCCGGCGAACCAAAAGGGTTCGGGCAAAAATAAGGGATGAAAATGAAAAAACTGTACACCCGGCAAGTCGAAAACCTGAAAAGGAGGCTTGGGCAAAAATGGGTATCCCGGTGGACTGAAAACCCGAAATGGCGGTCCAGGAAAAAATTAGAGATCAAAGCGTAACACTATGCCTCATTGGATCACCTTGCGACCAGACTTCGGTATCAACTATAAAGCTCAAACGACACCAAACAATATGATCTACCTTCAACCAAGTAGCGAAGTGATGAGATACTCGAGGACATAAAGGCAATAGCAGAGTTGGAACCCAGTGGGATTGTTCACATAACTGTTTTTCTTTGTTTTTCACAAATTGTGTAAATTCTATTTGTTCGGCAGCGTTCTCTTACTAGGACGTCATCCTCTTGTACAAAAATGCCTATTTACAATCTAACTTCAAAAATCAATACAATTCATTTTCACGAATAAATTTCAAACTGTTTTCCTTTTTCTGTTTTGTTTTGCAAAGAACGTCATATGTTCAGTTTTGATATATGCATTTAACATTAATTGCTGCTCATAAATATTTATATGCGAAACAAAAGATGATTACTTGTAATATCAGAAACAGGGGCAAACGAAAAACGTCCAAACCGTACAGTTGCTCTGTCCACCAGGTATAGGGATAGACCTAGCTGAAGGAAACGATTGAAAGAACATTCATTCCCCGCGGAGTAAGAGAAAGACAGTGGTGTTAGCTCTCCCCAGCTGAGACTTGCAACTGTAACTGAATTGATAATATTCTCCCCAAGCAGAATTTATCTACCATCAGCACTAAGAAGTCTTGTCATCCCCAGCGGAGTATATAAAATATATATATCCTCAGTGGAGTTTGAAAATTTTTTATCCCCAGTAAAGCCGCAACTGGAAAATCATCCCCAGCGGAGTTCTTTCCTTTCACTAACAAGGATTCAATCCCCAACAGGTTTCATTATCACCAACAACGATAATTTATCCCTAGCTGAATTTATCAACGGAATCCTCTGGCAGAGCATCTCTTCCCCACAAAGTCATTCTCTCGTCAGTTTATTCCCCAGCGAAATTATCCTCTCCTGCAGGTTTATTCTCACGAACATCTTTATCCACTATCTCCGGCAGAAACAAAGAATTCAATTCTTTTCTCCAACAGCAATCCGGGGTTTATTTTCCCCAGCTAAAACATCACATTTTCATACATCATGACATGCATACGCATCATACAACACAATCTCATTTATGTTGAGAACATCATTGCTTGATATATATCAAGCATTACATACAAATAACCTTTATCTTTCAAGAAGGATACGGTTAAATTCTCACAAAGTTCAAGCTATGAAGCTTCTCCCACGGCCGAATTACGGACAAGCTCCTAAATTCGACAGATATTTCGATAGTTGAATTACGGAAAGGCTCCTAAATCTCAGCGAAGTCATCGAATTACAGACGAGTTCCTAAATCTCGACAGATATTTTCCCAGTGGAATTACGGATAAGTTCCTAAATCTCCGCAGAGTTGTTGAATTACGGATAGGCTCATAAATCTCAGCAAAACAGTCGAATTACGGACGAGGTCCTAAATCTCGACAGATATTTCCTCAGTTGAATTACGGACAGACTCCTAAATCTCAGCAGAGTTGTTGAATTACGGACGAGCTCCTAAATCTCGACAAATATTTCCTCAATTGAATTACGGACAGGCTCCTAAATCTCAGCAGAGTTGTTGAATTACGGATGAGTTCCTAAATCTCGACAGATATGTTCCTCGGTTGAATTATGGACAAGTTCCTAAATCTCAGCAGAGACGTTTTCTCAGTTGAATTATAGACGAGTTCCTAAATCTCAACAGATGGTTGTTAGTTGAATTACGGACAAGCTCCTAAATCTCGACAAAAATTAGTTGAATTACGGACAAGCTCCTAAATCTCGACAAAATCAGTTGAATTACGGACAAGCTCCTAAATCTCGACAAAATCAGTTGAATTACGGACAAGCTCCTAAATCTCGACAAAATCAGTTGAATTACGGACAAGCTCCTAAATCTCGACAAAAATTAGTTGAATTACGGACAAGCTCCTAAATCTCGGCAAAGTAGTTGAATTACGGACAGGCTCCTAAATCTCAGCAAAAATTGTGCCCTCAGCTGAGTACGGACGATCGAAGTTCCTAAATATCAACAGAGATGACTCACCAGCAGAATGATGAACGACGAAGCTCCTAAATTTCTATCTCTTTCCCTGAAGAATCAGACTTCCCCAGCGGAATCTTCCTCAACAACAGGTATACAAGCTCTCGCTAAGGAATCTCTTAGGCGATCTACACTCTTCCAAATGGCATTTATAAGCCCACTCCCTACATCACAAGACAATTATCATTTCATGTGAGTGCAAATTTCTGCGCACTCTAGTGTTCAATCCACTTCCACCTTCAGATTACGAAAGGCACGAAAGCCAATCTACATCCTCAGGTTTAAGAAGATTGAACAGGGGCAGCTGTTGTACCCCAAAATTTGCCATCCCATTTTCTCAAAACATTGCAAGAAAGATCTCCAAATTGCTCAAAGTAGTCCAAGGGTTGGCCAAACAAGCTCTCTCCTAAGGCAGTCTACTCAAATTAGGGTTTCATGTTGCATCAGGATCCTTAAGTCCAAGTGACCCCAAGTTCTCACCAATGTCCTAATATGTTCTCAAGATCATCCATGTCAAGTTTCAAGCCTTGTATAGGAATTTTGCTCAGTCAATTGCTCAAAGGTCCAAAAGTCGACTCTACTAGGGCAAAAGTCAACTGTGACCCACATACAGTCAAACTTCAAGATTTTTTGTCAACATTCTCATTTTTAAGTATATTTCATTATTTGATCAAGGGTTGATCATGATTCATCAAGGATTGCTCAAGATTCATCAAGATTCAAAAGTTGCTAAATTAGGGTTTTGTAGGAAAAGTCAACTCAACTTTGACCAAGCATAACTTTCTCATACTTTATGAGAAATGACCCATCCAAAGCTCATTTTTAAGAGGATGAAATTTCCTACAATCTATATTCATACCCCAAGATCAAAACATACACTCACAAGAAGTTATGAATTTGGACATTATAGGTCATTTTGAAAAGTCAACAAAAACACATGTTTTTGTCAAAGCTTATAACTTGAGCATGGAATATCAAAATGATATGAGACCAAAAGGGTTAATTAGAGGACATCTCAAACTTTCTAAAAAGCCAAAGAACACCACCAAAAGTTTAAAATTGAAGAAGTTATGCATTGTTGAAGTTGGGCATTTTTTCAAAATTGCCAAAAGTCAACTATCCCCAAAACATCAAATTTTTCCAAATGGGCCCATTCTTTTTCACTTGTTTTAAGTTTGCATTATTTCCCACGTTCTCTAGCCTTGGCCATGTGTCCATATCATATTTTTATTATTTAATTTTATTTTTATTTGAATTAATTCATTTTAAACCAAATTAAATCAAATAAAATCAAAAATATTGATAACCAAAGATCTTTTGATGATTTTAGGTTTCAATGGACAGCTTGCACCACATCAAAGTCGTACCAAGGCATAAGTGTACAAAAAGATATGATTTGGATCAAATTTGGAAGGTGGTTAAAGGAGGATCAAATCAAATATTCAATCATCAATGGAGGAAGATTTGGATAAAACTTGTAACCTTAATACATTGTGCATTACATAAGGGTCATGTGCAGACCAAAAGGGATATTGGAGATCAATTGGAGGGCAAGAACCAAGTTTGCAAAAACACTAAAAAAGTGGGAGATAGAAATCAAGGCTAGAGGCATTTTCAAGACATGGTGTTGGTCTCAATCTCTTCCTTGCCATCTCCACAAGCGAAACCAATGAAAATCACGCATTTCCAGACCCTCCCAAGCCCTGTAATTCTTCCACGAAGCTGCCCTATTCTTGAATTCGATTTATACAATTCTTGTATCTATAATGAAAAACAATTGCATATTCTGAATCACCATGAAATTTGCTAGTTTTCTGCAATAACTAATTTCATTCTTATGCTTTATATCGTGGATCACCATTGTAGGGTTTTTCTAGGTTTTTTTAGGGCTTTTTGTTACAGGAATAATTGGCTTGCGTGAAGGGTACCATCTTGTTCAGGGGAACAAGACGAGCTCAACCGTGGCGCTACCTTCCATTTATATGGCCTAGGGAAGATTTTAGAATTAAGCTACGCTTTTCGCTGCAGATAAAAATCCGCAGGTAAAAGTTGCAGGATTTAGAGGACAAGGATGATGAGTTGTCGTCCATTCATTCGTCCGTTCATATATTTGCGCGCTTTTTTATTTATTTCTGGACATATACTTTGTTTTTATATATTATATTTTGTTTGTATTATAATAACAAAAACAACAACGCAGCCCAGTGGTGGACACCTCAGCGCATAAGGACCCAAAGGCTGGAGGTCAGGGGTTCGATCCCTGCCTCCAGCAATTTGCATTTTCATATTTGTTTTCATGAAATCATGTGCATATTCAAGCTGGAGGTTCACCATGGACATTCACCATCAGAGCGCCAGATGGCCAAATGGCCAGATCTGGTGGTCAGCATCAAAGGTCTACCAAAAGGCAGGTGAACACGTGTGTACAGGATCACAAAAAGTCCCAATGGATCAGCTTCAAATGGGCCAACCAATTGCTTTTGACACCTCCATATAATCAGGCCCAATTTCTCATTCTCTTATACTTTGTTTATTTAATTTAATTATTTTATTTTGTTTTAATTAATTTCTAACCAATAAACAGATTTTCTTTTTATCAAAAATATCATAAAAGTACTTTTTATCCAATTAAAATTCCGACTTTTTTTATTAATAAATACTAATTAATTAATTAGGATGTTAATTAGGTAACTTTAATTTGTTTTTGCAAATATTCAAAATTAATTAGAAATCATTAGGTTTTAACATAATTTAATTATATTATTTTCTTTCTTAAAATAAAAACTCCAAAAATATGTCATTAATTATATTTCATTAATTAATTTATTTAATATTTAATTTAGTATTTAATTTAGGATTTAATTTCTTTTCTTAAATAAAAACAACAAAAAAGCATTTTCTTTTAAAAGGGTCAAAACCCTAATTCGCATTCGATTTAATTTCCCTCGCGCTTTATTTTTCTTTATCCAATTGATGTATCTGCTCATGGCTTGTAATAGTTTTAAATAGAACATTTATTTAATTTACCGCTTTATTTTTACTTTCAAAGGGTTGCTTTTGGCGATGTAAATACCCGACGCCTTGTAATAATTTAGTTTAAATTCCGCATTTTAATTCTGCAAATTATACAACTGCTAGATGTTTGGTAATAGGGCTTGCATGACAAGAATGAATGTTTAATCTTAAAATGGTTAGATCACCCTAAACATGTGCAAAGAAGAAAATAACTGAAATTAACAAACTCGCACATGCGCACTCCTAGGGTATACCCCACTTGGTTGCCTTCGTAAACGGTCATTAAGTATAGGTTGTTTTAGAGGCCGCCCTCTTGTCTAAAAGATCATAGTTGCCTCGAAATGGTTGCCTCGGATATTGTTGCCTCAAACAAATGATCTAAGACATTAGGGTTACCGCTAAGGTGTCCTAACATTGCTTTAGTGACCGTACGTCCCTTTTGAATTGACCCTCAAACTCCAACAACTGTGCTACCTACTCACTAATAGTAGGATAGCATTGTCTGAAGGAAATTGGTATAGAACGATTCCTTTTTCGAGTAGGTAGATTAGTTCTTAGATACTTGCTCATCCAAAATAAAACTTTTTTTCCACACTTACACTCCTTTTACAAACAAGTTTTAAAAAATACACTTCATTACACTCTTGAAGACAGAAGCAAGAGTTAAATCGAAGTTAAAACAAAAACTTTTCAAAACCCACAAGCACAAAGAATTTTTTTTTGAAAATGATGAGAAAGTACCTAAGAGCCCGTAGATAACTACAGATAGAAAGGGTGCTAATACCTTCCCTTTCTATAATCTACCCCCCGTACTCAGAAATAATCTCGAAAAAGGAATTTTTCTGTGCTTTTTTCCTTTCCTTGTTGGATAAAATAAAATTCGGTGGCGACTCTTGCTTACCGCGACATTTTGCGAACAAAAAACGCAAAACACGAACCAACATTCCAAAAACAGTCAGTTCTTCCCACCGTATCACAATAGGTTTCTTGAAAATGTAAGCAGTAAGAAAAAGAAAAATTATTCATGATTATATGCATTAATGACACCTGATTTTAGGGGATTTAGAAAGATACTGAACAATTACCGCTTACAAGTGTCTCAATGCATCCAATCAGCGCCTTGATACTTTCAGAAATTGAACGCGTGTTCAGCTTCAGAAAGTAGTAAGTGAGAGGATGACAAGTGTTTGATGTTGTGAACTGCACACTTTTATCTTTGAAATGAAACGTTCAGATCTTCCTGGATAGATTCTGATGCAATTTGTACTTCTAAACTTCTGAAGACAGGTTGATCAGTTGTTCACAGAGAATAACAAAGTTCTGAAGGTTAAGATATGTAAATAAAACATTTTATTCTGGGCATAGCTTCATGCTGAGATGTTTCAGAATGAAGTTAAACCTATCTTCAGAAAGAGGTTTTGTAAAGACATCAACCCGTTGATGGTTCGTGTTAATAAATTTTAAGGTTAAAATTCCTTTCTGAATATAGTCCCTAATAAAATGATGTTTTATTTCTATATTCTTAGCCCTAGAATGTAAAATAGGATTCTTACTGAGACATATAGCAGAAGTGTTGTCATAGAGGATGGGAATGTTTCTCTCAAATATGTTGAAGTCTTCAAGTTGACTTTTCATCCAGAGCATTTGCATGCTACATCCAGCAGCTGCTATGTATTCAGCTTCTGCTTTTGATAGTGCTATTATGAATTGTCTCTTGCTGGTCTATGAGATCAGATTTTCTCCCAGAAACTGGCAGCTTCCAAAAGTGCTTTTACGTTCTACTCTGTCTCCAGCAAAGTCAACGTCACAGTATCCTACTAAGCTGTAATCATTTGATTTTCTATAAAATCAAACCCAGATTAGTAGTACCTTTCAGATACTTGAAAATTCGCTTAATTGCTGTTAAGTGAGATTCTCTAGGATCTGATTGGAATCTAGCACATAAGCAAACACTAAATAAAATGTCAGGCCTTGAAGCCGTCAAATAGAGGAGAGAACCAATCATACCTCTGTAGACCTTCTGTTCTACCTTTTTACTTACCTCTTCCTTTTCCAGAATGCACGTGGGGTGCATTGGAATCTTTAAGGGCTTACATTATGATAGATCAAATTTCTTCAGAAGTTCTCTGACATATTTTCTCTGATAAATGTAAGTTCCTTCTGGAGTTTGGTTTATCTGAATGCCCAGAAAGAAATTGAGTTCCCCCATCAAGCTCATCTCAAACTCTTCCTGCATACATTTAGTAAACTCTCTTCCCAGAGAGACTTTAGTAGACCCAAAGATGATGTCATCAACATAAATCTGACATACTAAAATGTCATTCTTAACTGTCTTACAGAATAAGGTTGTGTCCACTTTCCCTCTGGTGAATTCCTTTTCTAACAGGAAGTTACTTAGTCTTTCATACCAAGATCTGGGAGCTTGTTTCAGACCATAGAGTGACTTCTTTAGTTTGAAAACATATTCTGGGTGTTTGGAATTCTCAAACCCAGGGGGTTGGTACACGTATACCTCTTCTTCTATATAGACATTTAAGAATGCACTTTTGACATCCATCTGATACAGAGTGATGCCATTGTTTACAGCAAATGATATTAAAAGTCTGATAGATTATAACATGGCGACTGGAGTAAAGGTTTCTGTATAGTCTATCCCCTCTTGGTGACTATAACCTTGTGCTACCAATCATGCTTTGTTTCTAATGACTTCTCCTTGCTCGTTCAGTTTGTTTCTGAACATTAACTTTGTTCCAATGACATTGAATCCTTTTGGTTTGGGAACCAGATCCCATACATCATTTTTGGTGAACTGATTCAATTCCTCCTGCATTGCCAGAATCCAGTCATTGTCCAGAAGCGCTTCATTAATTGTCGTTGGTTCAATCAGAGAGACCAGTCCCATGAGGGATTCTTCAGAGTTTCTGAATGTTGATCTTGTTCTTATTGGATCATCCTTCTTTCCCAGTATTTTATCTTCTGGGTGAGCTATGCTGCTTCTGGGTAGTATTTTCTGAATTTTATCAACTAAAGGTGCTAGTTTGCTTACAGTAGCTCTTTCTAATGATGTGGGAGTGTCTCTGTTGAGAACTTCTGATGAGTTGTCTTCAGTACCTATGAGCTCAACTTCCATACCTGCAAGGAATTCATTCTGCTTTAACTCTTGAGAGTCAAGCTTATCATCAAACCTAACATTGATTGACTCTTCAACAATCTGTGTTTCTGTATTGTATACTCTATACCCTCTTGAGCGTTCAGAGTATCCTAACATAATACACTTTTGTGCTTTAGAGTCAAACTTGTTCAAATAATTTTTTGTATTCAGAATAAAGCAAGTGCATCCAAATGGATGAAAATAAGAAATGTTGGGCTTTTTGTTCTTCCATAATTCATATGGAGTCTTTTCTAGAATAGGTCTTATGGAGACTCTATTCTGAATGTAACACGCTGTGTTGATTGCCTCTGCCCAGAAGATCTTAGCAATGTCAATCTCATTGATCATGGTTCTGGCCATTTCTTGCAATGTTCTGTTCTTTCGTTCTACAACTCCATTTTGTTAGGGAGTTTTAGGACAAGAGAAGTCATGCAAGATGCCTTTTTCATTAAAAAATAATTCAAAATTTTTATTTTCAAATTCCCCACCATGATCACTTTTGACTTTGACAATTCTAAGATCCTTTTCATTCTGAACTTGGTTGTAGAAGGTAACAAACACAGAGTGTGACTCGTCCTTGTGTCTTAAGAACTTTACCCATGTACATCTACTATAGTAATCTACGATTACTAACCCATACTTCTTGCCACTGACAGACGCAGTTTTTCTGTTCCAAATAAGTCAATGTGAAGAAGTTCTAATCGCCTAGAGGTGGAAACAACATTTTTGGATTTGAAAGCAAGTTTTGCAAATTTTCCTTTCTGACATGCTTCACACAGAGCATCTGAGTTGAACTTCAAGTTTGGAAGTCCTCTGACCAGATTGAGTTTGTTAATCTGAGATATTCTTCTCATACTAACATGCCCCAATCTTCTGTGCCAGACCCATTGCTCGTTGTTAACAGAAAGTAGGCATTTTACATTCTGACTCTTTAGTTCAGAAAGTTTTATTTTATAAATGTTGTTTTTCCTCTTTCCATTAAAAAGGATAGTCCCATCTTTCTAACTAACAGCTTTGCATGAATTTTGATTAAAGATTATATCATAACCGCTATCACTTAATTGACTTATGGATAACAGGTTATGCATGAATCCATCAACTAATAATACATTATTTATAGAGGGAAGATTTCCATTACCTACTGTTCCAGAGCCAATGATCTTTCCTCTTTGGTTGCCTCCAAATCCCACGTAGCCTCCAGGCTTAAGTTCCAGGCTTTGGAACATATGCCTTTTTCCCGTCATGTGTCGAGAGCAGCCAGAGTCCAGGTACCATGACTGGTGTTTTAGCCTTGCTGCTAAAGATATCTGCTACATATATAATTTTATCCTTAGGTACCCATATCTTCTTGGGTCCTGGTTTGTTAGTTTTACCAAAATTCTGATTGAATTTTCGTTTGACAGAATAATCACTACTTGTGTATTTTATGTCGTGTGTGTGCCCATATATAAAATGTGAATTGAGTGGTGTGCGTTTTATGACTAAGTCCATGGTCTGTTTAGGTGTAGATACCTTACCTTGATATCCTATCCCTTTTCTGCCATTTATGCTAACTCCATAGATCATTGAAGCCATCTTGCTTCTATCTATGTTTCTAGCTAGAAACTTCTGAAAGTTGTTATCATACTCTTTGATGATCTCATCAGCATTAATGGGAGTCTCTAAGATTGTTTCCTTCTTAGAATTTTGCAAATCATTTTCTAATTTTGAAATTTTTTCTTTTAACTCAGAATTCTCTAATCTGAGACTCTCAGACTTTTCAGAGTCATAGGCAAGATTCCTTTTTAGGTTCTTAACTTTGACTTTGATATGCTGATACCTTTCTATAATTTCATTTAGACTTTCTGCAAGTTCAACCTTAGAAAGTTGATGTTAAAGCCAGGGAATACCTCTTCAGTGTCTGATTCTGAGTCTGAACCAGAAGCTTCACTTTCTTCTGACACGTTTGCCATGAGAGCTATGTTTGCTCTTTCATCATCTGACTTTGAGTCAGCTTCAGAGGTGTCTGAATCATCCCATGTTGCCATGAGGCTTTTCTTCTTTTCCTTGAAGGACTTCTTTTTGGGCTTCTCCTTCTGAAGCCTTGGGTAGTCAGTTTTGTAGTGCCCTTGCTCGTTACACTCATAACAAATGATGTCCTTGTTATTTGGATTTCTGTATCCTGAAGAACCTTCAGATATTCTGTGTTCAGAGGAAGACTCAGACTTTCTGTATCTGGAGGAGGATTCATTATGATACTCTGATCTTTTAGAATTTCTGAATTTCCTTAGTCTCTGCTTCTATAGTTGGTTCACCCTTCTGGAGAGGAGAGACAGCTCATCTTCTTCTGATGAGTATCCATCAGAAGTTTCTTCCACAGCCTGCAAAACCTTATAGTCATATTTTCTGTTAGATTTTAAAGCTAGTGGCTTACCTTGCTTTTAAGGATCATCTTCTTCTAGCTCTATCTCGTGACTTCTGAGGGAGCTGACAAGTTCCTCCAAAGATATTTTATTGAGATCTTTGGCTAGCTTAAGTGTTGTGACCATTGGCCTCCATTGCTTGGGTAAGCTTCTGTTGATCTTCTTAACGTGATCAGCAGTAGAATACCCTTTGTCAAGAACCTTCAGTCCAGCAACAAGGATTTGGAATCTTGAAAACATAGCTTCTATGGATTCACTATCTTCCATCTTGAATGCCTCATACTTCTGAATGAGCGCAAGGGTCTTGGTTTCTTTGACTTGAACGTTGCCTTCATGCGTCATTCTCAGAGAGTTAAACATGTTCTTGGCAGTCTCTCTGTTTGAGATTTTCTCATATTCTGAGTATGAGATAGCGTTGAGTAGTATTGTTCTGGCCTTATGGTGATTTCTGAAGTCACGTTTCTGCTGGCCAGACATCATTTTTTGTCTATCTTCTGACCTCTTCCATCCACTAGATGTGTGTATCCATCAGTTACCATATCCCATAAATCAGCATCATGGGCCAGAAAGAAACTCTCAATTCTATTTTTCCAGTAGTCAATGTTTTCTCCATCAAAGACTGGAGGTTTTCCACTGAATCTGTCCTGGTCTTCATGGTAGTCATTGCTGATGTTTTGGCTTGGTCCCACCATAGTGTTTTTCTGCAGCTTGGATCTTGTATTGACACGGTTAAGTGTTTAAGCTCAGAACCAGGTGCTCTGATGTCAATTGAAGAAGTTAAAAATACAAGAGGGGGGGGGGGTGAATTGAAAACCTGAAATCAAAAACGAAATGACACAGTATTTTTATCCTGGTTCGTTTGATCTCAAACTACTCCAGTCCACCCGTCAAGGTGATTTCACCTCTCTCCAACGAGGTCTTAATCCACTAATCTCAAGAGGATTACAATCACTACTTTAACAACTGTTAAAGTCTTCTTGAGTACAACCACAATCCGGTTAATCTCAAGGAACACTATTTTAAAACAAAGATACAAGAATGTGTGTTGTTGTTTTTCATTACAAAAACTGTTATCACAACTGTGATAATTTACACAAAATTAGAGCTTGGAAAGATGATGAATAATGCTTGCAGCTTTTTGAATTCTCGTGAATAGTCTTGGCAAAATTGTTTACGATTTGAACACTGAGCTTGTTTATATAGGCAATGGATTTACGTTGATCATCAAGCGTGTTAAATGACATTAACTCAGTTTCCATTTGGAGAAAATCCTGTCTGAAAGAAACCGTTGTAATTGATGTTGTATTGAATGATTAGTAACACTTCATAATCTTTCATCCTTGCTTACTGCTGATGCTTCAGCATATTGATGACTTGGATTATTATGCTCTTGTTCAGAATCAGAGTTTACTTCTCTTAAGCGCAGGTTCTGGCCATCAATCTTCAACGCATGTTCTGATTGCTTCAGCGTGTAACTCTTATGGCTTAACTTCTGATGCTGCTTTGGTAAGAACTTCTGCATACACAATAACATAATTTTTAAGGTGCATATTTGTTCTTTGTATTTGTTATCATCAAAACTCTAACTAAGGGTTGTAGAATTAAACTATGTTCTAACACAAATCTATAGACTATAAATAATAGACTCACCTCTTTCAATCGGGATTCTTCAATCTTTGGAAGAATCACAAAAAAGAAGCTCTCATAAAATTCTTCTCTCTCTCTGAAATAACCATATCATACATCTTCTTCCATCTTCATCAACCTGTGATTCATCATCTTCTCATTGCACTTCAACTTTCAACGAATTGCAGCAACTCCTCTCTTCCATCAACAACATCGATTCTGCATCGCATCAACAACATCAATTCCACATCATCATCATCATCTTTATTATCATTGGAACGTCAGAATGTTCACTGCAACAACATAAACGTATCAGTTCTTCATTGCACATCAATCTTATTTCTCTGATTCAGACGCAACATCATCGTCAACGCAACTTCAACATAACAACGCACAAAAACGACAAAGAGAAGAAGTTGCGGAAAATAGAAATCGCAAACCTGGGGCATTGAAGCGTCTTCCTTTTTATCTTTTACTTAGAGCCCTCAGAGATTCTCCGAGAGGTAAGTTTTTGAATCCTTTTTCTGTTGCACCATTGCCATGGCATGTTTTGTATATCTCTGAGTTGTAGGTCTAACGCGAAATGGAGAAGAGAGATGAAGTAAGATTAAGATAGGATAACATTGAGTCAACGATGCAGGTGAGGCGAGGGAGATGAGGGGGAATATTGAGATGATGAACAATGATATATATGGACGATTGAAGGAAGAGAAGATGCACCACGCCATTGATTCATGTCGGAGAAGAAGAAAGCAGCTGCGACACTTTGAGAGATGAAAGGTTCTGAGTTTGGAATGATTTCAATGGACACTTTTATTAGCCCTAATTCCCTTCTCAAATTTCATCGTTCCCTTTAAATTTTCATTTATTTTGTTTAGTCATTTTTTTATAATAAAAAATAATAGTAACTGATTAAAGTATTGTTGGATTGTTCATGGGATCTAGACCAAAATAATACATACATAGGCCCGTTTTTGTTTAATCCCAAGGCCTCCCACCATTTTTTTGGTATAACTATTGGCTGAAGAACCAAAAGGAGCTCTTGGACCTATTCTTACGGGTTTAGCGCCCTAGTTCTAGCCACACCCCTGAATCCAATTCACACCCCTCTGGTCTTTTTTCTTAACATTTTTCCTTTCAATTTTATGAAGAATGGAAACACACAAGAAGGGGGTTCGAATTGGGCTTTTCAAAAATAAGACAATATGACACGTTGGTTATCCTGGTTCGTTTGAACTTAAACTACTCCAGTCCACCCGCCAAGGTGACTTCGCCTCTCTCAAACGAGGTATTAATCCACTAATCAAAACTTTATTACACAGACACAATGACTACCGTCAATGTCTTCTTGAGTCTAAACCACAACTCAGTTTTCTCAAGGTATTAAAAAATAAATCAATTAAGAATGTGTACAATGATGTTTCTAAACAAAAATATATCACAACAGTGATGTATACACAAGTTTAAAGCACAAGATAGGACTGGTAAAAATATTTATTTTTGAGTGCACATTAGTGTTTTGTTTGATTTCTTCTTTATAGTCTTCTTTTTATAGGTGAGGCATAAGGGACATGAGAAGATGTTTTTGGAAGGTCGATAGAGAGTTGTTAATTCAATTTCAAAATATATAGATCTTGTCTTGGTCCAGCCATTACTTTTTGATTTGTAATGAATGATTTATACTGTATCATAACTTTTCTTCCTTGGGATCTGTGATCGGTGGATCTGGAACTGACTGTTTAACGCTGGTTCGCGAAATGTCGCGGAAGCAAGAGTCGCCACCGTCTTTTATTTTCTCCAAATGGAAAGGACAAAAGCACAGAAAAATTCCTTAAAGAGATCGCTCTCGGTTCGGGAGGTAGATTATAGAAAGGGAAGGTGTTAGCACCCTTTATATCCATGGTTATCCATGGGCTCTTAGATACTTGCTCAATGTGTTTTCAAAAATGTTTGCTTGCTTTTCAATGTGGGTTTTAAAAAGTTTCTTTGAAAAATTTCAGATCGACTCGTGCGTCAGAGTGTTTGAAAAATTTGCTTTGAAAGCTTTTGAAAAGTGTTGGTGTGAAAAGAATTTTTGTTTGAAATTAGAGCAAGTATCCTTGAGAACCTACCTACCCTAAGGAATTCGTCTGTGTAAATGTCCTTTAAAGTAATGCCATCCCACCATTGAGAGGTAGGTAGCACCACCATTGGAGGTGTTCGGGTCAATTCGAGGTTCGGGACATGGTGATCACCAGAGCAATGGGAAGACACCTTAGAAGCTACCCTCATGCCAGGTTCCCGGATCATGAGGACTTACTAAGACGTCCTCTACTCGACGATCACCTTTCGAGGCAAGGCAACAGTGAGGCGTACCCTAGGGGTGGTGTGTGCGATTCGTGTGTCGTTTTCATTGGTATTTGTCTTGTCATGTTAAAGTGATCTACGCTTGATTTTATTATGGCCATTCATTCTTGCATGCTTTGTTTAACAGTTAATATTTGCGGGAAAGGTAAATCTAAAGCTATTACAAATGGCGCGGGTCCACATCGCCGAAATTAAACCGGACCCGATTTGACGGAAAGTAAATAAAGCAAAAGAAATAAAAGTGCGAAAAGTAAATGTTACAACGCTTTGGGAGAAGTACATAATTATTTAAGCAATAAAATAAATACGCAAATTAAACAATTAAAAATATGGGCGTTGGACCCTTTTGCAAAAATTAAAATTAATGAATTAAAATTAAAATTAAAAGAAAATGTTTTATGTATTTTTGTGTTTTTTGTGTTTTTTAGATTTAATAGAAAAAAGAGAATTAAAATGAAAATTGGATGCAAACCCTAATTCTAATGGCTTTTATGTTCATTATGAAAATATTAAATTAAAACCTAAATTAAACCTAATTTTTTTGTACAATTTAATTATGAAAATAAATAATTAAATTATATTATGGTAAAAAAGGAAAAAAAGGATAGAAAATGTCAATTAAACCTAATTCTATATTTTTTAGATTTATTAAAAAAAGAATTAAAATTGCAAAAACCCTAATTATACTAAATTCAATTATATATAATTTATTTATGAAAATAATTAAAATAAAAAATTTTTATTACATTTTTTGTCTTTTCTGATTTTCATGATGTTTTTCATATTTTGTAAAAATAATAATTAATTAAATTAAGATAATAAAGTAAATAAAATAATAAAGATAAAATGTAAAAATATGGAGAAGGCAAACCAGGGGGGGTGGAAGTCCCCAAATAGGAGGTCAAATTATGAGGAATCTGGCCCAACAAGCAGTGGTTCGTTTGACTTTTTGAATCGTATGCTGAAGCGTGGACTAGGGTACAGCGTGCTCCTTAGATCTGTGCCTTTGGTTTGGCCATCAGGGACGCGTGGACGTTGGATAATGAAGATGCATGGTGTGCCTTATCATAAGCGCTGCACATGAATGGTTAATGAAAAATAACATGAGAAATATACAGACCTGGGACTCGAACCCAGGTCTTGGACGTTATTGCAATCACCAACTGCCAGCTGAGCCATGAAACGTATGTTAACATATTATAAAAAATAAATAATAAAAAGAAAAACAAACGCGTTAGTGGGTTTCTGGCGCGAATTTCAAACCGGCCTATCACGTTTTGACAACGAGGTTGTCTTCTTCGTTGTTTTTATTTTTTTCTGAAACAAGACTGTAAGGCAACGGTTTTGGATGCGTTTCAGAAGAGGTCCTTTGAGAAAATAGCGATTGGCCCCTCAACGCTCATAAATTGAGCGCGAGGGTTCCATCATCTTCGTCCTCATGCGCTGAGTTGAATGGCATTGGTCTGGAGTTCTAATTTTGCCTCATTACCAAAGCCCTAAATTGACAAACCTGTAAACCCTAGAAATCGCGCATGGTAAAATCTCATACACAGCACGATAATCAAATTAAACATAATGGTTAGCTTTAAAACATCACAAGGAACAAGAATCCATAATTAGAATGTCATGAGATTGCCTAGAATTGAAAATACGATTGTCACTTTTTCGCTGTACAGGGAGGGTTCTATATACCAATTCCTGGAGTTTAAGTTGATGTTTTGGATTGCAATGTGATCAGGAGGACTTGAGGAAGCTATTGGAAAAGCTTTTGTGCCTTGAATCGCCCTTTAGAGTGGTTTTCAGAATTGCTTTTTTGACAAAAAATTCCAAGTTTGTAAATGTATTTCCTGCGCAGCTTAGAGTGTCCTTTGATTAGGGTTCTCTTTGTGCTTATGTAATGAGGCTATTAGGTTAAGAAAATCAATCAAATCTCTTGTAATTCATTGTTTGAATATTTGATTTTTTTTTCATTATGTTTCATATCTTTTTCATATGCATTTGATTCAATTAGCATCCAATCAAGCCAAATCTTTCCATGTTGGGATGTGCACGAATTATTGAGCCTAAAATGTGTACAAAAAGATTGGTTAGGTCATGTTAGATATTTTTCACATATTTATATAATTTAAATGAATTAATATGAATAATAATTCAAATAAATAAATAAAAAATGAGAAAATGCTTCCCTTTGGGCCAAGTGGTCGTGCACATGCTTAGAATGATGAATCATGGAAGAAAAATGGGCCCATTAGCAATTTTAGGTCATTTGGATCAAAGTTGACTTTTCAAAATATCCAAAAATTTCCCAACTTCCACAAGGCATAACTTGCTCAATTTTTAAGCTTTTCTCATGTTCTTGGACATTTTGGTAAGGTCTTTGAGTCCTTTAACCAATGCCTTTGGTCCCATGTCATTTTGATTTACCAATCTCAAGTTATGGCCTTTGACTTAAAGTCCCTTTTTGTTGACTTTTGAAAATGACCTATAATGTTGAAATTGATAACTTTTTGTGAGAGCATTTCTTGGACTTGAAGTATGAAGATGAGTTGTAGGAAATGTCTTTCTCTTCAAAATGAGCTTTGGATGGAATTTTTCTGATAATCCATGTGAAAGTTATGCCCTGGTCAATTTCAGTTGACTTTTTCAGCTGTCCAAATATAGTAACTTTTGCATCTTTGATGATTTCTGAGCCAAATTTTGAGAATCATGATCAAGCATTGATCAAATGATGTTTGTCGCTTCAAAATGATATGTTGACCAAAAATTTGAACTTTTGACTGTCAAATGACCATTTTGCCCCTACAGTTGACTGTAGTGCAATCTAGGGTTTTGACTGTGCAATTTTGAGCTGAATGCCTTGAAACTTGATATGAGGATACTTGACCATATTTGTAAGCATATGAGACTTGATTGGGCCCTTGAAAACTTTATTTTCCTGATCAGAACACAAACCCTAGTTTTGACTGTATAGGAGACAGTTGGACTGCACAACCCTTGGGGAATTTTGTGACTTGGCTTGGCAATTTCTTGGAGAATATGGGAGGGCAAATTTTGGGGTACAACAGTTGCCCCTGTTCAATCTTCTTAGACCTGAGGATGCAGATTGGCTGACGTGCCTTTCGTAATCCGAGGGTAGAAGATGATTGGACACTAGAGTGCCCAGAAATTTGTGCTCACATAGTAGCAGTGATGGTGGAATGGGCTTATAGATGCCATTTGGAGATCGTTGGATAGGATGATGGGCTTATAGATGCCATCTGGATGTTGACCGCGTAGGAGATTCCTTGGCGAGAACCTGTATACCTGCAAAACAGAAAATGAGTACCTGACCCGCTGCAGGAGCTGATTTTTAGATGCTTGGTATAGATGTGTCCTGACTGGTTACAGGAGCTGAGTCTGGAGCTTCAAACAGCGATGAATGAACCAGGGATGGTTACTGCCTTAGCATGAATGGTAAGAGAACCTTGGGCGACTTTAACCTCAACAACGCTCGTTGAGAAAATCTTGGTGGGAAATACCATCTTCGCAGGATCGGAATGAGACCCATAGGCCATTTATAATCTGAAAGGGAATCACCTCACTCGTCGTCGGAGAGGGGAATCATAGGAAAAGGAATTGTCACCTCACACACTGTCGGAGAGGGAACCATAAGAGACTATCACCTCACACTCATCGTCGGAGAGGGAAACATCTGAAAAAGGACTTACCACCTCACACACCGTCGGAGAGGGAACCATAAGAGACTATCACCTCACACTCATCGTCGGAGAGGGAAACATCTGAAAAAGGAATTACCACCTCACGCACTTGTCGGAGAGGGGACCATAGGAGACTATCACCTCACACTCATCGTCGGAGAGGGAAACATCTGAAAAAGGAATTACCACCTCACGCACTTGTCGGAGAGGGGACCATAGAAGACTATCACCTCACACTCATCGTCGGAGAGGGAAACATCTGAAGAAGGAATTACCACCTCACGCACTTGTCGGAGAGGGGACCATGACTTCTGCTGAGTCTTTGTCAGAAAAATCTGTTGGGAGTCGATTTAGCTGGACTAGAGAAGGCCTTGAAATATGTTTTGAGAATTTAACTGCATCTTTCCTGAAAGGTAAAGGTCAGTCATATGCAATGCATGATATGGATCAAGCAATGATGTTCTCAACATAAATGAGATTTGTATGATATGATGCGTCTATGCATGCTATAATGATGTATGTGATGTTTTATGTATGTTTTCGTCTAGGAAAGTAGATCCTTGACGGGTGCCGGGAAGTCATATCCTGGGCTGACGTTGAAGAATAGGTATTGCTTCCGCTGGGGATGATAGTTGCAAGTATACCGGTAGGAGAAGATGACTCCGTTGCGGAATAAACTTGGAAGATTCTGCGGGGAGAAAAGATACTCTAGCGACCATGCTGGGAAGCAATACTCTGTGGGAAGAGGGATGCCTTGCTGAGTTGATAATAGTTTGCTGAGGATACCCTTGTGGTTGAAAGTGTTGATAGACTTCGCTGGGGATAGGAAGGAACTACGTTGACGACGACCTTTCCGTGGCTTTTGGCTGAGGATAACCCAGTTATATCCTGTTAAGGAAATAACTCTTTAAATCAAGCCGGACGATGCGTTCGTGCTCTGCGAGGGGGTAAGCTTCCAGAATTTACTGGGGATAAGCTTACTGCTTGGGGATATGAATTCCAACTTCCTTGGTGAACTGGATTGGACTCTCCTGGGGAGTTTTGAACTGTAACTTTGTAAGTTGAAAGAGGGAACCCATGTAGGGTTGTCTGTTGACGAGCTCGTGTAAAACCGTATCTGAAATGGAGAAAGACCCTGGGTAGGGTTACTTTGATGATGAGTTCGTGTAAACTTCGTTCTTGGAAAGGGAGAACCTGTGTAGGGTTTCTGGGTGACGAGTCCATGTAAAACAGCATCTTGAAGAGGGGGAACCGGTGTAGGGTTTCTTGGTGAGGTAAGTTCATGTAAAACTTCTTGATGAACCGGGGTGAGGTTATTTTGAACTAAATCCATGTAAGACTTCTGGAGGAACCGGGGTTAGGTTACCTTGGGGTAAATCCATGTGAGATTTCTTGACGAACCGGGGTAAGGTTGCTTCGGGATAAGTTCGAGTAAAAACTTCTTGATGAACCGGGGTTAGGTCATCTTGAGATAGGTCCATGTAAGACTTTAGGAGGAACCGGGGTTAGGTTATTTGGATAAGTTTGTGTAAAAACTTCTTGACGAACCGGGGTTAGGTCATCTTGAGATAGGTCCATGTAAGACTTCAGGAGGAACCGGGGTTAGGTTATTTGGATAAGTTTGTGTAAAAACTTCTTGATGAACCGGGGTTAGGTCATCTTGAGATAGGTCCATGTAAGACTTCAGGAGGAACCGGGGTTAGGTTATTTGGATAAGTTTGTGTAAAAACTTCTTGATGAACCGGGGTTAGGTCATCTTGAGATAGGTCCATGTAAGACTTCAGGAGGAACCGGGGTTAGGTTACCTTGGGATAAATCCATGTGAGATTTCTGGAGAAACCGGGGTTAGGTTACTTCGGGATAAGTTCGTGTAAAAACTTCTTCTAAAAATTGAAAAGGAACCGGTGTAAGGTTGCATGATTTTGATTAAGTGGACGATTGTCCTGTTTGGTTTCGGATGTTAACCCACAATCTGGAATTTGCAAAGGTATATGGTAACCATCCTTATGTTGATCTTTCCTTTGTACTTTGGTTGACAGAGCAGTTGGATCGCCTGGATAACTCATTATTGCCCCTGCTTCGGAGATGAGGGAGGAGGATACCTGTGTGGGGTGATTGACAAATCTTCGGGTAGACAAGTGACGAGATGCCGGGACATAGTCGTACGCTTTGATCCCTAACTTTTGCCTGGACCGCCCTTTCGGGTTTTCAGTCCACCGGGATACCCATTTTTGCCCAAGCCGCCTTTTCAGGTTTTCGACTTGCCGGGTGTACATATTTTCCGTTTTCATCCCTTATTTTTGCCCGAACCCTTTTGGTTCGCCGGGGAGCCCTTATTTTGCCTAGGCATGTCAGCCCAGCGGGTATTTGATTTTGCGTAGTATTTTTCGACTATGTCCATGCTCTCCGAATGTAGGGAGTTGCCCTTGTTAGAAGTACTTTGTCATGCCCCAGATAATGGGCAATGCTCCTACTGTGCCCCTTGATTGGAGGTACTTCTGTTCACCAGGTGTTCATCGTGCGAATTTCCCTGCTGTTCAAACAAATAGTCATATGCAAACAAGATTATTTTAAGAATGCAAAAGTCTATGTCTGTCTTGAATTTCGAAAAATGCATTTTTGTAATACAGTGCGATGTCAACTCAATATTTTACAGCAAACCTTCAGGAGTCAGGATACTTTCGTAACAGTATGCTTTCGAACTAACCCATGCTTCGGCTAGGACTTTTAAGGGTTATATCGTGGCCTGGTTCACGGTTTAAGAAACAAAGGATAAAGGCTCAAATTATTTGTACCCACCCGCTCTTCGTGATGTTCTTCAAACCTAAACTCAATTGATCATACGTTAGACCTTGCTCGAGTCTTTGTTTTGATATTCTAATGATGGTTCAGATGTTGATGATTTATTTTGAATAGGTAGTCATTCTTTTTTGTTGAGGGTTTGTAAGACCTCTTTCTTTTTGATTTCATTATCCCTTTCTTTTTTTGCCTGAACTGTTTCCTTTTTGGAATTACAGTCAGCGGGATGCCCCAGTTTCATAAGTCCCTTTTTATAGGTTTTGACTTCTTGGGTTTTTCGTTTATGATTTTTTTGATAATGACTGCCTGTCTTTATGATTGTTCTGAATCATCACTGTCTTTTGTTTTTGAAAAAACTCATTTGGTGCCATTCATTGTGCACTTGGATCAACTGAGAGAACTACCCTGCCCCAGGTTATGATTAAGGGTTTTGATTTTCGAAAATAAAAACTCCTACTTCTTTGGCTCTGATGGGTTGACGAGGGATTATCATCCTTATAACTCCAGTGTTTAGGGGTGGAAACAATGCCTGTACCTCATCAGCGGGGTTTGTTCAAAAGCATACTGTAGATTGTGGTATCGTTTTCGTCATCCTCCCTCAAGAGGTTTAGAATTTTCAATTAAGAGTTGACCATTGCAAAAATATGAAAGCAGTTTTAAGCATAGTAAATTAAATCAAGACAGACATGTGTAATGCATTCATGAAATAAAAGAGTTTAACATGATAATTGTTTATCTGAACAAGAAAAGAAAAATACAACTTGAATTCAAATGAACAAAAATCTCTCGATCCTAGCCATATTTTGGCAATGGAGCAGTGATCACGTTGGGAGTCTCAGCAGGCTCGAACTCGATCTCTTTGGCGTCGATCATGTTCTGAATCTTGTACTTTAGTGCCCAACAGTCCTCAGTATCGTGCCCCGGGCTATCGGAATGATAAGCGCATCTGGCTTCTGGATTATAGCTAGGAGAGGAGGTCTTAGGATTGGCAGGAGGGTTGATCACTGCAATCAGGTTCATCTTCAACATGTGTTGCAGTGCTTGTGACCATGGCATGTTAATGTTGGTGAACTGCCTTTTAGGCCCGTCCGACCTTTGCTGGTTTCCCCTTTGTGGTTGGCGGTGTGGTGCAGCACCAGAGATCATGACTGCCCCTGCATGTTGATCACGGCGACTCCTTTGACTGTATGCAGCATTAGATTCCTTCTTTCCCGGGTAAGGCTTTTTATGAATATCAGAAGGTGTGGCCTCTTGAATCTTCCCACTCTTGATACCAGCTTCAATTCTTTCGCCGGTCAGGATGAGGTCAGTGAATCCAGCAGACGAATTACCAATCAGGTGGTTGAAGAATGGCCCAGATAGGGTCCCCAAGAACATATCAACGAGTTCCCTGTCAGTTAATGGAGGCTGTACCCTTCCAGCAAGGTCTCTCCATTTCTGTGCATATTCCTTGAAACCTTCATTTGACCCTATCGACATACCCTGGAGTTGGGTACGTGTGGGAGCAAGGTCGGCATTGTACTGGTAATGCTTGAAAAATGCAGTGGCTAAGTCTTCCTAGGTACGGATGTTGGCTCCATTCAGTTGATAGAACCACTCGAGCTGAGTCCCCGAAAGACTCTCTTGGAAGAAATGGATCCATAAGTTTTTGTCAGCTGTATAGGGCTGGATCCTCCTTGTATAAGCCCTGAGATGCAACTTAGGACAGGATGCCCCATCGTATTTAGCAAAGGCAGGTACCTTGAATTTGCGCGGGATTACTACCCCAGAAGACAGACCTAGATCCTCAAAGTCCAGGCCGGGCACTTTTTGTATCTCCATAGCACTGAGCCGGTCTTCCAACTGTTTGTATTTATCCTCAGCCGGAGGGTATTGTTCGTTGTTGAAATCTGTCTCGTTGTCGGAGACCACTGGACTAGGCACCTCCCTCTCATGGTGACTGCTTTCCCTCACAGATGGAGTAGTCCTCTCAGTTTCAGTCTGCGGTGTATTCCCAGATCTGCGTCTAGGGCTGAACAAAACAGTCCTCTTCTTCTTCTTTTCCTTCTTCAAGAGGAGAGCTTTCAGATCTTGTTGCCCCTGGGTCAAGTTCATGATTAGCCCTTGGAATTGGGCATTCTGAGCCTGGAGGGCTTTGATAGACTGCTCAGCTGATGATTCAGGATTCATGACGATCGGCTGAAATAAACAACGAAGAAGGTAAGTAACCTGCAGAGAAAGGGTACCTGTTATGCAATGATATGTATGACATGCATGCAATGATTTCAAGGACCTCGCGGGGTAAACAGAGAAACTTGTTAGAGTTGAAAACCGGTAACTTGATTGAAGGTACTTCATGTTGTTGAGAGTCCTTCTTCAAGGGTCAAAGGCTCACCATATCCAGTGGGTCATAGCCCCTGACAACCTTGGCTAGAGGAGAATAAATCCTCTCTGCCCCTCGCTGGGATAGTTGATTCACCATGACCTGCATCACAAGCCCTTGAGATCCTTGAAATGGGTAAGGATGTATGCACTGGTATGATGTTATGGTATGCATGGGATAATGTGAGTAACCCTGTTAGGAGCCCAAATTAAGGACTGCAAAAACCTGCAAGAAACTTAGGATACCCTGTTATGAGTCCTAATTAAGGACTACAAACACGACCTGCAAGAGACAAATGTCAGGTAATAAGCATGCAAATAGTCAAGTACGAAGGCACACAAGTCACACAAGAGAAGCCCTTAAAGTTTAGGCCAGCATGGGGTCTGGGTAGTACCCTCTTGAAGTTGGTGGGTTCAACCTGTCCTAATCAAAGTAACCGGGTTCTAAGGTTCCCAATATCACAGGATTGCTTTCATTGTTCATCGTTTCGATTTAGCCACTGAACTGGCGACCGAAATATTCCAGGAAAGCAACCCTCAATTGAGTGTAGTATCGAGTATCAACCAACCTCGGACTGCACCAAAGTCAGTTATCTCACTACCCTAAAGAGGCCAAGATAGTTCGATTAAGGTTCCTAAGGTCTGTTGATGCTTCACGACACCATGCGGAGGCCCCGTACTCTCCTTGACTGAACTCAAGGGTTACCGGTACACACCAAAGTGCCACATCAACATAGCAAACTGTTTCAACCATGTCGGTATACCCCGCACAGTTCCCTCACAGCCTTGCTGCTACTTTCTAAGAAGGTATCCCCCAGATCCGGGTTAGGATCTATAGAACTCCCAAGACAGTACCCACAATTTAAAGCAAACAATTCAGACAATTGAAAACACAAGTGATCTTAGTCCTAAGGTACACCTCACTTTAAAAGTTTATCCCCAGCAGAGTCGCCAGTTCTGTGATCGGTGGATCTGGAACTGACTGTTTAACGCTGGTTCGCGAAATGTCGCGGAAGCAAGAGTCGCCACCGTCTTTTATTTTCTCCAAATGGAAAGGACAAAAGCACAGAAAAATTCCTTAAAGAGATCGCTCTCGGTTCGGGAGGTAGATTATAGAAAGGGAAGGTGTTAGCACCCTTTCTATCCATGGTTATCCATGGGCTCTTAGATACTTGCTCAATGTGTTTTCAAAAATGTTTGCTTGCTTTTCAATGTGGGTTTTAAAAAGTTTCTTTGAAAAATTTCAGATCGACTCGTGCGTCAGAGTGTTTGAAAAATTTGCTTTGAAAGCTTTTGAAAAGTGTTGGTGTGAAAAGAATTTTTGTTTGAAATTAGAGCAAGTATCCTTGAGAACCTACCTACCCTAAGGAATTCGTCTGTGTAAATGTCCTTTAAAGTAATGCCATCCCACCATTGAGAGGTAGGTAGCACCACCGTTGGAGGTGTTCGGGTCAATTCGAGGTTCGGGACATGGTGATCACCAGAGCAATGGGAAGACACCTTAGAAGCTACCCTCATGCCAGGTTCCCGGATCATGAGGACTTACTAAGACGTCCTCTACTCGACGATCACCTTTCGAGGCAAGGCAACAGTGAGGCGTACCCTAGGGGTGGTGTGTGCGATTCGTGTGTCGTTTTCATTGGTATTTGTCTTGTCATGTTAAAGTGATCTACGCTTGATTTTATTATGGCCATTCATTCTTGCATGCTTTGTTTAACAGTTAATATTTGCGGGAAAGGTAAATCTAAAGCTATTACAAATGGCGCGGGTCCACATCGCCGAAATTAAACCGGACCCGATTTGACGGAAAGTAAATAAAGCAAAAGAAATAAAAGTGCGAAAAGTAAATGTTACAACGCTTTGGGAGAAGTACATAATTATTTAAGCAATAAAATAAATACGCAAATTAAACAATTAAAAATATGGGCGTTGGACCCTTTTGCAAAAATTAAAATTAATGAATTAAAATTAAAATTAAAAGAAAATGTTTTATGTATTTTTGTGTTTTTTGTGTTTTTTAGATTTAATAGAAAAAAGAGAATTAAAATGAAAATTGGATGCAAACCCTAATTCTAATGGCTTTTATGTTCATTATGAAAATATTAAATTAAAACCTAAATTAAACCTAATTTTTTTGTACAATTTAATTATGAAAATAAATAAATAAATTATATTATGGTAAAAAAGGAAAAAAAGGATAGAAAATGTCAATTAAACCTAATTCTATATTTTTTAGATTTATTAAAAAAAGAATTAAAATTGCAAAAACCCTAATTATACTAAATTCAATTATATATAATTTATTTATGAAAATAATTAAAATAAAAAATTTTTATTACATTTTTTGTCTTTTCTGATTTTCATGATGTTTTTCATATTTTGTAAAAATAATAATTAATTAAATTAAGATAATAAAGTAAATAAAATAATAAAGATAAAATGTAAAAATATGGAGAAGGCAAACCAGGGGGGGTGGAAGTCCCCAAATAGGAGGTCAAATTATGAGGAATCTGGCCCAACAAGCAGTGGTTCGTTTGACTTTTTGAATCGTATGCTGAAGCGTGGACTAGGGTACAGCGTGCTCCTTAGATCTGTGCCTTTGGTTTGGCCATCAGGGACGCGTGGACGTTGGATAATGAAGATGCATGGTGTGCCTTATCATAAGCGCTGCACATGAGTGGTTAATGAAAAATAACATGAGAAATATACAGACCTGGGACTCGAACCCATGTCTTGGACGTTATTGCAATCACCAACTGCCAGCTGAGCCATGAAACGTATGTTAACATATTATAACAAATAAATAATAAAAAGAAAAACAAACGCGTTAGTGGGTTTCTGGCGCGAATTTCAAACCGGCCTATCACGTTTTGACAACGAGGTTGTCTTCTTCGTTGTTTTTATTTTTTCTGAAACAAGACTGTAAGGCAACGGTTTTGGATGCGTTTCAGAAGAGGTCCTTTGAGAAAATAGCGATTGGCCCCTCAACGCTCATAAATTGAGCGCGAGGGTTCCATCATCTTCGTCCTCATGCGCTGAGTTGAATGGCATTGGTCTGGAGTTCTAATTTTGCCTCATTACCAAAGCCCTAAATTGACAAACCTGTAAACCCTAGAAATCGTGCATGGTAAAATCTCATACACAGCACGATAATCAAATTAAACATAATGGTTAGCTTTAAAACATCACAAGGAACAAGAATCCATAATTAGAATGTCATGAGAATGCCTAGAATTGAAAATACGATTGTCACTTTTTCGCTGTACAGGGAGGGTTCTATATACCAATTCCTGGAGTTTAAGTTGATGTTTTGGATTGTAATGTGATCAGGAGGACTTGAGGAAGCTATTGGAAAAGCTTTTGTGCCTTGAATCGCCCTTTAGAGTGGTTTTCAGAATTGCTTTTTTGACAAAAAATTCCAAGTTTGTAAATGTATTTCCTGCGCAGCTTAGAGTGTCCTTTGATTAGGGTTCTCTTTGTGCTTATGTAATGAGGCTATTAGGTTAAGAAAATCAATCAAATCTCTTGTAATTCATTGTTTGAATATTTGATTTTTTTTTCATTATGTTTCATATCTTTTTCATATGCATTTGATTCAATTAGCATCCAATCAAGCCAAATCTTTCCATGTTGGGATGTGCACGAATTATTGAGCCTAAAATGTGTACAAAAAGATTGGTTAGGTCATGTTAGATATTTTTCACATATTTATATAATTTAAATGAATTAATATGAATAATAATTCAAATAAATAAATAAAAAATGAGAAAATGCTTCCCTTTGGGCCAAGTGGTCGTGCACATGCTTAGAATGATGAATCATGGAAGAAAAATGGGCCCATTAGCAATTTTAGGTCATTTGGATCAAAGTTGACTTTTCAAAATATCCAAAAATTTCCCAACTTCCACAAGGCATAACTTGCTCAATTTTTAAGCTTTTCTCATGTTCTTGGACATTTTGGTAAGGTCTTTGAGTCCTTTAACCAATGCCTTTGGTCCCATGTCATTTCGATTTACCAATCTCAAGTTATGGCCTTTGACTTAAAGTCCCTTTTTGTTGACTTTTGAAAATGACCTATAATGTTGAAATTGATAACTTTTTGTGAGAGCATTTCTTGGACTTGAAGTATGAAGATGAGTTGTAGGAAATGTCTTTCTCTTCAAAATGAGCTTTGGATGGAATTTTTCTGATAATCCATGTGAAAGTTATGCCCTGGTCAATTTCAGTTGACTTTTTCAACTGTCCAAATATAGTAACTTTTGCATCTTTGATGATTTCTGAGCCAAATTTTGAGAATCATGATCAAGCATTGATCAAATGATGTTTGTGGCTTCAAAATGATATGTTGACCAAAAATTTGAACTTTTGACTGTCAAATGACCATTTTGCCCCTACAGTTGACTGTAGTGCAATCTAGGGTTTTGACTGTGCAATTTTGAGCTGAATGCCTTGAAACTTGATATGAGGATACTTGACCATATTTGTAAGCATATGAGACTTGATTGGGCCCTTGAAAACTTTATTTTCCTGATCAGAACACAAACCCTAGTTTTGACTGTATAGGAGACAGTTGGACTGCACAACCCTTGGGGAATTTTGTGACTTGGCTTGGCAATTTCTTGGAGAATATGGGAGGGCAAATTTTGGGGTACAACAGGATCTTATCAGAATAAGAATATTATAGTTGAGACTTTAGATCCTCAGAGTTTCTTGATATTAGAAATTAGATGATACGTTAAAGATTCTTTTGCATATCAGAGTTTTTACTATAAGGGTGTAGCTTAAATGTTGAATCTTTAGAACAATTGTATCGATGAGTGCGTTGAGACTTCTTTTGTTCTTCCAGAACTTTACATATCAGAATATCAGTGGTTTGCTTGGAGCGTTGGTGCTTCAGAAGTTATAATATCAGAACTTCTTCTATTTAGCGTGTTACACGGATTTGCTTCTAAGTTTGTTATATCTAATCAGAGATTCAAAATGTAAATCTCTCATCATCTTCTATGCTTCTTTTATCAGAACTTCTTTGCATATTCAAAATCATTATTAGAGAGTGTGACACGGTGGGAGAACTGACTAGTGTTTTTGCGTTCGTATTCGCACTTGTGCGGTTGAGCAAGAGTCGCCACCGACTTTTTATTTTATCCTAAAGGAAAGGTTAAAAAAGCACAGCAAAAACCTTTTGAGATATTTCGTGGGTTCGGGGGGTAGATTATGAAAAGGGAAGGTGTTAGCACCCTTTTCATCCATGGTTATCCATGGGCTCTTAGTTACTTGGTTTTTTAGATCACTTGCCTTGTTTTTCGATTGCTTTGAAAATTGTGTGTGTGTGGGTGCTTTTTGAAAAATGTTTTGGAAAAAGATGCCTTGTCTTAAGCAACTAATGTATTTGACTCGTGTTTGAGTGTTTTACAAAAGTGTGAATCTTTTCGAAAAGATGTTTTCAAATGTTTTTTTGAGAGTTTGTTTGAAAGTGTTGTGGATTGTGGTTTTTGAAAAGAAGGCAAGTGTTTTTGCAAATTTGATCTCAAGTAACTAAGAGTCTTGTCTACCCTATTGTACTCAAAGGTTTTTGTTATGTTTTAACCCCTTTTAACAATTTTGTTCCACCATTGAAATTGATGGACAATCTTGCGTTTAGGAAGTTTATTCGGGACGGGCGCGGGTCATCGTATGGACCATGAATGCAATGATGCCAAGTGTCTTTGGCAATTTGCTTTGAAGGGACTATGATCATTCCGTTTAGGCAACTTTCGAAAGCGTCATCGAGGGACTTATGATCATTTGATTTTGTTTTGCCAAAGATACTCGACGTTTAAGCATGGCCCATTTTGGAAGGCGACATGTGGGATTACCCTAGGGGGTGCAAGTGTGATTGTGTATTGATTACATGTATTTGTCTTTGTATTAGGTTATCTAACGCTTGATTTTATGTACATACAAATCCTAGGTCTAAACATGGTATAATTGGAAAACTGTAAATTGCGGAATATAAAATCTACGCTATTACAAAATAGTGTCCGGGAGTGGGGGTATAAATGTACAAAGGGGATGAGACTTATAGTACCCAAATAAATTACAACCAAATCGAAGTCGCAATCAAATGTAAATATCGAATATACAAATATAAGATAAAAATGTGTATAGGGCAATGTATTGTGTAAGTGTAAGTGCGAGATGTATATGTATGTGTAATTATGTACAAGTGCGAATTTGTGGAACTGAAGCGTATTAGGGTTTTTGACCTAGAGCAATGTTTTTTAAAATGAATCTTTGATTTATATATTTAATTATGTGTAAAAAAAAAAAGAAAAGTGTTTTGATTTAAATGTTCAAGTTTTTAATTAAATTGTATTATGTATAAAAAAGAAAGTATTTTAATCAAATATTTGTGAATTTAATATTAGAGAAAAAAAAAATGCATTTAAATTGTTATGTACAAATATGTATGTTAACTAAAAAGTATTTTCAACTTTTAATTATATGATAAAAATGTATTTTAAGGTGTATTTAGAAATGTTTTCAAGTTAATTGTGTATAAAAAGTATTTTGTTATTGTTATGTACAAAATTAATGTTTTCAAAATTCATATATAAACATGTATCTTAATGTGTTAAGTGCAAATGTATTAAATTAAAAAATATAAGGTGTTTATATAAAGGTTAGTTGTTAATATTTTGTTAAAAAAAAAGTATATGATTTATAAAAAGAAAAAGGATAGGTTAGTATCACTCAAATGTTTGTAAAGAAAATGTTAATGATTTTTGATGGGCTTTGGGGAAGGCAGAAACGGGTCAGGCCCAGATTTGGACATTGAACGAAATTAGGGTTAGTGATTGTTAGTTCAGTTGAGACAAAGGACTTTAGGGTTTTGAGACGGCGCCGTGTTCGCTGAGTTCCGTTCATCGTTCTTCTTCCCTCCCTGAATGTTTCTTGGTCATGGCTACTGAGTTTAATTTTTATGCATGTTCCTGTACCTCCTTCCGTTCGAGGCCACCGGCGCCACCCATTTTCCTCCTCTTCACTCTAGCTCCAACGGCGAAATGAAAGGTATGACCTTATTCAACGCATTAGGGGGTTCGTGCTTTGTATGCTTAGTTTTCTGCTTATTAATTCGAATCTATGTGTTTCTTTTGTTGATTATGCGAAGGGGAAATGAACTGTACCTTTCTGAGGAGACGGAGGAGTGATGGTGGTGGAGGCGCCCAGGAGGCCGGAACGAGCGGAGGGGGAAGGAGAGCGCGATGCTGATGAACTTGATGTCCCTGGTATTCTTGTATATTTCTTTTGCTTATTAGGGTTTTGATGATGACTTATGCTGAGAACCCCTTTTTTTTAATTCACTTCTTTATCTTCTTCTTCTATGCCACTGGATATTTGCTTATGTTGCCCTTCTGATTTATTGTCCGTGATTCTTTCTTCTTCTTCTTGAACACTGTTGCCTATGATGCTTTGAGATGCTTGCCTTATTGCCCAGTGATGTGTACACTGAGGGCCTGATGGATTTGTCTAGAAATGTTGCTTTGGATACTTTCGTTGAACTGGATGTTGTGTATTATCTTGAACTGGATGAAATTTCTATCTTCTTCTTGAATGCTGTATGCTCGTTTTCGTTGCCCAATGATGTTTTACTGAGGGCTTAGGCTGGAGATGCTATGGCCTTGAGTTTGATAGGCATGGTGCTGGTATGAAGTTTTTGGTTGGTTGTGATATTTTCAGGTTATGGTTTTTGTGAGACTTGAGGGTGAGGCTTTTTGCATTGGTTTGAATAGGTTTTTTTTTTGACTGATAAAGCTTCAACAGGTTGGAGTTTAACAGTAGGCTTTTTTGCTGTTATCGTTTTTTAGGATATCAGGTTTTTTGAACTTGGTTTATGTTTGACAGGAGGTGGGGTTATGTTGGTTCAGTTTTAGTTTTTTGTGTTTTTTGGATTTGAACTGGTTTAACAAGGCTTCAGGTTATGGTTTTTGTGAGACTTTTGCTAATGGGTTTGTGTTTGATCTGGACAGTAGGCAGGTTATCGGAGCATTAGCAGGTTATGTGAGGTGTTTTCTTCTATCTGGTATGAGGTTTGAGATGTGTTTTGATAACTTGTGTGTTTTGGACAGGTATGAGGTTATGGCCTATATTGGTTTAGTTCTGAGTTATACAGGTGATGTTGGTGCTTGGCTCAATCAGTATGTTTTCTTGTGTTCTTTTGTCCTCTTTCTATTGGTCTTTGGCGCCCAATCTTCATTCAAAACTTTGGTATTCTCTTTGACCCAAGTTTGCTGGGTAGTTTCTCAAGGTTTCTTGGCATTTTTCCATTTTTGGTAACTGTCTATGCTGTGTAGTTTTGAACAATGCTGAATTGTATCCTCTTTTTTGTATATCTTTTCTGTCTTGTTATACTGCCTATGCCTAAGACCTGAACTCTGCCTATGCTCTTTATCTCTCTTTTTCCTCTCCAAAGTACAGTTAATATATTATTATATGATTTATGTTGTACTTGGTTCTGAAGGGGCCTATGGGAAGTGATGATTTTAAGATTCAAGTTGCTTGCATACCACTTCTCTGCATCTTCATCTTGCTTTTGACAGCTTTGCTACATTTTTTGCATTTCTTTGATATCTTGGGATTTGACTTTGACAGCAATTGTACTTTTGGGTAATCCTTGAGTAAACTTAGGCATTTTGACAGTAACTTCCCTTTTGCTTTGGATAGAAAGTTGAAATTGGATTTTTTCAGTTTAGTTTGAATTTGAAGTTGAGATTCTATGCAGTCTTGAATTTTGGAACTTATACTTTTGACATTTGCATTTCATGAACAAAAAAATCTTCCCTCTCTGTGAACCGGGAGAAATCCCGTGATTTGCGGAGAGGGTCAACTGATCCCAGTCAGTGGCCCCTAATGATGAGTGAAATTTAACTGTCTTTAATTAACTGCTTTCTGACTTTTCTTTTCCTTTTTTGCAGATAAAAATGGAGCACCGAAACGGAGTGAAGAATGAAGAATTAGAAATAGGATAGAATTTTTATTTTTCAGTTTAATTTTTGTACATTATTATTATTTTAAATACTTTGTAATAAATATTAGTATCCAAATAATAACAATTGTAACAATTATTAAATGTGAAATAAAAAATTCCATTGATATTTAATTCTCTTTCAATTCCTTTTCTTTAATTGTTTATTTGTTATTTATAGTTCCTTAAATAAAATAAAATGAAAGTTTAAACTTCAAATATTTTAATTCTTAGAACCATAAATAATCAACTAAACCTTTTGATGATCAAAAATAAATGAATTCGGCGTATCCATTATCCAAAGCAACGCACAATCAAACACAAAAGTTTAATCAGATGCAATTCTTTTTCACTGATCCTTTTGCCAAGCACTGTAATTCCACATTGCACACATCCCTTTTGACTGGTGAATTCAAACCAACTGCCTTATTTACTGATCAAATCAAGATAATACGAATTTTAATCCGAGTCTCGGACTGAACTGCAAAGTGCGGTAGAATTTAAATTCTTCTGAGAATATGCCCATAAAACCTTAATTCCTGATTAAACGCTAGATAACACTCGCCTGATCGAAATTGAACCAAAAATCATCCAAACTCTGAGCCAACTGTATGAGACAAATCAGAGCTCTAAAAATCAGTAAAACCCTAATTTTGCTTGACTGTCAAGAAAAATCCGTTTGTCCGATTCTCGTGCCAATTTGAAAAGTCAGGAAATGTCTGAAGCTGAGATTGCTTGTAGAAAAATGCGAGGGCAAATTTTGGGGTACAACGGAGAGTATATTTGTTCTTTATATATATCATGTATTTGTTATCATCAGAATTATTACAAGGATGTAGAACCAAACTGTGTTCTAACATTTTTTTCTTTAATTTCCTTTTCATAATTTTTTATAAGAATAGTGATAAAATGATACAAAAATAATAGAACATTTTAGAATGATTTTCAGAACATTGTTTCCTTTAATTTCCTCTTGATCTCTCTTTATAATTTTCATTAGAGTTTTCTATTATTTTTTTTGTGTTTGGTAATTGTAATACAGTGGGATAATTGACTTGGAGGTTTTACGTTTTATCGCAAATGTTACGGATAGCAAGAGTCGCGACCGACTTTTCTTTTATCTAATAAAGGAAAGGGTAAAAATAACAGGAAAGACCTTTTGAGAATTTTCTGAGTAAGGGGGGTAGGTTCTGAAAAGGGAAAGTGTTGACACTCTTTTCATCCGTAGTTATCTACAAGCTCTTAATCGCTAGCTCACTTTGAAAATGCTTTGTGTTTGTGTGTTTGAAAAATATTTTGAAAAGATGCCTAAGTTTGGAAAACTTTGTAATGATTCTCGTATCGTTGATAATGCATACAAAGTGTTTTGTCCTTAGAAATATTTTTAGCAAAGAGAGTGTATGTGTGAGAAATTGTTTTGTTTGTAAGCAAGCGACTACGAGCTATCTACCTACTCAAAAAGTCTTTATTCTTTTCCTCCTTTCCTTTAGATAGTGTTACCCTACCATTAGTTAGTAGGTAGCCCTATCATTGGATGTTTTGCTGGACAGGTGTGGGTCATTGTATAGTCACCAAGGCAACTCGTAGGATGCTTTAGCAATTATCATAAGGTATTAAGATCTTTTACTGAGGCAGCATTGAAGGGTCATCGAGGGACTAGGATCTTTTAACCGAAAGATTATTGCTAAAGTGTCCCATGTTCGAGGGACATGACTGTTTTAAATTGGAGGCAACAAGTGAGGGTCACCCTAGAGGTGCGTGTGTGTGAAGTGTTTTGATTTCAAGTATTTATCTTGAGATTAGGTTTTATAATGTTTGTTTTTTTATATCTTTCCATGCACACCTAATTAATATAACAGTTAAATATATACAAGTGCGGAAAAATGCGAGAAATAAATCTACTTACATCGGTTTGGGGATGGGGAGTACAAACCATAAATAGGGGAGGAAAGACATAAACCCTAATTATCTATTACAAACTATTGATCGTTACAATATTGAAAAATAATGCAAAAAAAGTAAATGAGGACACAGAGATGGTGAAGAGGAGAAGATATAAAAACCCTAAAAATTTGAAGTATTTAAGAAAATATTTTTTTTGTTTTTGTTTAGAAAAAGAATTGAAGTGTAAAATAGGAATAAAACCTAGTTCTAATTAATTAACTAGTTAATTACTAAATAAAAAATGTGATTAAATTAGTTTAATTTTATTTATCAAAAATTAAGTTAATTAATAAAAAACCTAAATCTAATGTTTTTATGATTTTATAATTTTTTGTTATTTTTTTTATTTTTAAAATTAAATAAAACAAAATAATTAAAACAAAAAAAAATTAAAGTAAGCCTGCTGCAAACAAGTATGTTGGGGGTGTTAGAAAGCAAAAATTTAGGCCCAAACTGTACCAAGTCGAGGTCTACGCTGGATCCAGTGAGGATGGCTTTCAGAAAGTGCATCATGGTGTGTGCGTTTGGTACGTTGGATATGCCCTTGATGAGAAATGAAGGTTGTAACATTAGGCGCGTGATGAGTGTGTATGCCTTGTTTATGCTGGATCTGCAGTGAAAACGTTAGAAAATAAAAATGTCTCACGCCTGGATCGAACCCAGGATCGGGAGTATGAGAGACTTACGAGCAAACGCGCTGCCATTGCAGTGGAAAACTGAATTATATGGCCGGAGAAGCCCTGAAGCCCTAGCTCTGGTCGTCTTCTCTAGTAAATCAAAAATCCAAACTTGCGAAAACCTGTAAAAATGAAGATCAAAAGGGACTATACCCCCTAAATCAAACCCCTTGATTCCAAATCCAATCTTATTTTTGGCTAAAAACTCCTGGATATTGCATTTTGAATCAAAACACACTGATCGGAGAAGGAAATGGTGTTTGTTAAACATGCGTGCATGGGATGATATGGGTGATCTAAACTTGTTCAGAAGGAGCTCAGGAACACATTAGTGATAATAATAAAGCTTAAAATAATACGAAATTAAAAATCCAAATTTTACAATGTTATACGACCGGAAATGCATGCCATTCCATTCTCATGCGTTTTGGACCATGGTAATTGGTCTAAATTTACCTTTCAATGTCCAGGAAGGGAATAAGAATGGAATTTTGGGATGATAGGGCTTGTAGAGGTAGTTTTGAGGCTCGAGGGTTTTGATAAAATTTGGAGAGTTTTTTTCTAGCTCTTTGAGACAGGGAGATTGTGTCCTTCTTATCCTGGATTGCTTGCATTATATAGAGAAAATGAATGCCTCAATAAATATGATATTAGATCACGTAATTAAGCCGTGGTTTAAACAAAAATCAAACAACTTTAAAACTATCCAACTTTGAAATATCTTTTCCTTCTTGAGTCTACACGAATTTGGCAGGTTTTATGATAGGCTTGCATGAGTTGTTGGGCCTGTAAGGGATTGAAATCAAAAGGCCCAAGCCTTTATACATGGTTTTCATATTTATTTGATTTTATTTGTATTTAAATGAATAAAAATTCAAATTAAAGAAATAAATAATCATCAAAATATGTGAATGGACTTAGAGATCCTCTAACATCTTATGAACATGTTTGGACATTAAAAGTTAGGCCCACTAGCTCAAAATCTCAAGTTTGCTCGTTTTGCATTTCATGCATTTCCTCAAAATTTCCCAACTTGTACAACTAATAACTTGCTCAAGTTTCATCTTTTGAAGGTGATCTTCAACTTTTTGGAAAGCTTAAGATTTCCTCTACACTTTATCTTTTGATCATTTTTTCATTTGGAGATATTATCTTGATGTAAGTTGCTTTGACAAAAAAATATCTTTTTGTTGACTTTTGAAATGACCTATAATGTATGGACTCATATAATTCAAATAAAGCATTTTTTGGACTTGAGTATAAAAACAAAGTTTTAGAGGATTCAATTTCCTTCAAAATGAGCTTTCGTTGGAGAAAAGTTAATGAAGCATGTGAAGGTTATGCTTGGTCGAAGCTTAGTTGACTTCTCCTAAAGAAACCCTAATTTTGCAATTTTTGACCTTTGATGATTTGAGGTATTTCCTTAAGGAATAATGATCAACCCTTGATAAAATGATGAATATCACTTCAAAAGATTGATGTTGGCCAAAAATCTTGAAGTTTGACTGTATTTTGACCATAGTTGACTTTCACCCAATACAGTTGATTTTTAGTCATCTGAGCCATTAACTGAGCAAACTTGTGATGTAGGACTTGAAACTTGACATGAACCTTGTTGAATACCTATGGAGAACCATGTAAACCACTTGAGACCATTGCAACCCAAATTTCCTTTAGAAACTTAAAACCCTAGTTGTATACCTTTGGCTTAGAAGGAACATATTGACTGATCAACCCTTAAAATTCTTAAGTATTTGAGAAGCCTTAAAAGAATGCCTTGAAGAAAAACGGGAGGGAAAATTTTGGGGTACAACAGCTTCCCCTGTTCAATCTTCTTAAACCTGAAGAGTTAGATTGTCATGTCCGCCTTTCGTAATTTGAAGGTAGAAGAGGATTGAACACTTAAGTGCCCAGAAATTTGCACTCTCATGCGTAAGAAGTGACGCTGTTGGTTGATTGTACCGAGAATGGGCTTATAGATGCCATTTGGAGAAGTAACGGAGAGTCGTCGGAGATGGGATTATAAATGCCATCCAAAGTAACTTTTGACTTCAACTGGAAGAAGTTTCAAAATAAATTAATACTCGATTTATTCTGAGCCAAAAGAGGTATATGTCTGTCTTCAACTGGAAGAAGTATCAAAATAAATCTATGCTTGATTTAAACTGAGTCAGAAGATATTCACGCTCGTCTTTAACTGGAAGAAGTATCAGAATAGATTTACGCTCGATCTAATCTGAGCCAGAAGATGTTTATGCTTGACTTTAACTGGAAGAAGTATCAGAATAAATTTATGCTTGATTTAATATGATCCAGAAAATGTATATGCTCGACTTTAACTGGAAGAAGTATCAGGTTAAATCTATGGTTGATTTAAACTGAGCCAGAAAATTTCTATGACCGCCTTCAACTAGAAGAAGTATCATAATAGATCTACGCTCAATCTAATCTGAGCCAGAAGATATCCACGCTCATCTTTATCTAGAAGAAGTATCAGAATAAATCTATGTTCGATTTAATCTGAGCCAGAAAATGTTTATCTTTGAGAATGACTTTAACTGGAAGAAGTATCAGAATAAATCTATGGTCGATTTAAACTGAGCCAAAAAAATGTCTACTACCATCATCAACTGGAAGAAGTATGATAACAAATTTATGGTTGATTTAATCAGAGCCAGAAGATATCCACACTCATCTTTATCTGGAAGAAGTATCAAAATAAATTTATGCTTGATTTAATATGAGCCATAAGATGTATATGTTCAAATTTAACTGGAAGAAGTATCAAAATAAATCGATGGTCGATTTAATTTGAGCCAGAAAATATCTACGATCGTCTTCAACTGGAAGAAGTATCAGAATAGATCTATGCTCGTTCTAACCTGAGCCAGAAGATATCCACGCTCATCTTTATCTGGAAGAAGTATCAGAATAAACCTATGGTCTATTTAATCTGAGCCATAAGATGATTTTTTTGAGGATGACCTTATGAGGAAATTTCTTAAGTAACTATTTGTCAGACGTAGCCTTTGAGAAGATTGTCTGGTCATATAAGTAGTTGATGATGTTTGTCTGTTGATTGATCTTTCCTGAAAAGGTAAAAAGTTAGCTATATGAAATGTCATGATATATGAAATGCATTGCGTAATGATGTTCTCAAAATAAATGAGACTGTGCTATATTCATTTTGTATGCATATGCTATGTTGTTCATAAATGAAGTATGAACGTGAAATGTTGTCGAAGTATATTTGTAAACTTGAGCAGCATCTCTGTCTGGGAAAATAAATCCCTGACTGTTGCTGGGGATGAAGAGTATGTGTATCTTCGATCTTCTGGGGACTATTTCAACTGGGGATTCCTGCTCTCTATTTGAGGAAACTCCTCTAGGGAATGTTGATTCCTGCTTGGGGAGAAGAGTGCAAAAACATGGTCGTTCATCGCCCTTGTGGGAATTATAATTCTTGTATACCCTGACTGGTGATAAAAGAGATGGATATCCTTTCGAGGTGTTGTTTGACAGAGTTTATGATATGGACTTGTATGGAGAGAAGAAGGTTAAATGATATTTGATCCAATTTCAGATTCAGTAGAAACTCTCTAGAGGATAGCAACCCGTACTGTCCTTTGCTAAAGATGGGAATTTTGCTGATAACTTGTGGTAGAAGCAGACTCAAGCTGGGGAAGCTGAATTCCGTTGGGGAAATAAACCCTGTTGGGGATATAAACCCCGTTGACGAAGAAATACTCTGCTGAGGAAACACCCTTGCTGAGGAAATGAGCTATGTTGGAGAGAAAAAATATGCATGGGGTTTCACAGTTCTGAAGGAATAAACTCAACCGGGGAGGAGAATTTCCATAAACTGTAATGATTGGGGCTCTGTAGGTGAGTGTTATATCCGGGAAAAAGATCATATTCTTTCATTCGCTGGGGGAATTCGCTGGTGAGTATGGTAAGACTACTATGTGGGGATAATCCCATGGAAGTGGCTATGTGGGGATTTTTGGATAGCTTGAACGTTATCTCATTTTTATGCTTATTCCTATTTTTATGCATATATTTGTTAACAGTTAATTGTATTCATATGCATATGCTCATTCGATTTTAATCACTGGACTCTTTTGCAAACAAAGCAGAAAAAGTAAAAACAAAAAGTTTGATTTTTGAATATTTGTATTTTATTGATAGTTTGTCCATAAATAGGCTATTTTGTACAAAGAGACATAAATACTGGTAAGAGGAAATTGTCGTGAAACTAAAAGAGTACAAAGTGAAAACAAGATAAATAGCTATGTGTAAATAATCTTGTCGGCTTCCAACTCTACCATTGCCCTTATATCTTCAAGCAACTCATCCCTTGCTGTCGGAAGAAAGTGAGTGAATTGATCTCTACCGTTTGAACTTTCACTTTGGTAATAAAGCTTGTTGTAAGTGATCCAATGGGTACATAGTCATACACTTTTATACCTTACTTTTTCCTGGACCGCCCTTTCGGGTTTTCCATCCATCGGGATACCCTTTTTTCCTAAGCCGCCTTTTCAGGTTTTTGACTGGCCGGGTGTACAGTCTTATATATATATATATATATATATATATATATATATATATATATATATATATATATATATATATATATATATATATATATATATATATATATATATATATATATATCCCTAGTTTTTGCCCGAACCTTTTTGGTTCGTCGAGATGCCCTTAATTTTGCCTAGGCCAGTCAACCTAGCGGGTCATTTTCATGTGTAGTATCTTTTGACTATGTCTGCGTTTATAGGATGTGGGAAATATTCACCGTCTGTGGTGGTCAGTATCATAGCACCATCAGAGAATATTTTCTTAATTACAAATGGCCATTCGTAAGTGGGAGTCCATTTTCCCCTGGGATCACCTTGCGGTAGAATGATGTGCTTTATTACCAAGTCACCAACCTGATATACCTGATGCTTGATCTTCTTGTTGAATGCTTTGATCATGCGTGTTGTACCCCAAAATTTTCCCTCCCATATTTCTCAATACATGTCAAGAAGAATCTCCAAATGGATCAAGGTTGCTCAAGAGTTGGACAGTCAAATCATCTCCTAAGGCAGTCAATCTCAAACTAGGGTTTGGTATTGCATCAATTTCCTTGCATCCAAATGACCTCAAGTGCTCCCCAATGTCCTAATATTTTCTCAAGTTCATCCATGTCAAATTTCAAGCCTTGCAGAGGAAGTTTGATCAGTCAATTGCTCAAAAGGCCCAAAAATCGACTATGCTAGGGCAAAAGTCAACTGTGACCTAAAAATAGTCAAACCTCAAGATTTTTTGTCAACATTCTCATTTTGAATAATAATTAATCATTTTATCAAGGGTTGATCATGATTCATCAAGGATTGCTCAAAATTCATCAAGATTCAAAAGTTGCTAAATTAGGGTTTTGAAGGAAAAGTCAACTCAACTTTGACCAGGCATAACTTTCTCATACTTTATGAGAACTGACCCATACAAATCTCATTTTGAAGAGGATGAAATTTACTACAATCCATATTCATACCCCAAGATCAAGAAATGCACTCACAAGAAGTTACAAATTTGGACATTATAGGTCATTTTTGAAAGTCAACAAAAATACCTTTTTTTCCAAAGCTTATAACTTGCGCATGGAATATCAAAATGAGATGAGACCAAAAGGGTTGGTTATAGGACATCTCAAGGTTTCTAAAAAGTCCAAGAAAACCTCCAAAAGTTTAAAATTGAAGAAGTTATGCATTGTTGAAGTTGGGAATTTTTTCAAAATTGCCAAAAGTCAACTATCCCCAAAACTTCAAATTTTGTCAAATGGGCGCATTGTTTTCCACTTGATTTGATCTTGTCACACTAAACACGTGTCCTATCTTCAGTCTTGTGTCCATTCATTGATTTTTCTATTTTATTTGATTTTTATTCATTTAATTCATTTTAAATCAATTTAAATCCAAATAAAATCCAAATATTGATGAAATAAGATCTTTTTGATTGATACAGGTCTTTAATATCATTATGGACATGATCAAATTCAAATCAAGGCATATCATGCACAAAATATTGGTTTTTGACATTTTTGGAAGCTTTGTTAATGGTGAATCATATCAAATCTTGAATCATCAATACACAAGGATTCCAAGCCCAAGACTTGACCTAATACAATGCTTGATACATATACAACACAAAAGGCACGGAATTAAGGACCTGAAGGCTGCAAAAAATCACAAGAACAAACTTGAAATAGCTTGAAAAGTTGGAATCTGAAATCCATCCTAGAGGCGTTTTCAAGGCCAAAACTCCATGCTACTCAATTGCCAAACATCCATTGAGTCTAAGGGAATCAAAAGCAAGCCCTGAAACCTCATCAAACGCGTTGTAAGTCCTTTGAAAAACACCCTTGTACACAAAATCGCATCCTCTGATTCTTGCATTCTTTTGCCAAAATCTTTGCATATTTGTGTTTGTCGTTCCATTTAGAAGCGTTTGGCATAATTTGATTGCATTTTTATAGCTTGTGATGCCATACCCGAACCTAGGGTTTTGGAGGTTTGTTTTTGGGCGTTTGCTTTGCAGGAAAAATTGGAACAAATAAGGGGTATAGACGTGCTCAGGAGGAAGAGACGAACCTGTCCATGGTTTTGGTTTGCATTTTTATGGCCTACAATTCGTTTTAGGATGAAGCCATGGATTTTGCTGCTGATGAAATCCGCAGGTAAATAACCAGGCTTTTCAACGAAGAAGACGATGATGCATCCTCTTCCCATTGGCTATTTAAAATTCCGCGCTTGTTTTTTATATATTTTCAGGCATGTTAATTATTTTCCATATTATAATTGCTGTTTACTATAATAACAAAAGCAACACAGTGGTCCAGTGGTGGAAGCATTAGTGCATAGTCCAATGGGACCTAGGTTTGAATCCCAGGTCCCCCATATATTTGTTGCATTTTGTTCACAGGTATTCCACAACAAAACCAAACGCGTGATCATCATATACCCTCATGCAATCAATGGACAAATGGCCTCTAGACCAAATATGATGGTCTAGATGGGAGACCCACCATGGTGCCCAGTAAACGTGTCACACTGGATCAGAAATTCAAACGCATGCTGACTTGTATTGGGCCAAGGAATTGCAAATCTCACCCTCCAGATTGGGCCCAACACCCCCTTGGTTATTTCTATTCTTTTTATATTTCTTTTATTTTATTGTTTTGTATTATTATTATTATTTAAACTAACCAATTAATATTTTTCTTAATAAAATAAAAAAAACACAAAAAATATACTTTTATTTATTAAAATTAAATTCATACTTTATTTTTGTAAATAACTTAATTTAATCAATTTAACTTTAATTAGATTTAACTTTTAATATTTTTTGAAATATTTAAAATCAATTTATTAGGTTTTTATTAACTTTAACTAAATTTATTTTATTTCTTTAAATATCCAAAAAAATATATTTTATTAATTAATTTATTTAATTAACTTAGATCTAATTCCTTTTAATTCAAAATAACAAAAAAAATCTCTTTCTTTCAAAAAAGGGTCAAAACCCTAAAAAATGCGTCGATTTAATTTTCTCGCACACGATTCATATTTCCATATTATTGTACTTGCTTCCGGAATGTAATAGCTTTTAATTAGGACTTTATTTATCGCTTTATTTTACTTTCCGCATTTTAATTTCAAGGGTTTGCTTTTGGCGATGTAAATACCCGACGCCTTGTAATAGTTTAGATTTAATTTCCACAATTTAAATTCCGCAAACTATACACTGTTAGATGTTTGATAATAGGGAATGCATGAAAAGATCAAATGTATGAACTTAAAATCAACATAGCTCACCCATGACATGTACAAAGATAAAATTAACTGAAACAACACACTCGCACATGCGCACTCTTAGGGTACACCCCACTTGGTTGCCTTCGAATGTAGTCATTGAGTATAGGAAGTTTTAGAGGTTGTCCTCTTGTTCAAAGATCATAAGTTGCCTCGAAACGGTTGCCTCGGATAAAATGATCTAAGACATTATGGTTACCGCTAAGGCGTCCTAACATTGCTTTAGTGACCACACGTCCCTTAATCGAATTGACCCTTAAAACTCCAACGACGATGCTACCTACTCATCAATAGTGGGCTAGCATTATCTAAAGGACATTTGTACAGATTAATTCCTTTTTCGAGTAGGTAGATGGTTCTTAAGTACTTGCTCTTTTCAAAACAAAATAAAACTTTCCGCACTTACACTCCTTTCAAACAAAAACTTCTTTCAAACCCACAAACACAAAGAAAAGCAAATTTTTGAAAACACTTTGAGCAAGTACCTAAGAGCCCGTGGATAACCACAGATAGAAAGGGTGCTAACACCTTCCCTTTCTATAATCTACCCCCCGGACCCGAGAAACATCTCGAAAAAGGAATTTTTCTGTGCTTTTTTTCTTTCCTTGTTGGATAAAATAAAAGACGGTGGCGACTCTTGCTTACCGCGACATTTTGCAAAAACAAACGCAAAACGCAAACCAATATTCCAAAAACAGTCAGTTCTCTTCCCACCGTATCACAGAACTGGCGACTCTGCTGGGGATTATTCTTAAAGTGAGGTGTACCTTAGGATTAGATTATTGTGTTGTCAATTGTTTGCTTTGTATGATTTATATTTGTGGGCTTGTATCAGAGTTCTATAGATCCTAACCCGGATCTGGGGAATACCCTTTAGGTAAGTAGCAATAAATTGTGAGAGAACTGTACGGCATAGATCGATATGGTTGAAGCAGTAGCTATGTTGGTGTGGCACTTTAGATTATACCGATATCCCTTGTGTTGGAACAAGGAGAATATGGGTCATCTAAGGGGTCATTAAGCACCAACTGACCTTAGAACCTTTAAATTGACCAACTTGGCCATATAAGAGTAGCAGTATGTTACACTCATTGAGACTAAACTCCCGCGATGATTCCGGCCGCAAGAAAAGGTTGCTAAACTGGAATTATGACCGATTGAGGGTAGTCAGTGATATTGAGATCCTCTAGAACCCGGTTACTATTTTTAGGACAAGTTTAAACCAACTGAACTGAAAGAGGGTAGTACCTAAGCTCCTTGCCAACCTGAAATATAAGGGCTCTCTGTGTGACTTGTGTGCCTTTACCATGTTTTTTATTTGTGGATACTTGTGATGTGCCTTCTATCATGACATCATGACATCATAACATTGCATACGTCTTGCATTGGACTAACCTATTTCAAAGACAGGAGGGATTCATCTTTGTTCTGTTTTCTAGGTCATCATGATGCCCATGCGTAGGAATACCATCTGGATCAACTTTGTCCAGGTTCCCACCTTGCTTAAAGATCTGATTACAAAGATGCCTGATACTACTTCCTTCCTTAGGAGACATGGTTATCTTCTCAGTTTGGTCACCTCCAAATTGGACGAACAAATGATGAGTGTTTTGGTCCAATTCTATGATCCGCTGTACCATTGTTTTACTTTTCAAGACTATCAGTTGGTTCCCACCCTAGAAGAATTCTCTGAGTTGCTCGGTATCTCTGTTCTGGAACAGACCCCGTTTACTGGTTGGGAGAAGATTCTTAGGCCCAAAGAGATTGTTGCAACCCTTCATTTGACCAAAGAGGAGGTAATGGCTAATTGGGAGACTAGAAGTGGAGCTAAGGGCTTTCTGACTAAGTTTTTGGTTGGTAAGGCTAACTATTTCTGGGATAGTCTAGACTTCAAGGCATTCGAGGATATTCTGGCTCTTCTGATATACGGCTTGGTACTGTTTCTGAACTCTGACTCCTTTGTTGATGTGAATGCGATAAAGATCTTCATCTCTCGGAATCTGGTACCCACTCTCTTGGGTGACATTCTTCATCAGCTCTATGCTCGTACTACCCAAAGTGGGGAACTTTGATGTGCTGTGCTCCGTTATTGGCAAGGTGGTTTATTTCGCACCTTCCCAAATCAGTGCTGAAGAATAAAGAAGGCATGGGCTGGGCTTATAGGGTTATGTCCCTTTCTCAAATGACATTATCTGGACTCTCAAGGGTATGGACGAGGTGACTGTTATTGATCGATGTGGGGAGTACCCCAATGTTCCACTGTTAGTAACCCATGGAGAAATTTCTTACAACCCATGCTTAGCTCTCCGTCAGTTCGGAAGAGCCTGAAGAGAAGGACCTCATGAGATTCTAATGCCTAGTATCATCTTTGATTTTCAAAGGGATAGCGACGAGCAACGTCGCAGATTCATAAGGGCTTGGGATAGAGTTCACCAATCTGATCCACATGAGCTGGGCCCAAAGACTTCTCTCCCGATGGAGCCATATTTCAGATGGGTCTGTATCCGCGCCCAAAAGCTGGGTATGCCGTATGAAGTCGTCCGAATTGTCATTATTGAAGTGGCTAATGTAGAAGGAGTTCTTCCAACCACCCCCCATCCTTATATGCCCACTGACATTGGGGCACTGAAAAGGTCTTGGATGCAGCTGAGGGAAGAACGAGATTCTTACCAAGAGAAATTCAACGAGCAAGAGCAGAAGATCCAGAAGTTGACTAGGCAGTTGGAGAACGAGCGGATTCTCAACGACTATGTCCGCACTGATAAGAAGAGACCATGGGAGCATTGATTGACCTTTGATGATTTCATTTCCAGTTTTTATTTACTTTTCAGTATTTCCTTTCATGTAACGCCTTAAGGGCAATTTGTTGAACAATTTGAATTACAAAGTTTAACTAATAAAGTGTGTTTCCTTTCGGGTTTACAAATTTGAATCTCCCGATTGTCTTTGAAATCATAATGATACGCATTTCATCCCATGCACTTCATAAACAGGTACCCATTACAGGTCTCTTATCTTCTTCGCTGTTTATTTCAGCACTCATCATGTCTGCTTAACCTTCAATTGAGCAAGCCATCAAGGCCCTCCAGGCCCAGAGTGCCCAATTTCAAGAGCTGTTCGTGAATCTAGCTAAGGGTCAGCAAGACCTGAAGACCTTGATTCTGAAAGAGAAGAAGAAGAAGAAGAGGACAATTCTGTTTAACACAGGGCACATGTTTGGAAACAGGCTACAGAATGAAGTTAATTTGACCACCTCATCTGGAGGAAAAGATAGTCAAGAGGAAAGAAGGGCTCCTAGCCCTGTGGTCTCCGACAACGAGACAGACTATGATGAAGAACAGTATCCTCCTGCCGAGGATAGATACAAACAACTGGAAGACCGGTTGAGTGCTATGGAGGTTCAGAAAGTTCCCGGTCTGGACTTTGGTGATCTAGGTCTATCATCTGGGGTGGTAATTCCCCACAAATTCAAGGCACCAGCCTTTCCTAAGTATGACGGAGTTTCTTATCCGAAGCTACATCTCCGGTCATATGTGAGGAAGACTCAGCCGTACACCGCTGATAAAAACCTACGGATCCATTTCTTTCAAGACAATCTCTCAGGGACTCAGCTTGAGTGATTCTATCAGTTGGACGGAACCAGTATTCGCAGTTGGGAAGACTTGGCTACTGCTTTCTACAGGCAGTATCAGTACAACTCCGACCTCGCTCCTACGCGTACCCAACTCCAGGGTATGTCAATGGGAATGGGTGAAGGATTCAAAGATTATGCTCAAAAGTGGAGAGACCTCGCCGGAAGGGTGCAACCACCATTGGCTGATCGGGAACTTGTGGACATGTTTATGGGGACCCTGTCTGGTCCATTTTTCAACCATTTAATCGAAAGCTCTTCATCTGGGTTTACATAGCTTATTTTGACCGGTGCGAGGATTGGGGCTGGTATTAAGGCTGGAAAGATACAGAAGGGTGCCTCATCGAGCACCAAGAAGAAGCCCTTTAAGAAAGAGTCCAATGCTGTCTACAGTTCGAGAAGACAGAATAAACCTGAACACCGCCAAGCTGTTAATGCGGTTGTTATTTCAAAACCTGCTGGTACTCCACAACACAACAATCAACAGAAGGATGAGAGACCTCGAAGGCAATTCACCCGTCTCAACATGACCTTATCTCAAATTCTGCCACAGTTGCTGAAGACCAATCTGGTGATTCTAAAGGAAGCCCCGAAGAATCCAAATACAACGTCACCGAAGTACAACCCTAATGCCCGTTGTGCTTTTCACTCTGATAGCCCGAGGCATAATACAGATGATTGTTGGGTTTTGAAGAACAAGGTACAAGACTTGATTGATGCGAAAGAGATCGAGTTCGGAGCACCAGAGAAGCCTAAACAAGATGTAGGGGTGAATGCTATCGGGGATGACGATGATGAAGAGTTTGATATCGACAGTTGGATCTACCCGACTGCCAATGGTGGATTAAGCAACTGGACAGTGAAGGATTCTATGCCAGTTTCTGTTATCACCCAGTAATGAAACTTTTTGTTTTGAATATGTAACAGACAATGTTTTAAACTTTATGGCCCGGTGTCTTACCCGGGGCACCGTGGCTTCATTTGTGAGGGATTTTGTGTGTCATTTTCATATGTCATTAATAAAATCATTGGACGTTCTTGCATTTCAAATTTTGTGCTCCTTGTTTTTCTTCATTATATATTGCAAAACAACTATTTTACACACACTCACATATACAGATCCACATCCACTCTGGATCTCACTGGTAACGACTCCTCTACTTCCAGTTATGACTTCGAAAATCCGATCAACTTAGCCGGAGATGAAGGTGAAGATGATTGCGAAGTGCCTGGTGAACTTGCGAGACTACTACTCCAGGAAGAGAGGGTTATTCAACCTCACGAAGAGCCAGTGGAAACAGTGAATCTGGGTACTAAGACAGACAAGAAGGAAGTTAAGGTCGGTGCAAATCTGGAGCTTAGTGTGAAGCAACAGTTGATTCAGATGCTGCGTGACTATGTTGAGATCTTTGCCTGGTCTTATGAAGATATGCCTGGGTTGGATACTGACATTGTGGTTCATCGCCTGCCTACCAAGGAAGAATGTCCTCCCATGAAACAGAAGGTCCGCAGAATGCGCCCAGAGATGTCTGAGAAAATCAAGGCTGAAGTTATGAAACAGTTTGACGCTAGTTTTCTAGCAGTTACTTCTTACCCTCGGTGGGTGGCCAATGTGGTTCCTGTGCCGAAGAAGGATGGTAAGGTCCGAATGTATGTTGACTATAGGGATTTGAACAGGGCAAGCCCCAAGGATGACTTCCCTCTACCTCATATCGACATTCTGTTTGACAACACTGCTCAGCACAAGGTATTCTCCTTTATGGATGGCTTCTCCGGTTATAATCAGATCAAAATGGCTCCCAAAGACATGGAGAAGACAACTTTTGTTACTCAGTGGGGCACCTTTTGCTACAAGGTCATGCCTTTTGGACTCAAGAATGCCGGGGCAACATATCAGCGTGCCATGGTTGCTTTGTTTCATGACATGATCCATCATGAGATTGAAGTATACGTCGACAATATGATTGCAAGGTCTCAGACTGAGGAGGAACACCTTGACCATCTGCAGAAGCTGTTTGACAGGCTGAAGTTGTACAAGCTAAGATTAAACCCGAACAAGGGCACCTTCGGGGTGAGATCTGGTAAGCTGCTAGGTTTCGTCATAAGCGACAAGGGTATTTAAGTGGATCCTGCCAAAGTGAAAGATATACAGGAGATGCCAGCTCCCAGAATAGAGAAAGAAGTCAGAGGCTTTCTGGGACGTATGAAATACATCGCCCGATTCATCTCACACCTAACTGCTACTTGTGAGCCAATCTTCAAGCTACTGAAGAAAGATCAAGTGGTACGTTGGAATGATGAATGCCAGGCTGCTTTCGAAAGAATCAAAGAGTATCTCCAAGATCCACCCATTCTGATGCCACCAGTTGAAGGGAGACCTCTGATATTATACTTGACAGTACTCGATAACTCAATGGGGTGTGTGCTGGGTCAGCATGAAGTGTCTAGCCGAAAAGAGCACGCTATTTATTACCTTAGAAAAAAGTTTACCGACTGCGAGACCCGATACTCACTGTTCGAGAAAACTTGATGCGCTTTGGCATGGGCTGCTCGCCGGCTGAGACAGTATATGCTGACTCACACTACTCTATTTATTTCAAAGATGGATCCAATCAAGTATATCTTCGAAAAGCCTGCCTTGTCCGGAAGAATAGCAAGATGGCAGATGATCTTGACTGAGTATGACATCCAATATAAGACCCAAAAGGCAATCAAGGGAAGTGTGCTGGCAGACCATTTGGCACATCAGGTAGTGGATGATTACCAATCTATGAACTTTGAGTTCTCGGACGATAATATCATGCTAGTAACTAATTGTGAAACACCTGGACCAGATGAAGGACCTGAGGAAGGATCCCGATGGTCTATGTACTTTGATGGAGCTTCGAACGCTTTGGGTAACGGCATTGGTGCTGTGATCATATCTCCTAAAGGCTCTCATACTCCGTTCATCGCCCGACTATGTTTCAATTACACCAATAATATGGAGGAGCATGAAGCGTGCATCATTGGTCTTCGAGCAGCAATTGACCTAAGGATTAAGTTTCTGAGTGTGTTCGGAGATTCCGCTCTCGTGATCAGTCAGATCAAAGGCGAGTGGAATACGAAACACCCAAATCTTATTCCTTACAAGGAGTATGTGTTGATGTTGCTTCCCCATTTCGAGTAGATAACCTTTGAACACTTCCCTAGAGAGGAGAATCAGTTGGAGGACGCGCTAGCTATGATGTCTTCCATGTTCAAAGTCAATTGGGACAACGAAGCTCCCCGAATTATCATTGAAAGACTGGATGAACCTGCACATTGCTGTGATCTTGAGACTGAAGAGATGACATAAAAGCCCTGGTATCATGAGGTAAAAAAGTATCCTGAGGCTCAGGAATACCCCGAGGGTGCATCTGTTAATGACAAGAAGTTTATGAGGAGGTTCACGGTGAAGTTCTTCATCAGCAATGGCATTCTTTACAAGCGTAATCATGATTCAAACTTACTGTGTTGTATGGATAAGAATGAAGCATAAAGGATCATGGCGGAGTTACATGAAGGTACTTTCGGAACCCATTCCAGTGGGCACACCATGGCAAAGAAAATCCTTCGGGTAGGATATTATTGGTCCACAATGGAAGCCGACTGTTATCAGCATTCTCGGACATGTCACAAGTGTCAAGTCTATGCTGATAAGGTGCACATACCTCTAGTTCCTCTGAACGTCTTGACAACTCCTTGGCCTTTTGCAATGTGGGGCATTGATATGATTGGCGAGATCAGACCTACGACATCCAATGGGCATCGTTTCATCCTAGTAGCTATTGATTACTTTACGAAGTGGGTTGAAGCAGCTTCCTTTGCTACCGTAACCAAGAACATCATGGCACGGTTCATTCGTCACAATATGATTTGTCGATACGGTGTACCAGAGAGGATCATTACGGACAATGGTATCAATCTCAACAATAAGATGATCACTGAGCTCTGCGAGAAATTCAAGATACAGCATCATAACTCTTCTCCCTACCGGCCGAAGATGAATGGGGCTGTAGAAGCGGCTAATAAGAACATTAAGAAGATTGTGCAGAAGATGACAGTAACATATAAAGACTGGCACGCAATATTTTTCCGTTTGCTCTTCATGGGTACCGTACCTCAGCACGGACGTCAACAGGGGCAACTCCCTATTCCTTGGTTTATGGCATGGAGGCAGTCCTGCCCATTGAAGTTCAGCTACCCTCTCTCCGAATCATGAAGGATGCAGGTTTGAGCGAAAATGACTGGATTCAGACCCGGCTTGATCAGCTGAACCTAATCGACGAAAAGAGAATTACTGCTATTTATCATGGTCAGACATATCAAAAACGGATGATCAAGGCATTTAACAAGAAAGTTAGACGACAAGAGTATCAAGTTTGGGATCTGGTAATCAAGCGCACTATCTTACCTCAAGGTGATCCCAGGGGCAAATGGACCCCTACTTACGAAGGGCCATTTGTGGTTAAGAACATTTTCTCGGGAGGAGCTATGATTCTAACCACCATGGATGGTGACGACCTTCCTCATCCCGTCAATGCAGACATAGTGAAAAGATACTACACATAATCAAAGACCCGCTAGGTTGACTGGCCTAGGCAAAAATAAGGGCTTCCCGGCGAACCAAAAGGGTTCGGGCAAAAATAAGGGATGAAAATGAAAAAATCTGTACACCTAGCAAGTCGCAAACCTGAAAAGGCGACTTGGGCAAAAATGGGTATCCCGGTGGACTGAAAACCCGAAAGGGCGGTCCAGGAAAAAGTTAAGGATAAGCGTAAAACTATGTCTCATTGGATCACCTTGCATCCAGACTTCAGTATATACTATCAAGCTCGGACGACACTAATCAATCTAATACATCTTCAACCAGTAGCAAAGTGATGAGATGCTCGAGGACATAAAGGCAATATCAGAGTTGGAACCCAGTGGGATTATTCACATAGCTGTTTTGTTTTATTTTCACAAATTGTGTAAATTCTATTATTCGGCGGCGTTCTCTTACTAGGACGTCAGCCTCTTGTACAAAAAGCGCCTATTTACCAGGCCAAACTTCAAAATCAATACAAAATCATTTTCAGACAAATTTCAAACTGTTTTTCCTTTATCTGTTTTGTTTTGCAAAGAACGTCCAATGTTTGTTTTTGATATTTGCATTTGACATTAATTGCTGCTCATAAATATTTACATGCGAAACAAAAGATGAGTTACTGGTAATATCAGAAACATGGGCAATAGAGTTGTCCAAAGCTGTGTAGTTGCTCTGTCCACCAGGTACCGGATAAATTCAGCTGAAGAATATGGCTAAGAAACCTTCACTCCCAGCAAAGTAAGGCAAGAATGATAGCTCTCCCCTAGTTGAGACTTGCAACTACAAACAAATCAGCAATACTTTCCCCAAGCAGAGTTAGTCTACCATCAGCACTAAAAGGGTCTTAATATTCCCCAACAGAGTGTAAGAATATTCCCCAGCAAGTATAAGAGTATCCCCGACAGTCTTAATATTCTTCAATGGAGTATAAGAATGTTCCCCGGTGGAAAACAAGATACCTCTAATGGAGTCAATTTTCCCAGCACGGTCTAAAAAGCTTCCCCAACAGAGTTGAATCATCATCCCCAGTAGACTCTGGAAGCTTATCCCCTGCAGAGCACAAATAAATCTCCCCAGCAAAATTCAGAGGGTTGTCCCCACAAGAGTCTAACAGGATTATCCCTAGCAAGTCGCGACCGAAAGATCATCCCCAACGAAGTTCTTTCCTTTCACGAACAGGTATTCAATCCTCAATAGATTCAGCATCACCAACAATGGTAATCCATCCCCAGCGGAGTTTATCATTGGAATCTTCAGCATAACATCTCTTCCCCACAGAGTAATTCCCCTCGGAGTAATCTCCTCATCAGTTTATTCCCCAACGAAGTTATCCTCTCCTGCAAGTTTATCATCTTCGTTCATCATCCCCAGCGGAAACGAAGAATCCAACTCTATTCTCCAGTAGCTCCGGGATTTATTTTCCCCAGCTAAAACATCACATTTCCATACATCATGATACATGCATAAACGCATCATATAATACAATCTCATTTATGTTGAGAACATAATTGCTTGATCCATATCATGCATTGCATATGACTGACCTTTACCTTTCAGGAAAGATGCAGTTAAATTCTCAACTATGTCAAAGGAGACAAAATCAGTTAAATCGATTCCTAAAGATTTTTCTGAGGCCAATTCAGTCAATGGAGACAAAACCAGTTAAATCGATTCCTAAAGATTTTTCTAAGGCCAATTCAGTCAATGGAAACAAAACCAGTTAAATCGATTCCTAAAGATTTTTCTGAGGCCAATTCAGTCAATGGAGACAAAACCAGTTAAATCGATTCCTAAAGATTTTTCTGAGGCTAATTCAATCAATGGAGATAAAACCAGTTAAATCGATTCCTAAAGATTTTTCTGAGGCCAATTCGGTCAATGGAGACAAAACCAGTTAAATCAATTCCTAAAGATTTTTCTGATGCGAATGCCGTCAAAAGAGACAAAACCAGTTAAATTGATTCCTAAAGATTTTTCTGATGCGAACGCAGTCAAAGGAGACAAAAACCCCTCTGGTCCAGTTAAATCGATTCCTAAAGATTTTTCTAACGCCAATCCAGTCAAAAGAGACAAAACCCCTCTGGTCCAGTTAAATCGATTCCTAAAGATTTTTTTGACGCCGATCTGGTCGAAGTTCAGACCACTTACCAACAATCTCCAAATGGAATATGTAAGCCTATTCCTGACATCACAAGGCTGATACCACTTCATGAGAGTGCAAATTTCTGGGCACTCTAGTATTCAATCATCTTCCACTTTCGGATCACGAAAGGCTCGAAAGCCAATCTACATCCTCAGGTTTAAGAAGATTGAACAGGGGAAACTGTTGTACCACAAAATTTTCCCTCCCATATTTCTCAATACATGTCAAGAAGAATCTCCAAATGGATCAAGGTTGCTCAAGAGTTGGACAATCAAATCATCTCCTAAGGCAGTCAATCTCAAACTAGGGTTTGGTATTGCATCAAGGTCCTTGCATCCAAATGACCTCAAGTGCTCCCTAATGTTCTAATATGTTCTCAAGTTCATCCATGTCAAATTTCAAGCCTTACAGAGGAAGTTTGGTCAGTTAATTGCTCAAAAGGCCCAAAAATCGATTGTGCTAGGGCAAAAGTCAACTGTGACCTAAAAATAGTCAAACCTCAAGATTTTTTGTCAACATTCTCATTTTGAAGAATAATTAATAATTTGATCAAGGGTTGATCATGATTCATCAAGGATTGCTCAAAATTCATCAAGATTCAAAAGTTGCTAAATTAGGGGTTTGTAGGAAAAGTCAACTCAACTTTGACCAAGCATAACTTTCTCATACTTTATGGGAAATGACCCATCCAAAGCTATTTTTAAGAGGGTGAAATTTCCTACAATCCATCTTCATACCCCAAGATCAATAAATGCACTCACAAGAAGTTACAAATTTGGACATTATAGGTCATTTTTGAAAGTCAACAAAAACACCTTTTTTGCCAAAGCTTACTTGAGAATGGAATATCAAAATGAGATGAGACCAAAAGGGTTGGTTAGAGAACATCTCAAGGTTTCTATAAAGTCCAAGAACACCTCCAAAAGTTCAAAATTGAAGAAGTTATGCATTGTTGAAGTTGGGCATTTTTTCAAAATTGCCAAAAGTCAACTATCCCCAAAACTTCAAATTTTGTCAAATAGGCCCACTTTTTTCCACTTGATTTGATCTTGTCACACTACACACGTGTTCTATCTTCAGTATTGTGTCCATTCATTGATTTTTCTACTTTATTTGATTTTTATTCATTTAATTCATTTTAAATCAATTTAAATCCAAATAAAATCCAAATATTGATGAAATAAGATCTTTTTGATTGATATAGGTCTTTAATATCATTATGGACATGATCATCAAGGCATATCATGCACAAAATATTGGTTTTTGACATTTTTGAAGCTTTGTTAATGGTGAATCATATCAAATCTTGAATCATTTATACACAAGGATTCCAAGCCCAAGACTTGACCTAATACAATGCTTGATACATATACAACACAAAAGGCACGGAATATAGGACCTGAAGGCTGCAAAAAATCACAAGAACAAACTTGAAAAAAGCTTGAAAAGTTGGAATCTGAAATCCATCCTAGAGGCGTTTTCAAGGCCAAAACTCCACGCTACTCAATTGCCATACATCCATTGAGTCTAAGGGAATCAAAAGCAAGCCCTGAAACCTCATCAAACGCGCTGTAAGTCCTTTTAAAAACACCCATGTACACAAAATCGCATCCTCTGATTCTTGCATTCTTTTGCCAAAATCTTTGCATATTTGTGTTTGTCGTTCCATTTAGAAGCGTTTGGAATAATTTGATTGCATTTTTATAACTTGTGATGCCATACCCGAACCTAGGGTTTTGGAGGTTTGTTTTGGGCATTTGCTTTGCAATAAAAATTGGAACAAATAAGGGGTATAGACGTGCTCACGAGGAAGAGACGAACCTGTCCATGGTTTTGGTTTGCATTTTTATGGCCTACAATTCGTTTTAGGATGAAGCCATGGATTTTGCTGCAGATGAAATCCGCAGGTAAATAACCAGGCTTTTCAATGAAGAAGATGATGATGCGTCCTCTTCCCATTGGCTATTTCAAATTTCGCGCTTGTTTTTTATTTATTTTCAGGCATGTTAATTATTTTCCATATAATAATTTTTGTTTACTATAATAACAAAAGCAACACAGTGGTCCAGTGGTGGAAGCGTTAGTGCATAGTCCAATGGGACCTAGGTTTGAATCCCAGGTCCCACATATATTTGTTGCATTTTGTTCACAGGTATTCCAATACAAAACCAAACGCGTGATCATCATATACCCTCATGCAATCAATGGACAGATGGCCTCCAGACCAAATCTGATGGTCTAGATGGGAGACCCACCATAGTACCCAGTCAACGTGTCACACTGGATCAGAAAGTCAAACGCAGGCTGACTTGTATTGGGCCAAGGAATTGCAAATCTCACCCTCCAGATTGGGCCCAACACCCCCCCTTGGTTATTTCTATTCTTTTTATATTTCTTTTTATTTTATTGTTTTGTATTATTATTATTATTATTATTATTATTATTATTTAAACTAACCAATTAATATTTTTCTTAATAAAATAAAAAAAAACACAAAAAATATACTTTTATTTATTAAAATTAAATTCATACTTTATTTTTGTAAATAAATTAATTTAATCAATTTAGCTTTAATTAGATTTAACTTTTAATATTTTTTTGCGATATTTAAAATCAATTTAGAATATTAGGTTTTTATTAACTTTAACTAAATTTATTTTATTTCTTTAAATATCCAAAAAAATATCTTTTATTAATTAATTAATTAATTTATTTAATTAACTTAGATCTAATTCCTTTTAATTCAAAATAACAAAAAAAAATCTCTTTCTTTCAAAAAAGGGTCAAAACCCTAAAAAATGCGCCGATTTAATTTTCTCGCACATGATCCATATTTTCATATTATTGTCCTTGCTTTCAGAATGTAATAGCTTTTAATTAGGACTTTATTTATCACTTTATTTTACTTTCCGCATTTTAATTTCAAGGGTTTGCTTTTGGCGATGTAAATACCCGACGCCTTGTAATAGTTTAGATCTAATTTCCGCAATTTAAATTCCGCAAACTATACACTATTAGATGTTTGATAATAGGGAATGCATGACAAGATCAAATGTATGAACTTAAAATCAACATAGCTCACCCATGACATGTACAAAGATAAAATTAACTGAAACAACACACTCGCACATGCGCACTCTTAGGGTACACCCCACTTGGTTGCCTTCGAATGTGGTCATTGATTATAAGAAGTTTTAGAGGTCGTCCTATTGTCCAAAGATCATAAGTTGCCTCGAAACGGTTGCCTCGGATAAAATGATCTAAGACATTAGGGTTACCGCTAAGGCGTCCTAACATTGCTTTAGTGACCACACGTCCCTTAATCGAATTGACCCTTAAAACTCCAACGACGATGCTACCTACTCATCAATAGTGGGATAGCATTATCTAAAGGACATTTGTACAGATTAATTCCTTTTTTGAGTAGGTAGATGGTTCTTAAGTACTTGCTCTTTTCAAAACAAAATAAAACTTTTCGCACTTACACTCCTTTCAAACAAAAACTTCTTTCAAACCCACAAACACAAAGAAAAGCAAATTTTTGAAAACACTTTGAGAAAGTACCTAAGAGCCCGTGGATAACCACGGATAGAAAGGGTGCTAACACCTTCCCTTTCTATAATCTACCCCCCGGACCCGAGAAACATCTCGAAAAAGGAATTTTTCTGTGCTTTTTTCCTTTCCTTGTTAGATAAAATAAAAGACGGTGGCGACTCTTGCTTACCGCGACATTTTATGAAAACAAACGCAAAACGCAAACCAACATTCCAAAAACAGTCAGTTCTCTTCCCACCGTATCACAATGCGCTTCTGATACATCTAGCCATGACAGACATCCGCAAGCCTTTTCTCTTCGATTAAATTTAACTGATCTAACCTGGTCTAAATCCACTCGCCTTCGTCCAAGTCTTCATCTTTCATCATTCTTATAGAAGGAATTTAAACTCCGACAGATAGGACAACTTCCATACCATAGACCAGAGAGAATGGGGTTTCCCCAATTGATGTTCGTGCAAAAGTACAATAGTCATGAAGAGAAAACAGTAACATCTCGTGCCAATATTTGTATGTCATAACTAACTTATGTATAATATTCTTAATATTTTTGTTGGCAACTTCCACAGCGCCATTCATCTTTGGACGGTACGGAGAAGAGTTGAGGTGCTTGATCTTAAACTGCTTGCAGAGCTCAGTGATCATAGTATTGTTGAAGTTAGTACCGTTGTCTGTGATAATCCTTTCGGGGATGCCATACCGACAGATAAGGTTATGTTTTATGAACCGGGCGACCATATTCTTAGTGACAAAGACGAATGAAGTTGCTTCAACCAATTTTGTAAAGTAATCAATGGCGACGAGGATGAAGTGATGTCCGTTAGAGGCAGTAGGCTTAATTTCTCTGATCATATTAATGCCCCACATTGCAAATGGCCATGTAGCAGTCATGACATTCAGAGGTACTGGAGGCACATGAACTTTATCAGCGTATATTTGGAACTTATGAAAAGTTCTTGAGTGATGGTGACAGTCAGTTTCCATAGTCGTCCAATAGTAACCAGCTCTCAAAATATTTTTAGCCATAGTATGCCCACTTGAGTGAGTACCAAATACACCTTCGTGCATGTCTTGCATAATTTCTTCTGATTCCTTCTTGTCCATACAACATAGCAGAGTTGAATCATGATTGCGCTTGTATAAAATTCCATTGCTCAAGAAGAACTTAGCTGATAAACTCCGTAGGAACTTCTTTTCATTGATAGATGCCACTTCAGGGTATTCTTGAGCCTCATGGTATCTTTTCACTTCATGAAACCAAGGTTTTTCCTCTACTCCAGCAGTGTCAACTCCATAACAGTGTGTCGGTTCGTCGAATCTTTCAATGGTAATTCTGGGAGCCTCATTGTTTCATATGACTTTGAACATGGATGACATGGTAGCTAATGCATCCTCCAATTGATTCTCTTCTCTAGGTATATGCTTAAAGGTAATCTCCTCTAAATACAGAATCAAGGTTAGCACATGTTCCTGGTAAAGGATAAGATTCTGATGCTTCGTATCCCATTCTCCCTTAACCTGACTGATTACCAGGGCTGAGTCCCCATACACGTTTAAGTATTTCATTCTCAGGTCAATAGCATCTTTAAGACCAATGATGCACGCTTCATATTCAGCCATGTTACTGGTGCAGTCATAGAAAAGCCTGGCAGTGAATGGCTTATGACAACCCCGAGGAGAGATAATTAAGGCACCAATTCCATTACCAAGTGCGTTGGAAGCTCCATCGAAAACCATAGTCAATCAGGATCTTGGCTCATGTCCTTCTTCCGGTCCAGGTCCTTCACAATCTGTTACTAGTATAATATTCTCGTCCGGGAATTCGAAATTCATAAACTGATAGTCATCTACAGCTTGATGTGATAAATGATCTTCCAGTACACTTCCTTTGATTACTTTTTGAGTGGTGTACTGAATGTCGTACTCGGTTAAGACCATTTGCCATCGGGTTATTCTTCCAGAGAGAGTTGGCTTCTCGAATATGTACTTGATAAGATCCATTTTAGAGACTAACAAGGTAGTATGAGTCAACATATATTGTCTTAGTCGGCGAGCAACCCATGCCAAAGCGCAACAAGTTTTCTCGAGAAGTTAATATCTTGTTTTAAAGTCGGTAAACATTTTTCTGAGGTAGTATATTGCATGCTCTTTTCGACCAGACTCGTCATGCTTCCCCAGTACACACCCTATTGAGTTCTCTAGCACTGTTAGGTACATGATTAAAGGTCTTCCTTCAACTGGTGGCATCAGAATCAGAGGTTCTTGTAGGTACTCCTTAATTTTATCGAAAGTTATTTGACAGTCGTCGTTCTACTTTACTACTTGATCTTTCTTCAGCAGCTTGGTATTGGCTCACAAGTAGCAGTCAAATGAGAAACGAAATGGGAAATGTAATTCAGTCGTCCTAAAAAACCTCTAACTTACTTCTAGGTACGTGAAGCCGACATTTCTTGAATAGCTTTAACTTTTGCAGGATCAACCTCAATACCTTTACCTCAAATGACGAAACCCATGAGTTTACTGGATCTCACCCAAAAGGCGCACTTGTTCAGGTTTAGCCTTAGCTTGTACTTCCTCAGTCTTTTAAATAGTTTATGCAAGTTATCAAGATGCTCTTCTTCAGTTTGTGATCTTGCTATCATGTCGTCAACATAAACCTCTATTTTATGGTGAATTATGTCATGAAATAAATCTATCATGGCACGTTGATAAGTTGCCCCGGTGTTCCTTTAACCCAAAAGGCATAACCTTGTAACAAAAAGTGCCCCACTGTGTGACGAAGGTAGTTTTCTTCATGTCTTCAGGCACCATCTTGATCTGATTATAACCCGAGAAACCATCCATGAAATAAAATACCTTGTAATGAGCGGTGTTGTCGACTAAAACATCAATATGTGGCAGTGGAAAGTCATCTTTGGAACTTACCATGTTCAGATCCTTGTAATCTACACACATACGTGCCTTTCCATCTTTCTTTGGCACCAGAACAACATTAGTAACCCATTGAGGATATGTCGTCACTGCTAAGAATCCTGCGTTGAATTGTTTCATGACCTCGGCTTTGATCTTTTTTGACATTTTAAGATGCATGCGACGAACCTTCTGCTTAATCGGAGCACAACCCTCCCTCATCGGCAGATGGTGAACCACAATATTGGTATCGAGTCCTAGCATGTCTTCGTATGACCAAGCAAAGATTTCAACATATTCATGCAAGATCTGGATTAGCCTTTTCTTGACACTGCTCTCCAAGTTAGCGCCTATCTTGAATTCTTTCCTGTCTGTCTCGGTACCCAAGTTTAAAACTTCGACCGGATCTTCATGTGGTTGGATAGCATTTTCTTCTTGTATCAAGAGTCTAGCAAGTTCTCTAGGTATTTCACAATCTTCCTCACCTTCTTCCTCGGCTTGGTAGATCGGATTTTTAAATTCATAAGCAGAAATAGCTGAATCGTTATCAACAAGATCAAGAGTGGATGAGGATCTGCAATGTAGTGTATGGGTGTGTGTAAGAACACATAGCTATTCAAAAATGCAACAAGATAAAAGAAAGACAGAGATCACAAAATTTGCATGCAAAATGTCCAATGTTTTTATTGAATGAGCAATGTTTATGAATTATCAACCCTTAACAAATGAACCATTGTGCCCCGGGTAAGACACAAGGTTTAAAGTCATTATTTATTACATAACCAAAAACTTTTTTAAAAAAGAAAATAAGACAGGAATATAGCTATTAATCCTGATTAAATGATATAGGGAATATGTCTTTTGCTTTCCAATTATCAAGTCCATCACCAATGGTAGGGAATATCCAAATGTTAAAGTCACAATCACTGTCAGCGTCTTTTATAGCATTAACTCTGTTATTGCTGATACAGAACGGAGGTATCCCAGCATGAGCGTGATGAACATCCCTTTGACCTTCTGTAGTAAAGCCCAAACCAAACTTATCATATTTATAAGGGATATCAGGAAGATGACCCTAAATAGTACTACCATCTTCTTCTATAGTTGCTTTGGCATCTTTTAAGGAAGCCACATTGTTCAGAGTTTTGGTGATCTTTACAATGGTAGAAACATCTTTAACATCAGCAGGGGAAATCAGTTCAAAGGTCTGACATGGAGTCTCTATAAATTCTCCGTCCATATCCATGTATCCTAATGAATTCCAGTGGCTGACCATGTATACCTCTTCTCCACAGACAGTAACAACCTTTCCTTTTACCGGATACTTGAGTTTCTGATGCAAAGTGGAGGTGACAACACATTCCCCATGGATCCAAGGAGATCCCAATAGACAAGAATAGGCCGACCGGATATCCATTACATAGAAAATGGACTCAAAGATCTGTGAGCCCACCTTGATTAGGAGGTCCACTTCTCCATGCACCATTCTTTTAGATCCGTCAAAAGCTCGAACTATGATATTACTAGGCTTCGACACAATCCTTTCACAATCCAGTCAGTCAAAAGCGCCTTTCGGGAGAACATTCAGTGAAGAACTAGTAACAATCAACACATGAGCCAACGTAGTGCCCCGACATTCAATGGAGACATACAGGGCCCTATTATGATTTCTCCCCTTCGGAGTCAGGTGAACATCGGAAAAACCCAAACCATTATCAGTTGTTAAACTCGCGATGTAACTCCCAAATTGATCAGCCGAAATTTCTTGCGGAACATGAGCAGTCTTTAAAAACTTTACCAAAGCCTTCACACAGGCTTCAGAATACAGCAGTAAAGATAGCATCGAGATTTTAGACGGGGTCTGCCCCAACTATTTAACAATTTTATAATCGCTTCTTTGAATGATCTTCAAAACCTCTTCCAAATCCTGTCCAGAGGTATCCTTGATTGTATCTTCTTTTGGTGCCTTCGTCCGAGTAGGTTCTATCATTGGATCTTTACCCAGAGCCTTAGCAGTTTTCTTGGTAGCTGTGACTTAAACAGGCATAGAGATTTCTAGGGAGAAAATCCTTCCTCTTCTTGTAATTTTACTTGTCCCCACAATATTGTCAATGTTAGGACCAACCTCTTCATTATCTTCGTGAGACAACTATTGTTTAATACCGTAGAAATAGACGTCAGATCCATAATTCCATGGAATAGCCTTTTTCGAGGAATATGGGATGGGCACGAGTGTTGTAATGACCAAAGGAGCAACTTTCAGATTGGCGGGAATCCTTATAGGACCCTTGGAAGTGATCCTGAAAGGGGTACCGGAGACGACAGACAAATCTTGGCACAAATTTTCAGTAGACAGAACTTTTTCAATCAGAATAACATGCTCATCCATCAGGCGCTGAACACCTTCCTTCAGTAACCCACAACCATTGAGTTGGACTGCACATCAATAACATTCTTCATTACAAACCTGAAATAAACCGGCTTGTAAAAAATTCTTCTTGATTATAGAGAGAGGAGTAACCACATCACTTACAGAAGCCATATAAAAAACATCTTCAACAACACTTACGCCCTTGTCATGCTTGGGCATAGGTGCGGTAATCATGATTGGAGTCTCTGAAGGATCGAACTTAATTTCATTATTATCGTACATATCCTGAATCTTTCTCTCAGGGCCCAAAAATTTTTGGCGTCGTGCCCAGGACTGTTCAAATGATAAGCACACCTCGCGTTTAAATTATACTTTGGAGAGGAGGTGTTGGGATTCTAAGGAGGATCCCGCAGTGATATGAGTTCATCCTTCAGCAAATGTTGTAATGCCTGAGATAAAGGCATGCCAATTTTAGTACACTTCCTCGGCGGAGCGTCTGGCCTTCGTTGGTTGCCCTGTTGTTATTGAACATGCGCCAGGTTAGAAATTAACACCACTCACACAGACTGATGATAGTTACTTTTATTACAGCTCTTCTGGTCATAGACAACATTTACTTCCTTTTTACCTCCAAATGGCTTCTTCACAACATTAGAAGATGTAGCCATCAGGATCTTCCCGCTCTTGATACCGCTTTCAATTCTTTCTCCAGTCAAAATCATCTCACTAAAACGATACGCCGAGCTTCCAATCAACATATTAAAGAACGGGCTTGTCAGAGTTCCCATGAACATATATACCATTTCCCAATCAATCAAGGGATGTTTGACCCTTCCAGCCAAGTCCCTCCATTTTTGTGCATATTCCTTGAACCCTTCATTCGAGCCCATGGACATATTCTGCAATTACACTCGAGTCGGTGCCAGGTAAGTGTTATATTGATACTGCTTATAGAAAGCATCATCCGTGTCTTCCCATGTGTGAGTATTGGTTCCCTCTAGCTGATAGAACCATTCCAGTTGAGTTCCAGCCAAACTCTCATGAAAGAAATGGACCCACAGTTTCTGGTCAGCAGTATGACGTTGTATGAATATATGACCTCAAGTGAAGTTTGGGACAAGAGACCCCATCGTATTTGGCGAAGACGGGGACCTTAAACTCATGTGGGATGAACACCCCGGAACCAGACCTAGTTCACCAAAATCCAACCCAGGAACCTTCTGGATTTCCATTGCCTTGAGCCTATCCTCCAACTGCTTGTACTTGTCATCCGTAGGAGGGTACTGTTTGTCAGAGTAGTCTTCATATTCATGAACATTCTCATAACCCTGATTGTTATTTCCTTCATTCTTGATGCTTCTACCATCTTCTTCCTGGATGTCGTCTTCCTCAGAGGAGACATCATCCACTTGGACTGGTTGAGAATGACCTTTGAACCTTCTCCCCATATTGAGGACAACAATTGGCTTCTTGGTCTTCTTTTTCTTGGCGACAAGCACCAACAACTCTTTCTGCCCCTGTTCCAGATTCAGAAGAGTCTCTTGGAATTGTGCATGCTAAGCCTGGAGATCCTTGACGGTTTGTTCGAGGTCTATTTTTCTGCTGAAAGAAACAGCGAGAAAATAAGAAACATGTACGAAAAACCTGTTATGTGATGATGCATGATATGTAAATGCAAATGTTTTCAAGGACCTTAGGAGATTTAAATTTTCGAACCAAGAGGAAACAAAAACAAAGATTTTATTAGTGAATTCAAATTACAATTGCCTTTTAGGTTTACAATGAAAACAATAAAGTCTCAAATAGACAACAATATGAACTCCTAAAACTAAGACTCAGGTCTCCCACAGACGGTTCCTCTTTGTGTTGACGTAAGCATTAAGACTTTAGTCCTCGTGAAGTTGCTCTGTGAGCTCCAACACTTTCTTTTCGCTTGCATAGAAATGAGTCTCAAAAGTGTCCCATTCTTCCTTCAGTTGAATCCAAGACTTTTGTAATTCTTTAAGTTTAGTAGGCATTTCTGGATGAAGCATGATGCGAGAAACGTCTCCTTCGATAACAGGCTCCATGATTACTGGTAAGACAACTGGGTATGGCATCATGAGGTTTTGAGCGCAAGCTCGTATCCATTTGAGATAAGACTCCAGAGAGATTGAATTCTTCTTCCCTAAGGTCTTACTATCAATCTTGCATACCATGCCCCAAGCATGTATAAACCTCCGACGATAACCTTAAGGATCACTTTTGTAATCGAACATATTACCCTGGATAAGCGTGTCATGAGGCCCATCTCTTCGAGCGTAACCAAATTGACGTAGATCCAGAGAAGGGTTATAAGTAATACCTCCCCTAATTCCAAGGATGGAACATTAGGGAATTCTCTACAGCGGTCAATGATAGTGATATCCTCATGATATCGGGAATACATGTAAATATCGGTATGAGAAAGTGACATTATTCTTTGTTACCACCTTAGACCTTGTTCATTCTTCATTATCGATTGGGGAAGGTGAGAAACAAACCACCTGGATAGTAGAGGTATACAACACATGATAGTTCCTCGCCTCCTCATACTACAAGTGTGAAGAGAATGCAGAATGTCGCCGAGCAAGGTAGGCACGGTATTAGGAGAAAGGAAAATCTTGACGGCGTTCACATATATGAGTTGGGATGGATTAGAGAAAAGTACCAACCTATAGATTAGAAGAGCCAAGATCTCCTCAAAATCTTGGAAACTCATAACATCTAGGAATAGTTGAGCCTTCTCTATAAAAAATTTAGCCAGAAAATCTTTGACTCCACTTCTCGTTTCCCAATTAGATACAATGTCGGACTGTTTCAAATGTAAGGTTGCTTCAATAATTTCTAGCTTCAGAGATTCCTCTAAACGGTTGAAGGGTATCAGATCCAGAGCAGGTACTCCCAGTAATTGAGAGAACTCCTCCATAATGGGTACCAACTGATAATCAAGAAAGGTGAAACAATGACGTGCATGGTCGAAGAACTGGAATAGGACACTCATGATGTCTTTTTCAAAACCCGGGGTAACAAGACTGAGTAGTCGACCATGCCTTTTGATAAATGGAGAAATTTCAGGAACCCTTGAGACTAACTCTTTAAGTTGAAGAGGAACCCTTAAAAATTTGACTCAGATAGTCTTTCTGCAAGCGGAGGCCATAACCTATAAAACAGAACAAAAGTAAATTCCTTGGTCCTTGAAATGGTTAGAAAATGATATGTTATGGTGCCATGATGCTATGATGTTATGTTCGAACAATTAATCATACACAAACAAAACACACAAGGCCTTAGGTTTAAGCTTGCATGGAGTCGTAGGTAAGTACCCTCTTGAAGTTTTAGTTGGCTCAACCTATCCTAAAATAAAGTAACTGGTTTCTAGGAGTCTCAATATCACTGATCTTTCCCTCGGGCATTGTTTCAGCACAAGCATCTGATTTGTGACCGAAATATCCCGAGAGTCTGACCTCAATGAGTGTATCATCGAGTATCAGCCAACTTCAGTCTGCACCAAAGCCGACTATGTCACTAATTTCTAATGACTAAGTTGTGTCAACTAAGGTTCTACGGTCAGTTAGTGCCTTATGACACCACACGGCATCCAAACATTCTCCTTGACTTAACTCAAGGGACACCGACACCAACCAATGTGTTTCACTAACGTAGCCATCGCTTCAAGCGTATGGGTGTATGCCGTACATTTTTCACGATCTATTTCTACTTATCTAAAATGCCCCCAGATCCGGGTATAGGATCTTTACAAGAATAACCCAAACAACCCTTAAAAATAAATCAGACAAATCAAACAAATAAAGCAAATTAAAGGTGATATACTCTAAGGTAACCCCACTTTTAGTTAGTTCCCCAGCAGAGTCACTAGTTCTGTAATACGGTGGAAGAACTGACTTGGGAGTTTTGCGTTTTATCGCAAATGTTGCGGATAACAAAAGTCGCCACCAACTTTTCTTTTATCCAATAAAGGAAAGGGTGAAAAGAATAGGAAAAACCTTTTGAGAATTTTCTGAGTAAGGGGGTAGGTTATGAAAAGGGAAGGTGTTAACACTCTTTTCATCCGTATTTATCTACGAGCTCTTAATCGCTAGCTCACTTTTAAAATTCTTTGTGTTTGTGCGTTTGAAAAATATTTTGAAAAGATACCTAAGTTTGAAAAACTTTGTAATGATTCTCGTAGCGTTGAGAATGCATACAAAGTGTTTTCTCCTTGGAAATATTTTTAGCAAAGAGATGTATGTGTGAGAAATTTTTTTGTTTGTGAGAAAGTGACTATGAGCTATCTACCTACTCAAAAAGTCTTTGTTCTTTTCCTCCTTTCTATTAGATAGTGCTACCCTACCATCAGTTAGTAGGTAGCCCTATCATTGGATGTTTTGAAGCACAGGCGCGGGTCATCATACAATCACGAAGGCAACTCATAGGATGCTTTAGCAATTATCATAAGGTACTAAGATCATTTATCGAGGCAACATCAAAGGGTCATCGAGAAACTACGATCTTTTAACTGAAAGATTATTGCTAAAGCATCCCACGTTCGAGGGATATCATTGTTTTAAATTTGAGGCAATAAGTGAGGGTCACCCTAGAGGTGCGCGTGTGCAAAGTGTTTTTATTTCAAGTATTTGTCTTGAGATTTGATTTTCTAACGTTTGTTTTTTTATGTCTTGTCATGCACGTCTAATTAATCTAACAGTTAAATATATACAAGTGCGGAAAAAATGCGAGAAATAAATCTACGTTATTACATCGCTTCGAGGATGGGGAGTAGAAACCATAAATTGGGGAGGAAAGCAATAAACTCTAATTATCTATTACAAACTATTGACAATTACAATATTGAAAAATAATGCGAAAAAAGTAAATGAGCGTGCAGAGATGGTGAAGAGGAGAAGATTTAAAAACCCAAAAAGTTTTAAGTATTTAAGAAAATATTTTTGTTGTTTTTGTTTAAAAAAATAATTTAAGTATAAAATAAGAAGAAAACCTAGTTCTAATTAATTAACTAGTTAATTACTAAAAAAAAATATGACTAAATTAGTTTAATTTTATTTTTCAAAAATTAAGTTAATTAATAAAAAACCTAAATCAAATGTTTTTATAATTTTATGATTTTTTGTTATTTTTTATTTATTTTTAAAATAAAAAAAAATAGTTAAAACAAAAAAAGAAGAAATTAAAGTGGGCCTACTACAAACAAGTAAGTTGGGGGGTGTTAGAAAGCAAAAATATAGGCCCAAACTAGACAAAGCTAGGTCTGCACTGGATCTAGTGAGGGTGGCTTTCATAAGGTGCATCATGGGGTGTGTGTTTGATACGTTGATTTGTCTTTGATGAGATCTGAAGGTTGTAACATGAGGTGCATGATGAGCGTGAATGCCTATTTTGTACTGGATCTGCAGTGAAAATGTTAGAAAATAAAAATGTCTCACGCTTGGATCGAACCTGGGATCAGGCGTATAAGAGACTTACGAGAAAGCACGCTAACACTAGTGTGGCTTGTACTTCCGATATATTGACCAAACACAAATAATAAAAAGGAAAACTGAACTATATGATCGGAGAAGCGCTGAAGCCCTAGCTCTGGTCGTCTTCTCCGGCAAATCAAAAATCCAAACTTACGAAAACCTACAAAAATGAAGATCAAAAGGGACTATACCCCCTAAATTAAACCTCCTGATCCAAATCCATCCCTACTTTTATCTAAAAACTCTTGGATCGTGCATTTTGAATCAAAACACACCGATCGTAAAAGGAAACAGTGTTTGTTAAACCTGCATGCATGGGATGATATGGGTGATCTAAACCTGTTCAGAAGGAGCTCATGAACACATTAGTGATGATAATAAAGCTTAAAACAATACAAAATTAAAAATAAGAATTTTACAATGTTATACGAGCGGAAATGTATGTCATGCCATTCTCATGCGTTTTGGACCATGGTAACTGGTCCAAATTTAGCTTTCAATGTCCAGGAAGGGAATAATACTGGAATTATGGGATAAGAGGGCTTGTAGAGGGAGTTTTGAGGCTCGAGGGTTTTGATAAATTTTGGAGTGTTTTTTGCTAGCTCTTTGAGACAGGGAGATTGTGTCCTTCTTGGCCTGGCTTGCTTGCATTATATAAAGAAAATGAATGTCTCAACATATATGGTATGGGATCACCTAATCAACCTGTGGTTTAAACAAAAATTAAACAACTTTAAAACATTACAAGTTTGAAACATCTTTGCCTTCTTGAGTCTACACAAATTTGGCAGGTTTTGTAACAGGCTTGCATGAGTTGTTGGGCCTGTAAGGGATTGAAATCAAAAGGCCCAAGCCTTCATACATGGTTTTCATATTTATTTTATTTTATTTGTATATAAATAAATAAAAATTCAAATAAAAGAAATAAAAAATCATAAAAATATGTGAATGGATTTAGAGGTCCTCGAACATCTTATGAACATGTTTGGACATCAAAATTTAGGCCCACTAGCTCAAAATCTCAAGTTTTCTCATGTTGCATATCAGGCATTTCCACAAAATTTCCCAACTTGTGTAACTCATAAGTTGCTCAATTTTCATCTTTTGAAGATGATCTATGACTTTTTGGAAAGCTTAAGATGTCCTCTACACTTTCTCTTTTGATAATTTTTGAATTTGAAGATATTAACTTGATGTAAGTTGCCTTGACAAAAAAAAGTCTTTTTGTTGACTTTTGAATAACCTATAATGTATGGACTCATATCTTTCAAATGAAACATTTTTGGACTTAAGTATAAAAACAAAGTTTTAGAGAATTGAATTTCCATTAAAATAAGCTTTGGTTGGGGAAAAGTTGATGAAGCATGTGAAGGTTATGCTTGGTCAAATTTCAGTTGACTTCTCCTAAGGAAACCCTAATTTTACAATTTTTGACCTTTGATGATTTGAGGGCTTTCCTTGAGTAATCATGATCAAGCCTTGATAAAATGAGGAATATCACTTCAAAATGTTGATGTTGACCAAAAATCTTGAAGTTTGACTGTATTTTGACCATAGTTGACTTTTTACCCAAGACTGTTGATTTTCAATCATCTGAGCCATTGATTGAGAAAAATTGTGATGTAGGACTTGAAACTTGACATGAACCTTGTTGAATACATATGGTGAACCATGTAAACCACTTGAGATCTTTGAAACCCAAATTTCCTTGAGAAACTCAAAACCATAGTTGTATACCTTTGGCATAGGAGGAGCATCTTGACTGGTCAACCCTTGAAATTCTTGAGTATTTAAGAAGCCTTTAAAGAATTCCTTGAAGAAAAATGAGAGGAAAAATTTTGGGGTACAACAGTAATCATTTTGTTGTCATTTTTAGCCAAGAGTTTGTGATAGTATTAATGCAACTTTTATGATGTAGAATTCTTGGAGATTAATTCGTTTGATCACTTGTGTGAAGCAGCTTTCGTAGAGTTTTCTCTTTGCTTGTGCGGCTTAGAAGAGGAAACAAACCTTCTCTGTTAGGTATCATTGTGACTTTATTTTGTATTGTCTTTCTATTTCTCTTCAATGATAAGTAGGAATAGAGATGCGTGTGCTGATGACGTATCCTTGTAGGCATTGCGAAACTGTTTAATTTTCTTTTTTTGTTTAAATACCTCAAAAGAGGCAATGTTTGTTAGAATATAGTTTGGTTATATATCCTTGTAAGAGTTTTGATGATAAAAAACACATGATATATATATAAAGAACAAATATGCTCTCTAATCATTGTACCCCAAAATTTGCCCTCTCACATATCAAGAATTTGCTCACAAGATCTCCCTTGACTCAAGACTGCACTAGGGTTTGATCAGCTCAAGACACCTCCTTAAGCACTAATGACCAAAATTAGGGTTTGAGTTTGCACAAGGATATTTGAACTTCCAATGCCCCATATGACTTTCATAGGTCATTATGGACCCTCAATATTACTCATGTCAAATTTCAAGCTTTGAATCACACTTTTTCTCAGTCAATTGAGCGGTTGACCTAAAAATCAACCGTATTATGGAAAAAGTCAACGATGGCCAATTTACAGTCAAAATTCATAATTTTTTATCCACATCAACATTTTAGACTCATATGTATCATTTGATCAAGTTTGGACCATAATTCCTCAAGAAATTTGATCAAATCTTCAAAAGGGCAAAATGGTCAAAATTAGGGTTTTGACTGGGAAAGGGCAATTTCTGATTTTTTACCTAGCAAATGATCAAATGAGTAAAAGGAATGATCTTGAGAGTACAATTGCATCATTTTGACCTAATGACATAGCTCGAAACATTGCTCAAGTCCATTGGATTGACAGATGAATTTTCAGTCAACTGATCAAAAGTCAATTGTATACTGAAAAGTCAAACTTTGACTTTTTGGTCAAAATCAAATGCCAAAGATCACAATTCATCAAAACATGTCAAAAAACGAAAATTATTCACCAAGAAATCAAAAAGTCAATATTTCATTTTGAAAAGTCAAAATTTCTAAACTTAGAAATTTTTCTAAGTGTTGGGAATTTCTTATTTTTTCATAACTTTGAGCAAAATTTTCACCATAATGCAAGATGATTCAAGAGAAACTTCCAACATGAAAGTTGTATATCTCCATGAAATATACAACTTTTATTCACAAAACTTCTTCCAAAAGTGCTTGGATCTCATGTTATAAGTTTAAGAACATGGGGTCATGAAACAAAACACTTAGTGAAATTTTGCCCTAATTTGGTCAAGATTTTGACCCAACTTCATGACACTTTTTCATATAGTTCCAAGGGGAATATTCAAAAGCAATTCAAATATGGGTTGTAGAGCACATTACAAGATTTCCAAAATATCCAAGAACTCCTTGAGATCATTCTTGAGTAGGGAGAATCGAAGAGATGAAGTTAGGGTTTTATCACTTGAATTACAAGTCATTTTTGTGATGAACCAAATTCAAAATTCAAAGTATGCTGCATAACCTCTACTTTGCAGGCCTCAAACTTGTTAGGCACTCCATAATTAATTGCTTTCACAGTTGTTAGAGGTCTTATTTCAAGCATTCAATGCATGGACATGCTTTATATCCATTTTGGGAAGAAAGTGTACACTGCAATTTTGATAAAGTGCTTTTTTGCACAAAACTTGTTCTTAAGCCTTGCACTTGCTCTCTTATGATCTTATAAGTCCCATAACTCATAATAAATGGTTTAGACACTTACAATCACCTAGACCATGCTTGTACTACACATTGAAACTTGGTTTCTCTCTTTTCTTGAAAATCAAGTAACCGAGCCAAAAGCTTGTAACTTGTACTTCTGATTGTCAAAAACACTCCAATTCATTTACTTATAGATACACAAACTATTTGAATCAAATACACGAATTCTCAAGACCTAAAAAAGACCTAGAGCTCAGAATCACATCTCATACCTCCATTTTCACATAAACTGACCAAAAACTTGAAACTCATAACTCCCTCGTGTGTTTTCAATCCTTTTGGTTCCTAAAGCTTCTAAACATCATTTAGAAATGATCCCAAACCCTGTTACAGAACTGTAAAACCATTAACATCATCCACCATTTTCAAAAATAGAGCTTTGCACTTGGACTTCTCTAGAACTCCTCAGGCCCTTTCAGCTCAAGCTAAACATTCCATTAGCTTCCTGAGAACTTGAGGAAGCTAACCCAACCATTGGAACTCCTTGAAAGCTTCTCAAACTTAAAACCCGATACCCTCTTGCAAGGTAATTTTTCTAACTTTGGAACTTTTCATACAGGCATCATCAATGATTTTTTTATGAATGAAAAATGTAGATATCATTGCCCTAAAGCTAACCATGTCCATAGTCTCCGTTAATTTTGCTTGAGCTTAGAGAATTTTAAGATTAAAGTTTATGACATTTTTAGGGTTCAGATTAGGGCCAATGAAATTCATACTTATCTTTGATCTATAGTTTTAATGCTTTACATTTCTGAAACCGTGAGGACATTTGCTACAAGTTTCATGTTTACAGTTTTTATTTTTGTTGAGAAATGAACAAGTTACAGTTGGTCTGGCTGGAGGTTGAAGATGAAGTGTAAATCAGGGCACGTTTTGTATCATATATTTATTGTTTTGCTTATGTTAACGGATGTATTGCCACCCCAGTGGTAGAAACGTGCTCCTGTAACCTTTGGGACCTGGGTTCGAGCCCCAGTGGTACCCTTTTAGAATTTTTCATATTTTTGCATTCTGACTTTCTTTTTTTGGCAGGGCGCTGGGCCTCCTCGGGCTTTGTTTGTTTTTTTGTTTTTTCTAGCTAAATCCCCTGTTTTATTTACACACCTCTGACCCAATTTTATTTTATTTTCTTATTTTATTTTTATTTGTTTTCTTAATTATTTTTTCTAATATTAAAAACTCACAAAAAATATAAAAATAGTAGATTTATATTTTGACTTAGTTTATTTATTTTTATCACAAAAAATATAGTTTATTTAACCATACTTTATTTATTTTACTAATTATTCTTGTAAATTTAATTAAAACTAGGATATTATTTATTTTCTTTTACACCAATTAAAATATATTATTTTAATATAAAAAGGCCAAAAATATTTTATAATACTATAAATTATTTTCAAGACTAAAATACAAAAATACTTTTCTTAAACTTAATTTCCTTTTAATCAATTAATAGACTTAGTGTTTTATTTAAAATCTTTTCTTATTAAATTAGGTTTACTTTTATTACTTTAATTAATTATTTTCTTTTAATTAATTAGGTTAAAACAAATTCCCTTTTCCTAAAAAAAAATCAAACAAATATCCATTTTCTTTGATGAGATCTGAAGGTTGTAACATGAGGTGTATGATGAGCGTGTATGCCTATTTTGTACTGGATCTGCAGTGAAAATGTTAGAAAATAAAAATGTCTCACGCTTGGATCGAACTTGGGATCAGGCGTATAAGAGACTTACGAGAAAGCACGCTGCCACTAGTGTGGCTTGTACATCCGATATATTGACCAAACACAAATAATAAAAAGGAAAACTGAATTATATGGTCAGAGAAGCGCTGAAGCCCTAGCTCTGGCCGTCTTCTCCGGCAAATCAAAAATCCAAACTTACGAAAACCTACAAAAGTGAAGATCAAAAGGGACTATACCCCCTAAATCAAACCTCCTGATTCCAAATCCATCCCTACTTTTATCTAAAAACTCTTGGATCGTGCATTTTGAATCAAAACACACCGATCGTAAAAGGAAATGGTGTTTTTTAAACCTGCGTGCATGGGATGATATGGGTGATCTAAACCTGTTCAGAAGGAGCTCATGAACACATTAGTGATGATAATAAAGCTTAAAACAATACAAAATTAAAAATAATAATTTTACAATGTTATACGAGCGGAAATGTATGTCATGCCATTCTCATGCGTTTTGGACCATGGTAACTGGTCCAAATTCAGCTTTCAATGTCCAGGAAGGGAATAATACTGGAATTTTGGGATAAGAGGGCTTGTAGAGGGAGTTTTGAGGCTCGAGGGTTTTGATAAATTTTGGAGTGTTTTTTGCTAGCTCTTTGAGACAGGGAGATTGTGTCCTTCTTGGCCTGGCTTGCTTGCATTATATAAAGAAAATGAATGTCTCAACATATATGGTATGGGATCACCTAATCAACCCGTGGTTTAAACAAAAATTAAACAACTTTAAAACTTTACAAGTTTGAAACATCTTTGCCTTCTTGAGTCTACACAAATTTGGCAGGTTTTGTAACAGGCTTGCATGAGTCGTTGGGCCTGTAAGGGATTGAAATCAAAAGGCCCAAGCCTTCATACATGGTTTTCATATTTATTTTATTTTATTTGTATATAAATAAATAAAAATTCAAATAAAAGAAATAAAAAATCATAAAAATATGTGAATGGATTTAGAGGTCCTCGAACATCTTATGAACATGTTTGGACATCAAAATTTAGGCCCACTAGCTCAAAATCTCAAGTTTTCTCATGTTGCATATCAGGCATTTCCACAAAATTTCCCAACTTGTGTAACTCATAAGTTGCTCAATTTTCATCTTTTGAAGATGATCTATGACTTTTTGGAAAGCTTAAGATGTCCTCTACACTTTCTCTTTTGATAATTTTTGAATTTGAAGATATTAACTTGATGTAAGTTGCCTTGACAAAAAAAAGTCTTTTTGTTGACTTTTGAATAACCTATAATGTATGGACTCATATCTTTAAAATGAAGCATTTTTGGACTTAAGTATAAAAACAAAGTTGTAGAGAATTGAATTTCCATTAAAATAAGATTTGGTTGGGGAAAAGTTGATGAAGCATGTGAAGGTTATGCTTGGTCAAATTTCAGTTGACTTCTCCTAAGGAAACCCTAATTTTACAATTTTTGACCTTTGATGATTTGAGGGCTTTCCTTGAGTAATCATGATCAAGCCTTGATAAAATGATGAATATCACTTCAAAATGTTGATGTTGACCAAAAATCTTGATGTTTGACTGTATTTTGACCATAGTTGACTTTTTACCCAAGACAGTTGATTTTCAATCATCTGAGCCATTGACTGAGAAAAATTGTGATGTTGGACTTAAAACTTGACATGAACCTTGTTGAATAAATACGGTGAACCATGTAAACCACTTGAGATCTTTGAAACCCAAATTTCCTTGAGAAACTCAAAACCATAGTTGTATACCTTTGGCATAGGAGGAGCATCTTGACTGGTCAACCCTTGAAATTCTTGAGTATTTAAGAAGCCTTTAAAGAATTCCTTGAAGAAAAATGAGAGGGAAAATTTTGGGGTACAACAGTAATCATTTTGTTGTCATTTTTAGCCAAGAGTTTGTGATAGTATTAATGCAACTTTTATGATGTAGAATGCTTGGAGATTAATTCGTTTGATCACTTGTGTGAAGCAGCTTCCGTAGAGTTTTCTCTTTGCTTGTGCGGCTTCGAAGAGGAAACAAACCTTCTCTGTTAGGTATCATTGTGACTTTATTTTGTATTGTCTTTCGATTTCTCTTCAATGATAAGTAGGAATAGAGATTCGTGTGCTGATGACGTATCCTTGTAGGCATTGCGAAACAGTTTAATGTTCTTTTTTTGTTTAAATACCTCAAAAGAGGCAATGTTTGTTAGAATATAGTTTGGTTATATATCCTTGTAAGAGTTTTGATGATAACAAACACATGATATATATAAAGAACAAATATGCTCTCTAATCATGTATTTTAATATGCACGTGTTGTACCCCAAAATTTGCCCTCTCACATATCAAGAATTTGCTCACAAGATCTCCCTTGACTCAAGACTGCACTAGGGTTTGATCAGCTCAAGACACCTCCTTATGCACTAATGACCAAAATTAGGGTTTGAGTTTGCACAAGGATATTTGAACTTCCAATGCCCCATATGACTTTCATAGGTCATTATGGACCCTCAATATTACTCATGTCAAATTTCAAGCTATGAATCACACTTTTTCTCAATCAATTGAGCGGTTGACCTAAAAATCAACCGTATTATGGAAAAAGTCAACCATGGCCAATTTACAGTCAAAATTCATAATTTTTTATCCACATCAACATTTTAGAATCATATGTATCATTTGATCAAGTTTGGACCATAATTCCTCAAGAAATTTGATCAAATCTTTAAAAGGGCAAAATGGTCAAAATTAGGGTTTTGACTAAAAAAGGGCAATTTCTGATTTTTTACCTAGCAAATGATAAAATGAGTAAAAGGCATGATCTTGAGAGTCCAATTGCATCATTTTGACCTAATGACATAGCTCGAAACATTGCTCAAGTCAATTGGATTGACAGATGAATTTTCAGTCAACTGATCAAAAGTCAATTGTATACTGAAAAGTCAAACTTTGAATTTTTGGTCAAAATCAAATGCCAAAGATCATAATTCATCAAAACATGTCAAAAAACGAAACTTATTCACCAAGAAATCAAAAAGTCAATATTTCATTTTGAAAAGTCAAAATTTCTAAACTTAGAAATTTTTCTAAGTGTTGGAAATTTCTTATTTTTTCATAACTTTGAGCAAAATTTTCACCATAATGCAAGATGATTCAAGAGAAACTTCCAACATGAAAGTTGTATATCTCCATGAAATATACAACTTTTATTCACACAACTTCTTCCAAAAGTGCTTGGATCTAATGTTATAAGTTTAAGAACATGGGGTCATGAAACAAAACACTTAGTGAAATTTTGCCCTAATTTGGTCAGGATTTTGACCCAACTTCATGACACTTTTTCATATAGTTCCAAGGGGAATATTCAAAAGCAATTCAAATATGGGTTGTAGATAACATTACAAGATTTCCAAAATATCCAAGAACTTCTTGAGATCATTCTTGAGTAGGGAGAATCGAAGAGATGAAGTTAGGGTTTTATCTCTTGAATTACAAGTCATTTTTGTGATGAACCAAATTCAAAATTCAAAGTATGCTGCATAACCTCTACTTTGCAGGCCTAAAACTTGTTAGGCACTCCATAATTAATTGATTTCATAGTTGTTAGAGGTCATATTTCAAGCATTCAATGCATGGACATGCTTTATATCCATTTCGGGAAGAAAGTGTACACTGCAATTTTGATAAAGTGCTTTTTTGCACAAAACTTGTTCTTAAGCCTTGCACTTGCTCTATTATGATCTTATAAGTCCCATAACTCATAATAAATGGTTTAGACACTTACAATCACCTAGCCCATGCTTGTACTACACATTGAAACTTGGTTTCTCTCTTTTCTTGAAAATCAAGTAACCGAGCCAAAAGCTTGTAACTTGTACTTCTGATTGTCAAAACCACTCCAATTCTTTTGCTTATAGATACACAAACTATTTGAATCAAATACACGAATGCTCAAGACCTAAAAAATACCTAGAGCTCAGAATCACATCTCATACCTCTATTTTCACATAAACTGACCAAAAACTTGAAACTCGTAACTCCCTCGTGCGTTTTCAATCCTTTTGGTTCCTAAAGCTTCTAAAAATAATTTAGAAATGATCCCAAACCCTGTTACAGAACTGTAAAACCATTAACATCATCCACCATTTTCAAAAATAGAGCTTTGCACTTGGACTTCTCCAAAACTCCTCAGGCCCTTTCAGCTCAAGCTAAGCATTCCATTAGCTTCCTGGGAACTTGAGGAAGCTAACCCAACCATTGGAACTCTTTGAAAGCTTCTCAAACTTAAAACCCGATACCCTCTTGCAAGGTAATTTTTCTAACTTTGGAACTTTTCATACAGGCATCATCAATGATTTTTTTATGAATGAAAAATGTAGATATCATTGCCCTAAAGCTAACCATATCCATAGTTTCCGTTAATTTTGCTTGAGCTTAGAGAATTTTAAGATTAAAGTTTATGAAATTTTTAGGGTTCAGATTAGGGCCAATGAAATTCATACTTATCTTTGATCTATAGTTTTAATGCTTTACATTTCTGAAACCGTGAGGAAATTTACTACAAGTTTCATGTTTACAGTTTTTATTTTTGTTGAGAAATGAACAAGTTACAGTTGGTCTGGTTGGAGGTTGAAGATGAAGTGTAAATCAGGGCGCGTTTTGTATCATATATTTATTGTTTTGCTTATGTTAACGAATGTATTGCCACCCTAGTGGTAGAAACGCGCGCCTGTAACCTTTGGGACCTGGGTTCGAGCCCCAGTGGTACCCTTTTAGAATTTTTCATATTTTTGCATTCTGACTTTCTTTTTTTGGCAGGGCGCTGGGCCTCCTCGGACTTTGTTTGTTTGTTTGTTTTTGCTAGCTAAACCCCCTGTTTTATTTACACACCTCTGACCCAATTTTATTTTATTTTCTTATTTTCTTTTTATTTGTTTTCTTAATTATTTTTTCTAATATTAAAAAATCACAAAAAATATAAAAATAGTAGATTTATATTTTGACTTAGTTTATTTATTTTTATCACAAAAAATATAGTTTATTTAACCATACTTTATTTATTTTACTAATTATTCTTGTAAATTTAATTAAAACTAGGATATTATTTATTTTCTTTTACACCAATTAAAATATATTATTTTAATATAAAAAAGGCCAAAAATATTTTATAATACTATAAATTGTTTTCAAGACTAAAATACAAAAATACTTTTCTTAAACTTAATTTCCTTTTAATCAATTAATAGACTTAGGGTTTTATTTAAAATCTTTTCTTATTAAATTAGGTTTACTTTAATTACTTTAATTAATTATTTTCTTTTAATTAATTAGGTTAAAACAAATTCCCTTTTCCTAAAAAAAATCAAACAAATATCCATTTTCTTTATATTTGCATTCTTGCATATTTATGCATCTTGTACATTATTTATTTCAATTCTTGTACAAATTCAATTTCGTTGTAATAGATTAATTAGGTTTATATTCTTGCAATCCTCATTTATACTTTGTACACCCCCTCCCACAAGTGTTGTAATAGCGTAGTAACTTTAAATTCCGCAATTTATCGCTTTTATATACAAATGCTAGTAATTAGAATTTGTATGGAAAGACTAAAACCAATGCTTAGAAAACCCTAATCAAAGACAAAATCAAGCATGAAAACAATACACTTGCACACAAGCACCCCCTAGGGTAAATCCACTTGGTTGCCTTTACAAAATGGTCATATTACGCATGTGAGGTATCTTAGCGAAAACAAGCAAATACAAGATCATAGTCCCTCGATGACGCTATCCATGTTGCCTTTGAAATGATCTTAGTCCCTAAAAGAAAATGCTAAGATACCTTGCAACATTTCTAATCATGGTTATACGATGACCCACGCCCGTCTCGTTTACATCAAAAGATAGGGTTACTTACCAAATCAATGGTAAGATAACAATGTCAAAGGAAAAGAAAATGAACAAGAAAGACTTTTGATTAGGTAGAATGCTCCTAATTACTTGCTCAATTTCAAAACAAATATCCTTGCTATTTTCAAAATAAACATTTAGACTTTAAAAACATCTTACAAACTTGAAAACATTTTCAAAAGATCAACATCTTTGTATACATTCTAACGAACGAGAACCATTACAAACATTTCCTAAACAATGGCCTCTTTACAAAATACTTTCAAAAACCACAAAAAGCACAATTTCAAACAAAAGCAAGTGATCTAGCAAATAACTAAGAGCCCATGGAAAACCATGGATGAAAAGGGTGCTAATACCTTCCGTTTTCATAATCTACCCCCCGAACTCAAGAAACAATCTCAAAGGTCTTTCCTGTTCTTTTTCACCTTTCCTTTTGGATAAAAGAAAAGTCGCTGGCGACTCTTGCTAACCGCAACATTTGAGATCAAACACAAAAACCTTCAAGTCAGTTCTCCCACCGTATCACAGAACTGGCGACTCTGCTGGGGAATATTCTAAAAGTGGGGTTACCTTAGGGTTAGGTCACATTTATTTGCTTTCAATTGTTTGACTTGTTTGCTTTACATTAATGGTTCTTTGTTTTAGTTTGAATCCTCTACCCGGATTTGGGATACCTTATAGGTAGGTAGCAATACTCTGTGAAAACTGTGCGGGGTATATCGACATGGTCTAAGCAATAGCTACGTTAGTGTGACATATTTATGGGTACCGGTAGCCCTTGAGTTAATCAAAGAGAATAAGGGGCCGCTGAGTGATGTCATGAAGCACTAATGAATTTTTAGAACCTTTACTTGACCAAATTGGCCTTTAGGAAGTAGTGAGATGACCGACTTTGGTGCAGTCTGAAGTTGGTAGATACTCGATACTACACTCATTAGGGTTTGCTTTCTTGGGATATTTCGGTCGCCATTAAAGAGGATTGTGCTGAAATAATGACCAAGAAAACAAACCAGTGATATTTAGCTCCTTAGAACCTGGTTACTATTGCTAGGACAGGTTTGAGCCAACTAAACTTCAAGAGGGTACTTACCTATAAGACTCTATGCAAGCCTAAACCTAAGGACTTGTTTGCTTTGTTTGTATATACATACTTGTACATAACATCATACTCATTCACTAACCATTTCAAGGATCTTGGGATTTATCTTTGTTCAGTTTTGTAGGATATGGATTCTCTTCGTAGGAAAACTATTCAAGTTAATCTTGTAAGGGTCCCTCCTCAACTTAAGGATCTAGCTTCAAGGATTCCTAAAAATTCTCCATTTACCGAGAGACATGGTCGCCTACTAAACTTGGTCACCTCCAACACTGATGAAGACATGATGAAGGTGCTCTTTCAGTTTTTTGATCTCTTACACCATTACTTCACATTCCCCGATTATCAACTTGTGCCTACTTTGGAAGAATTCTCCCGACTCTTGAGGATTCCAATTCTCAATCAACTACCTTTCAATGGTACGGAAAGAGACCCAAAGCCAGAAGATATTGCTCAAGCTCTACACTTGCAATTATCTGATGTCACAACTCATTGGGAAACAAGGAGTGGTGTCAAAGGTTTCCTAGCAAAGTTCCTGTTTGAGAAAGCCCAAAACTGTTGGAATTCTCTGGACCTGCAAGCTTTTGAGGAAATTGTAGCTCTCCTCATCTATGGAATGGTTTTGTTTCCAAATCCTGACCAACTCATAGACGTGAACACCGTCAAAATCTTCATATCCCACAACCCGGTGCCTACATTGCTAGGGGACATCCTACATTCTTTTCACACTCACACTATGAGGAAAATATTGTCCTTATGTGTTGCACTCCTATTTTGGAAAGATGGTTTATTTCGCATCTTCCCCAATCTATATTAAAGAACAAGCAAGGTTCAAGGTGGTCACAAAGGTTGATGACGCTCAAACATTAAGACATTCATTGGTGTTACTGATCCATAGAGAATGTTACTATAGTCAACCGTTATGGAGAATTCCCTAATTTCCCTTTACTTGGCATTAGGGGAGGTATCACCTATAACCCCTGTTTGGCTCTAAGACAGTTTGGTTACGCTCGAAGGGATGGCCCACACGAGATGTTGAATCAAGGTTTGGTATTTCACTATGACAACGATGATCAAGGTCTTCTCCTGAGATTTATCCGAGCTTGGAAGATGTTAAACAAGGTTGATATTAGGACATTGGGGCACAAGAATTCCATCCCTCTTGAGCCTTACCTCAAACGGGTACGAACTCGTGCTCAGAGTCTTATGATGCCTTATCCCTCCATTCTCCCGGAAATCATTGAGCCTGTTATGGAAGGAGATGTTTCATACATTATCCTACATCCTGAAATTCCCACCTTGAAGAAGTGAAAAACACAAGAAGGGGGGGGGGGGGGGGGGAGGGGGGTTGAATTGAAAACATGAAATCAAATGCGCAATGAAACAGTATTTTTATCCTGGTTCGTTTGATCTCAAACTACTCCAGTCCACCCGTCAAGGTGATTTCGCCTCTCTCTAACGAGGTCTTAATCCACTAATCTCAAAAGGATTACAATCACTACTTTAACAACTGTCAAATTCTTCTTGAGTACAACCATAATCCTGTTAATCTCAAGGAACACTTTCTTAAACGAAGATATAAGAATGTGTGTACAGATGTTTTTCGTTACAAAAACAGTTATCACAACTGTGATATTTTACACAAATTTCGAGCGTGGAATATATGAGTAAGTTTGCAGCATTTTTGAATTCTCGTATATTAGTGTTAGCAAACCGTGAACGATTTGATCACTGAGCTTGTTTATATAGGCAATGGATTCCTATTCATTATTAAGCGTGATAAATGTCATTAACTCAGTTTCCATATGGAGAAGATCCTGTCTGAATGAAGCCGTTGTAATTGATGTTGTCTTGAATCAGTAGTAACGCTTCAGAATCTTCCATCCTTTCCTGTTGCTGATGCTTCAGAACATTGATGACTTAGATTATTATGCTCTTGTTCAGAATCAGAGTTTACTCCACTTAAGCGCAGGTTCTGGTCATCAATCTTCAACGCAAATTCTGATTGCTTCAGCGTGTAGCTTTTATAGCTTAACTTCTGATGCTGCTTTGGTTAGAACTTCTGTATACACAATAACATAATTTTTAGGGTGCATATTTGTTCTTTGTATTTGTTATCATCAAAAATCTAACTAAGGGTTGTAGAATCAAACTATGTTCTAACAATCTCCCCCTTTTTGATGATGACAAAAACTAGAATTTTCAATGAAAAATAAAGAACAAAAGGTTTAAGAGAGACTCCCCCTGAGTTGATTACTTCCCTGAAGTTCCTTCTCATCATAGTTTTAGCAGCATCTCCTATCAGAATTTGTTCCTGTTCAAACTTTTCAGAAAGTACAGGTTAAATAATTCAGAATGTTTGAGACTTTTGTCCCGGTAAAGAGGATGCGTACCACTTTTTATCTTAGACTTTTTGTATTATTTTGCCTAAAGAGGCATTGATGTACTCAAACTTTAATTTATTAATATAACGTGTGTTTCCTTTTTGTCTAAAAAAATTTGAATCTTTAAAATCCTTGAAATTATTGCATATGCATTTACCATTCATCATAACATAAGAAGGTTTCTTGCAACAAGTCTCCTCATCTCTCTACTGTTTATTTCAGTAAGATGGATCTCGAGCAAACGGTGAAGGACCTCCAAGCTCAGAATGCATAGTTTCAATAGTTGTTTTTAACTCTAGCCAAAGGACAAGAAGAGTTGAAGACCTTGTTGGTTGAAGAGAAAAATAAGAAATCAAAGAAGATAATCGGAGTTCTAAACATGGGAAGAAGATTCCAAGGGCATACAAGAAGGACCCTAAACTTTGCAACGACATCCGGTGAGAAAGACAATAAAGATGGGAAGGGAAAAGAAACAGTTGTCCAGTCAGAGTCAGAAGAGGAAGAGGAAGAAGAAGATTATTCCGAAGAATAATATCCTCCAGCCGACGACAAGTATAAGCATCTAGAAGAACGGTTGAGTGCAATGGAAATCCAAAAAGTGCCTGGGTTGGACTTTGAGGAGTTGGGGTTAGTGTCTGGGATTGTCATCCCTCCAAAATTCAAAGCACCTGCGTTCGCCAAATATACGGAGTTTCATGTCCGAAAATGCATCTCCGGTCCTATGTGAGGAAAATCCAGCCTCATATCGCTGATAAGGATTTATGGGTACACTTCTTCCAAGACAGCCTGTCTGGAACTCAACTTGATTGGTTTTATCAGTTAGAAAGAGCTAATGTTCATAATTGGGAAGATCTTGCTGATGCCTTTTACAAAAAATACCAATACAACGCTGATCTTGCGCCCACCCGTACTTAACTCCAGAGTATGGCCATGGTTTCAAGTGAGGGTTTCAAAGACTATGCGTAAAAATGGAGGGACTTAGCAGGAAGAGTCCAGCCTCCTCTATTTAAAAGAGAATTAGTAGACATGTTCTTGGGCACCTTGTCTGGTCACTTCTTCAATCACTTAATTGGGAGTTTATCAGCATGTTTTACTGAATTGATATTGACCGGAGAAAGGGTAGAAGCCGTCATAAAGAATGGGAAGATTCAAAAAGATACATCCTCTACTGCTGTAAGGAAACCATTCATCGGAAAGAAATAAGTGGTTGTTGTATATCCTTATAGAAATCAAGATAGGGCTGAACACCGTCCAATGGTGGGGGCTGTCATGATTCCTAAACATGCACCTGCTCAACAAAGAAGCAACCAGCCAAGAATGGAAAGACCAGTCAGACAGTTCACCCGAATTAATATGACACTATCTCAAGTATTGCCACATCTGTTAAGATCCAATCTAGTGACTTTGAAAGAAGCTCCAAAGAATCCTAACACAACCTCTCCTCACTATCATCCTAATGCCCGTTGCGCATATCATTCTGAGAATCCCGGCCATGACACTAACAACTTTTGGACCCTAAAGAACAAAGTAAAAGACCTTCTTGAAGCCAAAGAGATTGAATTTGATGCACCAGAAATTCCCAATGTCATTACTGCCCCTATGGCCAAGCACGACCATAATTCCAACGCCATTGAGGAAGATATGTTTGTTACTTCAATTGATGAACTTGTGACCCCACTCCTGACTATCAAAAAGAATTTGTTAAGTGTCGGTGTATTCCCAGGCTGTGATGAAAGCTGGCATTTCTGTTTGTCCTCACCAACCAATTGTCCTTTGTTGAAAGCAGGCGTTCAATGCCTAATAGTTAACAAGGAGATTTTATTCGAGAAGACTTCTATTCCAACTGTTTCTCTTAATGATGTTTCCATCATGACCATTTCCGCCAATTCTTCCAGGGTCTCCACCAAAAGACCCGTTAGAATTACATCAGTTTCTAAAGTAGTTTCTTTAATAAATACAATGTCTGGACCAATCCCGTATTCGTCAGATAAAACCGTTCCTTGGAATTATGGAGGGGATGTCTACTACCAAGGTATCGAGCAAGATTGGCTAACTGCTGAAAATTCAAGTTCTGAGAAAGTTGACTCTGATGTTAGTAATATTGCAGGGACTAGTAAGATAACCCGAAGCGGAAGGGTTTTCTCTCCAGAAATTGCTCCCCCAAAAGCTATTTCTGGACCCGTAATCATTCCTGTTGTTGTTGCTCCTCCAAAGGTTACTCCCGGTCCTACAATTATCTCTACTGACACTTCTGTTGACAAAACTGTTACAATTCCTGTTATCACCCCTACTGACATTCCTGCTGCCGAGTCAAGTGAGACTTGAGTTAAAGGTATTTTGATTAATCCTGTACGGACGAAGGCACAGTCAGTAGTTATCACTGAGACCTCCCGGAAAGAGATGGAGGAAATTCTAAAGATCATAAAAAGAAGCGACTACAATGTAGTCGACCAACTGGGGAAAATTCCATCAAAAATTTCCACGTTGGCTTTATTATTATGCTTCGAGGCTCATGCAAAGGCCCTGGTAAAGTTCCTTAAAACTGCCCATGTACCCCAACAAACATCTGCTGATCAGTTCCAAGAATGTGTAGCCAACTTGACTGTAGATAATGGTCTAGTTTTTTCGGATGCCGATTTAACGCCAAGAGGAAGGAAGCCTAATGAGGCATTGCATGTCTCGATTGAATGTAGGGGCACGACGTTGGCTCATGTCTTGGTTGACACCGGTTCGTCTCTGAATGTATTTCCTAAAAAGGCTCTTGATAGGCTTGACTATGATGGATTGACATTGAAGCCAAGCAACATAGTAGTGAGGGCCTTTGACGGCTCAAAAAGGATGGTGCATGGGGAAGTGGACATCCCCATAAAAGTTGGAACCCAAACATTTGATTCAACTTTTTATATAATGGATATCCGCCCTTCATATTCCTGCTTGCTAGGCCGACCGTGGATCCACAATGCTGGTGTCGCTACTTCGACGTTGCATCAAATTCTAAAATATCTAATTCAGGGGAAAATCATAATCGTTCTTGGAGAAGAAGAATATATGGTCATCCATCTAAATTCCTTCAGCTATGTGGAACTAGATGGTGAATTTATTGAAACTCCATTCCAGCACTTTGAAGAAGTCTTGTAAGATGTGGCAGTGACCAAGGTTGTGTCTCAAGTCCCCAAGATTACAAGGTCTCCACTCAAGATATCATCTTTGAAGGATGCCAAGGAAGTGATAGAAGAATGTGGGTGCACTATTTGGTGTCAACTCCCAGACACCCCATACAAATCTGACAAATTTGGTTTGGGTTTCACTTCAGGTGCCCGAAATGCTGTACACCGCGCTCGTGCCGGAGGACCACCCTTGAAGATCAACAAACACCAAGTCAGCACCGTGGAGGATGATGAAGACAGATACAACCTGGAGGATTGGATTTTCCCAACTGTCAGTGGAGGGCTCAGTAATTGGCAGGCTAGAGATTTGTCCCGATCACTTTTATCCCACAGTAATTTGTCTTTACATTTTGTCGGATCTGTAATATTGAAACAATTCAGACTCTTAAAACCTTGTGTCTTACCAGAGGAACAATGGTCCATTTGTAAGGGTTATTATCTCATTTCCATATGACATCAATGAATCATGGACGTTTTTGCATACAAACTTTGTGCTCATTGTTTTTTCTTTTTACATTTTTTATTTTCTTTCAAAGATAGCTATACTCTTACACACACTTACACTCACAATGCATGTCTACATCCATTCGAGATCCCATGGGTAACGATTCTGCTATGGCCTTCTGTGATTCTCAAAATATAATCTACCAAGCCAAAGACGAAGGCGAGGAAGATTGTAAAGTACAAGGGGAACACACCAGGTTACTACAACAAGAAGAGAGGACCATTCAGCCCCACGAGGAACCAGTGGATACAATCAACCTAGGTACCGAAGAAGACAAAAGAGAAGTCAAAGTGGGTGCCAATCTGGAACCCAGTGTCAAAGAGCGTCTGATTCAGTTGCTACACGATTATGTTGAGATCTTTTCCTGGTCATACGAAGATATGCCAGGACTTGATGCAAATATCATAGTACATCGTCTACCTACAAAAGTGGACTGCCCACCAGTAAAGAAAAAGGTCTATCGTATGCGACCAGATATGTCAGAGAAGATTAAAGCAGAAGTCATGAAACAATTCAACGCTGGATTCTTGGTTGTCACCTCCTATCTGAAATGGGTTGCCAATGTTGTTCCCGTGCCCAAAAAGGACGGCAAGGTATGAATGTGCATGGACTACAGAGATTTGAATAGGGCAAGCCCTAAGGATGATTTCCCACTTCCCCACATTGATATTCTAGTTAACAATAAGACATAGCACAAAGTTTCGTGGACGGATTCTCAGGCTACAACCAAATCAAAATGGCGTCTGAGGACATGGAGAAAACAAACTTTGTCACACAGTGGGGCACATTCTGCTACAAGGTTATGCCATTCGGGCTGAAGAATACTGGGGCAACCTATCAGCGTGCCATGGTAGCCCTATTTCACGATATGATACATCACGAAATAGAGGTCTATATGGACGACATGATAGCTAGATCTCAAACAGAAGAAGAGCATCTTGATCATTTACAAAAAATGTTTGAGAGACTAAAGACATACAAGTTGAGGTTGAACCCAAATAAATGCACGTTTGGGGTAAGGTCTGGTAAACTCCTAGGATTTTTCGTTAGCAATAAAGGTATTGAAGTAGATACTGCCAAGGTGAAAGCAATACAAGAGATGCCTGCTCCTCGTACTGAGAAGGAAGTCAGAGGGTTCTTGGGACAGTTGAACTACATTGCCAGATTCATTTCTCACCTGACAGCTACTCGTGAACCAATCTTCAAATTACTGGAGAAAGATCAAGTAGTCAAATGGAATGATGAGTACCAAACTGCTTTTGACAAGATCAAAGAGTACCTACAAGAGCCGCCTATTTTGATGGAACCAATCGAGGGAAGACCATTGATCATGTATCTAACTGTTTTGGAAAATTCAATGGGCTATGTGCTAGGGCAGCTTGACGAGTCTGGCCAAAAAGAGCACGCTATTTATTACCTGAGAAAAAAGTTTACCGACTGTGAAATAAGATATTCACTGCTCGAGAAAACTTGTTGTGCTCTGGAATAGGATTCTTTCCGACTAAGACAGTATATGCTTACCCATACTACCTTGTTGATATCTAAAATGGATCCAATAAAATACATCTTCGAGAAACCTGCTCTCTCTGAGAGAATAGTGAGATGGCAGATGATCCTGACAGAATATGACATACAGTATACTACCCAGAAAGCAATAAAGGGCAGTGTACTAGTAGATCACCTTACTCACCAAGATGTGGAAGACTACCAGTCCATGAAGTTCGAATTTCCGGATGAAGACATTATGATGGTAAACAACTGTGAAGAATTCAGGCCATATGACATACCTGAACAAGGATCCCGATGGACTCTGGTTTTCGATGGGGCATATAACGCACTCGGCAATGGTATTGGTGTTGTACTCATATCTCCTGAAGGATGTCAAACTCCTTTTACGGTAAGACTCTTCTTCAATTGTACAAATAACATGGCAGAATACGAAGCGTGCATTTTTGGTCTCAAAGCTGCCATAGATTTGGGGATCACATCCTTGAATGTATTTGGAGATTCAGTTTTGGTCATCATCCAGATCAAAGGGGAATGGGACACCAAACACCCTAACCTTGTCCCTTACAAAGAACATGTGTTGACATTGCTCCCACATTTTGAGAAGATTACCTTCGAGCATTTCCCGTGAGAAGAAAATCAGCTAGCAGACGCACTAGCCACAATGTCATCTATGTTTAAACTTAAATGGGATAACGAGGCTCCGCAAATCACCATTGAACGAATGGATGAACCAGCTCACTGTCACGATATTAATACTGAAGAAGTAATGGACCAGCCTTGGTTTCACGAAGTCAAGAGGTATCTTGAGGCTCAAGAATATCCGGAAGGAGATTTAGTTAATGATAAGAAGTTCTAAACGATATTCTCTGTTAAATTCTTCCTTAGTAATGGCATGCTTTACAAACGCAACCATGACTCTGTGTTACTTTGGTGCGTAGACAAGGTTGAAGCGGAAAAGGTCATGGCTGAGTTACATGAAGGCACTTTTAGCACCCATTCCAGTGGCATACGATGGCAAAGAAGATCCTACGGGAAGGCTATTACTAGTCTACCATGGAAGCATATTTCTATCAATACTCTCGAACCTGCCATAAGTGTCAGATTTATGCTGACAAGGTGCACGTACCTCCGGTTCCTCTAAATATCCTGACGGCTCCTTGGACCTTTGCTATGTGCGGTATCAATATGATTGGGGAAATCAAACCAACAGCCTCTAATGGACATTGCTTCATCTTAGTGGTCATTGACTATTTTACAAAGTGGGTTGAGGCAGCCTCTTTCGCTTCTGTGACCAAGAATGTTGTCGCCTGGTTCATTAAGAATAATCTCATCTGTCGGTACGGTATCCTGGAGAGGATCATCACAGACAATGGTACAAATCTAAACAATACTATGATCACCGCCCTGTTCGAGCAATTCAAGATCCAGCATCATAATTCTTCCCCTTACCGACCAAAGATGAATGGTGTTGTCGAAGTCGCAAATAAGAACATCAAAAAGATCATACAGAAAATGACAGTCACGTACAAAGACTGGCATGAGATGCTACCGTTCGCTCTCCACAGTTATCGTACCACGGCGCGCACATCAACCAGGGCAACACCTTACTCTCTGGTATATGGCATGGAAGTTGTCTTGCCTATTAAGGTCTAGATCCCCTCTCTGAGAATTATGAATGATACAGGGTTGAACGAAGACGATTGGATCCAGACTCTACTTGATCAACTAAACTTGATTGATGAGAAAAGTCTTACTGTTGTCTGTCATGGTCAAATGTATCAAAAACAGATGATCAAGGCTTTCAACAAGAAGGTCAGACGCCAATTATATCAAGTTGGGGATTTGGTGATCAAACGCATCATACTGCCGCAAGGTGATCCCAATGGCAAATGGAATCCTACATACAAAGGACCATTTGTAATCAAAAGCATATTCTCTGGTGGAGCAATGAACTTGACCACCATGGATGGCAACGACCTGCCGCACCCTGCGAACGCAGACATAGTCAAAAGATACTACGCATAAGAGACCCGCTAGGTTGACACACCTAGGCAAAACAAGGGCATCCCGGCTAACCAAAAAGGTTCGGGAAAAAATTAGGGATAAAACAAAAAAATATGTGTACACCCGGCGAGCTAAAAACCAGAAAGGGCGGCTTGGGCGAAAAACGGTATCCCGGTGGACTGAAAACCCGAAAGGGCGGTGTGATACGGTGGGAGAACTGACTTGAGGTTTTGCGTTTGTATTCGCACTTGTTCGGTTGAGCAAGAGTCGCCACCGACTTTTTATTTTATCCTAAAGAAAAGGTTAAAAAGCACAGGAAAAACCTTTTGAGATGTTTCGTGGGTTCGGGGGGTAGATTATGAAAAGGGAAGGTATTAACACCCTTTTCATCCATGGGCTCTTAGTTACTTGGTTTTAGATCACTTGCCTTTGATTTTCAAATTGCTTGAAATTGTGGTGTGTGTGTATGTGTGTTTGAAAATGTTTTTTGAAGAAGATGCCTTGTCTTAGGCAACCAATGTAATGACTCGTGTTTGAGTGTTTCACAAAGGTGTGTATCTTTTCGAAAAGATGCTTCAAATGTTTTTGGAAGTTTGTTTTGAAAGTGTTTGTGGAGTGTGGTTTTGAAAAAAATAGGCAAGTGTTTTTGCAAGTTTGATCAAGTAACTAAGAGTTGTCTACTCCTATTGTACTCAAAGGTTTTTCTCATGTTTTAACCCCTTTTAACAATTTTGTTCCATCATTGTATTTGGTGGACAATCTTGTGTTAGGATGTTAACGGGACGGGCGCGGGTCATCGTATGGACCATGAATGCAATGGTGCCAAGTATCTTTGACAATTTGCTTGAAAGGACTATGATCATTCCGTTTAGGCAACTTTCGAAAGCGTCATCGAGGGACTTATGATCATTTGGATTGTTTTGCCAAAGAAACTCAACGTGCAAGCATGGCCCATTTTGGAAGGCAACAAGCGGGATTACCCTAGGGGTGCAAGTGTGATTGTGTATTGACTTCATGTATTTGTCTTGTATTAGGTTATCTAGCGTTTGATTTTATGTACATACAAACCCTAGGTCTAACCATGGTATATTTGAAAGCGATAAATTGCGGGAATTTAAAGTCTACGCTATTACAAATAAGTATCCGGGAGTGGGGGTACAAATATTTACAAATGGGGATGAGACTTAAATAATTACAACCAAATCGAATCGATCGCAATGTAAAATGTATCAAATGTGCAAGAATAAAGCAAAGTAAATGTATCAATGTGTCAATGTATAAAGATAATCAAATGTGTATTGTAAATGTGTTTGTGTAGGATTGTTTACAAGTTTGAGAAATGTTAACTTAATGAGAAAATTAAGTATTTGATTTAATTTTGTATTCTTGGATTTTACTTGTGTATTGTTATCATGTTTTGTATTTTGGTTAATATGTACAAAGAAAATATTTTAAGAAAAGAAAATAATGTTTTAAGTTCTATTTTTTATGTATTAAAAAATTAATGTACTTTAATTAATTATGTACAAAATGTTTTAGTTAAAAAATATTCAACCTAAAAAATCTATTTCTTTATGTATTTTTTTATAGATGTTTTAAACAAGATTTTCATTTAAATAAAAGAGTTTTAATACAAGAAAATAAAAATGTTTTTAAATGTGAGAAAATTATTTTGTTCATTTTTTTTAGTTAATATTCTATACAAGATTATAACTATGTTATGAAAAGAAAGTATTGTTAATAAGATTTGATGTAAAAATAAAGTTAGTATATTAAGTTATTTTAACAAAGTAAATTATAAAAAGATTTAATGTAATCCACAAAAAGTATTAAACAAAATAGAAAACAGATTTGGAATAGGCTAAAGGGGGTTTTGGCCCATACTTAAACAATCAGAAGGAGAAAACAAAGGGGGGTGCGCGCTGGCTTGCAATGGGCTTAAGCGCTGATTAGAATGGGCAAGGCCCAACGCAAACATGTCATTCTTGTTTAGGGTTTCAGTTAATGTGTTTCATTTGGAATTCTAGGGTTTGTGAGTTACGAACGGCGCTCATCTTCCTTCGTCTTCCTTCGTCTTTCTCAAGCTACTGAATAAGATTTCTTCCTCGCCCAAGGCCATCGATCGCCACTTCTGCTTCCTCTCCCTCCATGGGTGAGCACAATGGCGCCAAGAAACGGTAAAACATCCCTCTTTTATACTTTAGGGTTTCTATCTTTTTATATGTTTATATTTCATATTCTGATTATACATTATTATTTTTATTCTGATTTGAGGCACATGAAAAGGAGGAAAGATTATACTACCTTTGTTGGAGGAGAACGGCGGACTTGGAGGCGCTTCAGGCGGCCAAGGGTGGAAGAACGTGATGCGCGAGCTTGGAAATCTGGTACCCTGTGTCTTTTCCTTTTTGTGTTGGTTTGATGATGATGCTTGAAAACCCTTAATTTATCACTTCTTTTCTTCTTCTATGTTTGCCTTGCTTCTGTATGATGGCTTTGATGCGTGAAATATCTGAGTATATTTGTATGTTTGATATGCTTGATTGCTCTTGGATGCTTCTAAGTGATGAGAAATATGGATGTTGTTGTTGGCCCTGAATATGCTTGTTGATTATCTGAACACAAACTTCTTTATCTTCTTCTCTTTTACTTGCTTCTGTTGCCTTGAAATGCTTGGATGATGTTGGGTAACCCAATGATGAAAATTTTCTGAGGGTTTGTGTTGCCTTGAATGCTTAGGCTTCAGTTTGTGGATATGGATTTTGGTGAGCTTACAGGTTTGCTGGCTTCAGGCCTTTATGCAGTATCAGGTTTGAGCTGGTTATGGGCTTTTCTCTGGTTCATGGTTTTATTGGTTTTTGTTTGTAATGTTCTTTTGAAAGGGCAGAGGGTTTGTTGGGAATTTACAGGTTTGGAAGCTTTGAATGTTTTTAGGCCATTGAGGTTTTTTGGGCTTCTGTTTATGTTGTATAGTTTTGATGCTTTAGGGTTTATCTGGCTTTTGACTGGATTTTGAAGCGGGTTTAGGCTTTTTGGCTTATGTTACAGTAGGCTTTAAGCTTGACAGGGTTGGTGTTTTGAATGGTAAGGCTTGAAAGGCTTATGCAGGTTGCATGTCATGGGTTGAGAGTTTGTATAATCTCATGGCTTTTGTTACAGGGTCTTGCTTTAAGGCATATGCAGGCTGATGCTTAGACACAGTTTGTGATTCTTTGATCTTTGTGTTGGAGACAGTTCTATTCCTTTTCTATGTTACAGTTTGGAGGGTTTTTTATCTGTTTTATATCTCTGCCTTTCTACTGTTCTATTAGTTATGTTTTATATCCTAAAGCCTAAGCCCTGTAAGCCTTTATTTTCCTCTTCTCTCTCTCCACAGTTTTAAGCATTATTATATTGCTTATGTACTATTTTCTGAAAAAGCAATGGCCTTGAAAATGATGAAATCTTTTGAATATGCTTGCACTCTAATCTTTCTCTGCATACTTTGTACTTCTTGATATTTGCATATCTCTTTTGACAGCTTTTGGTGGCCTTTTATACTTGTTTGATATCTTGATATCTTTCCATATCCTTGGACAGTTTTTTGACATTTAGTTCAGTTTGGATTTGGACTTTGTTTGGCATGCTGTTTGTTTGGAAACTATGCAGTTGGTTGACAATTTGAACTTGTGCAAAATCATAACATTGTGCATTCATTCCTTTTTCTTTTGCAAGCATTTTTCATCCCTCTTTGTGAACCGGGAGAAATCTCGTGATTTGCAGAGAGGGCAAACTGATTCCGGCCAGTTGCTTTTAATGATGATTTGTCTGCCTTTAATTATTTTATCTGCTTTTGATTTCTCTTCTCTTTCTTTTTGCAGATAAAACTTGATGGAGCATTGGAGAGCAGCAAATGGAGGATGAAGAATTAGGAGTTTAGGATAGTTTCAATTTATTCTTCAATTATTTGTAAAATTATCATTGGAAACAAAATGTAAATAAATTTACAGTTGTTTAAAATAATAATTTGTAACAAACAATTAATTATGAATGAAATCCTTTTTGATCAATTAATTCCTTTTATTTCCTTTCAATTATTTAACTTAACTATTTGAATTTCTTAAATTAAAACAATTGGAAGTAAATCCAATTATTCTGACTTTAGAAAAAAGAAATAATTAATAAATGTCTGGCGTTCCGAATTAAACATAGCAATGCACAGTCAAATCAACACATGACCAAATGTATTTTCCTTGTACTGATTTAATCCAACACTGCAAACTTAATCCAAATGCTTCAGTCCAAATTTCAGAGTAAACTGAAAAGAACTATAGACTTAATTCTTTCTGAGAAATACGCACATAAAAACCCTTGTTCTTGATTAAATGTCAGAGAAGCGCCTGCTTGATCAAAACCTGAGCCAACTCAACCAAACCTTAGCAATCTGCCTGAACTGCTTTAAAAATCAATGAAAACCCTAAATTTTGTCTGATTGACGAGAAAAGTCTGTTTGACTGATTCTTAAGCCAGTCTGAAAAAATTAGGAAAAGCCCGAAGCTGTGATTTCTTGTGGAAAAATACGAGGGAAAATTTTGGGGTACAACAGTTGCCCCTGTTCAATCTTCTTGGACCTGAAGAGTTAGATTGGCAAGTTTGCCTTTCGCGACTCGAGGGTAAAAGGAGATTGGACACTAGAGTGCCCAGAAAATTTTCACTCGGTGATGTGATGGTAGAGGGAATGGACATACAGATGCCATTTGGTGATGGGCTTAAAGATGTCATCTAGGGATGTGACAGAATCTTGTCGGGGGATGGGCTTAGAGATGCCATCTGGAAATGTTTGGAGGAGGATGGGCTTATAGATGCCATCTGAAGGTGATTGTCTGAAGTGTATGTCACTGGTGAGTGGATGAGTATCAGAAAGGTATCCATGTTTTGGAACATCTCTGAACTGGGGATCTGAATAAGCAATAGATTGACGTCCGTGTTTGGAGAATCCATAAACTGTTTTCAGGATTTGAAGTTGAATAAGCAATAGAGCAGCATCCGTTGTTGGGAAGCGTCCGTAAACTGTTTTCAGAAGTTGAAGAAGGAACCGGTGTAGGGTTTCCTGATGATGAGTCCGTGTGAAACTGCATATGGATGAATCTGGAACAAGTATCAGAATATCGCCGTGTCTGGGTCACACCTGAACTATTTCTGGGTGAACCTGGAATAAGTATCAGAATGTCGCCATGTCTGGGTCACACCTGAACTATTTCTAGAAAGGCTCTCAGGAGATGATGATCTTTGTATGTCGACTGATCTTTCCTGAAAAGGTAAAGAGTTAGTTGTTATGCAATGTCATGATGCGTGATGCAATGTATGTTACATCAATGTTTATGGTATGAATGTGATGAATGCGCATGTGAGCTGATGAGCTGTCTTGCTGAGGATAGATGAATCCTGGATGGCTGAAGATAAAAGAATCTTGACTGCTGCCAGGGAAAACAAATCCTTGGCTGCTGCTGTGGAGGGCAAGAATCTTTTGATTGCTGCAGATGAGAAGTCATGGGACCACTGTAGGGGAATCAGGAGCTTGGGTTGTACGCCAATCTACTGGGGAATTCCTGTCTCGAGGAGATCTTCACTGGAGAATATTCGAATATTCTGTGAGGAACTGAAAATGAGAGTCTTCACTCTGCTTGGAGATTGATAGTTGGAAGCTTTAGCTCTGCTGGGGATCGACAATTTTGACTCCACTGGGGATCTTGAAACTCGACTCTGGGGGGAATTAGATTCTGGAAGGTTCTCTAACTGGGGATTGCAAGAATCTTCTGATTGTTGCAGGTACTTGATGTCGAGAATGGGCTTACAGATGCCATTTGGAGATAAGATGGATTGTTACTGGAGATGTGTTGAATTGTAAGTTGAAAGAAGGAACCTGTGTAGGGTTTCCTGATGATGAGTCTGTGTAAAACTGCATCTTGAGGTTGAAAGGGAACCGGTGTAAAGTTTCCTGATGATGAGTCCGTGTAAAACTGCATCTTGGATTTGAGATCTGTATGAGTAGTAGAATGACTTCCGTGTCTGGAGTGTATCTGAAACTGTAACTAGGATCTGAATGAGTGACAGAATGGCTACCGTGTCTGGAGCGTATCTGAAACTGTAACTAGGATCTGAATGAGTGACAGAATGGCTATCGTGCCTGGAGCGTATCTGAAACTGTATCTTGGAGTTGAGATCTGTATGAGTAGCAGAATGACTTCTGTGTCTGGAGTGTATCTGAAACTGTAACTAGGATCTGAATGAGTGACAGAATGGCTACCGTGTCTGGAGCGTATCTGAAACTGTATCTTGGAGTTGAGATCCGTATGAGTAGCAGAATGACTTCCGTGTCTGGAGTGTATCTGAAACTGTAACTAGGATCTGAATGAGTGACAGAATGGCTACCGTGTCTGGAGCGTATCTGAAACTGTATCTTGGAGTTGAGATCTGTATGAGTAGCAGAATGACTTCCGTGTCTGGAGTGTATCTGAAACTGTAACTAGGATCTGAATGAGTGACAGAATGGCTACCGTGTCTGGAGCGTATCTGAAACTGTATCTTCCAATAGGTGATGAAGGAATTGTTTGAACACTTTTGACATTCGAATGCCCCAAGTGGTGATGTAGATAATTTCCTGGCTTGTTACAGGTTTTAATCCACAATCAGTCGTCCACAGATATTTTCCTGGCTTGTTACAGGTGTTGATCTGGAACTTAAGAAAGGTGACAGAATGGCAACCGTGTCTGGAGCACATCTGGACCGTATCTTCCAACAGGTGATAAAGGAATTGTGTGAACACTTTCGACATTCGAATGCCCCAAGTGGTGATGTAGATAATTTCCTGGCTTGTTACAGGTGTTAATCCACAATCAGTCGTCCACAGATATTTTCCTGGCTTGTTACAGGTGTTGATCTGGAACTTAAGAAAGGTGACAGAATGGCAACCGTGTCTGGAGCACATCTGGACCGTATCTTCCAACAGGTGATGAAGGAATTGTTTGAACACTTTTGACATTCGAATGCCCCAAGTGGTGATGTAGATAATTTCCTGGCTTGTTACAGGGGTTAATCCACAATCAGTCGTCCACAGATATTTTCCTGGCTTGTTACAGGTGTTGATCTGGAACTTAAGAAAGGTGACAGAATGGCAACCGTGTCTGGAGCATATCTGGACCGTATCTTCCAACAGGTGATGAAGGAATTGTTGAACACTTTTGACATTCGAATGCCTCAAGTGGTGATGAAGGAGTCTCTTCAGGTTACTCTGCAATTGAGAGATTTTGTGAAATCTTGACTAGACTGCCCCAGGTTAACTGAACTTTGAAAGATCTGTTGAAACCTTGACTGGACTGCCCCAGGTTAATTGGATGGTGACATGTCATTCCCCTTGTTGATAGGAGACTTGTAATGGAAGTGTCGTCCTTTTGAAGTGATTTTAACTCACTGAGAGAGTTTTCGTTTCTCCGAACATTCGCTGTATGAATTTCTTCGCTGTCAAACAAATAGCCAAATGCAAACAGTGATATTCAAGCAATGCAAAGTTTATGTTTATCTCAAAGTTTTGAAAAATGCGTTTTTTAGCAGAAAACTTTTCATAAGACAAATCAACACAAGATTTAGAGCAAAGCCTTACAAGAGTCAGGATACCTTTTGTGACAATATGCTTTCGAACTAACCCATGCTTCAATTAGGACTTTTGAAGGATTGTAACGTGGCCTGGTTCACGGTTTAAGAAACAAAGGATAAAGGATCAAAGTATATTTGTACCCACCCGCTCTTCGTGATGTTCTTCAATCCTAAGCTCAGTTAATTGTGCGTCGCACTCTATTCGAGTTTGGAACGACTTTTGGGTGATGGTTCACTAATTGAATTTTGGGAGATAGTCATCATCTCCTTTTTCTTTTGCAACATTTTTCATGTTGTTGAGGATTTGTAATGACCTCTCTATTTTGATTTTGATTTGTTATCCCTAACTTTTGCCTGACTGTTCCTGTTTTCGAGATTACAGTCAGCGGGATGCCTCAGCTTTCTTAAGCCTCCTTTACAGGTTTTGGCTTGATGGGCTTTTCTCTTTTGATAGATTGACTGCCTAAGTGATAGAGAACCACCCTTGTCTTTTGATTCCAAAGGAATGCTTTTCTTTGTCGTTGTTCGTTGTGTTACGAACTGAGAATTTGCGACTTCAATGCACATTTTCTTTTTTGAATTAACTGAGAGACTACCCTGCCCCAGGTTTATATCAAAGGTTTCGATTTGTTTAGAACAGAAAACTCCTACTTCTTTGGCTCGAAGGGGTTGACTAGGGATTATCTTCCTTATAACTCTAGTGTTTGGGAATCGAAAGAAATGCCTGTACATCATCAGAAAGGTCTGTTCAAAAGCATACTGTATGAGATTATGGTATTGTTTCGTCATCCTCCCTCTAAAGGCTTGCAGCTTTTTATCAAGAGTTAAATATCATAAAGAAAGCACAAGAGTAGTGAAAACGAATGGATGAATTCAAGACAAACATATGCGATGCATTAATGAAACAGAGTTTGACATTAACAGTTAATTGTTTGAAAGCAAAAGAAATTACAACTTTGAAAATTCAAATGAAGCAAAAGTCTCTCAGCTTGAGCCTTGTCAATTCAGGTGGAGAACTCCCTAACGGAAGATTTTCATCTCACCGTCTGGCATGAACCTCAGCACTCCAATGTCAATCAGATCTTGAATCTTGTTCTTCAAGGCCCAACAGTCGTCGGTGTCGTGTCCCGGGCTGTAGGAATGGTACACACAAAATGCATCGGGATGATAGTTAGGAGCGGAGGTATTGGGATTCCGAGGAGGATCCCTCAAAGCAGTCAGATTGACCTCCAACAAATGTTCCAGAATTAGAGATGACGGTATGTCAGTCTCGATGAACTGTCTTCCCGACATATTTTGCTTACACCGACTACCCCGTTGACGCTGGCGAGGTTGTGGTTGGGCTTGTGACCCTGAAGCAAGCAGAGGAACCTTCCCCTTATCTTCTTGTGTGGTCACTTGCTCTTCAACCTCAGATGTTTTCCCCAGTTGGTTGTTCCGAAGCAGTTGGTTGACGAGAACTCTGAGTTCCTCTTGTCTTTGAGCCAAGTCCTGGATGAGAGCCATCTGGCCCACCAATTGCCCCGTCATTTGGATCCTCATTGTTGTCAGCTCAGACTGCAGTGCTTCCAGCTGATCACTCCTGGCATTGTTTGAATTCCCCTGGACCATGCCCGTTGTGAGGAGAGCTTTCACTTCTTCTTGCCCCAAAGACAGGTTCAAGAACATTTCCTGCAGCTGAGCAGTCTGGTCCTGGATATCCTTGACAGTCCTTTCTAGAGCCATCTCTACTGAAATAAACAGTAGGAGAGTAAGGAAACCTGAAAAAGGAAAAACTGTCAAGATGCAATGCATGATATGTGGATGCATGCTTTCAAGGATCTCTTGGGGTAAACACAAGAGAATGTTAGAGGTTGAACTTCGATCTTTGACTGGAGACCTTTGTACCGGTGGATGTCTTTCCACGAGAATCAAGCTCACCATGTCAAGTGGGTCATAGCCCCTAATTCAAGTTGTTGCACTTGGTCTTTGATGGCATTTGTTTAGAGGAGAACACCTCTTGCCCCTTGGTAGACGTCTGGTTCAACATAACCCTGCATCAAAAGAACCCTCGAGATCCTTGAAAAGGTTATTGAAAATGCTACGGTATGATGTTATGATGTTATGTACATGTATGCGAAAGCAAGTGAGTGTATATACAGGTAATCATATTCACCCAGAGCAAACAAGTCCTTAGGTTTAGGCTTGCATGGGGTTGTAGGTAAGTACCCTTTTGAAGTTAGTTGGCTCATCCTGTCCTAGAAATGGAAACCAGATTCTAAGGAGCTCAATATCATTGGATTGTTTTCTGTGTTCATTGTTTCGGTTTAGCCACTTAACTGGCTACCAAAATATTCCAAGAAAACAACCCTCAATGAGTGTAGTATCGAGTATCTACCAACTTCGGAATGCACCAAAGTCGGTCATCTCACTACCCCTAAAAAGGCTAGGATGGTCAATTAAGGTTCTAAGAGTTCGTTAGTGCTTCACGACATCACTCAGCGGCCCCGTACTCTCCTTGATTGAACTCAAGGGTTACCGGTACTCACAAATATGTCACACTAACATAGCTTACTGCTTCAATCGTGTCGGTATACCCCGCACAGTTCCCTCACAGTTTTTTGCTATTTACCTAAAAAGGTGCCCCAAATCCGGGTGTAAGATTTACAAGAAACCCAAACAAGGAAAAAAAGTAAAGCAATCAAGGCAATCAAAGCAAGAATGTAAAGGTGATCTAAACCCTAAGGTAACCCCACTTTTAGATTATATCCCCAGCAGAGTCGCCAGTTCTGTGATACGGTGGGAGAACTGACTTGAGGTTTTGCGTTTGTATTCGCACTTGTTCGGTTGAGCAAGAGTCGCCACCGACTTTTTATTTTATCCTAAAGGAAAGGTTAAAAAGCACAGGAAAAACCTTTTGAGATGTTTCGTGGGTTCGGGGGGTAGATTATGAAAAGGGAAGGTATTAGCATCCTTTTCATCCATGGTTATCCATGGGCTCTTAGTTACTTGGTTTTAGATCACTTGCCTTTGATTTTCAAATTGCTTGAAATTGTGGTGTGTGTGTGTATGTGTGTTTGAAAATGTTTTTTGAAGAAGATGCCTTGTCTTAGGCAACCAATGTAATGACTCGTGTTTGAGTGTTTCACAAAGGTGTGTATCTTTTCGAAAAGATGCTTCAAATGTTTTTGGAAGTTTGTTTTGAAAGTGTTTGTGGAGTGTGGTTTTGAAAAAAATAGGCAAGTGTTTTTGCAAGTTTGATCAAGTAACTAAGAGTTGTCTACTCCTATTGTACTCAAAGGTTTTTCTCATGTTTTAACCCCTTTTAACAATTTTGTTCCATCATTGTATTTGGTGGACAATCTTGTGTTAGGATGTTAACGGGACGGGCACGGGTCATCGTATGGACCATGAATGCAATGGTGCCAAGTGTCTTTGGAAATTTGCTTGAAGGGACTATGATCATTCTGTTTAGGCAACTTTCGAAAGCGTCATCGAGGGACTTATGATCATTTGGATTGTTTTGCCAAAGAAACTCAATGTGCAAGCATGGCCCATTTTGGAAGGCAATAAGCGGGATTACCCTAGGGGTGCAAGTGTGATTGTGTATTGATTTCATGTATTTGTCTTGTATTAGGTTATCTAGCGTTTGATTTTATGTACATACAAACCCTAGGTCTAACCATGGTATATTTGAAAGCGATAAATTGCGGGAATTTAAAGTCTACGCTATTACAAATAAGTATCCGGGAGTGGGGGTACAAATATTTACAAATGGGGATGAGACTTAAATAATTACAACCAAGTCGAATCGATCGCAATGTAAAATGTATCAAATGTGCGAGAATAAAGCAAAGTAAATGTATCAATGTGTCAATGTATAAAGATAATCAAATGTGTATTGTAAATGTGTTTGTGTAGGATTGTTTACAAGTTTGAGAAATGTTAACTTAATGAAAAAATTAAGTATTTGATTTAATTTTGTATTCTTTGATTTTACTTGTGTATTGTTATCATGTTTTGTATTTTGGTTAATATGTACAAAGAAAATATTTTAAGAAAAGAAAAGAATGTTTTAAGTTCTATTTTTTATGTATTAAAAAATTAATGTATTTTAATTAATTATGTACAAAATGTTTTAGTTAAAAAATATTCAACCTAAAAAATCTATTTCTTTATGTATTTTTTTATAGATGTTTTAAACAAGATTTTCATTTAAATAAAAGAGTTTTAATACAAGAAAAGAAAAATGTTTTTAAATGTGAGAAAATTATTATGTTCATTTTTTTTAGTTAATATTCTATACAAGATTATAACTATGTTATGAAAAGAAAGTATTGTTAATAAGATTTGATGTAAAAATAAAGTTAGTATATTAAGTTATTTTAACAAAGTAAATTATAAAAAGATTTAATGTAATCCACAAAAAATATTAAACAAAATAGAAAACAGATTTGGAATGGGCTAAAGGGGGTTTTGGCCCATACTTAAACAATCAGAAGGAGAAAACAAAGGGGGGTGCGCGCTGGCTTGCAATGGGCTTAAGCGCTGATTAGAATGGGGCAAGGCCCAACGCAAACATGACATTCTTGTTTAGGGTTTCAGTTAATGTGTTTCATTTGGAATTCTAGGGTTTGTGAGTTACGAACGGCGCTCATCTTCCTTCGTCTTCCTTCGTCTTTCTCAAGCTACTGAATAAGATTTCTTCCTCGCCCACGGCCATCGATCGCCACTTCTGCTTCCTCTCCCTCCATGGGTGAGCACAATGGCGCCAAGAAACGGTAAAACATCCCTCTTTTATACTTTAGGGTTTTGATCTTTTTATATGTTTATATTTCATATTCTGATTATACATTATTATATGTATTCTGATTTGAGGCACATGAAAAGGAGGAAAGATTATACTACCTTTGTTGGAGGAGAACGGCGGACTTGAAGGCGCTTCAGGCGGCCAAGGGTGGAAGAACGTGATGTGCGAGCTTGGAAATCTGGTACCGTGTGTCTTTCCCTTTTTGTGTTGGTTTGATGATGATGCTTGAAAACCCTTACTTTATCACTTCTTTTCTTCTTCTCTACTTGCCTTGCTTTTGTATGATGGCTTTGATGCGTGAAATATTTGAGTATATTTGTATGTTTGATATGCTTGATTGCTCTTGAATGCTTCTAAGTGATGACAAATATAGATGTTGTTGTTGGCCCTGAATATGCTTGTTGATTATCTGAACACAAACTTCTTTATCTTCTTCTCTTTTACTTGCTTCTGTTGCCTTGAAATGCTTGGATGATGTTGGGTAACCCAATGATGAAAATTTTCTGAGGGTTTGTGTTGCCTTGAATGCTTAGGCTTCAGTTTGTGGCTATGGCTTTTGGTGAGCTTACAAGTTTGCTGGCTTCAGGCCTTTATGCAGTATCAGGTTTGAGCTGGTTATGGGCTTTTCTCTGGTTCATGGTTTTACTGGTTTTTGTTTGTAATGTTATTTTGAAAGGGAAGAGGGTTTGTTGGGAATTTACAGGTTTGGAAGCTTTGAATGTTTTTAGGCCATTGAGGTTTTTTGGGCTTCTGTTTATGTTGTATAGTTTTGATGCTTTAGGGTTTATCTGGCTTTTGACTGGATTTTGAAGCGGGTTTAGGCTTTTTGGCTTATGTTACAGTAGGATTTAAGCTTGACAGGGTTGGTGTTTTGAATGGTAAGGCTTGAAAGGCTTATGCAGGTTGCAGGTCATGGGTTGAGAGTTTGTATAATCTCATGGCTTTTGTTACAGGGTCTTGCTTTAAGGCATATGCAGGCTGATGCTTAGACACAGTTTGTGATTCTTTGATCTTTGTGTTGGAGACAGTTCTGTTCCTTTTCTATGTTACAGTTTGGAGGGTTTTTTATCTGTTTTATATCTCTGCCTTTCTACTGTTCTATTAGTTCTGTTTTATATCCTAAAGCCTAAGCCCTGTAAGCCTTTCTTTTCCTCTTCTCTCTCTCCACAATTTTAAGCATTATTATATTGCTTATGTACTATTTTCTGAAAAAGCAATGGCCTTGAAAATGATGAAATCTTTTGAATATGCTTGCACTCTAATCTTTCTCTGCATACTTTGTACTTCTTGATATTTGCATATCTCTTTTGACAGCTTTTGGTGGCCTTTTGTACTTGTTTGATATCTTGATATCTTTCCATATCCTTGGACAGTTTTTTGACATTTAGTTCAGTTTGGATTTGGACTTTGTTTGGCATGCTGTTTGTTTGGAAACTATGCAGTTGGTTGACAATTTGAACTTGTGCAAAATCATAACTTTGTGCATTCATACCTTTTTCTTTTGCAAGCATTTTTCATCCCTCTTTGTGAACCGGGAGAAATCTCGTGATTTGCAGAGAGGGCAAACTGATTCCGGCCAGTTGCTTTTAATGATGATTTGTCTGCCTTTAATTATTTTATCTGCTTTTGATTTCTATTCTCTTTCTTTTTGCAAATAAAACTTGATGGAGCATTGGAGAGCAGCAAATGGAGGATGAAGAATTAGAAGTTTAGGATAGTTTCAATTTATTCTTCAATTATTTGTAAAATTATCATTGGAAACAAAATGTAAATAAATTTACAGTTGTTTAAAATAATAATTTGTAACAAACAATTAATTATGAATGAAATCCTTTTTGATCAATTAATTCCTTTTATTTCCTTTCAATTGTTTAACTTAACTATTTGAATTTCTTAAATTAAAATAATTGGAAGTAAATCCAATTATTCTGACTTTAGAAAAAAGAAATAATTAATAAACGTCCGGCGTTCCGAATTAAACATAGCAATGCACAGTCAAATCAACACATGCCCAAATGTCTTTTCCTTGTACTGATTTAATCCAACACTGCAAACTTAATCCAAATGCTTCAGTCCAAATTTCAGAGTAAACTGAAAAGAACTATAGACTTAATTCTTTCTGAGAAATACGCGCATAAAAACCCTAGTTCTTGATTAAATGTCAGAGAAGCGCCTGCTTGATCAAAACCTGAGCCAACTCAACCAAACCTTAGCAATCTTCCTGAACTGCTTTAAAAATCAATGAAAACCCTAAATTTTGTCTGATTGACGAGAAAAGTCTGTTTGACTGATTCTTAAGCCAGTCTGAAAAAATCAGGAAAAGCCCGAAGCTGTGATTTCTTGTGGAAAAATACGAGGGAAAATTTTGGGGTACAACAGGCGGTCCAAGAAAAAGTTAGGGAATTAAAGCGTATGACTATGTCCAGTTGGGATCACCTTATGGACATCCTTACGGACAACCTGCAAACTCGACGGTTCTGATCAATTCAATCAGCTTCGGACAAGGCAACAAATAGACAAGATGCTCAAAGACACGAAGGCTATAGCAGAATGGGAACCCCATGGGATTATTGCACATTGCTATCTTTTCTTTGTATCAAAATTTTCATTTTTTACGAAGAAATTGTCTTACTAGAATGTTTGTCTCATTGTACAAAAATACTTACTCAAAGTCAATACAAAAATATGCCTTTGAAAGTGCAAAACTATTTGTTTTCCTTTACTCCCACTAGTGCAGAAATGAATTTTTACATCGGGTGAAACTGACTTTTTACATCGGTTCTGGGTCCGATGTAAAGTCAGGCGATATAGTAAATTAGGTACTTTTTACATCGGTTCTGGGACCGATGTAAAAAGTCCCTTTCTTACATCGGTTATAATATAAGAACCGATGTAATAAACAGTTATTATGCACATTTTTTAAAAAGTTGATCCAGTTTTTTACATCGGTTGGAAGTAATACCCGATGTAAAAAGTCCCCAGTGACGCAACTTTTTACATTGGTTATTATTCCCAACCGATGTAAAAAGTCCCTTTTTTGAAAGTTTTTACATCAGTTTTTACTAATAACCGATGTAAAATGTATGCAATTTTTTTGGAATAGATTATTTATTTTCTGGATGTTTCCCTGTACAAATATAATTTGTACCCATTTTTTCATATTTTTCCAATATCACACAGACTATATTTATGTCGCTATATAGATTTCATAGCTTTCCAACATCACATATATCACATCTAGGTCGATGTTTTCATATTTTTCACAACAAACTTACAAATTGAACAATTGTATTGCAAACTTGTATTGTATTACAACAAACAAACTTACAATTACAAATTCTTCACAATGCTGATCTTGGCCCAGTTGCGTTTTGTATGGCAGTACGAATATCATCATCAGTCAAGCCTTCACATGGATCTACCTCCTTCAAGATAGTATAAAGTTACACAACAAGTCTCAAAGTAGGTAAATTAAAAGAAAAAGAACAGAAGCAACACAAATCCTAGGTTGTGTGGCATTGACTACTCTTTTTGCCTATATAAAAGTTGGCAGGTTAGACATCCACTTAGTATAACAAAAGAAATAACCCATTTCCACCCTTGAAATGCAATTAAGGGATGCTTGGATATTTATTAAACAGATAAAAATTGGTAGGTTAGACATCCACTTAGTATAACAAAAAAAAAATAGGCTAGTTGATTGTTTCTAATCAGATTCAAATGGGCTACTCTGTAAATTATAGTTGTCTTTTCTATCTCTACTTTAAGTATGATATAAGAATATATATAAGTATAACAATAATGTTATATCATCATATAAATACAGCAATATATACCTCTAAACTCCCGACAAAGATGGATTGAAAAATATAATGAATCCGAGCCCCACCAGATAACTCGGATGTGGACATCTCCTCATTCTTTCCCTCAATCATGGAGGAGAATGCTATTTTCAGAAAGAAAGAACATGGAGATAGCAGTTACTGAATTAGTAAAGGTAAAGATATGTGGATACCAGTTAACAAATACAAAAGAAACGAAAAATAAGAATTCATAAATGGAAAAGCAGAGAAAGAAAATAAACCAGATTGTAGGGATAGGTACCTTCACAATATTTTGAAAGAATGTTCAGGAGAAGAGCACCCTGACCGGTTTGTTGAGGAATAACGATTAAAAAGTATAGATAAAATGAGGCAAAAATCTAGCCAAAGTATATGATATGATATTTAATTAAATAAGGAGAATGATTATCCAGTAAATTTAACTAATAATTAGTTAACAGGTCATAGTGACATATGCAAGACAGGTCCAGTATTAACACATGCCTTAGACTCCGTGATTTCTCCATAGCTCGCATGCTCCTTTGCAACAGTAACTAGGTTATTGCTTATATGTGCTCTCAACCCAGGTAGCACAACTTTGATATGTTGTGCTAGAATCTGCAAAGTAATGGACAGGCAATTATACATGGCATCCATCAGTCCATAAACCACAAACTTAACCGAATTCATAATGGTCTCTTTTTAAAAATAGCATAATTTAGATCTTTTTACTGTGTTTTTCGAAGAATGATTTTAACAGTTTTCCCTCTCCCATGTTGATATAGCATTTTTTTCCGAGACAATTATAACATGGCCATATTCTCTTTAGACTCTTTCAATCTCAAACAAAATCAAGCCACAAATAAATACTCTAATAAAGTTCATTATTTCATGACACCCAAATAAAAAACCGCATTACTCTCCAACTTTAAAGGATCATACAAATTATTGACAGCAAAAATACTAAGGATTTAATTCATATTTCCCTTGACGGTGTAAAGATTTTTGACACGGACTGTTAATCATAACCGTTTGATCATTAAAAAAGTTTAACTTTCATCATATATAACTTAAAAGTCATACAAATGAAGGGTTATTATTGGTTCTCATAATTTTAAAAGTTCTACACTGTCATTGTATGCTAGTTAATCTAAAACTACAAAGCAAATAAAAAATCAGCATTAAAAGTGAAGCAACTAATTTATTTTCTTGAATTGAAAGCCCACTTCTATAGTTAAGAATATGCCTAAATTATACTACTAAGGAGGAAAGCTTTTAAATGCCTTTATATTGAGGAAAATCAAGATATTGGCGTGACAAATGTATAAGGCGAAAATGAGAAGAGAAAGGGATGCCACAACAGTGTAACAGTAAAATATATTTTAAATTTACTTTAAATGAAATAAAGGCTCTACCTGGTTTAACTTCTTTTCTAGTTGAGGTATACCACAACTATCTGCTAGACCGTTGTATACCTATGAAGAAAAAATGGACAAACATTAGTATAGAGTATATATTAAGTAAAAAGCTTGAATACAACTAAGCTTAGGAATTTCCTTACAGGACGGCTGCGGAAAAATTTCTCTTCAGCAACAAGAGCATCTTTTATACTCCGGTTCATTTGAATGTCCTATTTTACCAAATAAGAGAAACCATATTTCAGTATAACACATTGACTTGCACGTTATTCAAGCAATTAGCATATGCATCTTTGTTTGCAAAGTGTTATTCCATTTAGAAAAGAAAAAAATCTAACAGAATATATGTGATAGTTAAATTAGTCAAACAACAAATTCATCATAGTATGATAATATCATTACCTCCTGACTACGATTTACAACGCCAACATAGCCAAGTCGGAGGGGAATAACTTTTCCTTGTAACAAATTTCGGGCGTCAGTACCTCAGTCCATGATATCAAACTTCATAGCAGAAAAAATGTGTCGAACAGTCAGAATGACTCAACAGCATATAACAAAATCCATAAAGATACACATATAATGTTAGAAGAGTATACTGAACCTTTATGATTACATCGATCGTTCTATTACCTGCATCATATATAAAACCATTTAAAACAAATTAAATAGATGCAAAAGAATATTGAAAGCTTTTAGTATATGGAAGCAAAAGCATACCCTCGGGATCAGCCACTCCTGCCATCTGAAGAGCATCGGAATTAGCCAAATCTGAATTTGCCGGTGTGACAGCTAGAATAAGACATGAGGGCTCTTTGATATATGACATGATCATTGTTCTGATCCGGGCTTCAATATCAGAAGGCTGATCGCCAACGGGAACCTTTGTAATACCTGGGAGATCTACAAGTGTCATGTCTAGAACATTTGGTGAAACAATCTTCAAACCAATTTGTTTCACTCTCCGTTGGACCATTGAATGCATGCATATAATGAACTTCAAATATATGGACATGACCTTTGAAGAACCTTCATGAACGGAAACGTCGATGATGGTGGCTGGGAAACGGCGGTGGTAACGTTTGTGAAACAGCGGTCGTAAGGGTCGTATGCGTACAATGGAAAGGAGTGAAACGACGGCTACAGAATATTGTACAGTGGAAATGTTGAAATATTTTGAATTTGGGAAATAAGGGTTTGGAAGCTATTACCTCGGTGGAAATGAATACCCGATGTAAGGGTTGGCTTAGTGGAGAAGCTATTACATCGATGGATCCTAATAACCGATGCATGACCTTTTTCTGACTTTTTTACATCGGTTTAAACTTCCACCGATGTAATATGTTGCATGTTTTTTATTAATATTCTTTAATTTATTTTTTATATTAATATCTGCTGTGAAGATATTACATCGGTTTTTAGTTAACCGATGTAATATGTTGCATGTTTTTTATTAATATTTCTACTACCTTGTTTCTTATTTACAAAAATGCCACCGTGTTTTTTTCTGAAAACTTTTTACATCGGTGGATGTGTTTGCCCGATGTAATAGGTAGCGAAATATATTTTTTTTCTTATTTTTATATCATTGCAAATAAATACCTGATGTAAAAAGTTTGTTAATTGTATTTTTTACATCATATATTTTGATATCCGATGTAAAAACCTTTTCTCAAATGTCTTTTTTTTAGTAGTGTCCTGTGTTTTGTTTACAAAAACGTCCAATGATTTATTTTTGAACATATGAATTTGAACATAATTACTGTTTACAAATGAACAAAATAAAAGGACAATCACTGATGGCTTTAAGAGGTAGGGAAATCTCTTTAAGTTATTTCCATAAATTCCCCGCAGTATGCAGTTTTATCCCTAGCGGAACAGAGCTTCCAGTTATCAATCCCCAGTAGAAGTTGTTCAATTTATCAAGATTTCCCAACAGGATTTTACAGGAAGTACACGGCTTTTCCCTTACAACAAAGTTTATTTCTCTAAGCAGAAATTCGTGAACACTTCAACTTCACAACATGAAGACTTACATCCTCAGCAGTAGTCAGGGATTTATTTTCCACGATCCAACAATAGTGCAGCAGATTAACTCACATATACATCATCGCATCCATATATCATAAACATTGGTAACACGAATGCATGTAACACAATCTCATTATACCATGCATTTCATACAGCATGATATTGCATATTAGTTAACATTTTACCCTTTTCAGGATAAGGTTAACAGCTACCATTAACAATGTTCAAAGTTTCAGATACAGTTCAGATACGCTCTAGACACGGATTCCATCCTGATACTCATTCAGATTCAATCCTCAGATACAGCTCAGATACACTCCAGACACGGATGCCATTCTGATATTCATTCAAACTCAGCTTTCAGATATAGTTCAGATACACTCTAGACACGGATGCCATTCTGATACTCATTCAGAATCCACTCTCTAGATACAGTTCAGATACGCTCCAGACACAGATGCCATCCTGAAACTCATTCAGCCTCTCAAATACAGTTCAGATACGCTCCAGACACGGGTTCCATTCTGATACTCATTCAGATTCAGCTGCTCGGATACAGCTCAGATACGCTCCAGACACGGACGCCATTCTGATACTCATTTAGTTTCAGCTTTCAGATTCAGTTCATCAATCACTTTTGGATGGCATCTACAAGCCCATCTCCAACAACTTTCCATTATCTCTCCAAATGGAATATTAAATCCCATTCCCTATACCATCAACCATCAACCATCACATCACCGAGTGCAAAGTTCTTGGCACTCTAGTGTCCAATCATCTTCAACCGTCGAGTCACGAATGGAAAAACTCGCCAATCTAACTCTTCAGGCTTAAGAAGATTGAACAGGGGAAGCTGTTGTACCCCAAAATTTTCCCTCTCACATATCAAGAATTTGCTCACAAGATCTCTCTTGACTCAAGACTGCACTAGGGTTTGATCAGCTCAAGACACCTCCTTAAGCACTAATGACCAAAATTAGGGTTTGAGTTTGCACAAGGATATTTGAACTTCCAATTCCCCATATGAATTTCATAGGTCATTATGGACCCTCAAGATTACTCATGTCAAATTTCAAGCTTTGAATCACACTTTTGCTCAGTCAATTGAGTGGTTGACCTAAAAATCAACTATATTGAGGGAAAAGTCAACCATGGCCAATTTACAGTCAAAATTCATAATTTTTTATCCACATCGACATTTTAGACTCGTATGTATCATTTGATCAATTTTGTACCACAATTCCTCAAGAAATTTGATCAAATCTTTAAAAGGACAAAATTGTCAAAATTAGGGTTTTGACTGGGAAAGGGCAATTTCTGATTTGTGACCTAGAAAATGATCATTTGAGTTAAGTAATGATATCAAGAGTCCAATTGCATCATTTTTACCTAATGACATGGCTCAAAACGTTTCTCAATCCATTGGATTGACAGATGAATTTTCAGTCAACTGATCAAAAGTCAACTGTATACTGAAAAGTCAAACTTTGACTTTTTGGTCAAAATCAAATGCCAAAGATCACAATTCATCAAAACATGTCAAAATATGAAACTTATTCATCAAGAAATCAAAAAGTCAAGATTTCATTTTGAAAAGTCAAAATTTCTAAACTTAGAAATTTTTCTAAGTGTTGGAAATTTCTTATTTTTTCATAACTTTGAGCAAACTTTTCACCATGATGCAAGATAATTAAAGATAAACTTCCAACATGAAAGTTGTATATATCCAAGAAATATACAACTTTTCTTCACACAACTTCTTCCAAAAGTGCTTGGATCTCATGTTATAAGTTTAAGAACATGGGGTTATGAAACAAAACACTTAGTGAAATTTTGCCCTAATTTGGTCAGGATTTTGACCCAACTTCATGATACTTTTTCATATAGTTACAAGGGGAATCTTCAAAATAAACTCAAATATGGGTTGTAGAACACATTTCAAGCTTTCCAAAATGTCCAAGAACTCATTGAGATCATTCTTGAGTATGGAGAATCGAAGAGATGAAGTTAGGGTTTTATCACTTGAATTACAAGTCATGTTTGTGATGAACCAAATTCAAAATTCAAAGTATGCTGCATAACCTCTACTTTGCATGCCTAAAACTTGTTAAGAACTCCATAATTAATTGCTTGCACATCTGCTTGAGGTCTCATTTCAAGCATTCAATGCATGGACATACTTTATATCCATTTTGGTAAGAAAGTGTACATTGCCATTTTGATAAAGTGCTTTTTTTGCACAAAACTTGTTCTTGATCCTTGCACATGTTCTCTTCTGATCTTACAAGTCCCATAACTCATAAGAAATGGTTTAAACACTTACAATCACCTAGCCTATGCTTGTACTACACATTGAAACTTGGTTTCCCTCTTTTCTTGAAAATCAAGTAGCCTAGCCAAAAGCTTGTAACTTGTACTTCTGATTGTCAAAACCACTCCAATCCTTTTGCTTATAGATACACAAACTATTTGCATAAAATACACGAATTCTCAAACCCTTAAAAGACCTAGAACTCATAATCACATCTCATACCTCCATTTTCACATAAACTGACCAAGAACTTTAAACTCATAACTCCCTCGTGCGTTTTTAAGCCTTTTGGTTCCTAAAGCTTCTAAACATCATTTAGAACTTATCCGACACCCTGTTACAGAACTATAACACCATTAACATCATCCACCATTTTCAAAAATAGAGCTTTGCACTTGGACTTCTCCAGAACTCCTCAGGCCCTTTCAGCTCAAGCTAAGCATTCCATTAGCTTCTTGGGAATTTGAGGAAGCTAACCCAACCATTGGAACTCCTTGAAAGCTTCTCAAACTTCAAACCCGATACCCTCTTGCAAGGTAAGTTTTCTAACTTTGGAACTTTTCATACAAGCATCATCAATGATTTATTTGTGAATGAAAAATGTAGATATCATTGCCCTAAAGCTAACCATGTCCATAGGTTCCGTTAATTTTGCTTGAGCTTAAAGAATTTTAAGATTGAAGTTTCTGAGATTTTTAGGGTTCAGATTAGGGCCAATGAAATTCATACTTATCTTTGATCTATAGTTTTAATACTTTAGATTTCTAAAACCGTGAGGAAATTTGCTACAAGTTTCATGTTTACAGTTTTCATTTTTGTTGAGAAACAAACAAGTTATAGTTGGTCTGGTTGGAGGTTGAAGATGAAGTGTAAAACAGGGCGCGTTTTGTATCATATATTTATTGTTTTGCTTATGTTAACGGATGTATAGTCACCCCAGTGGTAGAAGCGCGCGTCTGTAACCTTTGGGACCTGGATTCGAGCCCCAGTGGTACCCTTTTGGATTTTTTGGATTTTTGCATTCTGACTTTCTTTTTTTGCCAGGGTGCTGGGCCTCCTTGGGCTTTGTTTGTTTTTTTGTTTTTTCTAGCTAACCCCCCTGTTTAATTTACACACCTCTGGCCCAATTTTAATTTTTTAATTTTTTTTAATTTGTTTTCTTAATTATTTTTTCTAATATTAAAAAATCACAAAAAGTATATTTTATTTTACAATACTTTATTTATTTTCTAATTATTCTTGTAAATTTAACTAAAAGTAGGATATTATTTATTTTCTTTTACACCAATTAAAATATATTTAATATAAAATAGGCCAAAAATATTTTATAATACTATAAATTATTTTCAAGACAAAAATACAAAAATACTTTTCTTAAACTTAATTTCCTTTTAATCAATTAATAGACTTAGGTTTTATTTAAAATATTTTCTTATTAAATTAGGTTTACTTTTATTATTTTAATTAATTATTTTCTTTTAATTAATTAGGTTAAAACAAATTCCCTTTTCCTAAAAAAAACCAAACAAATATCCATTTTCTTTATATTTGCATTCTTGCATATTTATGCATCTTGTACATTATTTATTTCAATTTTTGTACAAATTCAATTTGGTTGTACACCCCCTCTCACGAGGGTTGTAATAGCGTAGTAACTTTAAATTCCGCAATTTATCGCTTTTATATACAAATGCTAGTAATTAGGGTATGGAAAGACTAAAACCAATGCTTAGAAAACCCTAATCAAAGACAAAATCAAGCATGAAAAAAATACACTTGCACACGAGCACCCCCTAGGGTAAATCCACTTGGTTGCCTTTACAAAATGGCCATATTATGCATGTGAGGTATCTTAGCAAAAAAAAGCAAATACAAGATCATAGTCCCTCGATGACGCTATCCATGTTTCCTTTCAAATGATCTTAGTCCCTAAAAGAGAATGCTAAGATACCTTGCAACATTTCTAATCATGGTTATACGATGACCCACGCTCGTCCCGTTTACATCCAAAGATAGGGTTACTTACCAAATCAATGGTAAGATAACATTGTCAAAGGAAAAGGAAATGAATAAGAAAGACTTTTGAGTAGGTAGAATGCTCCTAATTACTTGCTCAATTTCAAAACAAACACCCTTGCTATTTTCAAAATAAACACTTACACTTTCAAAACATATTACAAACTTGAAAATGTTTTCAAAAGATCAACATATTTGTATACATTCTTACAAACGAGAATCATGACAAAGATTGCCTAAACAATGGTCTCTTTACAAAATACTTTCAAAAACCACACAAAGCACAATTTCAAACAAAAGCAAGTGATCTAGCAAGTAACTAAGATCCCATGGAAAACCATGGATGAAAAGGGTGATAATACCTTCCCTTTTCATAATCTACCCCCAGAACTCAAGAAACAATCTCAAAGGTCTTTCCTGTGCTTTTTCACCTTTCCTTTTGGATAAAAGAAAAGTCGCTGGCGACTCTTGCTAACCGCAACATTTGCGATCAAACGTAAAAACCTTCAAGTCAGTTCTCCCACCGTATCACAACAAGGAATTCTTAATTAAGAAGTATAGAAGATGATAGAATTATGTTTTTTAAGCTCTGTTGTGACACATCATACTTAGAAGCAAATCGGTGTAAACACGCTTAAATGAAGAAGTTATAATGTAACAACTTATGATTTCACCAACGCTGCGAGCCAAACTCTGATATCCTGATATAGTAATGTTCTGGAAGAACAAAAGAAAGACTCGACGGTAATATTTATCTTCAGATATGATCCCAAGAAAGTAATGTTCTGACGCGTTACAAATCATTCATTACAAATCAAAAAGTATCAGTTGAATGAAGACAAGATCTATATTTTTGCAAAGTACATTAACTACACTTTATCAACCTTCCAAAAGCATCTTCTCATGTCTCTCATGCATCGCCTATAAAAGAAGATGTGAAGAAGACATCTCACACAACGACTGCGCACTAAAAAAGAAAATTATGATTACCCTATTATATCTTGTGCTTTTCAATTATGTATACATCATTTTTGTGATATATTTTTATTTAGAAAACATCTTTGTACACACTCTAAATTGTTTTATCTTGTAATACCTTGAGAAAACTGAGTTGTGGTTTAAAATCAACAAGATAGTGACAATAGTCATTATATTTATGTAATCAAGTTTTGATTAGTGGATTAAGACCTCATTTGAGAGAGGCGAATTCACCTTGGCGGGTGGACTGGATTAGTTTGAGTTGAAACAAACCAGGATAACTAACGTATCTACTATCTTAATTTTGAAAACACTAGTTCAAACCCCCCTTATTGTGTTTTTCCATTCTTCAATTGGTATCAGAGCGCCTGGTTCTGGGTGCAAACACTTAATCGTGTCAGAAAAAGATTCTAGTAAGAAAAACACTATGGTGGGACCAAGTCAGATCATCAGCAATGATAATCATGATGAGAAAGACATAATCAATGGCAAACCTCTAATCTTTTATGGTGAGAACTTCAATTACCGGAAAGACAGAATTGAAAGTTTCTTTCTAGCTCATGACGCTGATCTCTAGGATATGGTGACTGATGGATACATTCATCCTGTTGATGAAAGCGGTCAGAAGATCGACAGAAAGAGAATGACAGATCAACAAAAGAAAGAATTCAGAAATCATCACAAATCCAGAACAATCCTCTTGAGTGTTATCTCGTACACCGAGTATGAGAAGATCACAAATAGATAACCTTCTAAAAACTTGTTTGACTCTTTGAGAATGACACATCAAGGCAACACGCAAGTTAAAGAAACCAAAGCTCTTGCACTCATCCAGAAGTATAAGGCTTTCAAAATGGAAGTAGATGAAACAATTGAAATAATGTTCTCAAGGTTTAAAATTTTGGTTGATGGGCTAAAAGTTATGGACAAAGGGTACTCAACAGCAGATCATGTAAAGAAAATCATCATAAGCTTACCGAAGAAATGGAGACCCATGGTCATAACCTTAAAACTAGCCAAAGATCTGAACAAAATATCTCTTGAAGAACTTATCACCTCCTTGAGAAGTCATGATATAGAACTAGAAGAAGATGATCCCCAGAAGCAAGGTAAGTCTCTCGCTCTTAAATCTAATAAAAAATATGAACCTAAAGTTTTTCAGGCAAAAGAAGAAAACTTTGGTGGATCCTCGTCAAAAGAAGATGAACTATCTCTTATCTCCAGAAGAGTCAATCAACTATGGAAGCACAAGCAGAGGAAGTTTAGAAATCCTAAAAGTATAGGGAATCACTCTAAATCTTCTTCTGGATACAGAAAATCTAGAAAAATATATATTTTATGCTATGAATGCAACGAACCAGGTCATTACAAAAGCGACTGCACAAACCTTTAAATAGAAATCATAAAAAGAAGTTTTCCAAAGAAAATAAGAAAAGTCTCATGGCAACGCGGGATGACTCAAAATCTACCAAAGTTGAAACAGAATCAGAAGATGAACGAGCCAACATAGCCTTAATAGCCAACAAATCAGATGACACTAGATCATCAGAATAAGAGTTAGACTCAGATGTAGAAGAGTTATTCTCTAACTTTTCTAGATCTCAATTAGAAGAAAGTATGTCAGAAATTCTTGAAAGATATTAGCAACTTTGGGTCACAAACAAGAACCTGAAAAAGGATCTAGTATCTGACTCTGAAGAAACTAAGAAACTAAAAACAGAAAACTCTGAGCTAAAAGAAACCATTTCCAAACTTAAAAATGAATTACAAAAAGCTCAGAAAGAAACTGTTATGAAAGTTTCGAATAGTTCTGATAAAATCATAAAAGAATATGATCAGCTTTAAAAAATTTCTAGTTAAGAACATAGATAGGAGCAAGATGTGTTCAATGATCTATCGAGTTAGAAGAAACGGCAGAAAAGGTATAGGATATGTGAAAACAAGGTGAGAAGAAACATCTCAACCAAAGAAACTTGATGATATTGTTATAAAACACACTCCTCTATATTCACACTTTACATCTGGACATGCACGTGATATAAAATATACTAGTAATGCTTTCTCTGCAAAACAAAAATTCAAACAGAATTTTGGAAACTATAACAAAGAAGGACCCAAAAAGATATGGGTACCTAAGGATGAAATTGTCTATGTTGCAGATGTCTTTAACAACAAAGTTGAAACACCAATCTTGGTACCTGGACTCTGGATGCTCTCGACACATGACTAGAAGAAAGCATATGTTCCAAAGTTCGGATCTTAAATCTGGAGGCTTTATAGGTTTCAGAGGCAATCATAAAGGAAAGAATATTGGCTCTGGAACTATTGGTAACGGTATAATTTCTTCTCTAACTAATGTTCTGTTAGTAGATGTATTAATGCATAACTTGTTATCCATAAGTCAATTAAGTGATAACGATTATGATACAATCTTTAATCAAAAGTTCTGTAAAGTAGTTAGTCAGAAAGATGGGTCTATCATTTTTAATGGAAAGAGAAAGAACAACATTTACAAAATAAAACTTTCTGAACTAAAAATTCAAAATATAAAATGCCTAATGTCTGTTAAAGACGAGCAATGGATCTGGCACAGAAGATTGGGGCATGTTAGTATGAGAAGAATATTTCAAATTAACAAACTCAGTCTGGTCAGAGGACTTCCTAACCTGAAGTTCAGCTCAGATGCTCTGTGTGAAGCATGTCAAAAAGGCAAGTTTGAAAAACCTTCTTTCAAATCAAAAAATGTTGTTTCCACCTCTAGACCATTAGAACTTCTGCATATAGATCTGTTTGGACTAGTGAAAACTGCATCCATAAATGGAAAGAAGTATGGATTAGTGATTGTAGATGACTATAGAAAATGGACATGGGTAAAGTTCTTAAGACACAAGGACGAGTCACACTCTGTGTTCTCTACCTTCTGTAACCAAGTTCAAAACGAAAAAGATTTTAAAATTGTTAAAGTCAGAAGTAATCATGGTGGGGAATTTGAAAAAAAAAAATATTTGAAAACTTTTTTAATGAGAATGGCATCTCTCATGATTTATCTTATCCTAGAACTCCTCAACAAAATGGAGTTGTAGAAAAAAAGAATAAAACTTTATAACAAATGGAAAGAACCATGATCAACGAGACTAACATTGCTAAAAACTTCTGAGCAGAAGCAATTAACACAGCGTGTTATATTCAGAATAGAATCTCAATAAGACCTATTCTGGATAAGACTCCATGTGAACTATGGAAGAACAAAAGGCCCAAAATCTCTTATTCTATAAAATGTTTAAAAATGACATTCTGGTTTGTCAAATTTATATAGATGATATAATTTTTGGATCTACTAAAGCATACTTGGGAAAAGAATTTGCTAAGTCTATACAGGCAGAGTTTGAAATGAGCTTGATGGATGAAATCAAGTTATTTCTGGGTATCTAAATCAATCAAACTCCAGAAGGAACCTTCATTTATCAAAGTAAGTATGTCAAAGAACATCTGAAGAAATTTGATTTGTCAGAATGTAAGCCGTCCAAAACTCCAATGCATCCTACATGTATTCTGGAAAGAGAAGAGGTAAGTAAGAAAGTAGAACTGAAGCTCTACAGAGGTATGATTGGTTCTCTCTTATATTTAATAGCTTCAAGACCTGATATTATGTATAGAGTTTGTCTTTATGCTATAATCCAATCAGATCCTAGAGAATCTCACTTAACATGAGTTAAGTGAATTTTTAAGTACCTGAAAGGTACTACTAATCTTGGTCTTTGCTATAGAAAATCTAGAGAATATAAATTAGTAGGATACTATGACGCTGACTTTGGAGGAGACATAATAGAAAGAAAAAGTACTTCTGGAAGATGTTAGTTTCTGGAAGACAATCTAATCTCGTGGTCCATCAAAAGACAATCCACTATTGCACTATCAACTGCTGAAGCTGAATATATAACTGCAACTGGATGTAGTACACATATGCTCTGGATGTAGAGTCAGCTTGAAGACTTTAAAATATATGAGAGTAACATTCCTATCCTCTGCAATAATACTTCTGCTATTTGTCTTTCAAAAATCCCTTCTTACATTATAGGGCTAAACATATAGAAATTAAACATCATTTTATTAAGGACTATATTCAGAAGGGAATTCTTTCTTTAAAATTTATAGACACAGACCATCAATGGGTTGACGTCTTTACTAAACCCCTTCCTGAAGATAGATTTAATTTCATTATGAATCATCTCAATATGGAATTATGTCCAGAAAGAAAATGTAGCTTCTATATATTTAACTCTCAGAACTTTATGCTTTAATTTTTTGTGTGAACATCTGAACAATAGTTCTTCAAAAGTGAGAAGGAAATTTGTATGAGGAACTGTCCAGAAGATCTGAACTTTGTCCAAAAACGTTTCATTTCTAAGATAGAAGCAATCAGTTCACAACATCAACATCTGTCAACTCTAAATGCAAAGTCACCATCTAAGGCTGAACACGTGTTCAAAATCTGAAGGAAATGAAATGATTGAGTTGGTGCATTGGGGCGCGAGTCAAATCAGTAACTGTTCCATATTGTTGTATCCAAAAATTTTCTCTCTCATTTTGCTCAACATATGTTCATTAAGATACTCAACTTACTCAAAGATGCCCAAGAGTTGACTAGACAAACTCTCTCCTAAAGCAATGAACCTCCAACTAGGATTTCCATTTTCATCAAGATGGTTGAGTCCCAAGGGCCTCATATGCTCTCCATAGTCCTAAGATGTTCCCAAGACCATTCGTGCCAAGTTTCATGCCCTGCACAAGAAGTTTACTCAGTCAACTGCTCAAATGCCTGACAATCAACTATACCAGCTCAAAAGTCATTTGGGGCCCACATACAGTCAAACTCCAATATTTTTGGTAAACATCAACATTTTGAAGTGATATCCATCATGATTCCTCAAGAAATGCTCCTAATTCATCAAAACTCAAAAATTGCTAAATTAGGGTTTCTTAGGAAAAGTCAACCAACCTTTGACCAAACATAACTTTCTCATACTTTATCAGAAATTTCCCATCCAAGGGTAATTTTGAAGGGAGTTCAATTACTTACAACTCATATTCAGTCATCAAGTTCAAGAAATGCACTCATGGAAAGATATGAACTCATACATTATAGGTCATTCCAAAAAGTCTACAAAAAACACCTTTTGGGTCAAAGCTCCTTACATGAACATGGAAGATCCACTTAAGATGAAACCAAAGAGCTTGCTTAGGGGACATCCTAAGCTTTCTAAAAGATCCAAGAACACCCCATTAGGGTCAAAATAGAGAGAGATATGCATTGTCAAAGTTGTCCATCTTTGGAAATTTTCCCAAAGTCAACAATACCCAAAATTGCATTTTTGCCAAATGGGCCTAACTTGTTGTGCTTATATCTCACTCCCAACATGGCCCATGACCTTTGAGTCCATTCTTCATTATTTTATTATTTATCTTTTTTATTTTTGATATTTTATTCAATAGAATGCAAAATTAAATAAAATGAATAAAAAGAATATTATAAGATTTGAGTTCAAATCTTTTTCTCATCAAAATAAAAAGCAATATATGTTGGCATGGCTAGAGAAATTTGTGGAAAGAGCGAGAATAGATTGGATCCAAAATGGAAAAAGAATCAAATATTTGAAAGAATAATATTTCATCATCAAAGCATGAGATTTCTTTCATTTATGTTGACCTAATTTTGCATCATACAAATACACAATCACTCAGAAGCATAAGGAGGGGCGCAACCAGCCAAAAGAACCCTAGCAAAAGTTTCAAAATTGTCCAAGAAAGGTGCAACTCTAAAACACAAGATCCAACCTCCTTTAGTCTAAGCCAAGCATTCTATCATCATTATGAGGATCCCAGCATCTCATCTCATCCACCCTTGAAGGCCAAAGTACACTGAATCGCCTTAGCCCAATCTTCTCGCGTTGGTAAAATTCTTGATCTAAAAACTCGCTTAACTCTTGATATAAATCCTTTTGGCTGTATATTCATAGTGCTATTGTTATTTGTGAATTATCTAACGTGTTACATGCAAGGAACAAGGCCAAAACTACAAATCACCATTGTTATGGTTTAGAGAAGTGCAAGCTTCGTTTTTAAGGATGCAGGTCTTTTTAGGTTAAACTAACCCCATGGTTGAACTCGCAGCCGGGTAGGGCCAAATTTCTGGATCGGAATCGCGCTATTTTGCAGGTTGGATTTTTGGGATCGCCGGAGACGATGGTGGTCAACCACCGTGAGGGGTGGTTTGACCCTCGCTGTGCCGATGTGGCGGGATAGCAGCATGTGATTCGTTCATTTAAATTACAGGGCCCCCACAATGCACGCGTGTTAGGTTGACTCAACATTAGACCTTGCTTTCATATTATATTGATTTTTTTTATTTATATAAACAAATTAACAAATAGCGCAGACGGTTAAGGGTGAAGGGTTTAAAGCAAGCGTCCTGGGTTCGATCCCAGGTGGGTTGCTTTTGCATTTTTCTAATTATTTGGTTGCAGATCTAGTGTGCCTCACTATCCAATGTTCACCATGCGTCTCCAAATTCAACCACAAGATCTCATCATATCCAGATCCAACACCCAGCATGCACAAGCTCATGATAAACCCTCAGAAGATGATCCCACTGGATCAGGCGCAGCAACTGGGCCACCAGCTTTGGGCCTAACACAATTTCAGTTGCACCCCCCTGATCAGCTTTCATCACCAGGCCCAATTTAATTCTTTTTAATTTCTTTTATTTGTTTTAAATTATTTGAGTTAATTATATTTTTTTCTGCAAAACAAAAATCTTTTTTTAATTAATCATAAAATCAGTAAATCACAAAAAATATAGAATTAGGTTTTTATTTATTTAAATTAATTTTATTGAAAATAAATTAGATTCATTTTATTCATTTGATTGCTTTTTAATTAAAATTAATTATACAAATTAGGTTTAATTTGTAATTAAATTATTTTCTCAATAAAAAAATACAAAAATATTTTTTAATTAATCAGGTTTTTTAGGCTTCTAATTTATCCTCGTATTTAATTCGTCGCGCGCGCCTTTACGTTCTTTTAATTCAAATTATTGTAATTGCTTCAAGTTTATAATAGTTAATTAGGTTTACTATGTTGCATTTACTATTTTCCCCGGTTTTTGATCATGTAATCCCCTCCTTAAAGCCTTGTAATAGTTAGGGTTTTTATTTCTCGCTTTTAATTTCCATAACTATTAAACTGTTATATGTATGGACATTAGGATTGCATGCGAAAGATAAATCAAATTAAAATGGTAAACAACCCTAATTGTGCAAAGATAATTAACTGAAAAAAGGCACACTTGCACATGCTCACTCCTAGGGTTTGTCCCCACTTGGTTGCCTCAGAAATAATGGTCGTGTCCCTCGAATGTAGGGATACCTTAGCAATGAACCGCGATTCAAAATTGTCATGAAGATCATAGTCCCTACTTGTCCCTCGAGTTGCATATAAATTGATCTTATGACGATAGTCCCTTCGAAACGTTAAGGTATCCTCACTTGTTGCCTTCAGAGACCATTTCGTCCCTTCGAATGTCCCTTTAAAATTCCAACGATGGAGCTACCTACTCCTTAATAGTAGGATAGCGTTGTCTAAAGGAAACGAAAATGAACAGACTTTTTTTCGAGTAGGTAGAAAACTCTTAAGTACTTGCTCAAAACAAAAACTTTTAAAAAAAATAGTTTTCAAAACAACTTCGTCACACTATTGAGGACTAATACAAGGGTTATCACAAAGTAAACAAAACTTTTCAAAACAAGCACACACAAGTAGTTTAAAAAATGAGCAAGTAACTAAGAGCCCGTGGAAAACCGCGGATAGAAAGGGTGCTAACACCTTCCCTTTCTATAATCTACCCCCCCCCCCCCCCCCCCGTACTCAGAAATATCTCGAAAAAAGGTTTTTTTCTGTTCTTTTTCCTTTTCCTTTGTTGTATGAAATAAAAGTCGGTGGCGACTCTTGCTTACCGCAACATTTGCGAACAAAAAATGCAAACCTGTATAGCAGTCGGTTCTGCCACCGTGTCACAGAACTGGAGACTCTACCGAGGATAGTTTATAAGTGGGGCTTACATTAGGATTTAGGTTATTTTTAAATTGCTTTCCTGTTTGCTTTGCTTGGGATATAGGTCATTTTTAAATTGCTTTCCTGTTTTCTTTTCTTGCTTTATCATTAAGGGCTTTTGCTTGGGTATTGTTAAAGATCCTACACCCGGATCAGGGGCACTTTTTAGGTAAACAGAAATAGATCATGGAGACTGTACGGTGTAGACCGATATGATTTAAGTGATTGATGTGTTGGTGTGACACTTTGGTTGGTACTGGTATCCTTCGTGTGGAAACGAGGAGAATACGGGGCCGCCACGTGGTGTCGTGAAGCACTAACGGACCTTAGAACCTTAGTTGAACAAACTTAGCCATTAGAAAGTAGTGAGATAGCCGGCCTCGGTATAAAGCTGAGGATTGGTTGATACTCGATGCTACACTCATTGAGGTTAGACTTTCGGGATATTTTGGCCGCAAGAAAAGATTGCCTGAGCTGAAACAATGCCCAATAAAGGATGATCAGTGATATTGAGAATCTTTAGAACCCGGTTACTTTTCTAAGACAGGTTTGAAACCAACTAAACTTCAAGAGGGTACCTACCTTTAACCTCATGTAAGCCTTTGAACCTAAGGTCTATTGTGTGCTTTGCTTGTGTGTGATTTATTCTGTTGGAACATAACATCATGCATCATAACATAGCATCCATATTTATTACACTAACCATTTCAAAGACCAAGGGAATTTATCTTTGTTCTGCTTTGCAGATTATGGCTTCCGCTCGTAGAAACACTATCGGAATCAGCTTTGTGAGAATACCTCCCCAACTCAAGGAACTAGTATCAAGGGTTCTTGAAACTTTCGCTTTCACTAAGAGACATGGTTGACTTTTCAACCTGGTTACTTCAAACTTTGATGAAAAGAAGATGGGTGTACTCTTTCAGTTCTTTGATCCCAAGCACCACTACTTCACCTTCCCAGAATATCAGTTGGTGCCTACCATGGAAGAGTTCTCTCAATTATTGAATATACCCATTCTTGAACAGTTTCCTTTCACATGTTTACAAGAGGTTCCTAAGCCAGAAGTCATTGCCTCAGCCTTGCATCTGAAACGGGCTGACGTGGTATCCAATTGGGAAACAAGAAGCGGAGTCAAGGGTTTTCTATCCAAGTTCCTAATAGATAAGGCACAACTGTTTTGGGATGATATGGACTTTCAGGCTTTTGAGGAGGTCTTGGCCCTTCTAATCTATGGGTTAGTATTATTCCCCAATCCAGACTTACTCATTGATGTGAATGCTATCAAGATCTTCCTCTCTCACAACCTTGTGCCTACCTTGCTCGGAGATATCTTGCACACTCTCCATACTTGTACCATGAAGAGAAGAAGGGTTCTTGTGTGCTGCATGCCATTGTTGTCGAGGTGGTTTATTTATCAACTCCCTAAGTCCGTACTGAAGAATGAAGAAGGTTTGGGTTGGTCACAAAGGATAATGTCACTCGCTCACATGGATATTCTCTGGTATTCCCGAGCTATGGGAGATACTTCTATTATTGACCGCTGCGGGGAGTACCCTAATATCCCATTACTTGGCATTAGAGGAGGCATAACTTACAATCCTTGTTTGGCTCTGTGACAATTTGGTTACGCTCAAAGGGATGGTCCTCATGAGTTACTTATCGAGGGCATTGTATTTAACTATGAGGATGATGATCAAGGGTATCGCCAGAGGTTCATACGAGCTTGAAGCATGGTAAACAGATATGACGCCAAGGCTGTGGGGCCGAAGGTTTCCATTCCTATGGAACCTTATCTCCAATGGGTACAAGCTCGCGCCCAGAAACTTATGATGCCCTACATGGCCTTTTTACCATTGATTGTGGAATCCATTATTGAAGGGGGTATTCCTTACACGGTTCTCCATCCTGATATGCCCACTGATCTTGAAGAACTACAGAGGTTTTGGATTCAGTTGAAGAAAGAGAGGGATACTTATAGGAATCAGTTGTATGCCCAGGAGAGGAAGGTTTTAAAGCTCACAAAGCAGCTTCATGAGGAAAGAAGCCTTAATGTCTACCTCGACACGAAGAGGAAACATCCATGGGAAATTTGATTTTTTCTAGTTTTTTAGAATTGTTTTTAATTGTAACGCCTAAAAGGAAATTGAACCTTGAATTCTGATAATAAAATATTTATTTCATTTTGGTTCGCAAATTTAAATTTCCCAAAGTCTTTGAAATCATTGCACACGCATCTCATCCATAAACATTGATATACAGGTACCGTTACAGGCTTCTCATCTTCTTCGCTGTTTATTTCAGCAGAAGTGTCTTCTGAGCAAAGCATTAAAGATCTTCAGGCACAAGATGCCCAATTTCAATAGATGTTCATAACTCTGGAGAAAGGGAAGGAGGATCTGAAAGCCCTAATCTTGAAGGAGAAGAAGAAAAACAAGAAGGTCTCTGGTATTCTGAATATGGGCAGAAGATTCAGGGGGCCATTAAAGCAACCAGTCTATCTAACCTCCTCATCCAAGGAAGGGGAGAATCAAGAAAGGGAGACAATGGAAAAGGACCCCAGTCCTGAATTTTCTGAAAATGATATGGACTATAATGAAGAGCAGTATCCTCTCACCGAGGATAGATACAAGCAATTGGAAGACCGTTTGAGTGCTATGGAAGTCCAGAGGATACCTGGGTTGGATTTCGAAGAACTGGTATTGGTGTCCGGAGTGGTAATCCCGCATAAATTTAAGGCTCCAATTTTTGCAAAGTATGATGGGGTGTCTTGCCCTAAGCTCCATCTCTGTTGCTGTGTAAGGAAAATCTAGCCCCACACCGTTGATAGAAACATGTGGGTTCACTTATTTCAAGGCAGTCTGTCAGGGACTCAGCTTGAATGGTTCTACCAATTAGAGATAACCAATGCCCGAAACTGGGAGGACTTGGCCACTGATTTTTATAAGCAGTATAAATACAACTCCGACCTTTCCCCCACTCGTACTCAACTCTAGAGTATGTCCATGGGTGCATGTGAAGGCTTTAAGGACTACACGCAGAAGTTGAGAGACTTGGCTGGAAGAGTCCAACCCCCTTTATCTGACAGGGAGTTAGTTGATATGTTTCTTGGGACGTTTTCTGGTCCTTTCTTTAATCATTTGATTGGTAGCTCATCAGCTGGTTTCACCGAGCTGATATTAACAGGAGAACGGGTAAAAGCTGCGATTCGGAGCGGTAAGATATAGAAATACGCCTCTTCGAGTTCGGTAAAGAAGCCTTTCACTGGTAAGAAGGAAGCCAGTGTCATATATAGCCCGAGAGACCAAAGCAGAGCTGAACACCATCTGACGGTAAGTGCTGTAATGATACCTAGGCCTGCGGCTGCTCCACAACATCACAATCAACAAATGGTAGAAAGACCACAAAGGCAGTTTACCCAGATTAACATGAAATTGACAGAGGTTCTACCCCATCTAATAAGATCCAACTTGGAGACCTTTAAAGAGGCTCCCAAGAATCCAAATACTACATCTCCTCGGTACAATCCAAACGCTCGGTGTGCCTACCATTCTAAGAGTCCTGGCCATGATACAAATGATTGTTGGGCTATGATAAATAAGGTACAATACCTGATTGAAGCTAAAGAGATTGAGTTCGATGCTCCGGAGAAGCCCAATGTCATAACTGCTCCCATGCCTAAGCACAACCGTGGAGTTAATGCTGTTGATACCAATCTATTTGTGACCTCAATTGATGAAGTTTCCACTCCTCTTATGACTATTAAGAAGAATTTGTTGTTGGCGGTTTTTTCTGGGTTGTGGTGAAGGTTGCCACGTGTGTTCATCTCTGCCTTCTAGTTGCCATTTGCTGAAAACAGGTGTCCAGCGCCTGATGGACAGCAGAGAAATATTGTTCGAGAAAACTTTGATTCCAACTGTACCATGTGAAGATATTGCAATTATAACCATTTCCGCCAATCCTTCCAAGGTCTCCTCGAGAAGACCTGTTAGGATTACATATGCTCTAAGAGTCGCTCCATTAATAATCACCCTTCCTGGTCTTGTCCCATACGCCTCAGACAAAGTTGTCCCTTGGCATTATGGCGCCGATGTCTACTATCATGGCGTTAGACAAGACCTGAAGAATGAAGAGGTTGATCCTGATGTCAGTAACATTGTCGGGACCAGTAAGATCACCAGAAGTGGAAGGGTTTTCTCTCTCGAGATTTCCCCAAAGACTGTCAATAAACCTGACGTTATTTCGGCCGCTATTCCTATTGGTGCTTTAACTACTACTCCTGTTCTTACACCAATTATTACCCCTGCCGTCGAGTCATCTGGTACCCGAGGCGAAGAAGCTATAGGTGAGCCTGTCCGAATGGAGGCACCTATAAAAATTGTCGTAGAAGACTCTAAGCAAGAGATAGAGGAAATATTAAAAATAATTAAAAAGAGTGACTACAATGTGGTCGAGCAGCTGAGGCACACCCCCTTAAAGATATCCATGTTGTCTCTACTGTTGTGTTCTGAGGCCCATGCGAAGGCTTTGATCGCATTCCTCAAGACTGCGCACGTGCCACAGGAGACCTCGGCGGATTAATTCAAAGACTGTGTGGCCAGCCTGACTGCTGACAATGGGCTGGGTTTTTAAGATTCCGCTTTGACACCAAAAGGGAGGAAGCATAATGATGCTCTGTGTTGTACCCCAAAATTTTCCCTCCCATATTCTTCAAGATTTGCCAAGATCAGTCTTCAGATGATTCAAAATCACTCAAAGGTTGCACAGTCCAATTGCCTCCTAACAGTCAAAAATTAGGGTTTTGGTGCTGGCAAAGAAATTGAAGTTTCCAGGGGTCCAAACAAGTCCCACATGCCTACATACATTGTCAAGCATCCATATGCCAAGTTTCAAGACTCACAGCATCAAATTGCACAGTCAAAAAACCTAAATGCTTCACAGTCAACTGCAGGGGCAAAATGGTCAGTTGACAGTCTAAAGTCAAAATTTTTGGGCAACATCTTATTTTGAAGCCACAAACATCATTTGATCAATTCTTGATCATGATTCTCAAAGCATGGCTCAAAAAGTCTCAAGATGCAAAAGTTTCTATTTTTGGACAGCTGAAAAAGTCAACTGCAAATTGACCAGGGCATAACTTCCACATGGTTTATCAGAAAAATTCCATCCAAAGCTCATTGTGAAGAGAATGACATTTCCTACAACTCATCTTCACACTTCAAGTCCAAGAAAGGCTCTCACAAAAAGTTATCAATCTCAACATTATAGGTCATTTTCAAAAGTCAACAAAAAGGCACTTCAAGTCAAAGACCATAACTTGAGATTGGTAAATCCAAAGGATATGGGACCAAAGGCATTGGTTAGAGGACTTCAGGACCTTTCCAAAATGTCCAAGAACATGATCAAAGCTTAAAAATTGAGCAAGATATGCCTTGTGGAAGTTGGGAAATTTTTGGGAATTTTGAAAAGTCAACTTTGCACAAAAGGCTTCAAAAATGCTAATGGGCCTCAATTTCTTCCATGAATCATTACCCAAAGGTTATGCACGAGCCATTAAGCTAAAAGGGAGTTATTTTCTTATTTTTAATTAATTAATTGAATTTTTAATCTTATTAATTCATTTAATTAAAATTAATTATGAGAAAAATACTAAACAATGGTTTTGAATCTTTTTGTGCAGCATATTCTTCCATTTATGGACCAAATATCTCGTGTACTACCTCAAGGGAACAAAATCTTCCATAATTGGCATAATTGGCATGAAAAAAGATTAGAAAAGATTTGACAAAATCAAATATTCAAAACATTGATTCAAGGACTTTGGGCTTGGTCTTTCTAACCTAATTCACTCACATACATATGCAAGACTGAAACCTAATGCATTAGACACAAAAGCTGCGCTCAAAACCATAGAACAAACTTGCAATTTTGGCCTAAAAACCTTGAAACTGTTTTCAGACCTAGAGTGCAATTCAAGGCTTGAAAAGTGTTCCAAAACCTTGCCAAGACATCCAGGAAACGATTCCAATCAAAACCAGCCCTCCATACTCAAGGAATTGGTAAAACCGGATTGCACTTTTCATAAAATTGTTCATAATCATGTTTTAAATTCCATGCATGATTCATGATTTTTAAGGGTTGATTTATACTAATATGGATGTTTTGAAGCTATTGGTATTCTTTGATTGAACTAACAAAGCCTGTATAAGAATTCACCATGAAAGTTTTCTAGGGTTTTAGAAGCTCCAAAAGAGGGGTTTCCTCATCTGGAAAAATTGGCCATCCAAACTGGTACCATTGAAATCAGGACATCAGGACGAATTGAACAACCACCTCGCGCCCTTTTTATGTTTACTCATATGCTAATCGCTATTTTTATGCATTGCAGTTAGTGGGGGTTTAAAACCCCCGCTATTTGATATTATTTGTAGGAACCAAAGGAAGACGATGCTAGCGTGGCTTGATCTTATTGGGTAGTTTAAATACTGGCGCACATTTTCATTAAACACCACTAACGCTTGCTTTCTCTCTCATAATAATCATTATCCAATAGATATACAAAGTAACGCGCTAGTTAAGTTGGTGGATGAAGTGGCATGCAGGTACTGGGACCTGGGTTCGATTCCCAGGTCCCCCATATTCTCAATAATTTTTGTTGTAACGTGTTCAGGTGTTAGTTCTCTCCATTGGTCCACCATGTGCCCAACGCCTGTGCCTGCCAAGTGTCCCAGGGGATCAATCCAATGGCCAGAATGTGGATTCCATCATGCACGCTAGTCAATTGATGCACACGCAACCACAAAAAGTCAAAAGGGCTTGGGATTTCAATGGGCCAAATTACTCACAATTAACCTCCAAAAGGGTCAGAATACCCCATGGTTTGTTCAATTTAATTTTTATTTTATTTCTTCTTCTTATTCTTTTATTTGTTTTTTTAATTTCTTTTTCTCTTTAAATTCCAAAAATAATTTTCATAATAAAACCAGAAAAAATCAAAAATCCACAATATATTTATTTAATATTTAATTCATTAATATTTTTGTAAATAAATTTTTAATAATCAATTTAGTAAAATTAGGTTTCAATTTTAAATGTTTTTCTTAAATAACTAAAATATGTAGAAATTAGGTTTTTAGCATTTTTATTCCTTTTTCTTGATAAATAATTTCTTCTTCTTATTATTATTAATTATCAATTATTTTTGTAAATACCCATGCACATTAAATAATTAGTATAAATTAGGTTAAAACTTTAATCTTTTTCTTTAATAATTAAAAATATTTAGAATTAGGGTTTCTTTTAATTTTAACTTTTATTTTCTTTATTTTCATTAAATACAAAAAAACAAAAAAACATTTCTTTTCTTTAATTTAATAATTAATTAATTTTTAATTTCATTTAATTTCTTTAAAGGGTCCAACGCCCTCGAACATTCGATTCTAATTTCCTTTCGCGCGTTTATTCTTATGTTTCTTTTAAATATTATGTAATTGCCCAAGCCTTGTAATAGTAATTAGGGAATTTATTTACTTTCCGCATTTTATTAAAAAACGGGTCTTTGTTAATTTGGCGATGTATAGACCCGCGCCTTGTAATAGCGTAGGACTTTATTTTCCGCACTTTAATTTCCGCACTCTTAAAACTGCTAAACTTTGCATGAAAGAATGAATGGCCTAAAATAAAAACAAGCGTAGCTCACCCAATGCACGGTCAAGATAAACATAACTGAAAATAACACACAAAATTCACACATCACTCTTAGGGTACGCCTCACTGTTGCCTTGCCCCTCGAAACGTGGTCGTCGAGTATAGGACGTCTTAGTGAGTCCTTATGTCCATTGATCTAGTTGCCTCGAACAAGTTGCCTCGAAACGGTTGCCTCAGAACAGTTGCCTCGAAACGGTTGCCTCGGAATAAAAAAGATCAATGGCATAAGGGTAGCTTCTAAGGTGTCCTACTGTTGCTTTGGTGACCACACTGTCCCTACAAACGAATTGACCTGAACACCTCCAACGGTGGTGCTACCTACCTCTCAATGGTGGGATGGCACTACCTTAAGGACATTTACACAGCCCAATTCCTTAGGGTAGGTAGAAAACTCGTAGATACTTGCTCTATTCAAAACAAATAAAAAAAAACTCTTTTCACACTGACACTTTCTAAAAGATTTCAAAACAAACGCTTCACAACACTCTTGAGGACCGATACAAGAGTCGAATTGAAGTTTTCAATGAAACTTTTTCAAACCCACGCACTTTTGAAAAGCAAACAAACATTTTGAAAACACAAATGAGCAAGTATCTAAGAGCCCATGGATAACCATGGATAGAAAGGGTGCTAACACCTTCCCTTTCTATAAATCTACCTCCCGAACCGAGAAACTATCTCATAAGGAATTTTGTTGTGATTTTGTCCTGTCCATGTTGGAGAACATAAAAGACGGTGGCGACTCTTGCTTACCGCGACATTTCGCGAACCAGCGTTAAACAGTCAGTTCCAGATCCACCGATCACAGAACTGGCGACTCTGATGGGGACTTCTTAAAAGTGAGGTGTACCTTAGGATAGATCATACTTATGTTTTCAATTGTCTGAATTGCTTGCTTTATTATTGTGGGTACTGTCTTGGGAGTTCTATAGATCCTAACCCGGATCTGGGGATACCTTCTTAGAAAGTAGCAACAAGGTTGTGAGGGAACTGTGCGGGGTATACCGACATGGTTGAAGCAGTCTGCTACGTTGATGTGGCACTTTGGTGTGTACCGGTAACCCTTGAGTCCAGTCAAGGAGAGTACGGGGCTGCCGCGTGGTGTCGTGAAGCATCAACTGACCTTAGGAACCTTAATTGAACCATCTTGGCCTCTTTAGGGTAGTGAGATAACTGACTTTGGTGCAGTCCGAGGTTGGTTGATACTCGATACTACACTCAATTGAGGGTTGTTTTCTTGGAATATTTCGGTCGCCAGTTCAGTGGCTAAATCGAAACGATGAACAATGAAAACAATCCAGTGATATTGGGACCCTTAGAACCCGGTTACTTCTGATAGGACAGGTTTGAGCCCACCAACTTCAAGAGGGTAATACCCAGACCCCATGCTGGCCTAAACTCTAAGGGCTCTTTGTGTGACTTGTGTGCCTTCAAACTTGACTACTTGCATACTTGTTATCTGACACTTGAGTTTCTTGCAGGTTTTGTTTACAGTCCTTAATTTGGACTCATAACAGGGTTTACCTACATTACTCCATGCATAGCATAACATCATACCATCATACCATTGCATACATCCTGCACAAGGACTAATCCATTTCAAGGATCTCAAGGGTTTGCGATGCAGGTCATGATGAACCAACTGTCCAGCAAGGGGCAAAAGGGGATTTATTTTCCTCTAGCCAGGTTGATGATCTGAGTCAGAGGCTATGACCCACTTGACATGATGAGCCTTGACTCTTGAAGAAGGTTCCCCTAACCAAGGTTGTTTGGAAATCAAAACCAGACATGATGACTAAAGTCAGGGGCTATGACCCACTCGATATGGTGAGCCTTGACTCTTGAAGAAGGACTCTCTATAATATGCAGTTCCATCAATCAAGCTACAAAATTCAAATGCTAACAATTTTCTTGTTTACCCCGCGAGATCCTTGGAAACATTGCATGCATACATACATAGCATTGCATTACAAGTACCCCTTTTACAGGTTGCTTACCTTCTTCGTTGTTTATTTCAGCCGATCATCATGAATCCTGAGTCATCTACTGAGCAATCCATCAAGGCCCTCGAGGCTCAGAATGCCTAGTTCCAAGAGTTGATCATAAGTTTGGCCCAGGGGCAACAAGATCTGAAGACCCTGCTTTTGAAAAAGAAGAAGAAAAGGACGGTGTTGTTCAACCCTAGACGCAAATCTGGGAATGGATCACGAAATGAAGTTGAGCAGACTACCCCATCTGTTGGGAAAGACAGTCCCCAAGAAAGGGAGGTTCCTAGTCCAGTGGTCTCCGACAACGAGACCGATTACAATGATGAGCAGTACCCTCCAGCGGAAGATAGGTATAAACAGTTGGAAGACCGGTTAAGTGCCATGGAGATACAAAAAGTGCCTGGTCTGGACTTCAAGGATCTAGGTCTGTCTTCTGGGGTAGTGATCCCGCACAAATTCAAGGCACCTGCTTTTGCAAAATATGACGGGGCCTCCTGTCCTAAGCTGCATCTCAGGTCTTACACAAGGAGGATCCAGCCCTACACGGCTGACAAGAATTTTTGGATTCACTTCTTTCAGGATAGTCTGGCCGGAACTCAACTCGACTGGTTCTATCAACTGAATGGAGCCAACATCCGCAGCTGGGAGGACTTGGCCACTGTGTTCTACAAGCAATACCAGTATAATGCCGACCTTGCTCCCACGCGTACTCAGCTTCAGGGGATGTCTATGGGTACAGGCGAAGGCTTCAAAGAATATGCTCAAAAATGGAGGGACCTTGCTGGAAGGGTACAACCACCTCTGACTGACCGCGAGCTCGTCGACATGTTCTTGGGGACCCTGTCTGGTCCATTCTTCAACCACCTGATTGGGAATTCTGTTGCTGGGTTTACAGATCTGATCTTGACCGGGGAAAGAATAGAAGCTGGCATCAAGTCGGGGAAAATACATAATGGTGATTCCTCAAACATTGATAAGAAACCATCCAAGAGAGAATCTAGTGCTGTCAACGCGGTAACTATTGCAAAGTCGGCCGGTGCTCCTCAGCGTCACAATCAACAAAGGGAAGAGAGACCTAAAAGGCAATTCACTCCCCTCGGTATGACTTTGTCACAGGTATTGCCACAGCTGCTGGAAACCAAGTTGGTAACTCTCATGGACACTCCAAAGAATCCTAACAGGACACCTTCAAGGTACAACCCCAATGTTCGCTGCGCCTATCATTCTGACAGCCCAGGGCATGCTACAGATGACTGTTAGACTTTGAGAAACAAGGTTCAGGATCTGATCGATGCGAAGGAAGTCCAGTTCGACTCTCCAGAGACTTCGGATGTGATCACTGCTCCCCGGCCAAAACATGGCCAGGGTTGAAAAACTTTTGTTCATTCGAATGTTCAAATTGTAATTTTTCTTTGATTGTTCAAACATTTTGTTTCATGTCAAACTTGGTTATTTCATTAATGCATTACGCGTGTCTGTTTTGAAGTAATTATGTTTATTATGCTTAAAACTGCTTTCATTTTTTTGATGTCAACTCTCAATTAACAATTCTAAGCCTCTTGAGGGAGGATGACGAAAACGATACCGCAATCTTTACAGTATGCTTTTGAACAGACCCCGCTGATGAGGTACAGGCATTGTTTCAATTCCTAAACACTGGAGTTATAAGGAAGATAATCCCTCGTCAACCCCTTCGAGCCAAAGAAGTAGGAGTTTTTCTTTTCGAAAGTTAAAACCCTTAATCATAACCTGGGGCAGGGTAGTTCTCTCAGTTGATCCAAGTGCACAACGAATGGCACCAGAGAGGTCCTTACAAAACAAAAGACAATGATGGTTCCGAATAATCATAAAGACAGGCAGTCATTACCAAAAAAAAAAAAACTAAAGCCCAATAAGTCAAAACCTATAAAGGAGACTTACAAAACTGGGGCATCCCGCTGACTGTAATTCCAAAAAAGGGAAACAGTTCAGGAAAAAAACAGGGATAACAAAATAAAAAAGAAAGAGGTCCTACAAACCTTCAATAAAAAAGAAATGACTGCCTATTCAAAATAAACTATCAACATCCGAACCATCACTGGAATATCAAAGCAAAGACTCAAACAAGGTCTAACACACGATTAGCTGAGTTTAGGTTTGAAGAACATCACGAAGAGCGGGTGGGTACAAATAATTTGAGCCTTTATCCTTTGTTTCTTAAACCATGAACCAGGCCACGTTATAACCCTCAAAAGTCCTAGCTGAAGCACGGGTTAACTCGAAAGCATATTGTACAAAGGTATCCTGACTCCTTAAGGCTTGCGGTAAAATAACGAGTTGACATCACAATTTACAAAATTCACTTGTGTTTTATGAAAAATGCATTTTCAAAAAAAAACTTCAAGACAGACATAAGCTTTGCATTTTTGACATAACTTTGTTTGCATATGACTTTTTGTTTGAACAGCATAGAAATTCGCACGAAGAATATCTAGTGAACAAAAAACACTTCCAATCAAGGGGCAAACATGATCATGGTCCATCACCTGGGGCAGTTAAGTCAAGATTCATGGAATCTCTCAACAATGCCAAGCAGCTAAGGGCAACTCTCCATCTGAGACACTTGGGGCATTGGACAGGAATTCCAGCAACGAATCTTGCCTGATTAAACATCTTCTGGTCGCACGACAACATTTTTGACAGGGGCAACTCCCTACATTCCAAGAGCGTGGACATAGTCGAAAAAATACTACGCACAATCAAAGACCCGCTAGGTTGACACACCTAGGCAAAATAAGGGCTTCCCGGCGAACCAAAAGGGTTCGGGCAAAAGTAAGGGATGAAATGAAAAAATCTGTACACCCGGCAAGTCGAAAACCTGAAAAGGCGGCTTGGGCAAAAAAGGGTATCCCGGTGGACTGAAAACCCGAAAGGAAGGTCCAGGAAAAATTTAGGGATCAAAGCGTACGACTATGCCCCGTCATCTTGTCACTTGCCTACCAGAAGAAGATTTGACAATCGGCAATTATCAGCGCCTCCACAGGTATCTTCTCCCACATCAGAAACAGGGGTAATAATGAGTTGTCTAAAGCGATCTAATTGCTCTGTCCACCAAGGTACCAAGGAAAGTTCAGCTGAAGAACGACCAGGTTACCTTTATTCCCCAGAGAGTGAGTCAAGGTTCAGCCATACTCCCCCAAGCAGAGAAGGCACAATACCTCCAGCAAGTCAGCAACACTTTTCCCAAGCAGAGTTAGCATATTTCCAGCCTTAAGGAAGTTGGATTATCCCCAGCAGATCTCAACATTCCCCCAAGGAGTATACAAACATTCTTAACAAGCATCCCCGGCAGTCTTGATCTAAGATTGTTCCCCGGCGGTATACCAGACATTCAATGGAGTCACCTCTCCAATACATCTCAAAATTTTCCCCAGGAAAGTCCAGTCCAATCTGAAAAAGATTTCCCTAGGAAAGTTTGAATCCATCTCCCCAGCAGGAAGCTTATCCCCAGTAGATTCTGGAAGCTTATCCCCTGCATAGCACGAACGCGTCTCCCAGCTTTATTCAAAGGTTATTTCCCTACCAGGATATAACTGGGTTATCCTCAGCCAAAAGCCACGGAAAGATCGTCCTCGGCGAAGTCTTCTTATCCCCAACGGAGTCTATTAAAACTTCTAACTTAACAACGGTATCCCCAGCGGAGTTATCATCAACATCCCAGCAAAGTACCTCTCTTCCCACAAAGTATTTTTCCCCAGCAAGGTCGCTAGAGTAATCACTCCCCACAGAGTAATCTCCAAGTTTATTCCCCAACGAAGTCATCTTCTCCTACCGGTATTCTTGCAACCATCACTCCCCAGTGGAAACAAAGAATGCTATTCACATCAGCCCAGGATTTAACTTCCCGGCATCCGTCAAGGATTTATTTCCCTAAGACGAAAACATACATTCATAAACATCGCATTTCCATACATTATAGCATGCATATACGCATCATGAATATACAATCTCATCACGCATGTCATACATCATGACATCGCATACAACTAACGTTTTGTCTTTTCAGGACAAAGGTTAATACAAAGATAATTGCTATCAACTGTCGGAACTAAAGATCTGATTCCTGTATCTTGCCAGGGTGTATCTGTTGACGACCAACATTACCAGACCCGATTCCAATATCTTTCCAGGGTGCGTCTGAAGAGTTCGAGGATCCGATTCCTGTATCTTGCCAGGGTGTATCTGTTGACGACTAACATTACCAGACTCGATTCCTGTATCTTGCCAGGGTACGTCTGAAGAGTTCGAGGATCCGATTCATGTATCTTGCCAGGGTGTATCTGTTGACGACTAACATTACCATATCCGATTCTTGTATCTTGCCAGGGTGCGTCTGAAGAGTTTGAGGATCCGATTCCTGTATCTTTCCAGGGTGTATCTGTTGACGACCAACATTACCAGACCCGATTCCTGTATCTTGCCAGGGTGCGTCTGAAGAGTTCGAGGATCCGATTCCTGTATCTTGCCAGGGTTTATCTGTTGACTACTAATATTACCAGACCCGATTCCTGTATCTTGCCAGGGTGCGTCTGAAGAGTTCGAGGATCCGATTCATGTATCTTGCCAGGGTGTATCCGTTGACGACTAACATTACCAGATCCGATTCCTGTATCTTGCCAGGGTGCGTCTGAAGAGTTCGAGGATCTGATTCCTGTATCTTGCCAGGGTGTATCTGTTGACGACTAACATTACCAGACCCGATTCCTGTATCTTGCCAGGGTGCGTCTGAAGAGTTCGAGGATCCGATTCCTGTATCTTGCCAGGGTGTATCTGTTGATGACCAACATTTCCAGACTCGATTCCTGTATCTTGCCAGGGTGCGTCTGAAGGATTTGAAGATCCGATTCCTGTATCTTGCCAGGGTGTATCTGTTGACGACTAATTCCAGACTCGATTCCTGTATCCTGCCAGGGCACGTCTGAAGAGTTTGAAGATCCGATTCCTGTATCTTGCCAGGGTGTATCTGTTGACGACTAATTCCAGACTCGATTCATGTATCTCGCCAGGGCACGTCTGAAGAGTTTAAAGATTCGATACCTGTAACTAGCCAGGGCGCATCTACATAAAGATTTTGAAGATCAACTCCTGTAACAGGCTAGGTAATTATTTTCTTGTCTCAGGTACAAAAATTCTCGCTAAGAAATCTCTTACGCGATCAACACTTAGATGGCATCTGTAAGCCCATCCACATACCAACGATCTCCAAATGGCATCTATAAGCCCATTCCCGACAAGGTACTGTCACACTTTCAGATGGCATCTATAAGCCCATCCCCCTATCCATCAGTCTCCAAATGGCATCTATAAGCCCATTCCCACCATCACACTGCTAACATGTGAGTGCAAATTTCTGGGCACTCTAGTGTTCAATCATCTTCCACCTTCGGATTACGAAAGGCACGCCAGCCAATCTAAACCCTCAGGTTTAAGAAGATTGAACAGGGGCAACAGTTGTACCCCAAAATTTGCCCTCCCATATTCTTCAAGATTTGCCAAGATCAGTCTTCAGATGATTCAAAATCACTCAAAGGTTGCACAGTCCAATTGCCTCCTAACAGTCAAAAATTAAGGTTTTGGTGCTGGCAAAGAAATTGAAGTTTCCAGGGGTCCAAACAAGTCCCACATGCCTACATACATTGTCAAGCATCCATATGCCAAGTTTCAAGACTCACAGCATCAAATTGCACAGTAAAAAAACCTAAATGCTTCACAGTCAACTGCAGGGGCAAAATGGTCATTTGACAGTCTAAAGTCAAAAATTTTGGGAAACATCTTATTTTGAAGCCACAAACATCATTTGATCAATTCTTAATCATGATTCTCAAAGCATGGCTCAAAAAGTCTCAAGATGCAAAAGTTTCTATTTTTGGACAGTTGAAAAAGTCAACTGCAAATTGACCAGGGCAAAACTTCCACATGGTTTATCAGAAAAATTCCATCCAAAGCTCATTGTGAATAGAATAACATTTCCTACAACTCATCTTCACACTTCAAGTCCAAGAAAGGCTCTCACAAAAAGTTATCAATCTCAACATTATAGGTCATTTTCAAAAGTCAACAAAAAGGCACTTCAAGTCAAAGACCATAACTTGAGATTGGTAAATCAAAATGACATGGGACAAAAAGAATTGGTTAGAGGACTTCAAGACCTTTCCAAAATGTCCAAGAACATGATCAAAGCTTAAAAATTGAGCAAGATATGCCTTGTGGAAGTTGGGAAATTTTTGGGAATTTTGAAAAGTCAACTTTGCACAAAAGGCTTCAAAAATGCTAATGGGCCTCAATTTCTTCCATGAATCATTACCCAAAGGCTATGCACGACCCATTAAGCTAAAAGGGAGTTATTTTCTTATTTTTAATTAATTAATTGAATTTTTAATCTTATTAATTCATTTAATTAAAATTAATTATGAGAAAAATACTAAACAATGGTTTTGAATCTTTTTGTGCAGCATATTCTTCCATTTATGGACCAAATATCTCGTGTACTACCTCAAGGGAACAAAATCTTCCATAATTGGCATAATTGGCATGAAAAAAGATTGGAAAAGATTTGACAAAATCAAATATTCAAAACATTGATTCAAGGACTTTGGGCTTGGTCTTTCTAACCTAATTCACTCACATACATATGCAAGACTGAAACCTAATGCATTAGACACAAAAGCTGCGCTCAAAACCATAGAACAAACTTGCAATTTTGGCCTAAAAACCTTGAAACTGTTTTCAGACCTAGAGTGCAATTCAAGGCTTGAAAAGTGTTCCAAAACCTTGCCAAGACATCCAGGAAATGATTCCAATCAAAACCAGCCCTCCATACTCAAGGAATTGGTAAAACCAGATTGCACTTTTCATAAAATTGTTCATAATCGTGTTTTAAATTCCATGCATGATTCATGATTTTTAAGGGTTGATTTATACTAATATGGATGTTTTGAAGCTATTGGTATTCTTTGATTGAACTAACAATGCCTGTATAAGAATTCACCATGAAAGTTTTCTAGGGTTTCAGAAGCTCCAAAAGAGGGGTTTCCTCATCTCGAAAAATTGGCCATCCAAACTGGTACCATTGAAATCAGGACATCGGGACGAATTGAACAACCACCTCGCGCCCTTTTTATGTTTACTCATATGCTAATCGCTATTTTTATGCATTGCAGTTAGTGGGGGTTTAAAACCCCCGTTATTTGATATTATTTGCAGGAACCAAAGGAAGACGATGCTAGCGTGGCTTGATCTTATTGGGTAGTTTAAATACTGGCGCGCGTTTTCATTAAACACCACTAACCTTGCTTTATCTCTCATAATAATCATTGTCCAATAGATATACAAAGTAACGCGCTAGTTCAGTTGGTGGATGAAGTGGCATGCAGGTACTGGGACCTGGGTTCGATTCCTAGGTCCCCCATATTCTCAATAATTTTTGTTGTAACGTGTTCAGGTGTTAGTTCTCTCCAGTGGTCCACCATGTGCCCAACGCCTGTGCCTGCCAAGTGTCCCAGGGGATCAATCCAATGGCCAGAATGTGGATTCCATCATGCACGCTAGTCAATTGATGCACACGCAACCACAAAAAGTCAAAAGGGCTTGGGATTTCAATGGGCCAAATTACTCACAATTAACCTCCGAAAGGGTCAGAATACCCCATGGTTTGTTCAATTTAATTTTTATTTTATTTCTTCTTCTTATTCTTTTATTTGTTTTTTTAATTGCTTTTCTCTTTAAATTCCAAAAATAATTTTCATAATAAAACCAGAAAAAATCAAAAATCCAAAATATATTTATTTAATATTTAATTCATTAATATTTTTGTAAATAAATTTTTAATAATCAATTTAGTAAAATTAGGTTTCAATTTTAAATGTTTTTCTTAAATAACTAAAATATGTAGAAATTAGGTTTTTAGCATTTTTATTCCTTTTTCTTGATAAATAATTTCTTCTTCTTATTATTATTAATTATCAATTATTTTTGTAAATACCCATGCACATTAAATAATTAGTATAAATTAGGTTAAAACTTTAATCTTTTTCTTTAATAATTAAAAATATTTAGAATTAGGGTTTCTTTTAATTTTAACTTTTATTTTCTTTATTTTCATTAAATACAAAAAAAACATAAAAACATTTCTTTTCTTTAATTTAATAATTAATTAATTTTTAATTTCATTTAATTTCTTTAAAGGGTCCAACGCCCTCGAACATTCGATTCTAATTTCCTTTCGCGCGTTTATTCTTATGTTTCTTTTAAATATTATGTAATTGCCCAAGCCTTGTAATAGTAATTAGGGAATTTATTTACTTTCCGCATTTTATTAAAAAATGGGTCTTTGTTAATTTGGCGATGTATAGACCCACGCCTTGTAATAGCGTAGGACTTTATTTTCCGCACTTTAATTTTTGCACCCTTAAAACTGCTAAACTTTGCATGAAAGAATGAATGGCCTAAAATAAAAACAAGCGTAGCTCACCCAATGCACGGTCAAGATAAACATAACTGAAAATAACACACAAAATTCACACACCACTCTTAGGGTACGCCTCACTGTTGCCTTGCCCCTAGAAACGTGGTCGTCGAGTATAGGATGTCTTAGTGAGTCCTTATGTCCATTGATCTAGTTGCCTCGAACAAGTTGCCTCGAAACGGTTGCCTCGGAACAGTTGCCTCGAAACGGTTGCCTCAGAATAAAAAAGATCAATGGCATAAGGGTAGCTTCTAAGGTGTCCTACTGTTGCTCTGGTAACCACACTGTCCCTACAAACGAATTGACCCGAACACCTCCAACGGTGGTGCTACCTACCTCTCAATGGTGGGATGGCACTACCTTAAGGACATTTACACAGCCCAATTCCTTAGGGTAGGTAGACAACTCGTAGATACTTGCTCTAATTCAAAACAAATAAAAAATAACTCTTTTCACACTGACACTTTCTAAAAGATTTCAAAACAAACGCTTCACAACACTCTTGAGGACCGATACAAGAGTCGAATTGAAGTTTTCAATGAAACTTTTTCAAACCCACGCACTTTTGAAAAGCAAACAAACATTTTGAAAACACAAATGAGCAAGTATCTAAGAGCCCATGGATAACCATGGATAGAAAGGGTGCTAACACCTTCCCTTTCTATAAATCTACCTCCCGAACCGAGAAACTATCTCATAAGGAATTTTGTTGTGCTTTTGTCCTGTCCATGTTGGAGAACATAAAAGACGGTGGCGACTCTTGCTTACCGCGACATTTCGCGAACCAGCGTTAAACAGTCAGTTCCAGATCCACCGATCACACTCTGCATGTCTCGATCGAATGCAGGGGCACCACTATGGCTCATATGCTGGTAGATACTGGGTCTTCACTGAATGTCCTGCCGAAGAAGGCTCTCGGCCGACTAGATTTTAAAGGCTTAACCTTAAAGCCTAGTAACATTGTGGTAAGGGCTTTTGACGGGTCAAAGAGAATGGTGCATGGGGAGGTGGACATCCCTGTCAAGGTAGGTTCTCATACCTTTGAGTCCAATTTCTATGTAATGGACATCCGGCCGTCATACTCTTGTTTGTTGGGTCGTCCTTGGATCCATGAAGCTGGGGCTGTTACTTATACACTGCACCAAATGCTGAAGTATCCAGTGAAGGGGAAGATTGTCACTGTATGTGGCGAAGAGGAGTATATGGTGAGCCACCTAAACTCCTTCCGGTACGTAGAGATGGACGGGGAATTCATAGAGACTCTTTGCCAAAACTTTGAAGAGGTTCCCCAGATCTGGGCATCGACTGAGACCACTACAGGCACCAAACCTCCTCTAAAGATGGCTTCTCTCAAAGACGCCAGAGTAGTGGTTGAAGAAGGTGGGTATACCAACTGGGGACAACTCCCTGATTTTACTCACAAAACTGACAAGTTTAATTTGGGCTTTACTTCAAAAGCTCAAAGGGTTGTTCGACGCGCTCAAGCTGGAGGACCTCCCCTACGCATCAACAATAGGGGAATTAATGCCATTGAAGATAGTGAGAAAGACTCTGACATTGACAGCTAGATCTACCCAACTACCAACGGTGGACTGAGTAATTGGACGGCCATAGATTTTGTACCAGTTTCTTTTATTCCGCAATAATTGTCTTACTTGTTTCCCAAGATTGTAATAAACAATTTAATCTCTACAGCCTTGTGTCTTGCCCGAGGCACATTGGTTTTGTTTTTGAGGGCTATTATGTGTCATTTCATATATCATCAATAAAACATTGGAAGGTCCTTGCATACAAATTTTGCGCTCTTTGTTTTTTGTTTTCTGCTTTAACTTTATCAAAACAGCTATACTCTTGCACACACTCACGTATCATACTGCAGATCCATATCCACTTTAGATCCCATTGGCAACAGTTCTTCTACTGAAGATTATGACTTCGAAAATCCGATCAACCAAGCAGAGGACGAAGGCGAGGATGATTGTAAGGTGTCTGGAGAGCTTGTTAGACTGTTACAGCAGGAAGAAACGACTATACAGCCTCATGAAGAGCCAGTTGAGACGATAAACTTGGGCACGGAGGTGGACAGAAAGGAAGTTAAGATCGGCTCAAATTTGGAAGCTAAGGCCAAACAGAGGTTGATATAGATGTTGCACGACTATGTTGAGATCTTCGCCTGGTCATATGAAGACACGCCTGGTTTAGACACTGATATTGTGGTACATCGTCTGCCGACCAAGGAAGATTGTCCCCCAGTTAAACAGAAGTTTCGTCGTATGCTCCCTGAAATGCCAGAGAAGATTAAGGTGGAGGTCATGAAACGGTTCGATGCAAGGTTCTTAGCTGTCACCTCCTATCCACAGTGGGTTGCTAATACTGTTCCGGTGACAAAGAAGGACGGCAAGGTACGGATGTCTGTGGACTATAGAGACCTGAACAGAGCAAGCCCCAAGGATGACTTCCCGCTTCCTCACATTGATGATATGGTTGACAACACCGCTCAGCATAAAATCTTCTCCTTCATGGATGGTTTCTCTGGCTACAAGCAGATCAAGATGGCTCCTGAAGACATGGAGAAGACAACCTTCATCACACAGTGGGGCACCTTCTGTTATAAGGTGATGCCTTTTGGGTTGAAGAATGTTGGGGCAACCTATCAGCGAGCCATGGTCTCCTTGTTCCATGATATGATTTACCACGAGATAGAGGTTTATGTTGATGACATGATAGCCAGGTCTCAAACTGAAGAGGAACACCTGGATCATCTACAAAATTTGTTCGACAGGTTGAAGATATACAAGCTGAAGCTGAATCCGAACAAGTGCACCTTCAGGGTAAGGTCTGGAAAGCTTCTGGGTATCATCGTCAGTGACAAAGGTATTCAGGTAGACCCCGCAAAGGTAAAGGCCATATAAGAGATGCCGGCTCCCTGCTTAGAGAAAGAAGTTAGAGGTTTCTTGGGACGCTTGAACTATATCGCCAGGTTCATTTCACATTTGACTGCTACTTATGAGCCCATCTTCAAGCTTCTGAAGAAAGATCAAGTGGTAAAGTGGAATGACGAATGCCAGACTTCCTTCGAAAGGATCAAAGAATATCTCCAAGAACCACCAATTTTGATGCCTCCGGTTGAAGGAAGACCTTTGATACTATACTTAACAGTGATAGACAATTCAATGGGGTGTGTGCTGGGCCAGCATGACGAGTCTGGTCGAAAAGAGCATGCAATATACTACATTAGAAAAAAGTTTATCGACTGTGAGACACGATACTCACTGCTCGAGAAAACTTTCTGCGCTTTGGCAAGGGCTGCTCGTCGACTAAGACAGTATATGCTGACCCACACTACTTTGTTGATATCTAAGATGGATCCAATCAAGTACATCTTCGAGAAGCCCGCTCTCTCTGGAAGAATAGCGAGATGGAAGATGATCTTAACAGAATACAATATACACTATACAACCCAAAAAGCAATCATGGGAACTACATTAGCTGATCATTTGGCTCATCAGGCCGTGGATGACTACCAGTCTATGAATTTTGAGTTCCCGGACGAGAACATTATGCTGGTGACTGACTACGAAGAACCTGGACCGGATGAAGGACCAAGGAGGGATCCTGATGGACTATGGTTTTTGACGGAGATTCAAACGCACTTGGTAATGGCATCGGCGCTGTAATCATATCTTCCGAGGGCTGTCATACTCCTTTCACCGCCCGACTATGTTTCAACTGCACTAACAATATGGTGGAGTACGAAGCCTGCATCATGGGTCTCAAAGCCGCTATTGACCATAGAATCAAGTTCTTAAATATCTTCAGGGATTCAGTCTTGGTAATAAGTTAGATCAAAGGCGAATGGAATACTAAGCATCTAAATCTCATCCCATACAAAGAGCACGTACAGACATTGCTCCCACACTTTAAAGAGGTAACCTTTGAACATTTCCCACGAGAGGAGAATCAGTTAGCGGACGCGCTAGCTACCATGTCTTTCATGTTCAAAGTCAAGTGGGACAATGAAGCTCCCCGAATCACCGTTGAGAGGTTGGATGAACCAGCACACTATTGTGAGATTGATACCGAAGAGGTGGCAGACAAACCCTGGTTTCATGAAGTAAAGAAGTACCTCGAGACTCAGGAGTATCCCGAAGGGCCATTTGTCAATGATAAGAAGTTTCTGAGAAGGTTCGCAGAGAATTTCTTCCTCAGTAATGGAATCCTCTACAAGCGCAACCATGACTCTACCTTACTGCGGTGTGTAGGCAAGAGCAAAGAAGAGAGGATTATGACAGATCTATATGAAGGTACTTTCGGAACCCATTCTAGTGGACACACCATGGCTAAGAAGATCCTACGGGCAGGATACTACTGGTCCACTATGGAAGCAGATTGTTATCAGCACTCCCGAACTTGTCATAAGTGCCAAATTTATGTTGATAAGGTGCATGTGCCTCCAGTCCCCTTGAACGTCTTGACAACTCCGTGGCCTTTTAAAATGTGGGGAATTGACATGATCGGAGAAATCCGGCCTACCGCTTCCAACAGACATAGCTTCATCCTGGTGGCCATACATTACTTCACAAAATGGGTTGAGGCGACCTCTTTTGCTACTGTGACCAAGAATGTTGTGGCGCGGTTCATCAGGCATAATCTGATCTGTCGGTATGGTGTTCCAGAGAGAATTATTACTGATAACAGTATGAATGTCAACAACACAATGAACGCCGAGCTCTGTAAGCAATTCAAGATACATCATCATAACTCTTCTCTACCTGCCGAAGATGAATGGCATTGTTGAAGCGGCTAACAAGAACATCAAGAAGATTATACGGAAGATGACGGTAACATACAAAGACTGGCATGAGATGTTACCATTCGCTCTTCATGGGTACCGTACCTCAGCACGGACGTCGACAGGGGCAACACCCTACTCTCTGGTATATGGCATGAAGGCAGTCCTACCCATCGAGGTCTAGATACCTTCTCTCAGGATTATGAAGGATGCGAGTTTGAACGAAGACAACTGGATCCGGACTCGACTTGATCAACTAAATCTGATCGACGAGAAGAGACTTACTGTTATTTGTCATGGTCAGACATATCAAAAGCGAATGATCAAGGATTTTAACAAGAAAGTCAAACGTCAAGAATATCAAGTCAGGGATCTGGTAATCAAGCGCATCATACTACTGCAAGGTGATCCCGGGGGCAAATGGACTCCCACATACGAAGGACCATTTGTAGTTAAAAAGATTTTATCGGGTGGAGCTATGATTCTAACCACCATGGACGGTGACGACCTTCATCACCCTGTCAATGCGGACATAGTGAAAAGATACTACGCATGATAAAAGACCCGCTAGGTTGACTGGCCTAGGCAAAAATAAGGGCTTCACAGCGAACCAAAAGGGTTCGGGAAAAAGTAAGGGATGAAAACAAAAAAATATGTACACCTGGCAAGTCGAAAACCTGAAAAGGCGACTTGGGCAAAAAGGGGTATCCCGGTAGACTGAAAAGCCGAAAGGGAAGTCCAGGCAAAAGTTAGGGATGTAAAGCATATCACTATGTCCCATTGGATCACCTTGCGACCAGATCTCAGTATCAACTGTTAAGCTCGAACGGCATCAATCAATCTAATCAACTTCGGACAAGTAGCAAAGTGATGAGACGCTCGAAGACATAGGGGCAATAGCAGACTTGGAACCCAGTGGGATTGTTGTACATAGTTGTTTTCTTCTTTACACAATATTGTATAGCTTCCATTTTTACGGCGGAATTACCTTACTAGGGTGTCATCTTCCTTATACAAGAACACCTATTATAGGCCAACTTCGAAAATCAATACAAATCATTTTTACAAAAACTATGTGTTTTTTATTTTTTTGTTTTATTTTGCAAGAACGTCCAATGGTTTATTCTTGACATATGCATTTGAATATGATTGTTGTTCACAAATATTCACATTCACATAAGAAACGGAAAGACAATTGCTCGTAACTTAAGAAACATGGGAAAAACAAATACTAAAAAATGTCAAACTCGACAGTTACTCTGTCCAGCAGGTACCGGGGCACAAACAACTTTGAAGTACAGTCATCAGTAGATACGACCTCGTGACATCTGCACTCCCCACAGAGTAAAAGCAATCAAGGCATTTGATATCAGCTTTCCAAAAACAGGAAGTAATCTCCCCATCCAGGGTCTTTCAGAACCCTGACAGCTATCCCTCTAGCCAAATTTCATAAGCGCGAGAGGATCATCATAATTTTTATCTCCCCAAGAAGAGTTTATTTCTCTGAGTACATAAGCTCAATCCCCGACAGAGCTTATTTTTTCAGCTACAGAAATTCACCGTACAAATTATTCCCCGCAAAGCTACTCTCAGACAGAGTCTCCCCCTGACGGAATATTCACAAACAACAAAGAGTAAATCTTCAGCGCAGTCATTTCCCCTCACCATCCACAACAAAAGTGGAAGAACCACAATCCTCTACAACAGTCAGCAATCCTATACTCTCTAGGAGCAGTCAGGGATTTATTTTCCCAGACTCGGACATGTCCCCAATAGTATTTCTTGTACATAGATCATGACATGCGCATACACATCATATAAAACATAATCTCATTTATGTTGAGAACATTATCTCACAAGGAATTTCATGCATCATACATATAATTAACCCTGTTACCTTTTCAGCAAAGACAATTATCACCAACAATTCAGCAGTTATACATATAGCTAGTGGAAAATAAGTTCCCGAAGATCAAACAGGTCGACTAATTTGCATAACCAAACAAGGTAACCCTACTATCCAGGTTCCTTCCCATAAGCCCTACTATCCAGGCTTTCATCTTGAGGTAACCCTACTGAAACTACCTGGCAGAACCATCATCTTCTATTGAAATATCAATGAAGTCGCCACCGAACATCTTTTATCCCGCCAAGAGGGAAAGGTAAACATCGAGAAAACCTGGAGAGGGAGAAATCACGGTCTTTCGACCGAGAGATCGGGTAAGGGAGTTTGTTACGCGAGGGGAAGGTATTAGCACCCCACACGCCCGTAGTACTCTATGGTATCCACTCTTGTTGTCTAATCTAATGGGTGTGGTCAAAACCTATGTCTATGGCTTAAAGCTGAAAAGGGAATGCATGCAAAAAACAAAACAATGTAGAGAAAATAAAAGTTATGCTCAGTTAGGCCCTACCCCTTTTCCTATGTATCCCTTTTAAGGAATCAGAGCAGTCGTAGTTCGGCTTATATATTTTGGTTGGTTTGTGTTTTTTAGTTAAGACAACAAAAACAGTCAAGATGGAAAACATCAAATAAAACAACAAACAAATGAGATGGTAAAGCATCAGCTAAATAATAACAGAGTAACATGTCAAAAATGGCGAAACACCAAATGACGAAACATCACACCTAACAACGACATTGAGAATCAAAGTAGGATAACAAACATGTGTGATGGCGAAACATCGGCTTCAAACAAGTATGCAATGGTGAAACATTGGCTAAAAGATAACAAGGTATCATGGCAAAGATGGCGAAACATCAATAAACCGGATGACAAAACATCACACCTAACAATGATATTGAGAATCAAAGTAGGATAACAAACATGTGCGATGGAGAAACATCGGCTTCAAACAAATGTGAGATGGCGAAACATCGGCTAAAAGGTAGCAAGGTATCATGGCAAAGATGGCGAAACATAAATAAAATGGATGATAAAACATCACACCTAACAATGATATTGAGAATCAAAGTAGGATAACAAACATGTGCGATGGCGAAACATCGGCTTCAGACAAATGTGCGATGGCGAAACATCGGCTAAAAGATAACGAGATAGTATGGCATGGTAAGGATGGAAAAACATCAGTAAACTAGGTTTAAAAAAACAAAGCCAAGAGACGCACAAACAAAAAAGATTGATTTTTATCTTTTACCTTGAAGAAGGGTTTGAGTTTATTAGAAGTGTTTTAGGATTTGCCAAGAAAACAATTTTTGTTTTAAGATGCAAAATGCAAAGGAAGGAAAAACAACTAAGGGAAACTAACCTAGCACTATCACTAGTGTTATCATACAATGATTGACCCTAAGGTTGAGGATAAAGGAAAATCCTACCCTATGCTAGCATACATGGATTCCTACCTTAATTAACATGTCAAAGGAAGCTTAACAAAACTTATCCTATAGGGAACAGGCAATGAGAGCGAAGTCGTGATCTCAATTTCTAAATTGAGTGACTCATCGATCAATAATAAAAGAAAAAACAATAAATATCCTATAGGGAACATGCACTGAGAGCGAAGTCGTGGTCTCAATTTCTAAATTGAGTGACTCATCGATCAACAATTAAAGAAAAAAACAATAAACATCCTATAGGGAACATGCACTGAGAGCGAAGTCGTGATCTCAATTTCTAAATTGAGTGACTCATCGATCAACAATTAAAGGAACAATCATAAACACAACGCACGTATCAAACAAAACAGAGGGCCTCCTGACATATATCAGCAACAAAGGTCCCATCGTGCAACATAGAACTATACAAAGTGAAAATAGAAGAAAGGAAATAGTGCAATACCAAACGGATAACCATCCGTAGCAACTGAACAAGAATAAAAGAAACCCAGAGAACTTCAAGCAAGCTGGCATCAGCAGACAAATCAAGTCAGAAATTACGCCATCAGGATGTAAGTATTGAGATTTTCAGATATGAATAGATCCCATGGGCAATGTATAGCATTCATAATCACACACACACACACACACACACACACACACACACACACACACACACACACACACACACACACACACACACACACACACACACATATATATATATATATATATATATATATATATATATATATATATATATATATATATATATATATATATATATATATATATATATATATATATATATATATATATATATATATATATATATATATATATATATATATATATATATATATATATATATATATATATATATATATATATATATATCCTGCATAGACTATCAAATATGCCAAGCATAAGATTAGTGCCAATATAATAAATTGTGTTCCACAAATAAATTGAAACACAGTAGCCTCAAGTTAAAAATGGAAAACTTTTCTCAGAGTACCTCGCACATTCAACAGCCAAGTTAGTATTCCCATAAATAGAATGATGACTCACATGAGGGATGGATGATGACACCATAATGAAGTGAGAAAACATGATAGAAATTATCATAACATTAGATATGATAGACAAAAAGAAACAGGTATATGCATAATTTGGTCAAAAGTTAGAGGAATGTTGCTCCTTTCTATCACCATATTGAATTGACAATTTAATATCAATCAAGGATCTTGGGAGCTTGAGAAGAATACAATCAAAGACCATGAAGGTCAGTAGCAACCACAATTCAATCATACTCAATTACTTCATCACAGCTCACAAGCATAATAGAAGAGGAATCCCACACAATGCATCAAAGACTTAGATCTCAAGCTAACCATGGAAGAAAGTCAAACAAGGACAAAATTAGAGAGTTTGTAACAATCAAATATTTGAAGTAAAGCTTCCAAAACATGATTAGGACATGATCAAAAGGTTAAAGTGTTTATTCTATAACATGCTACACAAGTGCATACAAAATGCCTCAAAAATTTAACAAGGATAAAAGTAAAAAAAAACAAAATCCATTCATGATTAGAACTAACTTAAGTAATAGGGATAACTTACTCTCAAGTCCTCATGAGACTATCATTGAAGTACCATTTCCCTTCATGTTATCGTTGGCCATCTAGTGACCTCAAACTCAAATTGAAAGCTCAAGTTTCAAAGTGAAGATCAACAAGAAAGCAAAAAAGTCATAAAACATGCATCAAAAGGTTCAATCATTCAAACATGGGGCATTAGGTGAAATGACTTGAATTTATGTGGATAAACAGGGCCAACATGATCATTAGGTGCCCAATTATAGGCCTCACTCAAGTTCATTGGCCATCAAGCAAATTGCAACAAGATATGCAACATTAGTTGGGTACCTTCACTTCAAAAATTCATCAAAAAAAAAGAAAAGGGCTTCCATAATTTAAACAAAAAATTTCTTAGCATCCTTGAGATGTACAAGAGTCAGCAAACATGTTTTAAGTTCATGGATGGATGAGGAAAGGATCAATCAAACTTCAAATATCAAAACTAGTTGGCAAAAACCACCAAACTAGACAAGTTTTCAAAATATTTTATGGAAAATACTAAACCTTATCAATTAATTCAAGAAAAATCTTTTTAAGGACCTCAACCCGTCTATCAACCCTAAACAAGAATCAAATTCAATTGAAACTCAAGGTTAGTTTCTTTTTGGAATCAAAGCAAACAAAGGGAAATATCAAAACCCTAATTATTTAGAAAATGAACTCAATTATTGATTAATCAAGTTCCAATTCTAAACAAATCAAATTAAAATTATACAAAAATAAAGAAGACTCCAAATATCAGAGAACTTATATTTTCAAATTTTTAGAATTAAAGAAAAGTCAAAAATAAAATCAAAATTCAAACCTTTAAACAATTAAACAAAAATTCATATCTCAAAATAAAATTCCAATCAAAAGTTAGAAAAATATCCAACCAAAATTATGTTCAAATATTAGAATTAAAAACCAGCATCCATGATTTTTTGTGGAATTTTTGAATTAAAGGAAATATTAAAATAAAATCAAACAAACAATTAAACAATTTAAACTATTATTTAATGACAAAAATGCAAACCCTAGCCAAAACTCATAAAAAGGTTTAAAAAAAATATATTCAGACATTATGATTAAAAACAAACTTATATGATTCTTTTGAGGATTTTTGAATTAAAGGAAATATTAAAACAAAAATTATGAAGCAAACATTTCAAATAAACTTCTCAAATTAAATTTCTAATCAAAAATAGAAAAATGCCAAAACCAAAATCAGAATCAATTTCTAAATTATTTTATGAGTCCAAAACATTTTTTGTGGAATTTTTAGATCAAAAGAACTATTAAAATAAAAATAATCATTGAATACACAATTAATTAAACTTATGAATTTTTTGAACCAATCGAAACATGTTTAAAAATTCCAAAAAAAATATGACAAATACTAGAAATTATTATTATCCTATGGTAATTTTTTCATGATTTTTGAAGATGTTTTGATCACAAACTTAAAATCAGAAAAATCAATTGAAACCAAATAATATAAAATGCATTAAAAATTTAAATCATCCAATCAGGGCGCACCACCTCATCGTCTTCTACCTCTAGACAAAGCCCTAAACGCCTGTTTTCTCAGTTTGAAACCTCATGTTCTGATCAATACTTCTTCCTTATTTCTCCACCAAAATCAATTACTCAAAGCTCAAAACAAAGCCAGATCTAACCTCTACATCATGATACTTATAGATCTCAAAAAGATTGACAAGGCGATTAGAAATCTGGACGCGAAAATTGCAAAAACTCACTGAATATGAATTATTCAGAAGTTCAAACAACGATCTATTCTTCAATTTCAAACAAAATTATACGTCAAACCTATTGTATGGCCAGTTATGAGCTCATAAACATGAAGTAATTCATCAAATCAAGCTGGAAATAGCAAAATGAAGTTCAAGAAGCTTAGTTCAATGTGAAACTGGAAATATTGATTCCTTAGTTACAGAAGCAAACAAACTCCATGATCTTAATCTACACACTTCAAGGAAGATAAATCTACGGGAAATTTGATGAATGTGCGAAGAAGATGAGAGAATCGAAGAAAACTTGAGCAACAAAAGAAAAAGTTCAGATCCGGATTTATGATAACTGGAGTGCGCTTTTCTGTGAAATGAGGCTTGTAGTACATTATATAGTGTGGGTAGAGAAGGTTAGAAGAGGAAATTGGTCCTCAAAACAGCTCAAGGGCCTGATTGGAAAATTTTGGCCAAAAAATGAGTGCACATGGGCCTCAGCCATTTGCTCGTGCGTTTCCTCATTTTATTTGCATTTCATGAGCCAAATGAGGTCAGAAAACCATGCTCAAAGTTCCAGGTCATGACTACTTGAAATGAGAGAGTGTTTATGAATTTGCAAAATCGGGCAAGTTTGTCATTTTTTTAATCAAACAAGTGCAATACCATATGAGGCACGAAATGGTGATTGTAATGGGCTTCATAATGTTACAAATTGGTTATGGGCTTGATTAGAAACAAAAGGAATGGCTGAAACTTGAGTTCTCAAGAAATTGCATTTTGCTTGCTTGGTCAAAATTCAATAAAATGCCTCAAAATTCCAAAGCTCATAACTTGCTCATATTTTTGAATTTGGACACAAATGAGTACAATTTGGAAAGGTATTGAAAAGATATACAATCCCTTAGTTTTGTGTTTTTGAAATTGAATCCATTAAGGTCCTCAAAATTTGACATGAAATTCACAAATTTTGAGAAATGGCCCATAATTTTGTGACTTCCAGCTTTATAACTTACCACCACTTCACGAATTGTTCTAAAAAATGGAATAATGTGAAATAGATCCCTCTTAGCTTTCCAAGCATACTTCATTTGCATTTTTTTGATCAAAGGAGATTAAAATATGAATTTTTGAAGTTAAGTCCTCATTTTCCAAAATTAGAAACTTTTAAGGTTTCTTCATGAACAAGTTTCAACCCAAACCTCAATCTTTTTTATCCAATGATCAAAATGGACTTGAAATATGAAAAGTACACCCTTGAATTGATGGTTGACAAAAAGTTCACTTGGTCAACCTTGGCTTTGACTGATTTTGACCAAAATGACCATTTTGCCCCTTTGAGTTAATTGGTCCACTTCTCTTCAAAATTGATGGTCAAAACATCAAACATACTATCTTCCAAATATATAGAGGCCATGTACAAAGTTTCACTTAAAAATTTTCAAGAAATCTTGATAAAATCCCAAACCCTAGTTTTGGTTAACACCTTAGGAGACTGATGAATCATCTCCAAAATTTCAAATCCTCTGGGCATCTTGACCAATTTCTTACACAAAGACTTTTCAAAATACCAATGAGATGTTGTAGCTTCCAAATCAAGACTTGTACATTGATCAATAAACTTGATCAAACAAAACCCTAATTTTGACTGGTGAATCAAAAGAGTGATTCCTCTTATAATCAATCTCAATCTTCAATCCTCTGATGATCCAAAGAGATGGGTAAAGTATCTTGAGATATGCAGAAACTTTTGAGCTTGAAAGATCCAGAGGTTTAGATGATAAGATTCTACTTGAGCAACTTGTCAATGCAATCAACCTTCAAAGCTTGAGGTAGACTTGATAACCAAAGTATTGATCCCATCACAATGTATGAATGCAATGCAATATGACATTCATGATGAAACATAAGCCTAAATCAAGAAAGTAAATTTTGTGGTGCAACACCTACCATCCAGGTTCCTTCCCACAAGCCCTACTATCCAGGCTTTCATCTCGAGGTAACCCTACCATCTAAGTTCCTTCTCATAACCCTACTATCCATGCTTTCATCTCAAAGTAACCCTACCATCCAGGTTCCTTCCCATAAGCCCTACTATCCAGGCTTTCATCTCGAGGTAACCCTACCATCCAGGTTCCTTCTCATAGCCCTACTATCCAGGCTTTCATATCGAAGTAACCCTACCGTCCAGGTTCCTTCTCATAACCCTACTATCAAGGCTTTCATCTCGAAGTAACCCGACTATCCAGGTTCCTTCTCACAGCCCTACTATCCAGGCTTTCATCCCGAAGAAACCCTACGACCCAGGTTCCTTCTTATAGGCCCTACTATCCAGGCTTTCATCTTGAAGTAACCATACTATCCAGGTTCCTTCTCACAGCCCTACTATCCAGGCTTTCATCCCGAAGAAACCCTACGACCTAGGTTCCTTCTCATAAGCCCTACTACCCAGGATTTCATCCTGAAGAAACCCTACGACCCAGGTTCCTTCTCATAAGCCCTACTATCCAGGATTTCATCTCGAAGTAACCTTACGACCCAGGTTCCTTCTCATAAGCCCTACTATATAGGCTTTCGTCTCGAAGTAACCCTACGACCCAAATTCCTTCTCATAAGCCCTACTATCCAGGATTTCATCTCGAAGTAACCCTACGATCCAGGTTCCTTCTCATAGCCCTACTATCCAGGATTTCATTTCGAAGTAACCCTACAACCCAGGTTCCTTCTCATAACCTTACCATCCAGGTTTCTTCTCTCTTATCTCCAGACAACAGTTTACAACATTGTAAGACCTGGACCCTAACCAGATATGCTGCTCACTTTTGTCTCATCAATCAAGAGTTAATTCCCCAGTAGAGTAATGGACAACCGAAGCTCCTAGCCTCTATTCCCCAATACATAAATCAACATTCCCCAGCAAAGTCCTCCTCAACGGCAGGTACAGGAATTCTCTCAAAGGAATCTCTTATGCAACCAATATCTTTTCTGGTGGCATCTTTAAGCCCATCTCTGATGATTCTCCGTAGCCTTCCAAATTGGGTCTGTAAGCCCATTCCCGATTATCGATCAGTATTACTTCATGCGAGTGCAAATTTCTGGGCACTCTAGTGTTTAATCATCTTCCACCCTCAGATCACGAAAGGCAGACTAGCCAATCTACATCCTCAGGTTTAAGAAGATTTAACAGGGGCAGCTGTTGTACCCCAAAATTTGACCTCTCATTTTACTCAACATATGTTCATTAAGATACTCAACTTGCTCAAAGATGCCCAAGAGTTGACCAGACAAACTCTCTCCTAAAGCAATGAACCTCCAACTAGGGTTTCCATTTTCATCAAGATGGTTGAGTCCCAAGGGCCTCATATGCTCTCCATAGTCCTAAGATGTTCTCAAGATCATTCATGCCAAGTTTCATGCCCTGCACAAGAAGTTTGCTAAGTCAACAGCTCAAATGTCTGACAATCAATTATACCAGGTCAAAAGTCAACTGGGGCCCACATACAGTCAAACTCCAAGATTTTTGTTCAACATCAAAATTTTGAAGTGATATTCATCATTTTATCAATGGTTTATCATGATTCGTCAAGAAATGCTCCTAATTCATCAAAACTCAAATATTGATAAATTAGGGTTTCTCAGGAAAAGTCAACCAACCTTTGACCAATCATAACTTTCTCATACATTATCAGAAATTTCCCATCCAAGGGTCATTTTGAAGGTAATTCAATTCCTTACAACTCATCTTCAGTCATCAAGTTTAAGAAATGCACTCATGGAAAGATATGAACTCAGACATTATAGGTCATTCCAAAAAGTCAACAAAAACACCTTTTGGGTCAAAGCTCCTTACATGAACATGGAAGATCCACTTAAGATGAAACCAAAGAGGTTGCTTAAGGGAAATCCTAAGATTTCTAAAAGGTCTAAGAACACCCTCCTAGGGTCAAAATGGAGAGAGATGTGCATTGTCAAAGTTGGCCATCTTTGGAAATTTGCCCAAAGTCAACAATACCCAAAATTGCATTTTTGGCAAATGGGCCCAACTTTTTATGCTTATATCTCACTTCCAACATGGCCCACGACCTTTGAGACCATTCTTCATTATTTTATTATTTATATTATTTATTTTGGATATTTTATTCAATAGAATGCAAAATTAAATAAAATGAATAAAAAGAATAATGTAAGATTTTATTTCAAATCTTTTTCTCATCAAAATAAAAAGCAAGATATGTTGGCATGGCATGAGAAATTCGTGGAAAGAGCAAGAATAGATTGGATCCAAAAATAGACAAAAATAAAATATTTTAAAGAAGAATATTTCATCATCAAAGCATGAGATTTCTTTCATTTATGTTGACCTAATCTTGCCTCATACAAATACACAGTCACTCAGAAGCATAAGGAGAGGCGCATCCAACCAAAAGAACCCTAGCAAAAGTTTCAAAATTGTTCAATAAAGGTGCAACTCTAAAACACACGATCCAGCCTCCTTCAGTCTAAGCCAGGAATTCTATCATCATTCTGAGGATCCCAGCATCTCATCTCATCCACCCTTGAAGGCCAAAGTACCCTAAATCTCCTTAGCCCAATATTCTCACGTTGGTAAAATTCTTGATCTAAAAACTCACTTAACTTTTGATATAAATTCTTTTGGTTTCATATTCATAGTAATATTGTTATTTGTGAATTATATAACGAGTTACATGCAAGGAACAAGGCCAGAACTGCAAATCACCATTGCTAGGGTTTAGAGAAGTGCAAGCTTCATTTTTAAGGACACAGGTCGTTTTAGGTTAAACTAACCCCATGGTTGAACTTGCAACCTATGATTTAGGGGGGGGGGGGGGTAGGCTAAATTTATGGATCGGAATCACGCTATTTTGCAGGTAAGATTTTTGGGATCGCCGGAGACGATGGTGGTCAACCACCGTGAGGGGTGGTTTGACCCTCCCTGTGCAGATGTGGCGGGATAGCAGCCTGTGATTCGTTCATTTAAATTACAGGGCCCCACAATGCACGCGTGCTAGGTTGAATCAGCGTTAGACCTTGCTTTCATATTATATTGATTTTTGTTATTTATATAAACAAATTAACAAACAACACAGACGATTAAGGGTGAAGGGTTTGAAGCAAGCGTCTTGGGTTCGATCCCAAGCGTGTTTCTTTTGCATTTTTCTAATTATTTAGTTGCAGATCTAGTGCGCCTCACTATCCAATGTCCATCATGCGTCTCCAAATTCAACCACAAGATCTCATCATATCCAGATCCAACACCTAGCATGCGCAAGCTCATGATAGACCCTCAGAAGATGATCCCACTGGATCAGGCGCAACAACTGCGCCAGTAGCTTTGGGCCTAACACAATTTCAGTTGCACCCCCTGATCAACTTTTATCACCAGGCCCATTTTAATTTCTTTTATTTGTTTTAAATTATTTGAGTTACTATGTCGTATTTACTATTTTCCCCGGTTTTTAATCATGTAATCTCCTCCCCAAATCCTTGTAATAGTTAGGGTTTTTATTTCTCGCTTTTAATTTCCGCAACTATTAAACTGTTAGATGTATGGACATTATGATTGCATGCGAAAGATAAATCAAATTAAAATGGTAGACATCCTTTATTGTGCAAAGATAATTAACTGAAAAAAGGAACACTTGCACATGCTCACTCCTAGGGTTTGTCCCCACTTGGTTGCCTCGGAAATAATGGTCGTGTCCCTCGAATGTAGGGATGCCTTAGCAATGACCCGCGATTCAAAATCGTCATGAAGATCATAGTCCCTACTTGTCCCTCGAGTTGCCTACGAATTGATCTTATGACGATAGTCCCTTCGAAACGCTAAGTAGCCTCACTTGTTTCCTTCAGAGACCATTTCGTCCCTTCGAACGTCCCTTTGAAAATTCAATGACGGAGCTACCTACTCAATAATAGTAGGATAGCGCTGTCTAAAGGAAATGAAAATTAACAGACTTTTTTTCGAGTAGGTAGAAAACTCATAAGTACTTGCTCAAAACAAAAACTTTTCACAAAAACACTTTTCAAAAAAATAGTTTTCAAAATAAATTCGTCACACTCTTGAGGACCGATACAAGGGTTATCACGAAGTAAACAAAACTTTTCAAAACAAGCACACACAAGCAATTTAAAAAATGAGCAAGTACCTAAGAGCCCGTGGAAAACCACGGATAGAAAGGGTGCTAACACCTCCCCTTTCTATAATCTAGCCCCCGTACTCAGAAATATCTCGAAAAAAGGTTTTTTCTGTTCTTTTCCCTTTTCCTTTGTTGGATGAAATAAAATTCGGTGGATACTCTTGCTTACCGCAACATTTGCAAACAAAAAACGCAATCCAGTATAACAGTTGGTTCTGCCACCGTGTCACATATATCTTCATGTTATCCCTCTTTTCAAGAATCATTAAATGCACGTAATAATTTTCTTTAACTCTTTTAAATTAAAATTAATTTCTTTTGGATATTTATACTCCACCCTTTCATAAACACTATCAAATATTCACTCTCACTCACCTTTCTCTCTTCATCTGTTCATCTTTTTAAAAAAAACCTAAAAGAGTCTGTGAACAAATGGCTTCCTCTCAACAAATTCCTCAAGTTTCTCAAATCATTTCTGGTTCTTCCTCCTCAAATGAAGAAAGGTACGTCGAACCATCAAGAACGCTTCTCGCACCCATTGATTCTTTAGAAGTTCTTTGTGAGATTATTATCGATTTCGTTAGCATGAAAGAAAATGGGTATGACTTAACACCTGATGTTAAGTTCCAAGGATGGAGGAAATACTTTGATTGTCTCATAGGTCCAGCTTTTCCAAAATTAGTAAAAGAATTATGGATTCTTGCCACAACTTCAAATCATCAGGTAACATCCTAAGTTATGGGAAAGAAGATCATCATCACTGAAGATCTTATTGGAAACTCATAGGTCATGACGACAGAGGTATTAGATGCAGTGATAAGGCAGAAAAAGGTTCTGACCTATCCATTGTCTCAAGAAATTTTTTACTTTGGCCAACCATCCAACAAAATCAAAGATCTGAAGGATTACCTCATAATTTGGTCCAAAATAATTCTGGCGTGCATCAATCACAGGAAACCAACTAGCTCTCTAAACTACATCAAGATTGATCAGCAGTACCTTATGTACTTCATCGCCACCAAAGCAAAAGTTCATCTTCCAAATCTTCTGTTCAACCACCTAAAAACTAGTGCAAAAGAAATAAGAGAAGAAGGAAGAATAAAGAGAGATTGGATTCCTCTGGGAAGACTCATTTCAGATATTCTGATAGAAAACAGACTGATAGAACATTTGACTAAGGCTCAACAAGCAAATGTTCTGGAAGCTTGTGCTGGAAAGCTTCTAAACGCCAAGAATTTGAAGAAGATAAAAATTATTGAAACTATTAAGAAGGATCCAAAAATCATCACCAAGGAAGTCATCACCATCCGAATAGTGCCTCTGAAGGATTTCCCTCTCTTAACTCTAGCAGACTCCTCTCTAGAATATATTCTCAGGTATCTGGAAGCCTGCAAGAGTGATGGTACGATTCCATATGTGAACATTATTGATCTAAGGCAACAACCTCTGGAAGTTGGTCCCAGAAAATCAAGAAAAAGGAAAATTTTCGGAGAAGGAACTTCTTAGAAAACCCCCAAAGCTGCCAAAAAGAAAGGTAACTCGTCTTTTGTTTCTATTATTAAATTAGTATTTTTATCAGCATCTGAAACTCTCTCATCTCACAAACCTGCTGAAGATCCATCTTCTCAAACCCTTGATTATTTTTACTTAGATATTGACACCTCAATACCCATAAATAATCCTCTGATTAATCCACCTTCTACCTATTTTGATTAGACTCGACCAGAACTTGCATAAGTTCTCTCCGACTCCCCCTCTCCAAATAACTACCCAGAAGATCCCCTCAGAACAATCATTGTTTAGAAGCTTGGGACAATCTTGTCACAAGTTCCCATAAAATAGCTGTTCCAAAACCAACACCAAAAATATCCAAATCAGATGTTAGTAAATCTTTGCTAATTTTTGAAACAGAAATGCAAGCATGGGTTAACTCCATAAAGTTAGCTTACATGGAGAATCTTAACCCATATGCTTCCGATTCTCACTCGAATTAGTTCAGAAAATGGTTTAACTCTTAATCTCTGAAGCTAAAGGAGCTCAGCTATGAAATCGTTCAATATAACTTTTGTGATCGCCTGAAAATCTTCAAGGATTAAGTTCTACGACACTGGGTAAATAAACCCATCCTCCTTCCTATGGACAACACCCCTTGGGAAGCCCCTCAGACATCAAAATATATTGAACTGTCTCTTGAACCTCTTCCTTTTTGTCATGTTTCAAGACAAAGGGAATGAAGTCGAAGAATCTCTTGAGCAAGAATCACTTGCAGTAAGTTCTGAGAATATGGTCTCCTCTGCTAAAGCGGCCCCATCTTCTCTTAAGCTGAAAACTGTGGAGGAGTTGAAGAAAGAAAATGTTGTGTTTAAGGAAAGGTTAGACAACCAGGATGAAACTAGCAAGGAAATTGAAGTGATGCTTGGGAAACAAGAGGAATCAAATAATCAAATCAACAGTTTATCGGAAGCCTTGTTCACACGACTTCCACCTCCTCAAACATAGCTCTGAAAAATTGTTGTATTTCTACCATTTGTTTCTTGTTTCAATCTTTTGTTTATATACCATCTTCTATCTATTTTAATCCACTTTTAATATAAAATGCATTTTATTAAATTTACGTGTTTTTATTGTTTTTTGATTCTTGACAAAAAAGGGGAGAGCGTAAGTTATTTTGAATATAACAGTATCGAGACTCAGTCTCAAACATTTTGAATATCATAACTTCTATTTTTATCCTCTGAAAGCAAACAGGAAAAATCTATTGAAGAGCAACCTCTGAAAGTTACTCCTGTCGTGGATGCATAAAAAACTTTCATCACAAAGCTCTAATCAGAACATCTTTAGGGAAGTTTCTTTTCCTTATCTAAGTATCCAACTCAGGGGGAGATTTTAATTTTGCATGTTATTAAGTAATCCTTCAAAATATACAAGTTTTTATCATCATCAAAAAGGGGGAGATTATTAGAACATAGTTTGGGTCTACATCCTTGTAAGAGTTTTGATGATAACAAACACATGATATATATAAAAAACAAATATGCTCTCTAATAATGTATTTTAATATGAACGGAAATTATGATTTAAGAAGCATAGAAGATAATAGAATTACGTTTTTTAAGCTCTATTGTGACACATCATACTTAGAAGCAAATCCATGTAAACACGCTTAAATGAAGAAGTTCTAATGTTACAACTTCTGATTGCACCAACGTTGCGAGCCAAAATCTAATATTCTGATAAAGTAAAGTTCTGGAAGAATAAAATAAATACTCGACGGTAATATTCATTTTGTGATATGATCCCAAGAAAACAATGTTCTGATGCGTTAAAAATCATTCATTACAAATCAAAAAGTAACGGCTGAATCAAGACAAGATCTATATTTTTGGAAAGTACATTAACTACACTTTATCAACCTTCCAAAATAATCTTCTCATGTCTCTCATTCATATCCTATATAAATAATACATGAAGAAGAAATTGCACATAACGACTGTGCACTGAAAAAGAAAATTATCATTACCCTATTATATCTTGTACTTTTCAATTGTGTATACATCACTATTGTGATATATTTTTATTTAGAAAACATCTTTGTACACACTCTAAATTGTTTTATCTTGTAAAACCTTGATAAAACTGAGTTGTGGTTTAAAGTCAAGAAGGTAGTGACAGTAGTCTTTGTATCTGTGTAATCAAGTTTTGATTAGTGGATTAAGACCTCATTTGAGAGAGGCGAAATCACCTTGGCGGGTGGACTGGAGTAGTTTCAGTTCAAACGAACTAGGATAACCAACGTGTCTATTGTCTTAATTTTGAAAACCGTAATTCAACCCCCATCCCCTTCTTCTTGTGTTTTTCCATTCTTCAATGTTTGTGTTTGTTTAAATACCTCAAATGAGGAAATGTTTGTGATTGTTTAAAGACCTTAAAAAAAGGAAAATTTTCTAAAGTCCTCAAAGAAGGAAATTCCCCTCCCCTTTTATTTTATTCTTGCAATCGAGTCAATAAGGGGAGCAAAGGGATCGCAGTCATCCCGCACACTTTCTAGTCCGTGTCATTCTTAGCTCACGTTATACGTTGAAGCTTCGAACCGTGCTTATTATTATTCATTGAGTCAAATAAAGTGGAAAAGGGTTCGTAACCAACCCCCACACTTTGTCATTTGTTTCGACGAAGTTAGCTCACGTTTCTTTAAACATTGATGCTTCGACTTATTACTCAATATTCGTGCTTAAGCAAATCACGTGGAAAAAGTTTCTTACTTCCACTTTGAAGTACATTGGATTCATTGTTTGTTATTAGCTCGCAATTGATTCTTGTTTTGGTTTTGGTTTGACTTTGTTCGATTGTACTTGTGTTTGTGATTTTCTTTAGGCCTTTACATGCTAACTTAGGTAGAGATTTCCCTTTGTTATCCAAATCTTAGGACCACCATTGCATGATAGCTTTAGGATTTTTAGTATCCCTTAGATTTTTTATTCCCCTTATTTGCATTCTTAAAACAAAAAATTCTTTCTTTAAGACAAATTCTAAAACACTTAATAATTGAATATGTGAATCATGTGTAGTTGAGTCTTGTATGGTAGATCAAATCAGTTTAGACTGAGTCCTGCTCTATTTTCACTCCGCACTTTATTACGTTTCAAATCGCAAACACTTTTGGAAATAAGCAAAGAAATAGTGAGTGCTCCCTCACGTTGAAACCAATTGCTATCATCCCACCAAAAACACCAACCAATTCAAACCTTTTCCCCCTCGGGCCTTTTTCTTTTAAAATCTTTTCAGATAACAAAATGTTAATTTCTTTCTACTATAATGCGTGAGTCTCTAAAGGTCGAGTTGTAGTAGAATCAAAATTAACATTGTTCATAAAAAACATATGACACGTCACCTTTTTCTAGATGAACTACGAGTGTCTTGATCTCTCATTAAACGGAGAGGGTACTTTTGTACCCCAAAATTTTCCCTCCCTTTTCTTCAAGACATTTCTCACAAAAGATCCCAAATGCTCAAGGGTTCTCAAGAGTTTGATCAGACAAGCCCACCTCCTAAGCACTGAGTCCACTAATTAGGGTTTTTTTTCTCAAGGAAAATTGGACTTATAATAACTCAGGTGACCTTCATGGTTCATTATAGGTCTACAAGAATTATCATACCAAGTTTCAAGTCTTACATCACAAATTTGCTCAGACAATTGATCAGATGACTGAAAATCAACTATATTAGGTAAAAAGTCAATTATGATCAACATACAGTCAAACTTCAATATTTTTGGCCAACATCAACATTTTGAAGTCATATTCATCAATTTATCAAGGGTCGAACATAACTCCTCAAAAAAATCACTCAAATCATCATAGGGGAAAAATGTCGAAATTAGGGTTTTGACCGAGAATGACTGATCATTGACTTTTGACCTAGTACATGACCTAATGACTTGGAGCATGATCTTAAGGACTCAAAAACAATATCTTGACCTAATTTCATGGATCAAACCATTTCTAAATATCAAGGGATTGATAGTTGAAATTTGGATCAACTGATGAAAAATCAACAATCACACAAAAAGTCAAACTATGACATTTTGGTCAACATTGAATTTCAAAGATCAAGAATCACCAAGATATTCAAAAATATCAAACTTTATCATCAAGAATTAATAAAATCAAGAAAATTCAACAAAGAGTCAAGATTTCCATTACTTAGAAAAATTATAAGTGTTTTTTTAACCTTTATAAATTCACAACTTCAAAATTATTTTTCACTAAGATGCAAGATGATTCAAGGAAAACTTTCAACATGAAAGTTGTAGAGTATGATGAATTATACAACTTTGTACTTGATGGTTGATGTCCAATAAATGCTTGGATTAGAAGATATAAGTACACGAAGTCATGACATTTTTATCAAAACACTTAGTAAAATTTTCAACAAGTTGGTCAGATTTTTATCCCAACTTCTTGGTCAATTTTCACCAAGTTCCAATTTGATTTAGCCAAAGGGGTCAACATGAAGGTTGTATACAATGTTTCAAGCTTTTCAAAATGTATAAGAACACAAAATTATCATGCTTGACCTAGAAGTTTCAAAGAGATGAAGTTGGCATGATAAACTTGAATTATAGGTCATTTTCATGAAGAACACATGATCTAATATCAAGCCATGCTGCATAAATATTGCTTTGCAGGATTCTAACTTGTAAATCACTCCATAATTAATTGTTTACAAAATTGATTGTTATATGATCCAAGTGCTTGAGCCATTGTCCAAGTGATTTTTCCATTTTTGGCACAAAGTTAACATTGCCATTCTTGAAAATATCCTTGAGACCATACATTATATCTTCTGATTTCAAAACATCTCAGCACCAAGAAGCCACAATCTACAACCTATCAACCACCCTATGAGCCTTTGTACCATTGCATTGGAACAATGTATTTTAAGTTTCTTCGAAACCAAGTCTCAAAACCATAACATGTGATCTTTTGATTCTGATTACTTGAGCCTTCAAAACCTTTCCTCTATAAATAGAGAGGTTATTTGCAAGCCATAACACTAGTTTACAAGCTCTGTAACCCCCTCAAACTCCCTCAAATCAGAACTTGCATAAAAAACTCCATTACTTGTGATTTCTGACCTTGCACATCAAACACCAAATCCCTTCGTGCGTTTTCATTTTTAATCAATCACAAAGTTTTTATAACTCATATATAAGCTATCCAAACACTTGCTACACCAATGTAACATCATCTTTATCATCTTCTATTTCCAGAAATTCTACTTTGCAACTTGACTTCTCTAGAAGAATCCAGCCACTCTCAATCTAAAGTAAGCATTGCAATAGCTTCCTGGGAGTTCACTGAAGCTATCCAGATCATCAAAACATCTCCAGTAGTGCTCCAACTTCAAACACGATTTCCGTTTTTGAGGTAAGTTTTCTCAACTTTGAACTTCCTATACAAGCATCATTAATGGTTACTTTGTGAGTGAAAAATGTAGACATCATTGCTCTGAAGCTAAACATGAATTTAGTTTTCATTTATGTTAACTGTACATGGAGAATTTTGAAGTTGAAATTTCTGGAAAAATTAGGTTTCAGTTTGGTACTAAACAAAATTCATCTTAGTCTTTGATCTTTAGCATTTAAAAGTTATATAGTTGATTTCGTGGTGAAAAATCAAGCAACTTTCATGATTACGTTTTTGAAAATGGTTTAGAAATGAAGGAGTTACAGATTTAACAATGGTGTTGTTCATCTTTGCGCGCCCAAAGGAAGAAGATGAAGTCATTTTTAAATTTTTATAAATGAGTTTATTTTAAGTTTAATGCAACCTGTGTTATGTACGGATGAAACAGCCACCCCAGTGGCAGAAGATGCATGCGCTAAGTCATTTGTTACTAGGGACCTGAGTTCGAGCCCCAGTGGTACCCTTTTATTTCTTTCATATTTATTACTTGCAGATTCAATGCATACATGTTCCACAAGCGCATGGTACACCCCATTGCCTCACCATCTGATCATCGCAAGGTCTCATCTAACACTCAAGACTGCAAGCTCATGATGCACCCTCAAGGAGCCATCCCCACTGTATCCACCTAACACCCGGACTCTCTGTTTTGGTCCTTTTTGTTTTTTTTATTCTTCACCCCCAAATTTATCATAACACATGCCCATTTCCTTTTTTTTTATATTTTATTTCTGATTTTAACAAAAACTATGTTGGGCCTAACAAAATAGTTTCTCACCCCCTTTTTTACTTCTGACTCATGGCCCAATTATTTTTATTTCTTTTTATATTTTACTTAATCAAAAATAAAAAAATATATATTTTCTTAAATAATTAGATTAATTTTAATTCAATTATTTTTTTATTATTTTATTTTAATTTTATTTCATCCTTCCAATTAATTAGTTTAATTAGGTTAATTATCAAACTTTTTCCATCAAAAATCACCAAAGCAATTTCTTCCCTCTATTTTATATTCTTGCACATTTTATTATTTTCACATTATGAACTATTCAATGATCTGTAATAGATAATTAAGCTTTATTGCTGCCCCCCCCCCCCCCCCCCCCCCTCATTCACAAACTTGTATCCCCCATTCCCAAAGCGTTGTAATAGTGTAGGACATTTAAATTATGCAATTTATCGTTTTCCTTATTATTGTTAGTAATTAGGGTTTGGATGATAAGATTTAAAATCAAACATTAGACAATCCTAAATCCAAGATAAATAATTGAAATCAAACACACTTGGCACACATGCACCTCTAGGGTAACCCACACTTGTTGCCTCGAAGAAAAAACAGTCATTTCCCTCGAACGTGGGATGTTTTAGCAAAGACCCTCGATTAAAAGATCATAGTCCCTCGATGTCCCTTTGATGTTACCTTCGATAAATGATCTTAGTCCCTTATGAAAATTGCTAAAATATCTAGCTAGTCGCCTTCTATGATTATACGATGACTCACGCCTGTCCCTCACATTCAATGATAGGGCTTCCTACTAACTAATGGTAGAATAACATTATCTAAATGAGTAGGAAAAGAACAAAGACTTTTTGAGTAGGTAGATCGCTCACAATCGCTTGCTCACAAACTAAAACAATCTTTACACTACACACTTTCAAAACAACCATTTTCAAACACTACTCAAAACCAACATTTTATATACATTCTCAACGATACGAGAATCGTTACAAAATTGCCTTACATTGGAATCTTCAAAACATCTTTCCACAAAACAACAGTTATCTTAAATATTTTCGAAAATAAACACTATGTATGCAATCTCAACGATACAAGAATCATTACAAAGTTTGCCAAACATAGGCATTTTCAAGATATTTTCCAACTTACACAAAACACAAAGCATTTTTCAAAGTGAGCTAGCAATTAAGAGCTCGTAGATAACTACAGATGAAAAGGGTGCTAAGACCTTCCCTTTTCATAACCTACCTCCCGAACTAAAGAAAATTCTCAAAAGGTATTTCCTGTTCTTTTCACCCTTTCCTTTATTGGATAAAAAAATTCAGTGGAGACTCTTGTTATCCGTAACATTTGCGATAAAACGTAAAACACCAAGTCAGTCCCCCCGATGTATTACAAAACTGGCGACTCTGCTGGGGAAAATATTGAAATAAAAGTTGGGTTACCTTCATAGCTAGATCACCTTTATTTCTTTACTTGTTTGCTTTACATTTAGGGTTATACTTGGGTTTATTTCTTGCATTGATCTTATACCCAGATCTGAAGCATTTTAAGTAAGTAGCAATAGATCATGGGAATTGTAAGGCGTAGACCAATATGGTTGAAGCGATGGCTACGTTAGTGTGACACATTTATGGGTACTGGTGTCCCTTGAGTTGAATCAAAGAGAATACGGGGCCACTGTGTGGTGTCATAAAGCACTAACTAACCATAAAACCTTAGTTGAACAAACTTGGAAATTAGAAAGTAGTGAGATAGATGACTTTGGTGTAGACTAAAGTTGGTTGATACTCGATACTACACTCATTGAGATCATTCTTTCAAGATATTTAGGTCACAATTTGATGCTTGTGCTGAAACAATGCCCGATGAAGAAAGATTAATGATATTGAGATTCCTTAGAACCCGATTACTTCTTTTAGGACAAGTTGAACCAACTAAAAATTCAAGAGGGTACTTACCTATAAACCCCATTAAAGCTTACACTTAAGGCTTTGTGTGTTTTGTTTGTGATTATTTATTCATGACATCATAAACATCATGACATCATGTTATATCATTTTTACTAACCATTTCAAGGACCTAGGGATTTATCTTTGTTCTGTTTTGTAGATTATGGCATCCGCTTGCAGAAACACTATCCGAATCAGCTTTATAAAAGTGCCTTATCAACACAAGGAGTTAGTATCAAAGATTCCTGAAAGCTCTCCCTTCACCAAAATGCATGGTCGACTACTCAGTTTGGATACTTTGGATTTTGAAGAAGACATGATGTATGTGCTCTTTCAGTTTTTTGACCCTGTACATCATTGTTTTACCTTTCCGGATTATCAATTGGTTCCCACAATGGAAGAATTCTCTCAACTATTGGGCGTACCTGTTCTTGATCAAATACCATTCTCCAGTTTAAAGAAAGATCCATAACTTGAATCCATTCCATAGGTTTTACCTTTCCGGATTATCAATTGGTTCCCACAATGGAAGAATTCTCTCAACTATTGGGCGTACCTGTTCTTGATCAAATACCATTCTCTAGTTTAAAGAAAGATCCATAACTTGAAGAAATTGCATCAGTCTTACATTTGAAGCAGTCCAACATTGTAGTTAATTGGGAAACAAGGAGTGGAGTCAAGGGTTTTCTAGCTAAATTTCTGGTAGAGAAGGCTCGACTATTTCTGGATGCTATGGATTTTAAAGCTTTTGATGAAGTCTTGGCTCTTCTAATCTATGGGTTAGAATTGTTCCCTAATTCAGACCAACTCATAGATGTGAATGCTGTCAAGATTTTCCTTTCTCATAACCCTATGCCTACATGCTCGGACATATTCCGCATTCTCTTCACACTCGCACTATGAGGAAGAGAGGGGATCTTATGTGTTGCATACTGTTGCTATCTAGGTGGCTTATTTTGCACCTTCCCCGATCAATATTGAAGAATGAACAAGGTTTGAGGTGGTCTCAAAGGATGATGTTGCTCTCTCATTCAGATATTCATTGGTGTTCCTGATAACTGGAAGATGTTACTATCATTAACCGTTATGGGGAATTCCCTAATGTTCCACTCCTTGGAATTAGGGGAGGTATCACTTATAACCCTTCTCGGGCTCTATGACAATTTGGTTATGCTCGAAGAGATAGTCCTCATGACGCGCTTATCCAGGGTATTATATTTGACTACAAGAATGGTGTTCAAGGTTATCGTCAAATATTTGTACGAGCTTGGGGCATGGTAAACAAAATTTATAACAAGACTTTGAGATATAAGAATTATATCCCTTTGGAGCCTTATCTCAAATGGGTGCGAGCTCGCGCTTAAAACCTCATGATGCCATATCCCACTATCCTACCAGTGATTACTGAGCCCATTACCGAGGGGGATATTCCTTATACCACTCTCCATCCTGACATGCCTACTGACCTCGAAGAATCGCAGAAGTCCTGGGTTCAACTCAAGGGAGAACGATACACCTTTGAAGCTCAATTATATGAAAGCGAGAAGAAAGTGTTAGATCTCACAAAGTGAGTTCGTGGGAGACTTGAGTATTAGGTCTTAGGAGTTTTTGTTTTGTTGTCTCTTTGAGACCCCTTTTTCTTTTTCATTGTAAGCCTAAAAGGAACTTGTAATTTTTGAACTTATTAATGCAATCTTTGTTTCTGTTTCCTCTTTGTAAGCCCAAGACCCCTTCTGACGGATGACAAATACAAATAGCTGGAAGACCGACTCAAGGTTGTGGAAATTCAAAAAGTGTCTAGTTTAGACTTTGGAGATTTAGGTTTGGTCCCTGGGGTATTCATCCCTCACAAATTCAAGGTCCATGTCTTTGCCAATTATGATGGAATCTCTTATCTGAAACTCCATTTAAGGTCATATGTCCTACAGATTCAACCACACACCGCCGACAGCAAGTTATGGGTTCATTTCTTCCAAGAAACCCTATTTGGAACACAGTTGGAATGGTTCTATCAACTAGAAGGGACTAATATCCACACATGGGAGGATTTGGCTGCTGCCTTCTACAAACAATACCAATATAACGATAACTTTGCACCAACTCAGGTGCAATTACAGAATATGACTATGGGTTCAAATGAAGGCTTTAAGGAGTATGCTCAAAAATAGAGGGACCTAGCTGGAAGGGCGAAACCCCCTTTGACTGAACGAGAATTCGTGGACATGTACATGGGCACTTTGACATGTCCATTCTTTAATTTTCTGACTGGGAGTTCTTCGTAAGGGTTTACTGAGCTTATTTTGACTGGGGAACGAGTCGAAGGTGGTATCAAAAGCGGCAAGATTCATATGGCTGCATCCTCTAGTACTATGAAGACATCATTTGTTGGTAAGAAGGAAACTAATTTTGTTTATGGCCAGAGGAGCCGTGTCAAGAATGACCGTCATCAGTTGGTAGGAGCAATATTGATTTCTAACCCGACCCCAGTTCAATGACCATAACAACAAAACAATCAAAAAAGGCCAGACGCCCCGAGAAGGCAGTTCACTAGGATGAACATGCCATTATTTTAAGCTTTACAACATCTATTGAAGGTAGATTTGTTAACGCTACGAGATCCTCATCCTAATCCTAATACTTCCTCTCCCAAATATAATTCGAATGTAAAATGTGCCTATCACTCAAATAGCCATGGGTATGACACTAACAACCGTTGGGCGTTGAAGAATGTAATACGGTGGCAGAACCGACTGTTATATTGGTTTTAAATTTGTATTTTCAAATGTTACGGTAAGCAAGAGTCTCCATCGACTTTTCTTTTATCCAACAAAGGAAAGGGTGAAAAGAAAATAAAAATACCTTTCGAGAGTTTTCTGAGTAAGGGGATAGATTATGGAAAGGGAAGGTGTTAGAACCATTTCCATCTGTAGTTTTCTATGGGCTCTTAGATGCTTAGCTCATTTTGAAATACCTTGTGCTTTGTGTGTTTTGAAAAGTATTTTTGAAAGCGCCTTAGTGCGGCGAACATTGTAATGTTTCTCGTAATAGTAGAGAACGTATACAAAGTGTTTGAAAATGATTTTGAAATAGGTTTTGTGTAAGTGTAAAAATTGTTTGAGCATAGCATCTAGGAACTATCTACTTTTACTCGAAAGGTTGTTCTTTTCCTTTTTTCCTTTAGACAGTGCTATCCTACTATTAGTGAGTAGGTAGCCCCAGTCGTTGGATGTTTGAGAGACAATCGAAGGGACGTTTATACAGTCACAAAGGCAACTGGGCAAGAAATCTTTAACCACCCTAAGGTTTTAAGATCATTTTTACCGAGGCAACATCGAGAGGGTCATCAAGGGACATATGATCTTTGAACCGGAGGGTAGCCACTAAAGCCTTTCACGTTTCATGAGTTGTGACTGTTTTCCGAAGGCAACCAAAGTGAGATACCCTAGAGGTGTATATGTGCAATTGTGTTGTATTCATTTATTTTGTCTTGTGTTAGGTTTGCTAGCGTTTGTTTGTTATTCTTGCCATATAATCCTAATTAGCATACATCTAAGCATTCAATAATTTGCAGTAATTAAAAGTGCGGAAAGATAAATCATAAACTATTACAAGTCTTTCGGGAGGGGGATTATTACAAGTCCAAAACATGGGGGAAATAATAAAGAAAACAGAGAAATAAAGAGTCATAATTAATTGTATTATATCCCAGTAGGCAGTTATAGAAAATATGGAAATAAAAATGTGAAAAGCAATAACGCGCGCGAATTGGGAACACGTCTAAAAAATCCTAAGGTATAAAAAAATCTTTTTGTTTGTTTTTATTTCATTTAAGAAAATGTTTAAATAAAAATTAGATTAATTTACCTAAATCTAGATTTAAAGAAAAATGGAAATAATTAAAGAAAATTAAAACTAATTAAAAGGAGTTAATTCTAAACTTTTTTTTTGTATTTTTGTTATGAAAAGAAAATGAATTAAAATCCTAAGTTCTAATTTTTTAATTAAGAAAGGAGGTTAAAATAGTTAATTAATTAATTTAGGAAATTAATTTAAATAAAAATACTAACCTAATATTTTTTGTGATTTTATTTGACTTTATAATTAAAGAAAAGAAAAAATCATTAAAAGAAATAAACAAATAAAATAAGTAAATAAAAAAAACGCAAATGGGCCTGGGTAGTAAAAACAAAAACTGAAGGTGTGATTAAAAAGCACTCTAGGCCCAAATTGTTGAAGCCCAGTGTTGTACCCAAAATTTTCCCTCTCTTTTCTCAAGACATTTCTCACAAAGATTTTCAAAAGCTTAAGTTTGCACAAGTACAAAGCAGACAAAATGGGTGTGCAGATGCAGATAACTATGTTGAATTCAAAATCTGGCTCAGGCTACATGACTGATCGGAAGGAGTGGTTGGTAGATTTGGAAAAATTGAAGAAGAAGCTTCGATCCACAAGCATCGACTGAGCAGTGGCTTCCTTCATGCAAGCTTCGACTAAACAGTGGCTTCCTTCATGCTTGCTTCGATCCACAAGGCAATGTCTTCCTTCATGCTTTCTTCGATCCACAAAGTAGGGGCTTCCTTCATGCTTGCTTCGATCCACAAGGTAATGGCTTCCTTCATGCTTGCTTTGATCCACAAGGCAATGGCTTCCTTCATGTTTGCTTCGATCCACAAAGCAGTGGCTTCCTTCATGCTTGCTTCGATCCACAAGGCAATGACTTCCTTCATGCTTTCTTCGATCCACAAGGAAATGGTTCCATTTGAAACAACATGCTTCGATTCCACCTATAAACCCTTCGACACACATAGTTTCTACACTATGAATTACAATTTGAGGTTTGGACATTTGAACTTTAGACCACTTAATCAACTGATGGTTACTGGTAGGAAAGCAATCCAAAAATTCTTTTGTTTTGACTATGCCAATGACATCATTTTGCATGCTCAATATTAGAGACCATTCGAAGAACACACATTTGGTGGAAACAAATATTGTTTCGTTTTTTATTGAGTCTGGTCGAAGGTTGTGAGGTCCATTCGAAGGACACACATTTGGTGGAAACAAATATTGCTTTGTCTGTTGTTGAGTCTGGTCGAAGGTTGTGTGGTCCATTCGAAGGACACACATTTGTTGGAAACAAATATTGTTTCGTCTATTGTTTAATGCTGGTTGAAGGTTGTGTGGTCCATTCAAAGGACACACATTTGTTGGAAACAAATATTGTTTCGTTTGTTGATCAGTTTGGTCGAAGGTTATGGATCTATGTGATCAAAACGAAAGGGTGAAGTATTCGAGATGCTTGCTGAACAAAGTCCAATATGATGCCAAGTCGAAGCTTATTGTACTGTCCTCATAACAGCCTAAAACCATGTCTAAAGTAGTCTGCTGCACTGCTATGAAACAACCCTGCACTAAGCTGCCACAACCCTCCAAAACTGCTGCAAAATAGTCCTGCTATGCTGCACCTAATTTGCACCAAACTAGCATATAAGAGCTGCACCTCAAAAGCTATGAAAAGAACATACCCAAACTGTTCAAATTTCATTTGTTTTCCCCCAGAACCTCAGCAAAACTCTTCTATAAATAAGTTGTTTTACAACACATCTAAGGGGGGCTTTTGGACAAGATCAAAAGAAGAAGAAGAAAAAAAGAGAGAGGAGAGAACCCAAGGCTGAAGCCTTAGAACAGTCTTAAACCCAGAACAAAAAAAAAACACAACACCTCTGTTTCTTTTCTTTCAAACCCAGAACCAACAAAGACAACACCTCTTTTCTTTTCTTTCGAACCCAAGAGTATTCGAAGGCAGCAACTCAAGTCCAAAACTCAAATTCCAGCTTCAAGGTGAGTCTTCTTGACTCTAAACCCTTCGTTTCAAACATCATTAATCATTACCTTTGAAGCTACTCTCTTTGTTTGTTTTCCTTTCTTATCAAGAACTAATATGTACAGACCATAAAACAATGTTGGAGTGAGAAACTACAACATGCTTCGACACAAAGCCTTAGGCTTCGACACACACTGCTTTACCGGCCCAAGCAGAAGAAAAAAAAGGTGTGTGAATTGAACGGTGCATACTGTATGAATCGAAAGATTTGTTTTTCTTTGTGAATCGAAGGATGCATGCTTCGAACATACTGCATGAATCGAAAGATTTGTTATTTCTCTCCTTTGCGCTCTTTTTGTTTTTGTTATAAATATTTTCTACATATTTTCTTTCATTTCTATTTAATATGGTTGTAATAATTAGGGATTTTATTCCTTTCCACCCCCATTTATACATTTGTATCCCCCATCCCCTAAAGTGATGTAATAGCTTAGGATTTTAATTTCTGCAATTTACCTCTTTAATATAAATTGTTAGTAATTAGGGTGTGTTTGGCAAGATAAAATCAACCATTAGAAAACCCTAATTTCAAAGACAAATTGCATGGAATCAAACACACTATTCACACACGTGCACCTTTAGGGTAAACACGCTTGTTGCCTCGGAAAATAGTCATGTCCCTTGAATATAGGTGTTTTAGTAAAGACCATCGATAAAAAATATCGTAGTCCCTCGATGTTACCTCCAGTAAACAATTTAGTCCCTTACAAAAATAGTTAAAACTTCTCATAAATTTCCTTCTATGACTATACGATTGACCCACGCCCATCCCTTCACATCCAATGATGGGGCTTCTTACCAATCAATGGAAAGATAGAAACATCTAAAGGAGGAGGAAAATAACATAGACCTTTTTAGTAGGTAGGACGCTCGTAGTTGCTTGCTCACAAATCAAAACCATTTTCACACTTACACTTTCAAAAAACATCTTCAAAAAACAAACATCTCTTTGAACTATTTTCAAAACCAACACTTTGTATAAATTCTTATAGAGACGAGAATCATTACAAAGTTTTCCCCAACAAAGGCGTTTTCAAAATACTTTCAAAAAACCCACCACAAACACATTTCAAACAAAGCATTTTTCAAAAGTGATCTAGCAAGCAACTAAGAGTACGTAGATAACTACGGATGAAAAGGGTGCTGATATCTTCCCTTTTCATAACCTACCCCCTGAACTCAAGAAAACATCTCTAAAGGGCTTTCCTATTATTTTCACCCATTCCTTTATTGGATAAAAGAAAAGTCGGTGGCGACTCTTACTATCCGCAACAATGTGATAATACGCAAAACAACCAAGTCATTTCTCCCACCATATTACAGAACTGGAGACTCTGTTGGGGATTTAAATTAAAAGTATGGTTACCTTAGAGCTAGATCACCTTTATAATGCTACTATACTAAGAGTCTAACAATAAACTCGCCAACCACGACAAGGTGGTCAATGTAAGCAAGGAAGACAATTTGCTGAGATCAACATGCCCTTGGCTCAAGCATTTCATCATATGTTGGAAGCCAAGCTGGTAACATTGAAGGAGCCTCCTCAAAAACCATTTACTGCTTCTCCCTGTTAAAATCATGAAGAAAGGTGTGTGTACCACTCCAAAAGTATTGGACATGACACTAACCACTGTTGGACATTGAAAAACAAGATTCAAGACACGATCGAGGAAGGGGCGTTGGAATTCACACAAGATGATCAACTTGAGTTTTTCTGTCATACTTCAAAGGCATATCATCTGAAGTGACAAAGTTTAGGCGGAGAAACTTTTTTTTATTCGAATTTTCAAATGTAATTTATTTGTTTGTTTAAACACTTATCTTTATGTCAGACTTTGGTTACTTTCATTAACGCATTGCATATGCTTGTTTTGAGTTAATCCATTCGTTTTCACTATACTGAAATTATGCTTTTACCTCTTTTTGTATGATATTCAACTCTCAACTACAAGTCTAAAGCCTTTAGAGGGAGGATAACGAAAACAATACCATAATCTCATACAGTATGCTTTTGAATAGACCTTGCTGATGATGTACATGCGTTCTTACAATCCCTAAACACTGAAGTTATAAGGAAGATGATCCCTAGTCAACCCCTTTGAGCCAGAGAAGTAGGAGTTTTTCTTTTTCACACAAATTGAAACCTTTAATCTGAACCTGGGGCAGGGTAGTTTCTTAGTTAATCCAAATGCGCATTCAATCGCAAACCTTCACTTCATACACAATGAATGACATAAAAACATCCTTCTGAATCAAAAGATGGTGATGGTTCCCTGTAAAATAGGCAGTCACTATCTCTCAAAAGAAAAGCCCACTGAGTCAAAACCTATGAAGGAGACCTAAGAAAAACTAGGGCATCTCGCTGACTATAATCTCAGAACAATCTGGCAAAAAAATATGGACAGTAAATAAAAAAGAGGGCGCTACAAATCCTCGACAAACATGAATATCCAGTGAATAGAAACTCTCTCAAAAAATAGATTAACTTCAAATGGAAAAACACTTCCAATGACAAACTCTTAATAACCAAGGGGGCATAACATGATTATTGTCCAACCCATATGGGGCAGTTAAGTCAAGATTCCAAGAAATATCTCATAGCCAGGGGAAGGTCTCCATTCGAATCACTTTGGGCATTGAACATAAATACCATCAAAGGGGCATGTACAATAAAACAAAAAAAAATTGGCAGTAACTATAACACTTAATGCTGTGGATAATGACAAATCCCCACAAAGTCCTTTTCACAAGGTGATCCCTGTTGAAGTCTCCAGAGCCGCCTCTATAGGGTTATCCCCGCAGAATAATCTTCACGGATAAGGGTACATACCCCATAAGGCCAAGTTCATGGATATCCCTACAAATATTGGATCCATGCAATCACTAGCCAGAGTTTCAACCTTCGGAAAACCTCTCTCCAGCTGATTTTATCTTAAGAGGAAGCCTTGAGGATCTCTGCTAGAAGAAAACACATCCCCATCAGATTGTCAAATGTGTTATTTCCCCAACAAACTACGAATCCTCTAGACCAATAGAAATATAAAAATAAAACCCTTTAATCCCTGGTAGAGTCATTAATATCCCCAATTGAGTTGTTATAATCCCCAAAAGTTACTAAAACCTGGACCCGACCAGATAATAGTTTAACTCCTTCAAATCACTAACAAAACTTCTCTTCCCCAATAAAGTTTGCCACTATCCCCAGTGAGTTACTGCAAAGCCTGGAAGCCAATCAGTTAATAATTAACTTCTTTATCCCCAACAAGTTGTTAACTTTCATTCTCTCTGATCAAGAGTATAACTCCCTAGTAGAGCAACGGACACCTAAAACTCCTGAACTCTTCTACTCAAACAGAAATCAACACCATCCACAGAGTTTCCCTCAAGCAAAATTAACGTCCCCCAGCGGATTACTCCTCATACAAAAAGAATAGGAATCCCCAGTGGAAACATTCTAAACAAGGTTTGAAGATGTGCATACTTTTCATCCCCAACAACATTTCGGGATTTAACTTCCCAAAGCTCCCCAGCACTTGTCATGGATTTATTTTCTGAAGCAACGATACATTTCAACAAATATTTCACATTCATACATCATATTACATACATTATAAATGCATACACAATAATCTCATTTATTTTGAGAACATCATCAAGCCATGCATACATCTGCATGCAACTAACCCTCTTCCTTGCAGGAAAAGGCAATCAACAAAAATCCTCTTTTGGAAAATACCACAACCATTTCTCAATAGGTCAGAGATTAATTCCTGAAACAAGCCAGGGAAACTATCTCTACAACCAACAAAAAATGGGTTCCAGATTAATACCTTAAACAAGACAGGACAACTATCTATGAACAACTGATTGTAGATTAATACCTGAAACAAGCCAGGACAACTATCTACATGAACATATTGAAGATTAACTCCCGAAACAAGACGGGGAAACTATCTTTCTTTCAAATAGGTCACAAATTAATTCCTGAAACAAGCCAGGGAAGCTATCTCTACGACCGACAAAAAGTGAGTTCCAAATTAATACGTGAAACAAGACAAGACAACTATCTTTGAACAACTGATTTTAGATTAATACCTAAAACAAGCCAGGACAACTATCTACATGAACATATTGAAGATTAACTCCCGAAACAAGACGGGGAAACTATCTTTCTTTCAAATAGGTCACAGATTAATTCCTGAAACAAGCCAGGGAAGCTATCTCTACGACCAACAAAAAGTGAGTTCCAGATTAATACCTGAAACAAGACAAGACAACTATCTTTGAACAACTGATTTTAGATTAATACCTGAAATAAGCCAGGACAACTATCTACATGAGCAGATTGAAGATTAACTCCCGAAACAAGCCTGGGAAACTATCTTTCTTTCAATTAGGTCAGAGATTAATTCTTGAAACAAGACAGGGAAACTATCTCTACGACCAACAAAAAGTGAGTTCCAGATTAATACCTGAAACCAGACAGGACAACTATTTGTGAACAACTGATTATAGATTAATACCTGAAACAAGACAGGACAATCATCTTCATGAGCTGATTGAAGATTAACTCCGGAAACAAGTCGGGGAAACTATCTTTCTTTATCAAAGAGGTTAGAGATTAATTCCTGAAACAAGCCAGGGCAACTATCTACACGACCAGATAAAGCAATCTTACACAAATTTATTTTCAAAATTTCCAGATGCCGCTTCACACGGGCTCATCATAAAGTAATTTTACACATGTTCCTTCTATATTTCCATATGACATTTCACAAGGACTCATCCCGAAGCAGTCTTACATGGATTTCTTATCAAAATTTCCAGATGCAGCTTCACACGAGCTCATCCTGAAGCAATCTTACACAAATTTCTTCTCATATATTTCCATATGCAGCTTCACACGGGCTCATTCTGAAGCAATCTTGCACAGATTTCTTCTCATACATTTCTAGATAAAGTTTCACACAGACTCATCCCGAAGCAGCCCTATCCAGGCGCCTTCTCATATATTTCCAGATGAAGTTTCACACGGACTCATCCTGAAGCGGACCTACCCAGGCTCCTTCTCATGCATTTTCAGATGCAGTTTTACACGGACTCACCCCGAAGCAATCTTACAGAAATTTCTACTCATACATTTCCAAATGATGTTTCACCCGGACTCATCATTAAGCATCCCTACCCAGGTTCCTTCTCATACATTTCCAGATGAAGTTTCACACGAACTCATCCTGAAGCAGCCCTACCCAGTTTCCTTCTCATACATTTCCAGATGAGGTTTCACCCGGACTCATCATGAAGCAGCCCTACCCAGGTTCCTTCTCATACATTTCCAGATAAATTTTCATATAAACTCATCCCGAAGCAGCCCCACACAGATTCCTTCTCATGAATTTGAAGATATAGTCCCACACGGATTCATCCTGAAGCAATCTTACACAGATTCCTTCTAATACATTCGAAACACAGCTTAACGCGGGTCCATTCCAACATGTTATTTAGAATTAAATCGACCAAAGATTTATTCTGATATTTATCCCAGTTATAGTCAATCTTAGACTTAGTCTAATTTCTATCAACAATAACCTTTGATGACATCTATAAGCCCATCTCCGACAACTCTCTATCATCTCTCCAAATGGCATCTTTAAGCCCATTCCCTACACAATCAACTAACATATGGTCGATTGTAAATTTCTAGGCACTCTAGTGTTTAATCATCTTCCACCTTCAAGTCATGAATGGCGGACTCACCAATCTAACTCGTCAAGTTTAAGAAGATTGAACAGGGGAAGTTGTTGTACCCCAAAATTTGCCTCTCTTTTCTCAAGACATTTCTCACAAAGATTTTCAAAAGTTCAAGTTTGCACAAGTACAAATCAGACAAAGAGGGTGCGCAGATGCCGGTAACTATGTTGAATTCAAAATCTGGTTCAGGCAACATTACTGATCGAAAGGAGTGGTTGGAAAATTTGGACAAATCAAAGAAGAAACTTCGATCCACAAGCTTTGACTGAGCAGTGGCTTCCTTCAATTAAGCTTCAACTGAGCAGTGGCTTCCTTCAATTAAGCTTCAACTGAGCAGTGGCTTCCTTCATGCTTGCTTCGATCCACAAAGCAATGGCTTCCTTCATTATTGCTTCGATCCACAAAGTAGGGGCTTCCTTCATGCTTGCTTCGATCAACAAGGCAATGGCTTCCTTCATGCTTGCTTCGATCCATAAGGAAATAGCTTCCTTCATGCTTGCTTTGATCCACAAATCACTGGCTTTTTTCATGCTTTCTTCGATCCACAAGGCAATGGCTTCCTTCATGCTTGCTTCGATCTATAAGGAAATGGCTCCCTTTGAAACAACCTGCTTCAATTCCACCTCTAAGCCCTTTGAAACACTTAGTTTCTACACTATGAATTACAATTTGAGTTTTGGACATTTGAACTTTAGACCACTTAATCAACTAATGGTTACTGGTAGGAAAGCAATCCAGAAATTCTTTCATTTTGACTATGCCAATGAGATCATTTTGCATGCTCAATATTTGAGACCATTCGAAGAACACACATTTAGTGGAAACAAATATTATTTCGTTTGTTGTTGAGTCTGGTCGAAGGTTGTGTGGTCCATTCGAAGGACACACATTTGGTGGAGACAAATTTTATTTGTTGTTGAGTATGGTCGAAGGTTGTGCGGTCCATTCGAATCACTTGGGGCATTGAACATAAATCCCATCAAAGGGGCATGTACAATAAAACAAAATTTTTTTTCTAGCAGTAACTATAACACTTAATGTTATGGATAATGACAAATTCCCACAAAGTCCCTTTCACAAGGTGATCCCTGTTGAAGTCTCCAGAGCCGCCTCTATAGAGTTATCCCCACAGAATAATCTTCACAGATAAGGGTACAAACCCCACAAGGCCAAGTTCATGGATATCCCTACAAATATTGGATCCATGCAATCACCAGTCAGAGTTTCAACCTTTGGAAAACCTCTCTCCAGCTGAATTCATCTTAAGAGGAAGCCTTGAGGATCTCTGCTAGAAGAAAACACCTCCCCATCAGATTGTTAAATGGGTTTATTTCCCCAACAAGCTATGAATCCTCCATACCAATAGAAATCAACAGATAAATCCCTTTAATCACTGGTAGAGTCATTAATATCCCCAACTGAGTTGTTATAATCCCTAAAAGTTACTAAAACCTGGACCCGACCAGATAATAGTGTAACTCCTTAAAATCACTAACAAAACTCCTCTTCTCCAGTAAAGTTTGCCACTATCCCCAGTGAGTTACTGCAAAGCCTGGAAGCCAATCAGTTAATAATTAACTTCTTTATCCCCAACAAGTTTTTAACTTTCATTCTCTCTGATAAAGAGTATAACTCCGTAGTAGAGCAACAGACACCTAAAACTCCTTAACTCTTCTACTCAAACAGAAATCAACACCTTGCACAGAGTTTCCCTCAAGCAAAATCAATGTCCCCCAGCGGATTTCTCCTCAAACAAAAAAATAGGAATCCCCAGTGGAAACATTCTAAACAAGGTTGGAAGATGTGCATACTCTTCATCCCCAACAACATTCCGGGATTTAACTCCCCAAAGCTCCCCAACACTTATCAAGGATTTATTTTCCGAAGCAACGATACATTTAAACAAATATTTCACATTCATACATCATATTACATACATGATAAATGCATACAGCATAATATCATTTATTTTGAGAACATCATCAAGTCATGCATACATCTGCGTGCAACTAACCCTCTTCCTTGCAGGAAAAGGCAATCTACAAAAATCCTCTTTTGGAAAATACCACTACCATTTCTCAATAGGTCAGGGATTAATTTCTGAAACAAGCCAGGGCAACTATCTCTACAACCAACAAAAAACGAGTTCCAGATTAATACCCGAAATAAGACAGGACAACTATCTGTGAACAACTGATTGTAGATTAATACCTGAAACAAGCCAGGACAACTATCTATATGAACAGATAGAAGATTAACTCCATAAACAAGTCGGGGAAACTATCTTTCTTTCAAATAGGTCACAGATTAATTCCTGAAACAAGCCAGAGCAAATATCTCTACGACCAACAAAAAGTGAGTTCCAGATTAATACCTGAAACAAGACAAGACAACTATCTTTGAACACATGATTTTAGATTAATACCTGAAACAAGCCAGGACAACTACCTACATGAGCAGATTGAAGATTAACTCCCGAAACAAACCTGGGAAACTATCTTTCTTTCAATTAGGTCAGAGATTAATTCTTGAAACAAGCCAGGGAAACTATCTCTAAGACCAACAATAAGTGAGTTCCAGATTAATAACTGAAACAAGACAGGACAACTATTTGTGAACAACTGATTATAGATTAATACCTGAAATAAGACAGGAAAATTATCTTCATTAGCTGATTGAAGATTAACTCAGGAAAAAAGTCGGGGAAACTATCTTTCTTTCTCAAAGAGGTCAGATTAATTCCTGAAACAAGCCAGGGCAACTATCTACACGACGAGCTAAAGCAATCTTACACGGATTTCTTCTCAAAATTTCCAGATGCAGCTTCACACGGGCTCATCATAAAGTAATCTTACAAATGTTCCTTCTATATTTCCAGATGGAATTTCACACGGTTTTTATCCCGAAGCATTCTTACACGGATTCCTTATCAAAATTTCTAGATGCAGCTTCACATGGGCTCATCCTGAAGCAATCTTACACAGATTTCTTCTCATATATTTCCATCTGCAGCTTCACACAGGCTCATCCTGAAGCAATCTTGCACAGATTTCTTCTCATACATTTCTAGATAAATTTTCACACGGACTCATCCCGAAGCAGCCCTATCCAGGCTCCTTCTCATATATATCCAGATGAAGTTTCACACTGACTCATCCCGAAGCGGACCTACCCAGGCTCTTTCTCATACATCTCCAAATGCAGTTTCACATGGACTCATCTCGAAGCAGCCCTACCCAGGCTCCTTCTCATGCATTTTCAGATGTAGTTTCACACGGACTCACCCCGAAGCAAACTTACACAGATTTCTTCTCATACATTTCCAAATGAAGTTTCACCCGGACTCATCATGAAGCAGCCCTACCCATGTTCCTTCTCATAAATTTCCAGATGAAGTTTCACACGAACTTATCCTGAAGCAGCCCTACCTAGTTTCCTTCTCATACATTTCCAGATGAGGTTTCACCCAGACTCATCATGAAGCAGCCCTATCCAGGTTCCTTCTCATTCATTTCCAGATAAAGTTTCACATGAACTCAACCCGAAGCAGCCCTACACAGGTTCCTTCTCATGAATTTCAAGATATAGTCCCATATGGATTCATCCTGAAGCAGTCTTACACAGATTCCTTCTAATACATTTCCAAACACAGCTTAACGCGGGTCCATTCCAACATGTTATTCAGAATTAAATCGACCAAATATTTATTCTGATATTTTTCCCAGTTATAGTCAAGCTTAGACTTAGTCTAATTTCTATCAACAATAACCTTTGATGACATCTATAATCCCATCCCCGATAACTCTCTATCATCTCTCCAAATGGCATCTTTAAGCCCATTCCCTACACAATCAACTAACACATGGTCGAGTGTAAATTTCTGGGCACTCTAGTGTTTAATCATCTTCCACCTTCAAGTCATGAATGGCGGACTCACCAATCTAACTCTTCAGGTTTAAGAAGATTGAACAGGGGCGGTTGTTGTACCCCAAAATTTGCCCTCTCTTTTCTCAAGACATTTCTCACAAAGATTTTAAAGAGTTCAAGTTTTCACAAGTACAAAGCAGATAAAAAGGGTGCGCAGATGCCGGTAACTATGTTGAATTCAAAATTCGGTTCAGACTACATGATTGATCGAAAGGAGTGGTTGGAAAATTTGGACAAATCAAAGAAGAAGCTTCGATCCATAAGCTTCGACTGAGTAATGTCTTCCTTCATGCAAGCTTCGACTGAGCAGTGGCTTCCTTCATTCTTGCTTCGATCCACAAAGAAATGGCTTCCTTCATGCTTGCTTCGATCCACAAAGTAGGGGCTTCCTTCATGCTTGCTTCGATCAACAAGGAAATGGCTTCCTTCATGCTTTCTTCGATCCATAAGGAAAAAGCTTCCTTCATGCTTGCTTTGATCCACAGAGCACTGGCTTCTTTCATGCTTTCTTCGATCCACAAGGCAATGGATTCCTTCATGCTTGCTTCAATCTATAATGCAATGGCTCCCTTCGAAACAACCTGCTTCAATTCCACCTCTAAGCCCTTCGACACACATAGTCTCTACACTATGAATTACAATTTTAGGTTTGGACATTTGAACTTTAGACCACTTAATCAACTGATGGTTACTGGTAGGAAAGTAGTCCAGAAATTCTTTCATTTTGACTATGCCAATGAGATTATTTTGCATGCTCAATATTTGAGACCATTCGAAGAACACACATTTGGTGGAAACAAATATTTTTTCGCCTGTTGTTTAGTCTGGTCGAAGGTTGTGTGGTCCATTCGAAGGACACACATTTGGTGGAAACAAATTTTGCTTCGTCTGTTGTTGAGTCTGGTCGAAGGTTGTACGGTCCATTCGAAGGACACACATTTGGTGGGAAAAAATATTGCTTCGTCTATTGTTGAGTTTGGACGAAGGTTGTGTGGTCCATTCGAAGGACACACATTTGTGGGAAACAAATATTGTTTCATCTGTTGTTTGATTCTGGTCGAAGGTTGTGTGGTCCATTTGAAGGACACACATTTGTTAGAAACAAATATTGTTTCATCTTATGATCATTTTGGTCGAAGGTTGTGGATCTATGTGATCAAAACAAAAGGGTGAAGTATTCAAGATGCTTGCGGAACAAAGTCCAATATGCTGCCAAGCCCAAGCTTGTTGTACTGTCCACATAACATCCTAAAACCATGTCAAAAGCAGTCTGTTGCACTGCTATGAAACAATCATGTACCAAGCTGCCATAAAATTCCAAAACTGCTGCAAAACAGTCCCGCTATGCTGCTACTAATTTTCACCAAACTAGCATATAAGAGGTGGACCTCGAAAGCTATAAAAAGAACATGCCCAAACTGTTCAAATTTCATTTGTTTTCCCCCAAAAACCTCAGCAAAACTCTTCTATAAATAAGTTGTTTCTCAACACATCTAAGAGGGATTTTGGAAAAGAAAAAAAGGATAAGAAGAAAGAAAGAGAAAGGAGAGAACCCAAGGCTGAAGCCTTAGAAAACTCTTAAACCCTGAACAAAAAAAAACACAACACCTCTGTTTCTTTTCTTTCGAACCAAGAACCAACAAAGACAACACCTCTTTTCTTTTCTTTCGAACCCAAGAGCATTCGAAGGCAGCAACTTAAGTCCAAAACACATATTCCATCTTCAAGGTAAGTCTTCTTGACTCTAAAGCCTTTGTTTCAAACATCATTAATCATTACCTTCGAAGCTACTATTTTTGTTTGTTTTCCTTTCTTGTCAAGAACTAACCTGTACATACCATAAAATAATGTTGGAGTGAGAAATTACAGCATGCTTCGACACAAAGCCTCAGGCTTCAACACACACTACTTTGCAAGCCCAAACAGAATAAAAAAGGGTGTATGAATCGAAGGGTTCATACTGCATGAATCAAAAGATTTATTTTTTCTATGTCAATCGAAGGATGCATGCTTCGTACGTACTGCATGAATCGAAAGATTTGTTTTTTATCTCCTTTGTGCTTTTTTTGTTTTTTTGTTTTTTTTTATTTATATTTTCTACATATTTTCTTTCATTTCTATTTAATATGGTTGAAATAATTAGGACTTTTATTTCTTTCCACCCCCCATTTGTACATTTGTATCTTCCATCCCCTAAAGTGATGTAATAGCTTAGGATTTTAATTTCTGCAATTTACGGCTTTAATATAAATTGTTAGTAATTAGGGTGTGTATGGGAAGATGAAATCAACCATTAGAAAACCCTAATTTCAAAGACAAAATGCATGCAATAAAACACACACGTGAACCTTTAGGGTAACCACGCTTGTTGCCTCGGAAAATAGTCATGTCCCTCGAATATGTGTGTTTTAGTAAAGACCCTCGATAAAAAAGATTGTAGTACTTTGATGTACCTCGATGTTGCCTCCGGTAAACGATCTAGTCCCTTACAAAAATTGCTAAAACGTCTCATAAGTTGCCTTCTATGACTATACGATTGTCCCACGCTCGTTCCTTCACATCCAACGGTGGGGCTTCTTACCAATCAATGGTAAGATAGCAACATCTAAAGGATGAGGAAAAGAACATAGACCTTTTGAGTAGGTAGGACGCTCGTAATTTCTTGCTCACAAATGAAAACCATTTTCACACTTACACTTTTAAAAAACATCTTCAAAAAACTAACATCTCTTTGAACTATTTTCAAAACCAACACTTTGTATAAATTCTTATAGAGACGAGAATCATTATAAATTTTGCTGCAACAAAGGCGTTTTTAAAATACCTTCAAAAAACCACAACAAACACATTTCAAACAAAGCATTTTCCAAAATTGATCTAGCAAGCAACTAAGATCCCGTAGATAACTACAGATGAAAAGGGTGCTAATACCTTCCCTTTTCTTAACCTACCCCCCGAACTCAAGAAAATGTCTCTAAAGGTATTTCCTGTTCTTTTCACCTTTTCTTTTCACTATGACACGTTGGAAGAACCGACTGTTATACTGGTTTGCGTTTTTTGTTCGCAAATGTCGCGGTAAGCAAGAGTCGCCACCAACTTTTCTTTTATCCAATAAGGACGGTGAAAGAACAGAAAAAGACCTTTTTTCGAGAATTCTGAGTAAGGGGTGGTAGATTATGGAAAGGGAAGGTGTTAGCAGGCTTTCCATCCATGGTTTTCCATGGGCTCTTAGGTACTTGCTCATTTTTGAAAATTGCTTGTGTGTTTGTGGTTTGAAAAAGCTTTGAAAAATGCCTTAGTGCGGTGATTCACTTTATGGTAACTCTTGTATCAGTCCTCAAGAGTGTGATAAAGCGTTTTGAAAACTTTGTTTGAAAAGTATTTCAAAGTGTGGTGTGAAAATTTGTTTGAGCAAGTATCTAACAATTATCTACCTACTCGAAAAAAGATTGTTCTTTTCCTCCTATCCTTTAGACCGTGTTATACAACTATTAGTGTGTAGGTAACCCTAGTCGTTGGATGTTGAGGGACTATAGAAAGGGACGTAATGGTCATTGAAGGCAACATGTAAGGATACCTTAGAATTTCGAAGGGACTATCATCATAAGATCATTTCTCGTAGGCAACTCGAGGGATATTTAGGGACTATGATCTTTATGATGACTTTAAACTGAGGGTCTTTGCTAAGAGTATCCCTATGTTCGAGGGACATGACCATTGTTTCTGAGGCAACCAAGTGAGGTATACCCTAAGGGTGCAAGTGTGCAATAGTGTGATTTTTCAGGTATTTTATCTTTGATATTAGTGATCTAAGATTGATTGATTAATCATACACGCCTAGGTTATTAGCAATTTATATACAAGCATATAAAACATAAAAGCGAGAAACAAAGGTCCTACGCTATTACAAGGCTTTGGGGAAATTACATTTATACTTGACTAAAAAATAAAGTGCGGAAATAAAACCCTAATTAAGCTATTACAAACTAGGCACAGTTACATCAATAATAAAAATTAATTGTACGGAAAAAATAATTACGCGCGATAATCAACTGGAAAAAAGGTTCAAAAACCCTAAAAATCTAATTTAATCATTAAAAAATATTTTTTTAAGATTTTTATGAAAAAAAGATATTTGATTTTGACCTAATTCTACTTAATTTTAATTAATGGAAAAAATATTAAAGTTGATGAAATTAACTAATTTACAAAAATTAATTTATTAAAAAACTAAATCCTATTTTTTTTGTGATTATTTTCTGATTTAAAAAAATGATTTGAAATAAAAATCAATTAGACTAATAAAATAAAATAAATAGTAAAATTAAAGAGAAAAGAAATGGGCCTGAGGGGGCATGAGATCCAGTGTGATTGTGCCAGGAGTGTCCACCAGGGGAGCTTCATTGGAAGCATTAGATACAGGCGCTGATTGATCCAAGGATGAGGATCTGGAGTCCTATGGTGTGCGCACTTGGAAGGATAGCATGGGATCTATAAAGGAGGCAGGGATCGTACCCCTGACCTCCTACACACGCGCGCTGAAAAGCCTTCACTTATACCACTGAGCCAATTGTTCAATCGTTAATATAAACAAACAATATACATTATATGTAATGAGAGGTCAGTGTAATAAATAGAACGCGTGCCATTCAAACTACCTGTTGTACCCCAAAATTTGCCCTCTCATTTCATCAACATTTTCTCTTCACAAGACCCTTGGAACTCAAGATCAAGCTAGGTTTTGCTCTGCTCAAGACCCCTCCTTGCACTGTTGACCAAAATTAGGGTTTGAGTTTGCACAAGGATATTTTGACCTACAATGCCCAAAGTGACTTTCATACTTCATGTTGGGTTCACAAGTTTGCCCATACCAAGTTTCAAGCCTTGATTCAAATCTTGGCCCAGTCAATTGGATAATTGACCTAGAAATCAGTTGTATTGGGGAAAAAGTCAACTGTGATCAATTGACAGTCAAACCTCATGAAATTTGACCCACATCAACATTATGAACTCATATGAACCATTTTATCAAGTTTGGATCACAATTCCACAAGAAATTTGATCAGATCACCAAAAGGGCAAAATGGTCATTTTTAGGGTTTTGACTGCACAAGGGCAATTTTTGACTGTTTGACCTAACCAATGGCAAACCAAGCTCACATATGGACTCAAGGACTCAATGACATTGTCTTTACCCATTCAACAAGATCAAAAGATCTCAAATGTATAGGATTGACAAATGAACTTTTCAGTCAACTGATCAAAATTTGACTGTATACTAAAAAGTCAAACTTTGACTTTTTGTTCAAAATCAAGTGCCAAGAGTTATTTTTCATCAAAACATGTCAAATTATGAAACTTATTCATCAAGAAACCCAAAAATGCAAATTAGGGTTTGAAATGGAAAAATTTCATAACTTAGAAATTTTCTAAGTTATGAAATTTTCTTATTTTTTTCTAACTTTGTCCAATTTTTTCACCAAGATGCAAATGGATTCAAACAAAACTTGAAACATGAAAGTTGTATTCCATCACAAATTCTACAACTTTTATTCACAAAGTTTTCTCAAAGGAAGCTTGTATCTCAAGTTATGATTTTTGGAACAAGGGTACCTAAAACTTTTAACTTAGAGAAAATTTGCCCTAATCTAGGCAGGATTTTGACCCATCTTCTTGGCCATTTTTCACATAGTTCCACTTGTAGTTTCAAGTTTCATTACAAATATGGATTTTATTACATGTTCCAAGCTTTCCAAATTGTCCAAGAACTCCTCAAACACCCTTGTGGTTAGAGAGAATCGAATTCTTAAAATTGCAAAAACTCACTTTTGTTCATGGCCAATACATGTTCATAGCAACTTGCATTTTCAAATCACCATGTTTGGTGCTAGCTTGCAGGCCTCAAAACTAACTTACACTTCATAATTTAATTCCTAACCATTGTGTTAAGGTATTATCTTATTCATATGGACATTACATGCAAAATTAAGCCCTAAATGGTAAAAGGCATATTGCCATTTTTGCAAAAGCTACTTTATGTCAAAACACCAAGCATTGAGCCTTGGACAAAATCTCTTGCAGCAAAAAAAATCCACAAATCAGAGGGGCCTAGAGCAATGTATGCAAGCATGTTTGACAACATATAGAGGCCTGTAACTTCACTTTCACAAGAGAGCTTCAAGTAGAGAAAACTGGCAAAACAGAACCAACTTCACATATCTGTTAACACAAGCTTAGACAAACATTGTGAACAAACTCCATACCTCCCAACAAACCTAAAGCACGACCCTTCCATCCCTAAAACCTTCTCATACTCAGAATCCCTATTTTGCTGCAAAACAGGGCAAGTTCTGCAAACTTCAAGCCATAACCAATTCCTATCGTGCGTTTTGTCTAAAAGAGCTTCAAACACCTTCCAATCAATCCACCTGAGCTATCCAGATCATCCATTGCAAGCTGTAACACCTCTAACACCCTTTGCCATTTTCATTTCCAAGCTCTGCAGGTTGAGTTCTACAGCACGATTCAGGTTGTTTCAAAGCAAGCCAAGCATTGGAGAAGCTTCCTTGGACCTCAGGCAAGCTCAACAGAAGCTCAAACACCATTGAAGGTTGCTGCATTGCCCTACTCGATTCCAATTGAAACAGGTTTTTTATCACTTTCTATCTCTCTATTTAGGAACATTTAGCTTTAGGTTTGTGAATGAAAAATGTAGTATTCAATGTCATGAAGCCATACATATGCTCAGCTTTCATTTATATTAAGTGTGCTAGGAGAATTTCATCCATGAACATGTGAAAAAAGCTAGGTCAGATTTTAGGGCCAGAAAATTCTCTCTGATCTTTGAGAGTTAGATTTAATGCTTTATATGGTTGGATTCGTGTTTAAATTCTCTACAAGTTTGATGTTGTAAGTTTTGGTAAAAAGTCACATTTCCAGGATGTAGCATTTGAACCACGCGCGCGCGTTTACAAGGTCTGAATGTTGAAGAAGAAGCTGGCTTGGGCTGGGCCTGTACAGGCTTGCTTCTGGCACCCCCCATATTCAGTTTACACCCCCTGGCTCATTTATTTGATATTTATCATTTTGTGACATTTTTTATTTTTATTCTGACTTTATTATTTTTCATATGAAATATAAAAATGCCAAAAATAATTTTCCATATTTTTTCATATTTATTTGATATTTATTTTATTTTATTAAGCATATATATGTAAATAATCTAATTTCCTTTTTATTAAAGCTCTAAAAAATAATATAAAAAATATACTTATTTTTCATTTATTATTTTTATTTACATTTGAAAACATTTTCTTGAAAATATCCATTTTTGTAAATAATTAATTTTTTTTATCTTTGTATATTTAACATGTTTAATATATATATATATATATATATATATATATATATATATATATATATATATATATATATATATATATATATATATATATATATATATATATATATATATATATATATATATATATATATATATATATATATATATATTATTTTTATTAATATTTTACACTAAAAAATTATTTTACACTATATATATTTTATTAATATATATTTTATTTAGCTAAATAATTAGAACCAAAAATAATACATTTCATTTTTATTAATATTTTACACTAAAAAAACATTTTTTACAAGATACTTTTATTTTTTGTATAAATTAATATGTTATTGTATTTAATTAATAAATATTGCTATTTATTTGAAAATTAGGGTTTTGCCCTAAATAACCAAAATAATTGAAATTTGACTTTTTATTTATTTATATTTCACATTAAAAAATACCGTTTTCACATACATAAAAAATCTTTTTTGCATAATACATTTTATTTATATTTATTCATTGTATTTATTTCAATTATTGTACGTTTAAATGTTGCCTTATACATTCAATTTGGTTGTAATAGTAATCTAGGGTTTAATTTCTTGTCAAATATCCTCAATTCAAATTTGTACCCCCCTCCCTATATCATGTTGTAATGGTGTAGCATTTAAATTCTCGCACATTCAAAAGCTTTCAATTATACCATACCTAGACTTAGGGTTTGTATGCAAAATAAAACTAACAAGTAGTTTGACCTAATCCAAAGATAAACATGCATGAAAAACAAACACAATACATACTTGCACCCCTAGGGTTTCATCCACTTGTTGCCTTAAAAAATGGGCCATGGTTGCATGTCAAGTACTTTGGCAAAACAAAAACAAACAAAAAGATCATAGTCCCTCGATGACGCTATCTGAGTTGCCTAAACAAAAATGATCAAGTCCCTCAATAAAATTGCCAAAGATACTTGACACTATTGCTATCATGGTCTATACGATGACCCGCGCCTGTCTCGTTAACATCCTAACACAAGGTTGTTCACCCAATACAATGGTGAAACAACACTGTTAAAAGGGTTAAAAACATAAGAAAGATCTTTGAGTAAAATAGGGTAGATAGCTCTTAGTTACTTGATCAAACTTGAAAAAACATCCTTGCTATTTTTTCAAAACACACTTCACAACACAATTTCAAAACCCTACTTTAAAACATTGAAAACTTTTCAAAAGACAAAAAAACACCTTTGTATACATTCAAACAAGAATCATTACAAAGGTTGCCACAACGATGGCCTCTTTTCAAAACATTTTCCAAAATCACACACAAAGCACCATTTCAAACAATTGGAAAGCACCATTTCAAACAATTGAAAAGCAAAGCAAGTGATCTAAGCAAGTAACTAAGAGCCCATGGATAACCATGGATAGAAAGGGTGCTAATACCTTCCCTTCCTATAATCTACTCCCCGAACCCAAGAAAACATCTCAAAGGTCTTTCCTGTGCTTTTTGACCTTTCCTTAGGATAAAATAAAAAGTCGGTGGCGACTCTTGCTAAACCGAAACATTTTTGCGAACACAAATGCAAAATCCCAAGTCAGTTCTCCCACTGTATCACAGAACTGGCGACTCTGCTGGGGACATATTGAAGGTGGAGTAACCTTAGGGCTTAGATCACCATTTGCATGATTATTGTTTGCTTTGATTGTTTTACATTTTGGTTCTCTTGTTTGAGCTTGAAATCCTCCACCCGGATTTGGGAAATTCATAGATAGTAATACGTTGTGGAAACTGTGCGGGGTATACCGACACGGTTGAAGCAATAGCTATATTAGTGCAACATATTTGTGAGTACCGGTAGCCTTTGAGTCAATCAAAGAGAATACGGGGCCGCTGAGTGATGTCATTAAGCACTAATGAACTAGAACCTTACTTGACCATCTTGGCCTTTTATTAGGGGTAGTGAGATGACCGGCTTTGGTGCAGTCCGAAGTTGGTAGATACTCGATACTACACTCATTGAGGGTTGTTTTCTTGGAATATTTTGGTCGCTAGTTAAGTGGCTAAACCAAAACAATGAACATAGAAAACAATCCAATGATATTGAGCTCCTTAGAACCTGGTTACTATTTATAGGACAGGTTTTGAGCCAACTAAACTCAAGAGGGTACTTACCTATGAAACCTCATGCAAGCCTGAAACTAGGGTTTTGTGTGACTTGCTTGTACATGTGTTTGTGCATACATCATGAACATCATAAAGCATCATATGCATCCACTAACCATTTCAAGGGTTTGGATCTTCATCTTTGTTCATGTTTTGTAGGTCATGGAATCTCTTCGCAGGAAAACAATTCAAGTCAACCTTGTGAGGATCCCTCCTCAACTCAAAGATCTTACTTCCAGGATCCCAAAGAATTCTCTCTTCAGTGAAAGACATGGTAGACTCCTCAACTTAGTCAACACCAGCACTGAAGAAGACATGGTGAAAGTACTTTTCCAGTTCTTTGACCCCCTACACCACTGTTTCACATTCCCTGATTACCAATTGGTGCCTACTTTGGAGGAATTTTCTCAACTCCTGAGAATTCCTATTCTTAATCAACTACCCTACAACGGTACGGAAAAATAACCAAAGCCTGAAGATGTTGCTCAAGCATTACACTTGCAACCATCTGACATCAAGGGGCATTGGGAAACCAGAAGTGGTGTCAAGGGCTTCTTGGCAAAGTTCTTGTTTGAAAAGGCACAAGAGTGTTGGAATTCCCTGGATCTTCAAGCCTTTGAAGAGATTGTGGCACTCCTTATTTATGGGTTGGTCTTGTTCCCAAACCCTGACCAACTTATAGATGTGAATGCTGTCAAGATTTTCACGTCCAAGAATCCCATACCTACATTGCTTGGGGACATCCTACACTCATTTTACACACGAACAATGAGGAAAAGAGGTGTTCTCATGTGTTGTACTCCTCTCCTAGCAAGGTGGTTTATTTCTCACCTTCCACAATCAGTTTTGAAGAATGAGCAGGGTTTAAGGTGGTCACAACGGTTGATGACCCTCACACATTCTGATGTACATTGGTGTTCTCGGTCCAGAGAAAATGTCATCATCATTGATTGTTGTGGTGAATTCCCTAATGTCCCATTACTTGGCATTAGGGGAGGCATTACCTACAACCCATGTCTAGCTTTGAGACAATTTGGATATGCTCGGAGGGATGGCCCTCATGACATGCTGATTCCTGACCTAGTTTTTGACTTCGACAACAATGTGCAAGGACTTCGACAAAGGTTCATCAGAGCTTGGAGGATGCCTAACAAGGTGGATGGTAAGACACTGGGGCACAAGAATTCCATCCCCATTGAGCCTTACCTCAAGTGGGTACGAACTCACTCCCAGAGTCTTATGATGCCATATCCTCACATTCTCCCCTTGATCAAAGAGCCTGTTAAGGAAGGAGAGGTTCCATACACCATCCTACATCCTGACATGCCAACATCATGGGAGGAAATGCAAAAGAGTTGGATCCAACTCAAAGAAGAACGGGATACTTTTGAAGCCAGCTTCTATGCCAGTGAGAAGAAGGTTTTAGAGCTCAACCGCCGACTTCACGAGGAGGAAACTCTCAACACCTACATCGCACCAAAGAGGATGCGTAACGTCTTTTTGTTAGAACAATGTTTGAATCTACTACCCTATATTTAAGTTTTGATGATAACAAAGTGAAAAGATATAGTATTTATAAGTGTCATGAATGAACTATCTGCTGCCTAAAATTATTATGTTCTGACTTGCAGATACGCTGATTGAAATAAGCAAGATCACATCTATTCAGCATCAGAATTTGATTTCAGACACCAGCATCAGAAGTTGCTACATCAGAACGTCAAAATCAGATGATCAACTCACGTACATGCTGAAGCCTGATGAACAAGACTGCGCTTAATACTCTGATACAGAAACACAATAGTTCATCAGCAGCAAAGCAGAATCAGAATGAGCCAAGCCAGAACTTGCATTAAGTAAGCAACGGTACTGTGCATTGAAAGCAAATAAATTCCAACGGCTTCATTCCAGATAAGATCTGCTCAATAAGGAAAGTTTGTTATTAGCATTGAATCAAGAATATTGCATCCAACGTTCATCATCTCAGTGCTATATAAACAAAGCTTTGAAGATTGAAATGGTTAATGCTCTAAAAATCTCTACACGCACAAAAGCTGAACCATAATCTTCGTTCTCTGAGTTTTGCTAAACCACACACTCTGATATTTCATTACTGTTTAGCAATCTAGTTTCTAAGCTTCATTTTGTGTATACATCACAGTTGTGATACAGTTTTGTAGAAAACATCCACACACATAGTTTTATCTCTTTGTAAGAAAGTATTACCTTGACAAACCGGGTTGTGGTTTGAATCAAGAAGGCTTTAGCAGTTGTTAAAGCAGTCTGTAATATTCAGTTGAATATAGTGGATTAAGACCTCGTTGGAGAGAGGCGAAATCACCTTGACGGGTGGACTGGAGTAGTTTGAGATCAAACGAACCAGGATAAAAATATCGTGTTCATTGCTTTAGATTTCAGTTTTACAATTCAACCCCCCCCTTCTTGTATTTTTCACTACTTCAATTGGCATCAGAGCGCCTGGTTCTGAGCTAAAACACTTAACCGTGTCAGTACAAGATCCAGCGTCAGAAAAACACAATGGCAGGAAACAATTCTCACATCAGCAATGACAACAATGAGGACAGAGACAGATTCAGTGGCAAACCTCCAGTCTTTGATGGAGAAAACTTTGATTACTGGAAAGACAGAATTGAAAGCTTCTTTCTGGCACATGATGCTGATCTGTGGGATATGGTGACAGATGGATACACGCACCCTGTAAATGCAAGTGGTCAGAAGATTGATAGAAAAACAATGTCTGATCAACAAAAGCGTGACTTCAAGAATCACCACAAGGCCAGAACCATCCTCCTCAGTGCCATCTCCTATACTGAGTATGAAAAGATCTCCAACAGAGACACAGCAAAGAATATTTTTGATTCTCTCAGAATGACGCATGAGGGCAACGTTCAAGTCAAAGAAACAAAAGCTCTGGCGCTCATTCAGAAGTATGAGGCGTTCAAAATGGAAGAATCTGAATCCATTGAAACTATGTTCTCTAGATTCCAGATTCTGGTAGCTGGTCTCAAAGTTCTGGACAAAGGGTACTCTACTGCTGACCATGTCAAGAAAATAATCAGAAGTTTACCCAAGCAGTGGAGGCCTATGGTTACTGCTCTGAAGCTAGCTAAAGATCTCAACAAAATCACTCTGGAGGAACTTATCAGCTCCCTCAGAAGTCATGAGATAGAGCTAGAAGCTGATGAGCCTCAGAAGCAAGGTAAGCCTTTAGCATTAAAATCTAACAGAAAATCTGAGTCTAAAGTTTTGCAGGCAGTTGAAGAAACATCTGATGGATCCTCATCAGAAGAAGACGAACTTTCCCTTCTCTCCAGAAGAGTAAATCAACTGTGGAAGCAAAGACAAAGGAAGTTCAGGAATCCCAGAAGATCTGATCAGAACGAGTCTTCTTCCAGATACAGAAGGACAGATTCTTCCTCTGGATACAGAAGATCTGAAGGCTCCTCCAGTAGCAAAAAGCCAAACACCAAAGACATCATCTGCTATGAGTGCAATGAGCAGGGACACTACAAGAGTGACTGCCCAAAGCTTCAGAGGGAAAAGCCCAAAAAGAAGTTTGGAAGAGAGAAGAAGAAAAGTCTCATGGCTACATGGGATGACTCTGACTCGTCTGAAGCTGACTCAGAATCAGATGATGAAAGGGCGAACATAGCTCTCATGGCTAACATCTCAGAAGATAGTGAAACTTCTGAATCAGACTCAGAATCAGATACTGAAGAGGTATTTCCTAACTTCGCTGTTAACTTTACAAAGGCTGAACTTGCTGAAAGCCTCAATGAGATTCTGGAACGTTATCCGCAAATTAGAGCTAAATTCAGAGACCTGAAAAGGAATCTTGAATCTGACTCTAATAAGTCTGAGAGTCTCAAATTGGAAAACTCTGAGCTGAGAAATAAGATTTCAAAATTAGAAAACACTTTACAAAACTCTCAGAAGGAACCAATTTCTGAAACTCCCAGCAACGCTGATGAGATCATCAAGGAGTATGATCACAGTTTCCAGAAGTTCCTAGCTAAAAGCATAGATAGAAGCAGAATGGCTTCAATGATCTATGGAGTTAGCAGAAACGGCAGGAAAGGAATAGGATACCAAGGTAAGGTTCCTACACCAAAGAATGTCATGGACTTAACCATTAAACACACTCCTCTAAATTCACACTTTGTGTATGGTCACACACATGATATCAAATATACTAGCAGTAAGCACTCTGTGAAACCAAAATTCAACCAGAGTTTTGGTAAAACTAACAAATCAGGACCCAAGAAAATCTGGGTACCTAAGGACAAAATAATACATGTTGCAGATATCTTTAGCAGCAAGTCAGAAACACCAGTCATGGTACCTGGACTCTGGCTGCTCACGACACATGACGGGAAGAAGGCATATGTTCCAAAGCCTGGAACTTAAGCCTGGAGGCCACGTTGGCTTTGGAGGCAATCAGAGGGGAAAGATAATTGGCTCTGGAACTGTAGGTAATGGAAATCTTCCCTCTATTAATAATATTCTGCTAGTAGATGGATTGATGCATAATCTGTTATCCATAAGTCAATTAAGTGATAACGGTTATGATATAATCTTTAATCAAAAATCATGTAAAGCTGTTAGTCAGAAAGATGGGACTATCCTGTTTAATGGTAAGAGGAAAAACAACATTTACAAAATCAAACTTTCTGAACTAAAGAGTCAGAATGTAAAATGTCTTCTGTCTGTTAACAACGAGCAGTGGATCTGGCACAGAAGATTGGGGCATGTTAGTATGAGAAGAATATCTCAGATTAACAAACTCAATCTGGTCAGAGGACTTCCTAATTTGAAGTTCAATTCAGATGCTCTGTGTGAAGCATGTCAGAAAGGAAAATTTGCAAAACCTTCTTTTAAATCCAAAAATGTTATTTCCACCTCTAAGCCATTAGAACTTCTGCACATTGACTTATTTGGACCAGTTAAAACTGCTTCAGTCAGTGGTAAGAAGTATGGGTTAGTAATCGTAGATGACTATAGCAGATGGACATGGGTAAAGTTCTTAAGACACAAGGACGAGTCACACTCTGTGTTTGTTACCTTCTGTAACCAAGTTCAGAATGAAAAGGATCTTAAAATCGTTAAAGTCAGAAGTGATCATGGTGGAGAATTTGAAAATAAAGATTTTGAGTCATTCTTTAATGACAGAGGCATTCTGCATGATTTCTCTTGTCCTAGAACTCCCCAACAAAATGGAGTTGTAGAACGAAAGAACAGAACATTGCAAGAAATGGCCAGAACCATGATCAATGAGACAAACGTTGCTAAGACCTTCTGGGCAGAGGCAATAAACACAGCGTGCTACATTCAGAATAGAATCTCAATAAGATCTATTCTGGAAAAGACTCCATATGAATTGTGGAAGAACAGAAAGCCCAACATTTCATATTTTCATCCATTTGGATGTACTTGCTTTATATTAAATACAAAGAATTATTTGAACAAGTTTGACTCTAAGGCACAGAAGTGTATTATGTTAGGATACTCTGAACGCTCAATAGGGTACAGAGTATACAATACAGAAACACAGATTGTGGAAGAATCAATCAGTGTTCGTTTTGATGATAAGCTTGACTCTGAAAAGTCAAAGCAGAATGAAATTTTTGCAGGTATAGAAATTGAATTTGCAGGTTCTGAAGACAAGTCATCAGAAGCTCTCAACACAGACATTCTTTCAACGTCTGAAAGGAGCACTGCTAGAAATCCTACAACAGCTGCTGATCAACCTCAGAAGAGATTACCCAGAAGCAGCCTGGATCACCCAGAAGAGACTATCCTAGGAAGAAAGGAAGATCCAATCAGAACAAGAGCAAGCTTCAGAAACTCCGAAGAAACTCTTATGGGACTGGTGTCTCTGATTGAACCTTCTTCTATTGATGAAGCACTTCTGGATAATGACTGGATTCTGGCAATGCAAGAAGAGCTGAATCAATTCACCAGAAACGACGTATGGGATCTCGTTCCCAGACCAAAAGGATTCAACGTCATTGGAACAAGATGGGTGTTCAGAAACAAGCTAAATGAACAAGGTGAAGTCATCAGAAACAAGGCACGACTGGTTGCACAAGGTTATAGTCAGCAAGAGGGGATAGACTATACAGAAACCTTTGCCCCAGTCGCCAGGTTAGAATCTATCAGACTTTTAATTTCATTTGCTGTTAATAGAGGCATCACTCTGTATCAGATGGATGTCAAAAGTGCATTCTTAAATGGCTATATAGAAGAAGAAGTTTATGTTCACCAACCCCCAGGTTTTGAAAATACAAAACATCCAGAACATGTTTTCAAACTAAAGAAGTCACTGTATGGTCTGAAACAAGCTCCCATAGCTTGGTATGAAAGGCTAAGTAACTTTCTGCTTGAAAATGAATTCACCAGAGGGAAAGTGGACACTACTCTATTCTGTAAAACAGTTAAGAGTGACATCTTAGTCTGTCAAATTTATGTTGATGATATCATTTTTGGTTCTACTAATCCTTCTCTTGGAAGAAAATTTGCTAAGTGTATGCAGGCAGAATTTGAGATGAGTCTCATGGGGGAACTGAAATTCTTTCTAGGAATTCAGATCAATCAAACTCCAGAAGGAACTTACATTCATCAGAGCAAATACATCAGAGATCTTCTGAAGAAATTTGACCTCTCAGAATGTAAGCCATCAAAGATTCCAATGCATCCCACGTGCATTCTGGAAAGAGAAGAGGTAAGCAAAAGTGTAGAACAGAAAGTCTACAGAGGTATGATTGGTTCTCTCCTCTATCTGACTGCTTCAAGACCTGACATATTATTCAGTGTTTGTATCTGTGCTAGATTCCAATCAGATCCTAGAGAATCTCACTTAACAGTTGTTAAGCGAATTTTCAAGTATCTGAAAGGTACTACTAATCTGGGTTTGTTTTATAGAAAATCTAGTGATTACAGCTTAGTAGGCTACTGTGATGCTGATTTTGCTGGAGACAGAGTGGAACGTAAAAGTACTTCTGAAAGCTGCCAGTTTCTGGGAGAAAATCTGATCTCTTGGTCCAGCAAAAGGCAATCAACAATTGCTCTGTCAACCGCAGAAGCTGAGTACATAGCAGCAGCAGGATGTAGCACACAAATGCTCTGGATGAAAAGTCAGCTTGAAGACTTCCAGATTTTTGAGAGTAACATTCCTATACTTTGTGATAATACTTCTGCTATTTGCCTAAGTAAGAATCCTATTTTACATTCTAGAGCTAAGCATATAGAAATAAAACATCACTTCATTAGGGACTATATTCAGAAAGGTATTTTGAACTTAAAATTTATAGATACAGACCATCAATGGGCTGATATCTTTACTAAATCCCTTTCAGAAGATAGGTTTAATTTCATTCTGAAACATCTCAGCATGAAAGTGTGCCCAGAGTGAAAATGTTTTAATTCCATATATTTACCTTCAGAATGTAATTATTTTACTGTGAACTTCTGATCAATCTCCTTTCAGAAAGATAGAACATGCAGATTGTATCAGATGCAAGTCTAAAGATCTGAGAGTCTAAGCTCAAAAACAGACGTGCTGATCACTACATCAAACAAGTGTCATCCAATCATCAGCATATCTCTGAAGCAGAACGCGTGCACGCTTCTGAGAAGGCAAAGCGCTGATTGGGTGCATTGAGACACATGTCTGGTAACCGTTTTTAAGTATCTTTCTCAAATCCCCCAAAATCAGCAAGCATTTAATGAAAAGTAATCATGCTTTTAAATGGCAATCATGATTTTTCTTTCTCTTAAAAACGTTTATCTTTTCAAAATAGTTTTGAAAAACTCTATTTAAGCACATTAATCTCTCATTCTTATTCTTTACGCTTTCTCACTATCACTCAAGCATTTTCTGCATATTTCTGAGTTCATCTCTTGCAAACCTTTTTCCTCAGTTCATTCTCAAAACCCTTTTTGTGTGAACATGGCAACCTCCAGTAGCGTTTCTGCAGGTAATCAGAAGAAAGCATCTTCTGAGCAATATCAAGTGCCACTCAGAACTCTCCTCACTCCGGTGAAGAATCTTGAAGTGCTTTCTGAGTTAATCATTGATTTTGAAAGCTTGAAGGAAAATGGTTTTGACCTAACTGAAGAAGTTAGGGCTCAAAAGTGGGAAAGGTATTTCGATAGGTTGGTTGGACCAACATTCCCAGCGCTGGTCAAGGAATTTTGGATTCACGCCAAGGTTTCAAAACACCTAGTCATCTCCTCTGTCATGGGGAAGAAGATTGTGATTTCTGAAGATCTCATTGCAAGGCTAATCGGTCAAAGTGGTGGTGGCGTCCGTTGTATGGACATGGCTGAAAGATGTGCTGATATAGGTGTGGTAGCTAACAGGATTTTCACCCTTGGGATGCCCAGCAGCAAGATTAAAGATCTGAAGGATCACTGCAGAGTATGGGCTAAGATTATTCTGGGGTGTTTCAACCACAGGAAACCAACAAGTTCTCCTGATTACATAAATGTGGATCAGCAGTTTCTGATCTACGTTATTGATCAGAAAATAAAGATCAATCTGGCTCACTTCCTGTTCAACCATCTCAAAACCAGTGTGAAAGAAACAAGGGAAGAAGAAAGAACCAAGAGGGACTGGATACCTTTTGGAAGGTTGATATCAGATATTCTGACAGAGAATAGACTGATTGAGCATCTGATAGAAGCTCAAGAGCTGAGCACTATTGAACCAACAATTGGGAAACCTCTGAATGCAAAGAATCTGAAAAAGATGAAGCTGATAGAGAATATTCAGAAGGAACCCAGAGCTACTTCCACTGCTGATATCTCCAGCAGAAGAGTGCCTCTGAGTGATTTCCCGTTATTCTCTGAAACTGAATCCAAACCAGAGATGTTTCTCAGGTACCCAGATGCGTACAAGGCAGATGATACAGATCCAAAGCTGAATATCAGAGATCTGCGTCAACCCCAACCAGAAGTGACTCTGAAGAAGACAAAGAAGAGGAAAGCGCCATCAGAAGGATCATCTCAGAAGACTCCAAAGAAAGAGGTATTTCATCTGCTGCCCCTATTTCAAATTCTTTTACTATTCCAGCATCTATCCCTCCTCAAACCTCTCATAGAATATCAATTCCCATCCCTACCATTGATGAAACCATACAAGAAGAAGACCCTTCTGAGGCATTAAAACTCAGAAGACCTAGAACCAAACACCCCAAACAACCAATAATTTCAACAACATCAACACTTGACCAAGTGTTGTCTGGTATTGAGCGTCAACATGCCTCTGCTCAACCAAACTCTGAACCACAAAATGTTCCTCCTCCACAACCAGAACAACAGCAATCTGCTGAAGAACCAGAACAACAACAACCAGAACCAGAACAACAACAACAACCACTCTCAGAAGAACCTCTGATCCCTGAGCAATCAGAGATTCCACCTCCCTCTCCCCAACCAGAAATAAATCCACCTTCACCACAAACAGAGTTTCACCACTCTGAAACTCCTTCTCCTCATCAATCTGACCCTCACTCACCTCAACCATCACCGCTGGCAATTCAGTTGCCATGTGGAACCACTGTTATCATGCCCCAGTTACCATCCTCATCAGAATCGACACCACCAAATACTCCCAAAACACCTCCCACTCCAATCGAAATATCTGACTCTGATACCCCTTCTCCAAAACAAACAGCCTCTCAGAAAACCTCTGAAAACCCCAGCAGGACTTTCATTGACTTAACCAGTCTTGACCGTCTTGCTGATCTAAAACACAAAATTGCCATCCCAAAACCAAAGCAACCAGATGTTGGCTCTGGTATTTTGAATTTTGAAACAGGTGTGCTGCAATGGATTGCTTCTTTGAAGCAAGTCTGTCCTGGGATGATTGACCCAGCTGCTTCTGATCAGCTCTGGTCACAGTTCAGACTTTGGGTACATGCTGAAGCCCTCAAGTTGCAGGATATCAACTATGAGCAGGCACAACAAAATTTCAGCAAGCTTCTGAATGAAGTTGGAAGTATGCTTCTGAAAGAGGACGTGCTCCCTCTGGACAGTGAACCTTAGTCTGAGAAACAGCAAGCTGCAAAGGTGCAACCATCAGAAGAAGACAAGACCATTCAGGCTGAAAGTCAAGCAGAGGATACTGCTGAAAGTTCTGAGAAGCCTCCTCCTTCTGATGCTTCTCAAGCTGCCTTGGACAGGCAGACTTTGGAAGAACTAAGGCTGAATGACATGCGTCTACAGCAGCGGATGGATGAAAACGATCAGAAGATGAAAGAGAGAATGGATGTGCAGGACAGCAAGATTGACACTGTTGTCAGCATGGTTCATAAGCAAAATGAGACTTCTGAAAAGATTCAAGCGATGCTGGAGAGCCTGTTCACACGCTTGCCTCCTCAACCTTAAATCTTTTCTTTCATGCATGACCTTTTTCATGTTTTCCTTGATTTTCTGATGTACTGTTTGATTATGTTTTGTAATATTTTCTCGTTTTGACTCTGAACTATCTTAATATGATTAGTTTTTTTTCTGATCTTAATTGTTTTAGCACATCACCAACACTTTTTGATTGCTGACAAAAAGGGGGAGAACAAGAATGATATTTAAATCAATAACGGCTAACTAGACAGAAATTCTCAAACATTCTAACTTTATTACTTGAAATGTTTTTTTTGTTTTGTTTAAAGTCTACAGGCACAAGGAAGCTCCTGGACACTCTGAAGACTAGAAGCTCTGATCAATGTTGCTCTGATCAATCTGAAGTTCTGATCGTCCTAATACTCTGATCCAAAGCAAAGCTCTGACAAGAAAAGCCCTGAAGCTCTGCTCTCTGATAAGTCAAAGACTCTGATAATATGATGTTCAAAGAAAGAAAAATATCTGATCCTGAAGAACACGTATAATCAAAGGGAAGTAATAAACTCAGGGGGAGTATTTCCTTACTCCTTATTCTTTTACTTCTTATTCTGATACATATTCCAGATACCTTTTCACGTTATTTTCATTTAAAATATCTAGTTTTTGTCATCATCAAAAAGGGGGAGATTGTTAGAACAATGTTTGAATCTACTACCCTATATTTAAGTTTTGATGATAACAAAGTGAAAAGATATAGTATTTATAAGTGTCATGAATGAACTATCTGCTGCCTAAAATTATTATGTTCTGACTTGCAGATACGCTGATTGAAATAAGCAAGATCACATCTATTCAGCATCAGAGTTTGATTTCAGACACCAGCATCAGAAGTTGCTACATCAGAACGTCAAAATCAGATGATCAACTCACGTACATGCTGAAGCCTGATGAACAAGACTGCGCTTAATACTCTGATACAGAAACACAATAGTTCATCAGCAGCGAAGCAGAATCAGAATGAGCCAAGCCAGAACTTGCATTAAGTAATCAACGGTACTGTGCATTGAAAGCAAATAAATTCCAACGGCTTCATTCCAGACAAGATCTGCTCAATAAGGAAAGTTTGTTATTAGCATTGAATCAAGAATATTGCATCCAATGTTCATCATCTCAGTGCTATATAAACAAAGCTTTGAAGATTGAAATGGTTAATGCTCTAAAAATCTCTACACGCACAAAAGCTGAACCATAATCTTCGTTCTCTGAGTTTTGCTAAACCACACACTCTGATATTTCATTACTGTTTAGCAATCTAGTTTCTAAGCTTCATTTTGTGTATACATCACAGTTGTGATACAGTTTTGTAGAAAACATCCACACACATAGTTTTATCTCTTTGTAAGAAAGTATTACCTTGACAAACCGGGTTGTGGTTTGAATCAAGAAGGCTTTAGCAGTTGTTAAAGCAGTCTGTAATATTCAGTTGAATATAGTGGATTAAGACCTCGTTGGAGAGAGGCGAAATCACCTTGACGGGTGGACTGGAGTAGTTTGAGATCAAACGAACCAGGATAAAAATATCGTGTTCATTGCTTTAGATTTCAGTTTTACAATTCAACCCCCCCCCCCCTTCTTGTGTTTTTCACTACTTCACTTTTTACATTAAGAATTTTGTAATATTTCGCCCATGGGGCATTTATGTACTAACAAATTTCTTCTTAATATGACGTGCGTTCTTTTTGTTTGCGACAAATTTGAATTTTTGAACCCTTGAGTGCATTACATGAATAGCATACCATTCATCATATGCATAAACAGGTCTTCAAGCCAGGTTTCCTTATCTTTCTGCTGTTTATTTCAGCAAGATGGATTTGGAGCAAACAGTGAAGAACCTACAGGCACAAAATTCACAATTTCAACAACTCCTCATGACCTTGGCAAAGGGTCAAGAGGATCTCAAAGTTCTGCTAGAGAAGAATAAAGAGAAGAAAAAGAAAAAGAGACCGGGGGTAGCTACTTTCGGAAGAAGATTTGAGGGCGATGCTAGAAGGACTCTTGAGTTTCCTTCAACGTCTGACGAAGGGATTGGCAAGGGGAAAGGAGTTACTATACCTTCTGAGTCTGAGGTAGAAGAGGAGGAAGAGGAAGCAGACAAAGACTATTCAGAACAACAATATCCACCAGCGGATGACAAGTATAAGAACCTTGAAGATAGATTGGCAGCTATGGAGTTGCAGAGGGTGCCCGGTTTGGATTTTGAAGAACTGGGGTTGGTAGCCGGGATTATTATCCCTCTGAAGTTCAAGGTGCCAAAATTTTCCAAGTACGACAGTCTGTCTTGCCCTAAGATGCACTTGAGGTCGTATGTTAGAAAGATCCAACCTCATTCATCCGATAAAGATATGTGGGTGCACTTTTTCCAAGACAGCTTGTCGGGCACTCAGTTAGATTGGTTTTATCAGCTCGAGAGATCAGAGGACCATAATTGGGAAGACTTGGCAGCCGCTTTCTATCGTCAGTATCAGTACAACGCTGATTTGGCGCCTACCCGTACTCAGCTACAAAGTATGGGGATGACTTCAAATGAAGGGTTTAAGGAGTACGCCTAGAAGTGGCGCGACCTGGCTGGAAGGGTGCAGCCACCACTATCAGATAGGGATTTAGTTGACATGTTTTTGGGGACCCTGTCTGGCCCCTTTTTCAACCATCTAATCGGAAGCTCTTCTGCGGGATTTACTGAACTGATCCTGACCAGCGAAAGGGTAGAGGCCGGTATCAAAAGCGGAAAGATTCAAAAGGATGCTTCCGCATCCACAGCTGCTAGAAAACCTTTCCCAGCCAAGAAGGAAGCATCTGCTGTATACACCCAGAAAAATCGGGAAAGAGAGGAACGTCGGCCAACAGTGGGGGCCGTATTAATATAGAAGTCCGCATTAGACCAGCTTAGAAACAGTCAACCGAGGAATGATCAGCCCAGAACTTATCAGCAAAGGCCACCACGGCAGTTTACCCCAGTAAACATGACCCCTGCTCAAATCCTTCCACATCTCCTGAAGTTGAATCTTGCTAATTTAAAAGAGGCGCCAAAGAATGTAAATACCACCTCTCCATCCTACAACTCAAAAGCCAAGTGTGCTTACCATTCCGACAGTATTGGGCATGATACCAATAATTGCTGGGCACTCAAGAACCAAATTCAGGATTTAATTGATGCCAAAGAGGTTGAATTTGACGCTCATGAGAAGCCCAATGTTATATCCGCACCGATGCCCAAGCACGGCTACAATGTGCATGCTGTTTTGGAAAATCTCCATGATTATTGATGTTGCCGATCTGTTGACTCCATTGTTAGTGATAAAGGAAAATTTGTTGAGAGCCGGGATCTTTCCTGGTAGTGATGAAGACTGCTATTTTTGTTTTAACATTCAAGATGATTGTCCAATGTTGAAGTCGGGTGTCCAACGCCTGATGGATACTCAAGAAATACTTTTCCAGAAAACCCCTGTTAACACTTTCAATCCGATTACTCCTGATACTTGTGATACTTCAACCAACGATATTGCCATCATAACCATTTCCGACAATCCTCCCAAGGCTTGAAAAAGGCATGTCAGGATTACACCCAACTCTGAATGTGTACCTCTAAAGATCACCATGCCGGGACCTGTCCCGTACCAATCAAGCAAAATGATACCGTGGAACTATGGGGGAGAAATCTTCTACCACGGCATCAAACAAATCGAAACAGTCCAATAAATTTCTGAAGAAGACCCTGATATAGGAAACATTGCGGGTACAAGCAAGATAACCCGCAGTGGTCGGATCTTTTCTCTGGAAATTGCTCCTCCCCAAGAAGTTTTCGGACCCTTAAAAGCTTCTGCACCTGTTGGACCCTCTGTGCAAGGCCCAGTGATTGAAGAGTTAAACACTCCTGAAGAAAGACTGTCTGCTGTTAATACCGACAAAGGTAAGGGGATACTGGAAGTGCCTGTCAGGACGAAGGCTCATGCTGTGGTTATCCCTGAAACCACTCAGAAGGAGATGGATGAAATCCTAAAAATAATCAGAAAAAGTGACTACGACGTTGTGGAACAATTAGGGAAGACCCCTTCTAAAATTTCAATGTTAGCACTCCTTCTCTGTTCAGAGGCCCATGCTAAGGCCCTGATTAAATTCTTGAAGACGGCACATGTCCCCCAAGAGACCTCAGCTGACCAATTTCAGGATTGTGTGGCCAGTCTTACTGCTGAAAATGGCCTGGGCTTTTCCGATGCTGACTTAACTCCCAAAGGAAGGAAACATAATGATGCGTTAAATGTTTCAGTTGAATGCCGAGGAACCACCCTCGCCCATGTCTTGGTTGATATTGGTTCTTCCCTAAATGTGCTGCCAAAGAAGGCCTTAGACCGTTTGGATTGCAAAGGTTTGACCCTTAAACCTAGTAACATTGTCGTCAGAGCTTTCAATGGTTCCAAGAGAATGGTTCATGGAGAGGTTGATATTCCTATCAAGGTAGGCACCGAAGTGTTCAACTCCACCTTATACGTGATGGACATCCGTCCGTCATACTCATGTTTGTTGGGAAGACCGTGGATCCATTATGCCGGGGCAGTTACATCCTCTTTGCACCAGATGCTGAAATATCCTGTTAAGGGTAAAATCATAACTGTGCATGGAGAGGAAGAGTACATGATTAGTCATCTCAATTCCTTTTGATATGTGGAGTTAGACGGCGAGTTCATCGAAACACCTTTTCAACATTTCGAGGAAGTTTCTCCCGAGATAGCAGTTGTGAAGGCAGCGGTTGAGGTACCTATCATTCCCAAGAATGTGGCTAGGATGGAATCTCTCAAGGACGCAGAGGTTGTGATTAAGGAGGGGAAGAGCACAGTATGGGGACAATTGCCTGACTTTCCCCATAAGACGGACAAGTTTGGTTTAGGGTTTACTGCTACAGGACAAAAGGCTATGCGCCGCTCTAAGATTGGAAGACCACCCGTCAAGATCTCACACCATGGAATCAATGTTGTAGAAGATGAAGAGGAGGAGAGCCACTTTGAAGACTGGATCTTTCCGACTATTGAAGGGGGTTTGAGCAATTTGGAAGCAAAGGATTTTGTTCCTATCACCTTTATCAACCAGTAATTTTATCTTTGAACAATTTCCCATTTTTATGGTCTGTAATAACTAAAACAATTCGCACACTATTTTCACCTCATGCCTTGCCCGGGGCATGTAGGTCCATTTGTAAGGGCTTGATTTTCTTCATAATCATATGCCATGTTTTAATGAATCATTGGACGTTTTTCATCTATAAACTGTTGTGTTCATTTTTCTTTCCTTTTGCATTTTGTTTGTTTAAGGATGGTTATCCCTTACACACACCCACACTCACAAATGCAGGTACCCATCCACTCCGGATTCCATGGGTGACTATTCTGTTTTAGCCTTCGATAACTCTAAAGATTTGGTCAATCATGCTGAGTACGAAGTTGACGAAGATTGTGAAGTGCCGGGAGAGTTAGCCAGACTTCTACAACAGGAAGAGAGGGCCATTCTGCCTCATGAAGAGCTGTTAGAAACCATCAACTTAGGGACAGAGGAAGACAGGAAAGAAGTGAAAGTGGGTGCCAACCTGGAACCAAGTGTCAAGGAGAGCTTAGTACAATTGTTGAACGAATATGTTGAAATCTTTGCCTGGTCTTATGAAGACATGCCAGGGCTAGACACCGACATTGTGGTTCACCGTCTCCCTACCAGAGAAGATTGTCCACCGATCAAGCAAAAGGTTCGCCGAATGAGACCTGACATGTCCGAGAAGATTACGGCTGAAGTAATGAAGCAATTCAACGCTGGCTTTCTGGATGTTACCTTCTATCCACAATGGGTTGCTAACATTGTGCCCGTACCCAAAAAGGACGGCAAAGTCAGAATGTGTGTAGACTATCGGGATTTGAATAGGGCTATCCCTAAAGATGATTTTCCGCTGCCACATATCGACATCCTGGTTGACAACACAGCTCAACACAAGGTTTTTTTCTTTCATGGATGGATTCTCGGGATACAACCAAATCAAAATGTCCCCCGAGGACATGGAGAAAACAACCTTTGTTACACAATGGGGTACCTTCTGCTACAAAGTGATGCCGTTCGGACTGAAGAACGCATGGGCAACCTATCAACGCGCCATGGTAGCTTTGTTTCATGATATGATACATCATGAGATCGAGGTTTACATAAACGACATGATAGCTCGACCACAGACAGAAGAAGAACACCTTGAGCATTTGCAAAAGTTGTTTGCCAGGTTGAAGGAGTACAAGCTCAGACTGAATCCAAGCAAGTGCACTTTTGGAGTTAGATCTGGTAAACTTTTGGGATTTATTGTCAGCAACAAGGGTATTGAGGTTGATCCTGCTAAAGTAAAGGATATACAAGAAATGCCTGCTCCTCGTACTGAAAAGGAGGTTAGAGGATTCTTGGGACGCTTGAACTATATCGCCAGGTTCATCTCGCACCTGACGTCTACCTGTGAGCCAATTTTTAAACTGTTAAAGAAAGATCAGATAGTTGAATGGAACAATGATTATCAAATTGCTTTTGATAAGATCAAGGAGTATTTGCTAGAACATGCTATTCTGATGCCACCCGTCGAAGGAAGGCCGTTGATCATGTATCTGACTGTTTTGGACAACTCAATAGGGTGCGTACTAGGCCAACATGACGAGTCTGGTCGAAAAGAGCATGCCATTTATTACCTTAGCAAAAAGTTTACCGACTGTGAGACTCGCTACTCATTGCTCGAGAAAACTTGCTGCGCTTTGGTATGGGCTGCTCGCCGTCTAAGGCAGTATATGTTGACTCATACCACTCTGCTGATCTCTAAGATGGATCCGATCAAATATATCTTCGAGAAGCCTGCTTTATCTGGAAGAATCGCTAGATGGCAGATGATCCTGACTGAGTATGACATCTAGTATACTACTCAAAAAGCTATAAAAGGGAGTGTACTAGCTGACCATCTAGCTCATAAAGTTGTCGAAGATTATCAATCTATGAGATTCGACTTCCCTGACAAGGACATCATGACTTTGGACAACATTGAAAGTAACGGACCGTATGACGTACCTGAACAAGGATCGCGATGGACCCTATACTTTGATGGTGCTTCAAATGCACTTGGCAACGGTATCGTTGCGGTACTCATTTCCCTAGAAGGTTGCCATACACCTTTCACTGCCCGACTTTGCTTCAGCTGTACCAACAACATGACTGAATATGAAGCTTGCATCTTTGGTCTCAAGGCTGCTATAGACTTGGGAATCAAATCTTTGGTCGTATTTGGGGACTCGGCTTTGGTTATCAGTCAAGTCAAAGGAGAGTGGGACACCAAACATCCTAATCTTATCCCATACAAAGAACATGTCCTGACTTTGTTGCCTCATTTCGAGTAGATTACTTTCGAGCATTTCCCGCAAGAAGAGAATCAGTTAGCAGATGCTCTGACTACAATGTCTTCCATGTTTAAACTCAACTAGGATAACGAGGCTCCCCAAATCACCATCAAGCGAATGGGCGAACCTGCACACTGTCATGAGATTAATACTGAAGAAGTAGTGGAACAACCCTGGTTTCATGAGATCAAAAGGTATCTCCAGACTAGAGAATACCCCGAAGGAGCTTCCGTCAATGACAAAAAGTTCTTAAGGAGATTTGCTGTAAAGTTCTTCCTAAGCAATGGCATCCTTTATAAACGCAACCATGATTGTGTTTTACTTCGATGTGTGGACAAAGCTGAAGCAGAGTTGATCATGACTGAGATACACAGTGGCACATTTGGCACCCATTTGAGCGAGCATACAATGGCAAAGAAGATTCTAAGAGCAGGCTACTACTGGTCTACCATGGAAGCTGATTGTCACCAATATTCCCGTACCTGCCATAAATGCCAAGTCTACGCCGACAAAGTACATATTCCTCTTGTTCCTCTCAATGTTCTGACAGCTCCTTGGCCGTTTGCAATGTGGGGCGTTGACATGATTGGAGAGATCAAGCCCACGGCATCCAATGGACATTGCTTCATCTTGGTCACTATTGATTATTTTACCAAGTGGGTCGAAGCAGCTTCCTATGCCTCAGTTACAAAGAATGTGGTTGCCCGCTTCATCAAGCAGAATCTCATATGCCGGTATGGTGTCCCCGACAGGATCATCACAGACAACGATACAAATTTGAACAATACTATGATCACCGCTCTATGCGAACAGTTCAAGATTTATCATCACAATTCATCTCCCTATCGGCCGAATATGAACGGTGTTGTTGAAGCCGCGAACAAAAATATCAAGAAGATCATTCAAAAAATGACAGTTACCTACAAGGACTGGCATGAGATGTTACCGTTTGCTCTGCATGGATATCATACCACGGCACGTACTTCAACAGGGGAAACCCCATTTTCTTTAGTATATGGCATGGAGGTTGTTTTGCCCATGGAGGTTCAGATTCCTTCCTTAAGGATTATGAAGGACGCCGGTTTGAGTGAAGACGATTGGATTCAGACCCGGCTTGATCAACTTAATTTGATCGACGAGAAGCGACTTACTGCTGTTTGCCATGGTCAGACGTATCAAAAACGAATGATCAAGGCTTTCAACAAGAAAGTCAGGCGTCAGATATATCAAGTCGGAGATCTTGTAATCAAGTGGATCATCTTGCCGCAAAGTGATCCCAAGGGAAAATGGACTCCTACTTACGAAGGACCATTTACGATTAAGAGCATCTTTTCTGGTGGGGCAATGATTCTGACCACCATGGACGGTGACGATTTGCCACACCCTGTGAATGTAGACATAGTCAAAAGATACTACGCATAAAACAACCCGACAAGTTGAAAACCCGAAAGGGCGACTTGGGCAAAAATGGGCATCCTGGTGAACCGAAAACCCGAAAGGTCGGTTCAGGAAAAAATTATGGATAAAAACAAAAAAATCTGTACACCCGGCAAGTTGGAAACCCGAAAGGGTGACTTGGGCAAAAAAGGGTTTCTCGGTGGATCAAAAACCCGAAAGGGCGATTCAGGCAAAAGTTAGGGAATTAAAGTGTATGACTATGTCTCGTCGGATCACTTCAAGAACAATCTCTTCATCAACAAGCTCCGAGCTTCTGATCAACTTAGTCATCGGCGGACAAAGCAAAGAATGGACAAGATATTCAGAGTTGTGAAGGCCATAACAGAATGGGAATCCCATGGAATTGTTACACATAGCCATCTTTCTTTTGTATAAAATTTTTCAATTTTTACGACAACATTCTCTTACTAGGATGTCTGTCTCCTTTTTACAAAGATACTCACAAAAGTTAATACAAATACACTTCCAAGTGCAGAAATTTGCTTTCCTTTCTTTTCTTTTTACACTTATGTTTATTTTGAAAATGTCCAATGTTTTGTTAAATAGGCATATGCATTTGAACATAATCATTGCTTACAAGTAAAACGAAATTGAGAAAGGATAGTTACTGATAGGTGGAAGTTATAGGAAGATATCTTTATGCCATTTCAGAAGAAATCCCCTGCGATACATCATTCAGATCCTCAACAAGGCTAAATTTGGAGTATATTTCCCCAGCGGAGTTAAGCTTCAAGATCCTTAACAGAGCCTGTGCATTCCAAAACTTAATTCCCCTCAGAGTCAAGTTTCAAGATTCCCAATGGAGCCCAAAAACCCTGAAAATCCTATCCCCAACGGAACCAGAATAGTGAACATTCTCCCCAAAGAGATATTTCCCAGCAGATTGAAGATTCTCAGTCTCACTTCTCCAGCATAAGTCTCCCAGGTTTTAACTTCCCAGTAGAGATTTTCAAAGTTTCCCTTATTCCCCAAGCGGTCAACAGTCAGCAAGGATTTCTCATCTTCAGTAATCAAAGATTTTTGGAATCCCCAGCTTCAGTCATGGATTTATTTTCCCCGACAGCAGTCAAAGATTTTGTTACCGGGATTTATCTTCCTCAGCAAGACGGCTACTCAGCTTACATGCATAATCATTACATTCATATATCATAAACATTGATGAAATACAGTTCATTACATCATACATATCATGCAACATGATTTTGTGTTTTAGCTGACATTTTTACCCTTTTCAGGATAAGATTAAAAGGCTATCATTAACAATTATTCAGATACAGTATGGATACACCCCAGACACGGCGATCATTCTATTACTCATTCAAAACTTCAAGTCAAATACAGTACAGATACACCCCAGACACGGCGGTCATTCTACTACTCATCCAGGCTTCAGCAATCCGATACAGGCTAGATACGCTCTAGACACGGCGGCTATTCTATCTCTCATTCAGATTCAATTATCAAACTCCAGTTCAAATGCATTCCAGACACGGATACCATTCTGACCCTTACATCAGCAGTTTGATTCCCTTCAGTGCAGTCGCCTCGGAAGTCATCCTGTCATTCACTCAGATCCCAATTACAGTACAGATACACCCCCAGACACGGCGGTCATTCTACTACTCATACAGATCTCAACTTCAGATACAGTCCAGATACGCTCCAGACACGGTTGCCATTCTGTCACTCATTCAAAATTTATCCTCAGCACACAGTTGCTCCGTACATAGATATTTCTCTGTTACCCAGATACAATACAGATACACTCCAGACACGACAGTCATTCTGATATTCATTCAACATTCAAATACAGTTACAGCTCAGATACGCGCCATACACGGACTCCATTCTTTTGCTCATACAAACTCATCCTCCAGATACAGTTCAAGTGCATTCCAGACACGGATACCATTTTGAGGCTCATTCTTCTAACTAACAACATTGCAATTCAACAAAGATTCTTGGATGGCATCTTTAAGCCCATCTCCAGCAAGATTCTGCCATCTCCAAATAGCATCTTTAAGCCCATTCCCGCACCTATGTTTGACGAGTGCAAATTTACGGGCACTCTAGTGTCCAATCCTCTTCTACCTTCGAGTCGCGAAAGGCAAACTTGCCAATCTAACTCTTCAGGTTCAAGAAGATTGAACAGGGGCAACTGTTGTACCCCAAAATTTTCCCTCTCATTTCATCAATATTTTCTCATCACAAGACCCTTGGAACTCAAGATCAAGCTAGGTTTTGCTCTGCTCAAGACCCCTCCTTGCACTGTTGACCTAAATTAGGGTTTGAGTTTGCACAAGGATATTTTGACCTACAATGCCCAAAGTGACTTTCATACTTCATGGTGGGTTCACAAGTTTGCCCATACCAAGTTTCAAGCCTTGATTCAAATCTTTGCCCAGTCAATTGGATAGTTGACCTAGAAATCAACTGTATTCGGGAAAAAGTCAACTGTGATCAATTGACAGTCAAACCTCATGAAATTTGACCCACATCAACATTATGAACTCATATGAACCATTTGATCAAGTTTGGATCACAATTCCACAAGAAATTTGATCAGATCACCAAAAGGGCAAAATGGTCATTTTTAGGGTTTTGACTGCACAAGGGCAATTTTTGACTGTTTGACCTAACCAATGGCAAACCAAGCTCACATATGGACTCAAGGACTCAATGACATTGTCTTGACCCATTCAACAAGCTCAAAAGATCTCAAATGCATAAGATTGATAGATGAACTTTTCAGTCAACTGATCCCAATGCCCCAAGTGATTCAGATGGAGATCTTCCCCTAGCTATTTGGCATCTTTGAGAGATTCCTTGAATCTTGACTTGACTTCCCCAAATGATGGACAATGATCATGCCGTACCCCCTTGGTTAGAAGTGTTTTTCCACTTGAGGTGATCCTTTTATTGAGAAGGTTTTTGTTCACTAGATATTCGTCATGCGAATTTCTATGCTGTTGAACAAATGGTCATATGCAAACAATGTTATTTTAAGAATGCAAAGCTTATGTCTGTCTTGAAGTTTGAAAATTCATTTTTTAGTAAAACAAGTTTTTTTTTTGTAAAAGTGTGATGTCAACTCAGGATTTATAGAAAACCTTATAGGAGTTAGGATACCTTTTGTAACAATATGCTTTCAAACTAACCCATGCTTCAGCTAGGACTTTTAAGGGTTATAACGTGGCCTGGTTCACGGTTTAAGAAACAAAGGATAAAGGCTCAAATTTTATTTGTACCCACCCGTTCTTCATGATGTTCTTCGATCCTATGCTCTGTTAATTATGCATTTAGATCCCGTTTGAGTCTTTGCTCTGATATTCTAGTGATGGTTCGGATACTGACGGTTTATTTCGAATAGGAAGTCATTTTTTTGTTGAGGGTTTGTAGGACCTCTTTATTTTTTATTTTATTATCCCTGTCTTTTTCCTGAACTATTTCTTTTTGTGATTACAGTCAGCTGGATGCCCCAGTTTTTTTCTTAAGTCTCCATCATAGGTTTTGACTTAATGGGCTTTTATTTCGAGAGATAATGACTTCCTGTCTTGACGATTATAGGGAACCATCACCGTCTTTTGTTTTGGAAGGACGTATTTGATGCCATTCATTATGCACCTGGATTAACCGAGAAAACTACCCTGCCCCAGGTTGTGATTAATGGTTTTAATTTGTGTGAAAGAAAAACTCCTACTTCTTTGGCTCAAAGGGGTTGACTAGGGATTATCTTCCTTATAACTCCACTATTTGGTATTTGAAACAGCACATGTACATCGTCAGCGGGGTCTATTCAAAAGCATACTGTAGAGATTGTGGTATCATTTTCGTCATCCTCCCTCTAAGGCTTAGACTTTTTAGTCGAGAGTTGAATATCACGAAAAGGGAGTATAAAGCAGTTTAAGCATAATGAAAACAAATTAATTCAAGACAAACATGTGTAATGCATTAATGAAATAATAAAGTTTGACATGACAATAATTGTTCGAATAAGCAAAGAAAATACAACTTCAGAATTCAAATGAACAAAAATGTTTTCAATCCTAGCCATGTTTTGGCAAGGGAGCAGTGATCACGTTGGGAGTTTCAGGAGGGTCGAATTCGATCTCCTTGGCGTCAATCATATTCTGAATCTTGTATTTCAGCGCCCAACAATCGTTAGTATCGTGCCCCAGGATACCAGAATGATAAGCACACCTTGCATCCGGGTTGTAGTTAGGAGAATAAGTCTTAGGGTTCGGATGAGGGTTTATCATCGTAATCAGATTCATGTTCAACATGTGTTGCAATGCTTGTGACAATGGCATGTTGATTTGGGTGAACTGCCTTTGAGGTCTTTCCACCCTTTGCTGATTGTTTCTTTGTTGTGGTCATTGTGTGAGTTCTGAATTAGAGATCAGCACTGCCCCCACAGGTTGGTGGTAGTCTTCCCTGCTACGCCCCTTCTGGCCGTACACAGCATTAGCTTCCCTCTTTCCACCAAATGACTTATTCTCTGTACACGAAGAGGTATTTTTCTGGATCTTGCCACTCCGGATCCCAGCTTCTACTTTTTCTCCAGTCAATATCAGCTCGGTGAAACCAGCTGGGGAGCTACCGATCAAGTGATTGAATAAAGGACCAAACAACGTACCAAGGAACATATCCACCAACTCCCTATCAGATAGAGGGGGTTGGAATCTCCCTGCCATATCTCTCTATTTCTGTGCATAGTCCTTGAAACCTTCGCTTGCACCCATGGACATACTCTGGAGTTGAGTACGTGTAAGGGCAAGGTTCGCGTTATATTCATACTGCTTGTAAAAAGCAGCAACCAGATCTTCCCAGTTACGGACACTGGTTCCCTCTAGTTGATAGAACCATTCAAGCTGAGTCCCAAACAGACTGTCCTGAAATAAATGGACCCACAAGTTCCTATCAGCTGTGTGAGGTTGAATCTTCCTGACATAAGAACGTAGATGGAGTTTTGGGCAGGACACCCCATCATACTTTGCAAAAATTGGAGCTTTGAACTTCTTCAGGATGACCACTCCCAACACCAATCCCAATTCTTCGAAATCCAACCCAGGTATCCTCTGGACCTCCATAGCATTCAAGAGATCTTCCAACTGCGTGTATCTATCCTCAGTGGGAGGATACTGCTCAACATTGTAGTCGGTATCATTGTCTGAAACTTCAGGACTGGGATCTTTCTCCCTTGTCTCTTCTTCTTGATTCTCCCCTTCCTTAGATGAAGAGGTCAGATCGACCTGTTGCTTCAACAGCCCTCTAAACCTTCTGCCTATATTCAGAATACCGGCAGCCTTCTTCTTTTTATTTTTCACTTTCAGGATGAGGGTTTTCAGATCCTCCTGCCCTTTTGCCAAATTTATGAACATTTATCGGAACTGGGCATTTTGTGCCTGAAGATCCTTGATGCTTTGTTCGGAAGACATTTTTGCTTAAATAAACAACGAAGAAGATGAGAAACCTGTAATGGTACCTGTAATGATGTGTATGATAATGAGATGCACATGCAATGATTTCAAAGACTTCGAGAAATTTAAATTTGCGAACCAAAATTTAAAAAAAAACTTTATTAGCTGAATTTGAAGTTCAAATGCCTTTTAGGCGTTACAATTAAAAATAAATCTAAAATTATAAAAGACATCAAAATTCCCATGGATGCTTCCTCTTTATGCCGAGATAATCACTCAGTCCTTTTTCCTCATGGGGTTGCTTTGTGAGCTCTAAAACCTTCCTCTCCTGAGCATGGAATTGGTCCCTGTAAGTATCCCGCTCCTTCATCAACTGAATCCAAGACCTCTTTAACTCTCCAAGATCAGTGGGCACATAAGGATAGAGAACCATGTAAGGAATGCCTTCTTCTGTAGTGGGTTCAACAATTACTGATAAAACGGCCACATAGGGCATCATAAGCTTATGGGCATGAGCTCGTATCCATTGGAGGTAAGGTTCCATAGGAATGGAAGTTTTTTGCTCCAAAGCCTTTACGCCAGATCTGTTTACCATGCCCCAAGCTCGTATGAACCTCCGGCGATACTCTTTAACAGCATCCTTATAATTGAATATAATTCCCTCGATAAGCAACTCATAGGGACCATCCCTTCGAGTGTAACTAAATTGTCGCAGAGCTAAATAAGGATTGTAGGTTATACCCCCTCTAATACCAAGTAATGGGACATTAGGGTACTCCCCGCAGTGGTAAATATTAGCTGTGTTTTCCATAGCTCGAGAACACCAAAGGATATCCGTATGAGCGAGTGACATTATCTTTTGCGACCAACCCAAACCTTCTTCATTCTTCAGTATGGACTTAGGGAGGTGAGAAATAAACCACCTCGACAACAATGGCATGCAGCACATAAGAATCCCTCTTCTCTTCATGGTACGAGTATGGAGAGTGGGCAAAATATCTCCGAGCAATGTTGGCACAGGGTTGCGGGAGAGAAAAACCTTGATAGCATTCACATCTATGAATGAATCCGGATTAGGGAATAGGACTAACCCATAGATTAGAAGAGCCAATACCTCCTCAAAATCCTGAAAATCCATATCATCCCAAAATAGCTGGGCCTTGTCTATCAGAAACTTAGCTAGAAAACCCTTGACACCGCTTCTTGTTTCCCAATTGGATACCATGTCGGTCCGTTTCAGATGCAAAGCTGAGGCAATGACTTCTGGCTTAGGAACTTCTTCTAGATCGGTGAAGGGCAACTGCTCATGAATGGGTATATCCAATAGCTGAGAGAATTCTTCCAAGGTAGGCACCAACTGATAATCTGGAAAGGTGAAGTAGTGGTGCTTGGGATCAAAGAACTGGAAGAGTACACTCATCATCTTTTCATCAAATTTTGAAGTAACCAGGTTGAGAAGTCGACCATGTCTCTTAGTGAACTCATAAGTTTCAGAAACCCTTGATGCTAGCTCTTTGAGTTGGGAAGGTATCTTCAAAAAGCTGATTCGGATAGTGTTTCTACGAACGGAAGCCATGATCTGTAAAACAGAACAAAGATAAATTCCATTGGTCTTTGAAGTGTTTAGTGCAATAAGAATGGATGCCATGTTATGATGCATGATGTCGTGAGAAATACAGGTATAGCAAACACAGTCAAATCACAAAAAGTCCTTAGGTTTAAGGCTTGCATGAGGTCAAAGGTAATACCCTCTTGAAGTTTAGTTGGTTTCAAACCTGTCTTAAAAAGAAACTTGGTTCTAGAGGATCTCAATATCCTTGACCATCCTTTATCGGGCATTGTTTCAGCTTAATCAATCTTTTCTTGCAACCAAAATATCCCGAAAGTCAGATCTCAGTGAGTGTAGCATCGAGTATCAACCAATCCTCAACTCTACACCGAGGCCGACTATCTCACTACTTTCTAATGGCCAAGTTTGTTCAAATAAGGTTCTAAGGTCCGTTAGTGCTTCACGACACCACGCGGCGGCCCCGTATTCTCCTCATTTCCCCACGAAGGATACCGGTACCAACCAAAGTGCCACACCAACACAGCCATCGCTTAAACCATATCGGTCTACGCCGTACATTCTCCATGATCTATTGATGTTTACCTAATAAGTGCCCCTAGATCCGGGTGTAGGATCTATAGTAACCCCAAACAAACCCTCAAAAGTAAAGCAATCCAGACAATCAAGAGAAGCAAATTTAATGACCTAGATCCTAAGGTATACCCCACTTTGTCCCCATAAGAGTCGCCAGTTCTGTGATACGGCGGCAGAACCGACTGTTTAATACTAGTTTGCATTTTTAAGTTTTTTGTTCGCAAAATGTCGCAGTAAGCTAGAGTCGCCACCGACTTTTATTTTATCCAATCATGGAAAAGAAAAAAGAACAGAAAAACCTTTTTTCGAGATATTCTTAGTACGGGGGGTAGATTATAGAAAGGGAAGGTGTTAGCACCCTTTCTATCCGTAGTTATCTACGGGCTCTTAGGTACTTGCTCATTTTTCAAATTTCTTGTGTGTGCTTGTCTTGAAAATGTTTTACTTCGTGATAACCCTTGTATCAGTCCTCAAGGATGTGACGAAGTTTGTTTTGAAAATTTGTTTGTGTGAAAAGTTTTCTATTGAGCAAGTACTTAAGATTCTACCTACTCGAGAAAAGATTGTTCGTTCTATTTCCTTTAGACAACATTATCCAACTATTAAGGAGTATGTAGCACCATCGTTGGAGTTGTAAGGGACATTCAAAAGGGACAAGTACAATCACTAAAGAAATAGTTAGAAAACTTTAGTAGTAACCCTAGAGTCTTAAGATCTTTCCGAGGCAACATTTCCGAGGCAACATTCGAATGGGACATTTTAATATTTTTAGACTGGAGGGCCACGACTAAAATCTCATATGCTTAATGATTGTTTACCGAAGGAAACCGAAGTGAGGCAAACCCTAGGAGTGATTATGTGCATGTGAACTTTTTTTCAGTTATTTAGCCTTTGCACATTAGGTGATCTACCATTTTAAATTTCCAGACATTCTTGCCATACAATCCTATTAGCATACATCTAGACAGTTAAATATTGCGAGAATTTAAAGTGTGAAAAATAAAACCTAGCTATTACAAGGCTTCGGGGAGGGGGATTAATTACATAACCAAAAGTGGGGGAAAAGCGATAAATAAAAACCCTAATTTAAAGCTATTACAAACCCTTAGCAGTTACAAAATAATGGAAAAATAATTAACAAGCGCGCGGCGAATTAAATACAAGGACGGTTGAAAAAATAACCTAAAACTCTAAGTGAGGAAAAGTATTAGATACCAGGACGTGTACATCAAAGGCACGCTCCTCAACCGTCTGCGCTAGCTTGTCAATTTGTATATATAATGAATAAATAAAAGAAAAGCTAAAAACAAATAATATGCCAGAAAAGCGCGCGAGATTCAAATCATCCAGTCATGGGCTACCACGCATCATCTTCTTAGCTGCAACCATCGTTTTAGGGGAAAGACTTATACCTACGGACATTTTCCATAACTATAAACCTGCAAGATTTAAAAATTCACTACATGCATGATAAATTAAGTCTAGCTATACCAATCAATTGGATTTGATATCTTGAACACAGTGGTATCCATCTTTTGGCCTAATTTCACCCTTACTGAAAAGCCCCAAAGTGGACCTTAAAACCCTAACCATGGCAATCGTCCATACCTGCGCTTAAACTCCAATTAAAGGGTACAAGTAGTTTGAAAACAAGATAATAAATAAAAATATATGATTAGGATATGTTTAGGATGCATAAAACATTGAAATCGAATTTGAGTTTTTGGTACAAATCGTGATACCTACAGGGGCGATTTCTGGATGTTTTGATGCTTGCAATTGATCGTGTTAGCTTCATAAGCGGTCTAGGAATCGTTTGGAAGCTTTGGAATGGCGTGAATTTCCCTCTATCCCAGAATTTGAACCTAAGTTTTTTGTCAAAAATTTTGAGTTTTCTTTGGCCTTTTCGAGACTGCAACCCTTGTTCTTATGATTTGGAATTGTTCAATACATATAAGAGAACGAATTAGGTCAATAAAATTGCATCATATCTTGAGAAATAATGAAAAAGTGATTTGATTTGCTCTTTGTATGATATCTTCCCAAAATAAGCTTCAATCCAATATTTTCCAATCCAAATGAATCTTGCACGAATTGGTCATCATGCTAGTTGTACAAGGACTCAAAAGATGCACAAAAAATCCATGATTTGATTTGATTTTATTATTTTACCATTTAATTTGATTTATTTTGATTTAAATGAATAATAAATCAAAATAAATGATAAAAGTAATAAAATAATAGGTGGAAAAGCTCAGGGGTCATGGGTCCTATTAGAAACAAGTTTCAAGCAAGAAAACATGGGCCCCTTTGTAAAAAATGCAAATTTGATCAATGTTGACTTTTGACCATTTTCAAAAAATTGCCAACTTTGACAATGCACCTCTCTCTCAATTTTGATCCTAGGATGGTGTTATTGGACTTTTTAGAAATCTTAGGATGTACCCTAAACAACCCTTTTGGTTTCATCTCAATTGTATCTTCCATGTTCATGTATGAGGCTTTGACCCAAAAGGTGTTTTTGTTGACTTTTCAAAAGGACCCATAATGTAGAAATTTATATCTTTTTATGAGTGCATATTTTGAACTTGTGTGCTGAAAATGAGTTGTAGGGAATTGTATCCTCTTCAAAATGAGCTTTGGATGGAAAATTTCTGATAAATCATGTGGAAGTTATGCTTGGTAAAGGTTGGGTTGACTTTTACTAAGAAACCCTAATTTAGCAACTTTTGGGTTTTGATGAATTTGGTGCATTCCTTGAGGAATCATGATCAACCCTTGATCAAATGATGAAAGTAATTTCAAAATGTTAATTTTAACCAAAAATATTGAAGTTTGATTGTATGTGGGTCACAATTGACTTTTGACCTAATGTAGTCGATTCTCAAGCATCTGAGCAACTGATTGAGAAAACTTCTTGTGCAAGGCATGAAACTTGACATGTAGGGTCTTGAGAACATATTAGGACCATGGAGAGCATATGAGGCCTTTGTGGTTCACCCATCCTGATGCAAATGGAAACCTTAATTTGAGGTACACTACCTTAGCAGAGAGTTTGTCTGGTCCACCCTTGGGCAACCTTGAGCAAATTGAGGATCTCTAGGAGCATGTATTGAGTAAAATGAGAGGGGAAATTTTAGGGTACAACAATACTTAACCATCATTCATAAATTTTCCTTTTCTTTAGGCGAAGGTTTGTGACTAACCATGTAGGAGGAAATCTTGGAAAAACCCGAGGGAAAATTTTGGGGTACAACAATTGCCCCTGTTCAATCTTCTTAAACCTGAGAATGTAGATTGGCTGGTCTGCCTTTCGTGATCGGAAGGTGGAAGATGATTGAACACTAGAGTGCCCATAAATTTTCCCTCATCTGAGATGATACTTGACTGTGTAGATAGTATTGGGAATGGGCTTATAGATGCCATTTGGAAAAGATGACGGAAGATCGTCGGAGGTAGGCTTAAAGATGCCATCCAGAGAATGTGACGGAGGGTCATCGGAGGTGGACTTAAAGATGCCATCCAGAGAATGTGATGGAGGGTCGTCGGAGATGGGTTTAAATATGCCATCCAAAACAATGATGATTTCATGAGATATCCCTTTGTGGGAATTCCTTCTCTTACTGTTAGAGAGGACTACACTGAGGAATGTTGGTCTTTATCTTGGAACATAGAGTTTTAGGAGCTTCAGTTGTCCGTTACTATATTGGGGGGTCATCACTTGATTGAAGAGACGGAAGTGAACTACTATCTGGTCAGGATCCAGGCTTTACAGTGGCTTGCTGAGGAAAATAAGGCTAACTGCTATCTGGTCGTGCTCCAGGCTTCACATCGACTTACTAGGGGAGATGAGATTAAACTGTTATCTGGTCAGGATCCAGGCTTCAGATTGTCTTGAATCTTTGATTGACTATTATCCAGTCAGTTTCTGGGCTTCATAACTTCTTTAACTGGAGTAAAAATCTTAGTATCGATTTGATTGGACCAGAGAAAGGTCTCGAGTTGTCTTCATCTGGCATAGAAATATTAGTATCGATTTGACTAAACCAGAGAAAGGTCTCGGATTAACTTTGACTGGCATAGTAATCAGGAGAATCTTAGTATTGATTCAACTGATCTAGACAAAAGTCTTGGAATATATTCAAATGGAATGGTAATCAGAGAGATCTTAGTGTCGACCTATCTGACCTAGGTAAAATCTTGGGTTAACTTTGACTGGCATAGTAATCAGGAGAATCTTAATATAGATTCAATAGATCCAGACGAAAGTCTTGGAATATCTTCAACTGGAATAGTAATCAGAGAGATCTTAGTGTCGACCCGTCTGACCCAGAGAAAATCTTGGCTTAACTTTGACTGACATAGTAATCAGGAGAATCTTAGTAGTGATTCAACTGACCCAGAAGAGAGTCTTGGAACATCTTCAACTGGCATAGTAATCAGAGATATCTTAGTGTCGATATGGCTGATCCAGAGAAAATCTTAGGTTAACTTTGACTGGCATAGTAATCAGGAGAATCTTAGTGGCGATTCAACTGACCCATACGAAAGTCTTGGAACATCTTCCACTAGAATAGTAACCAGGGAGATCTTAGTGTCGATCTGGCTGATCCAGAGAAAATCTTGTGAGGACATCTTTTTGAGGAAAATCCTGGAATAGCCCTTTGTTAGATGTACCTTGTTGATTTGATATTTTCCCTGAAAGGCAAAGAGTTAGTTGTATGCAATGTCATGATGTATGCAATATGTATGTGCATGCCATGATGTATGCATATGGGATGCTATTATGGTACTTCTTAGTCGGGGAGAATAAATCCCAGACTGCTGCTGAAGAGTATTGGGAAGATGAATTCTTCATTTCCGTTGGGGATTGTGAATGGAGATGACTATGCCGGGGATTTACTCATTTCTGTTTTTGAATATTCTGCCGAGGAGAGACTCTGCCTGAGAATAACTCTACGGGGGAATAACTCTGTTTGCGAGAGGAGATGCCTTGTTAGAAGATTTTGGCGATTCAGAGAAATAAACTCCGTTGGGGGATGAACTTTCGTAGCTGGAGGAATAAACTATGTTGGGGATTGAGCTTCCATATTCATATAATTAAACTCTACTTGGGAGGAGATTCTGCAGTCATAGAAATAAACTCTTCTCGGGAGAAAGCTTTATAAATTGTTTGCTATTATAAAACTCGACTGGGGAATACAAATTACAGCTCTTTGAAGGAACTTTGCTGGACAAAGTAACTCCTGTTTGGGGAAGCAGAGATCAAAACTTTGTTTGTTTCTACTCTGTGGGGAACATAGACGTCACGGGGTCATATGTAATGATGACTTCATCTCAGAATTATCTCTACCCCTATACCTGCTGGAAGGAGTAACTTGTCAGGATTGAAATGGTTTTATAGACTTTGCCCCGTTCCTTAAGTCATGAGCAGTTGTCCTTCTATTTCTTATTCAAATATTTGTGAATAGAAATCATATTCAAATGCATATGTCAAGAATAAGTCATTGGACATTTTTGCATAACAAAACGGAAAAAGAAAAAAAATAGTTTTGTACTTCTAAAGAAACGATTTGTATTGATTTCTGAAGTTTTCCTATAACAGGCATTGTGTACAAAGAGGCTGACGTTCTAGTAGGAGAACGTCGCTGTAAGAGTGAAGACTATACAAAGTAGTGTACAAAGAGAATAAAATAACTATGTGTAATAATCCCATTGGGTTTCAATTCTTCTATTTCCCTTATGTCTTCGAGCGTCTCATCACTTTGCTACTTGTCCGAAGCTGACTAGATTGATCGGCACCGTTTGAGCTTGATAGTTGATACTGAAGTCTGGTCGCAAGGTGATCCATTGGGACATAGTGATACGCTTCCAATCCCTAAATGCAACGGGTTTCTCCTAAATGCAGCTTCACACGGGTTTATCCTGAAAAATCCTACACGGGTCCTTTATCATATATTTCTGAATGAAGTTTCACACGAACTTATCCCAAAGTAACCTTACCCCGGTTCCTCCTGAAGTTTTACACGAACTTATCACAAAGTAACCTTACCCAGGTTCCTCCTGAAGTTTTACACGAACTTATCACAAAGTAACCTTACCCAGGTTCCTCCAGAAGTTTCACACAAACTTATCCCACAGTAACCTTACCCCGGTTCATCCTGAAGTTTTACACGAACTTATCACAAAGTAACCTTACCCAGGTTCCTCCAGAAGTTTCACACAAACTTATCCCATAGTAACCTTACCCCGGTTCATTCTGAAGTTTTACACGAACTTATCACAAAGAAACCTTACCCAGGTTCCTCCAGAAGTTTCACACGAACTTATCCCGAAGTAACCCTACCCAGGTTCCTCCAGAAGTTTCACATGAACTTATCACAAAGTAACCTTACCCAGGTTCCTCCAGAAGTTTCACACAAACTTATCCCGAAGCAACCCTACACCGGTTCCTTCTCAATTCCAGATGCAGTTTTACACGGACTCATCATGAAGCAACCCTACACCGGTTCCTTCTCAATTTCAGATGCAGTTTTACATGGACTCATCATCAGGCAACCCTACACCGGTTCCCTCTCTTTCCAAGATGCAGTTTTACACGGACTCATCATCAGGAAACCCTAAACAGGTTTCTCCATTCCAGATGCAGTTTTACATGGACTCATCATCAGGCAACCCTACACTGATTCCCTCTCTTTCCAAGATGCAGTTTTACACTGACTCATCATCAAGAAACCCTACACAGGTTCCTCCTTTCCAGATGCAGTTTTACACGGACTCGTCATCAGGAAACCCTACACAGGTTCTCTCTTTCCAAAGATAAAGTTTTACACGGACTCATCATCAGGCAACCCTACACCGGTTCCCTCTCTTTCCAAGATGCAGTTTTACATGGACTCATCATCAGGCAACCCTACACAGGTTCCTCCTTTCCAGATGAAGTTTTACATGGACTCATCATGAAGTAACCCTACCCAGGTTCCTTCTCATCCCAAATATGCAGTTCACCTCCAGAGTTAATTCCCCAGTAGAGTAACGGACAACTGAAGCTCCTAAAATTCTACTTCTCTCAAGACAGCTACCAACAATCTCCAGATGGCATCTATAAGCCCATCCTCCTACCAATAATCTCCATATGGCATCTATAAGCCCATCCTCCTACCAACAATCTCCAAATGGCATCTGTAAGCCCATTCCTCAATTGAAGCTCCTAAAATTCTACTTCTCTCAAGACAGCTACCAACAATCTCCAGATGGCATCTATAAGCCCATCCTCCTACCAATAATCTCCATATGGCATCTATAAGCCCATCCTCCTACCAACAATCTCCAAATGGCATCTGTAAGCCCATTCCCGACATCACAATGTTGATACTTCACCATGCGAGTGCAAATTTCTGGGCACTCTAGTGTTCAATTATCTTCCACCTTCGGATCACGAAAGGCTCGAAAGCCAATCTATATCCTCAGGTTTAAGAAAATTGAACAGGGGCAACTGTTGTACCCCAAAATTTGCCCTCTCATGTTTCCCAAAGTCTCCCCCTACATGGTTGATCACAAACTCTTGCCTAAGGAAAAGGAAAATTTTTGAGTGGTGCTTTAAGTACATTTCGATTGGCATTCTGAAAGACCCTTCGATTGGTGTTCTGAAGGAGCCTTTCGATTGGAATTCGGTCAAGCTCTTCGATTGGCATTCTGAAGGATAATTTCGATTGGCATGGACATGCACTTCGATTGGCATTCTGAAAGACCCTTCGATTGGTGTTCTGAAGGAGCATTTCGATTGGCATGGACAAGCACTTTGATTGGAATTATGTCAAGGCAGCTTTGACAGGCATGATTAACCATGTCCTTCGATTGGAATGAACATCACCTTTCGATTGGCCTGTTAACAAAGCCTTTCGATTGGGATCCTTCGATTGATATTTGGACAAGGGCCATTCGAAGAACACCTCCCAGGCCATTTGGAAGAGGCCATCAAAAGGCACTCAGAAAACATGTCCAGGTACACTGAACATGAGAAAATGGCATGTTTCCCTTGCAAATATGGAAATAATTAAATGCTGATTGCGGATTTAATTCCTGAGTTAAAGGCCAGATTCTTGCCTTTTCTGTTCCGAAAGAGCTGATTCGACCAGAGTGTTTCTGTTCAACTCAAGACCATTCGAAGAAGCATTCAGAAGGCCCATTCGAAAGATACATGGGAAGTCCATTCGAAGGAAGCAACTCAAGACCATTCGAAGAAGCATTCAGAAGGCTCATTCGAAAGGTACATGAGAATTCCATTCGAAGGAGGCAACTCAAGGCCAATCGAAGAGCATGGCCTGAAGGCATTCGAAAATCAAAACATGTCCAGGTTCATTCCAGATTCCAAAGAGACATGAATATTTCAAAAAAGGAAATTATTTAATGTGTCTGATTCTTGTCTCCTGGCTTTAATGGCCTGGTTAAATGCTGTCTCTTGCCGTTATAAGACCCCCCCCACTCCTATAAATACAAGGGCCAGTGGCACATTACAGGACACGGAAAAAACACACAACAGGAGAACAAAAACATTGGAGTTACGCTGCCAAAAGTTGTCAACATTTTCAGAAGTGATCTAGGCCAAAGTAATCATTCAGCAAACACCTCCACGCCCAGAAACCCCAGATCGAAACTGCTCACCTCCAGCAAGTGCCTAAATCGAAAACTCAATCTGCAGGTAAGAAAGGGTAAATTGTCCAACTTTACATTTGCATAACACATTATTACTTGTTGTTACCTTTGATTTGCCATCCTAGACAGGATCGAAAGGCCTGGGTTTGGCGCCCAGGTCATGTTCTTCGTTTGCCAACACTTGCTGCAGACATAGCCTGAAGAGACCCAGCAAGTGCGGGATCGAAGGGCCTGGGGTTCAATACCCAGGCCCTGTGTTTTATTTCGCTAACATACTTTTGCAGGTATAATATTCCAGATCGAAGGAGACACCTTCTCTGGATCAAAGGCTGCTCACGCCTCACTTCCTGGCCCAATCGAAAGGACCATGACTCTCTCTGGATCGAAGCTTCCATTCCCTCCCATGGTTGAAGCTCCTTTTTTTCCTTGGATCGAAGGATCCCTCCTGCATTTTATTTTTGTTTTTCATAGACTTCTTTTTATCTTTTTAATTAACATTAAAATCAAAAAAACACAAAAACATTAGGCTAGTTTTTCCTATTAAATTAATTTTGTTAATTAATCTTTTAATTATCTTAACGTTTTTCCAAAACTAAAATTAAGTAGACTTAGATCATTTTCTCAAAATAAAATAAAACAACAAAAAGATTTTATTCTTAGAATTTTTAGAGGTTATTTTCAGATTCGCGCGCGCTTATTTTATTGTAACTGCCTACTGGTTTGTAATAACTTAGCTAAGACTTTTACTTTACTGCTTTTATTTCCCCCAATTTTTGGACATGTAAATAATCCCCCTCCCCGAAGCTTTGTAATAGCGTAGGATTTACAATTCCCGCACTTTAAATTCCTGTACATATATTAACTGTTTAGATGTATGCTAACTAGGATTGCATGACAAGATTAACCTTTAATTTTAAATCAATCGTAGCTCACCATAACATGTACAAAGATAATATAACTGAAAATTGACACACTCGCACATGCCACTCTTAGGGTACACCTCACTTGGTTGCCTCGAATGTGGTCATTGAGTATAGGATGTTTTAGAGGTCGCCCTCCTGTCTAAAGATCAAAGTTGCCTCGAAATGGTTGCCTCGGAAAAATGATCTAAGACATTAGGGTTACTGCTAAAGCGTCCTAACATTGCTTTAGTGACCACACGTCCCTTAAACCGAATTGACCCGAAAACTCCAACGACGGTGCTACCTACTCCTCAATAGTGGGATGGCACTGTCTAAAGGACATTTGCACAATTTAATTCCTTTTTGAGTAGGTAGAGGTTCTTAAGTACTTGCTCCTTTTAAAACAAAACAAAACTTTTCGCACTTACACTTTTACAAACAAGGTTTTCAAAAACACTTCATTACACTCTTGAGGATATAAACAAGAGTTAAATCGAAGTTAAAAATAAAAACTTTCAAAACCCACAAACACAAAGAAAAGCAAAACTTTTGAAAACATAGTAAGCAAGTACCTAAGAGCCCGTGGATAACCACGGATAGAAAGGGTGCTAACACCTTCCCTTTCTATAATCTACCTCCCGAACCCGAGAAACAATCTCGAAAAGGAATTTTTCTTTGCTTTTGTCCTTTCCTTGTTGGATAAAATAAAAGACGGTGCCGACTCTTACTTACCGCGACATTTTATGAAAACAAACGCAAACGCGAACCAGCATTCCAAAACAGTCAGTTCTCATTCCCACCGATCACACTTGCCCTTAGAATCTTCTTAGCCATCGTATGTCCTCTCAAGTGGGTGCCAAAGGTGCCACTATGTATTTCGGTCATGATCAAGTCTGCTTCAACCTTGTCCACACAAGGAAGTAGAACACAATCATGGTTGCGCTTATAAAGGATACCATTGCTCAGGAAGAACTTGGCAGCAAATCTCCTTAAGAACTTTTTGTCATTGACGGAAGCTCCTTCAGGGTATTCTCGAGTCTGGAGATACCTTTTGATTTCATGAAACCAGGGTTATTCCACTACTTCTTCGGTATTAATCTCATGACAGTGCGGAGGTTCGTCCATTCGTTCAATGGTGATTTGGGGAGCCTCATTATCCCAGTTGAGTTTAAACATGGCAGACATTGTAGCCAGAGCATCCGCTAGCTTATTTTCTTCTCGCGGGAAGTGCTCAAAGGTAATCTTCTCGAAATGAGGCAACAATGTCAGGACATGTTCTTTGTATGGGATAAGATTAGGATGTCTAGTGTCCCACTCTCCTTTGATTTGACTGATAACCAAAGCTGAGTCCCCAAATACGACCAAAGATTTGATTCCCAGGTCAATTGCAGCCTTGAGACCAAAGATGCAAGCTTTATATTCAGCCATGTTGTTGGTGCAACTGAAGCAAAGTCGGGTCGTGAAGGGTGTATGGAAACCTTCCGGAGAGATAAGAATCGCATCGATACCGTTGCCAACTGCATTTGAAGCACCATCAAAGTACAGGGTCCATCGAGATCCTTGTTCAGGTCCGTCATACGGTCTGTTACCTACAATATTGTCCAATGTCATGATGTCCTCATCAGGGAAGTCGAACCTCATAGATTGGTAATCTTCGACGGCTTGATGAGCTAGATGGTCAGCTAGTACACTCCCCTTTATAACTTTTTGGTTTGTGTACTGGATATCATACTCAGTCAGAATCATTTTCCATCTAGCGATTCTTCCAGATAAAGCAGGCTTCTCGAAGATATACTTAATCAGATCCATTTTAGAAATCAGCAAAGTGGTATGTGTCAACATATACTGCCTTAGCCGGCGAGCAGCCCATACCAAATCGCAGCAAGTTTTCTCGAGCAGTGAGTAGCGAGTCTCACAGTCGGTAAACTTTTTGCTAAGGTAATAAATGGAATGCTCTTTTCGGCCAGACTCATCATGTTGGCCCAGTACGCACCCCATTGAGTTATCCAAAACAGTCAGATACATGATTAACGGCCTTCCTTCGACGGGTGGCATCAAGATATGAGGTTCCAGCAAATACTCCTTGATCTTATCAAAAGCAACTTGACAATCATTGTTCCATTCGACCACCTGATCTTTCTTCAACAGCTTGAAGATTGGCTCAAAGGTAGATGTTAGGTGAGAGATGAACCTCACAATATAGTTTAAGTGTCCCAAGAAACCTCTAACCTCCTTTTCAGTGCGGGGGGTAGGCATTTCTTGTATAGCTTTGACTTTAGCAGGATCAACTTCAATGCCTTTGTTGTTGACGATAAATCCCAAAAGTTTACCAGACCTGACTCCAAAAGTGCACTTGCTCGGGTTTAGTCTGAGCTTATACTCCTTCAATCTGACAAACAGCTTTTACAGATGGTCAAGGTTTTCTTCTTCTGTCTGTGATCGAGCTATCATGTCGTCTACGTAGACTTCAATCTCATGATGTATCATGTCATGAAACAAAGCTACCATAGCACGTTGATAGGTTGCCCCGGCATTCTTCAGTCCGAATGGCATCACTTTGTAGCAGAAGGTACCCCACTGCGTGACAAAAGTAGTCTTTTCCATGTCTTCAGGGGCCATTTTGATCTGGTTGTATCCCGAGAATCCATCCATGAAGGAAAAAACCTTGTGTTGAGTTGTGTTGTCAACCAAGATGTCGATGTGTAGCAGTGGAAAATCATCTTTAAGGCTAGCCCTATTTAGGTCCCTATAGTCCACACACATTCTGACTTTGCCGTCCTTCTTACGCACGGGCACAATGTTAGCAACCCATTGTGGATAGGAAGTAACAGCCAGAAAGCTAGCATTAAACTGCTTCATCACTTCAGCTTTGATCTTTTCAGACATGTCGGGCCTCATTCGGCGAACCTTTTGTTTGATCGGTGGACAGTATTCTCTTGTAGGGAGACGGTGAACCACGATATCTGTATCTAGTCCCGGCATGTATTCATGGGACCAGGCGAAGATTTCAACATATTCATTCATCAACTGCACTAAGCGCTCTTTGACACTTGGCTCCAAGTTGGCACCCACTTTAACCTCTTTCTTGTCTTCCTCTGTTCCCATATTAATGGTTTCTAGCAACTCTTCATGGGGCAGAATAGCCCTTTCTTCTTGTTGCAGAAGTCTGGCTAGCTCTCCAGGCACCTCACAGTCTTCATCACCTTCGTGCTCGACATGATTGACCAAATCTTCAGAGTTACCGAAGGCTAAAGCAGAATAGTCACCCATGGAATCCGGAGTGGATGGGTACCTGCATTTTGTGAGTGCGGGTGTGTGTAAGGGATATCCATCCTTAAACAAAACAAAATGTAAAAAGGAAAGAAAATGAACACAATAGTTTATAGATGAAAACGTCGAATGATTCACTTAAAAATGGCATATGATAATGAAGAAATCAAGCCCTTACAAATGGACCTATATGCCCCGGGTAAGGCATAAGGTGAAAATAGTGTACGAATTGTTTAATTATTACAGACCAAAATAGGAAATTATTCAAAGATAAATTACTGGTTGATGAAAGTGATGGGAATGAAGTCTTTCGCTTCCCAGTTGCTTAATCCTCCTTCAACGGTTGGAAAAATCCAATCTTCAAAGTTGTCTTCTTCATCATCATCTTCTAAGGCATTAATTCCATGGTGAGTGATTTTTATCGGTGGTTCTCCAGCCCTGGAGCGACACACAGCTTTCTGGCCAGCAGCAGTAAAACCTAGTCCGAACTTGTCCGTCTTGTGAGGAAAATCAGGCAGTTGCCCCCATACTGTACTCCTTCCTCCTTTGATTACAGCCTCCGCATCTTTGAGGGATGCCATCCTCGGCACAGGCTTGGAAATGATAGGCACCTCAGTCATTGTCTTTGCAACTGCGACCTTATGAGAAACCTCTTCAAAATGTTGGAAAGGCGTTTCTATGAACTCGCCATCCAACTCTATATAGCGGAAGGAGTTGAGGTGACTTATCATGTATTCTTCCTCACCGTGAACCATTATGATCTTTCCTTGAACTGGATACTTTAGCATTTGGTGCAGAGAGGAAGTGACTACCCCAGCATTGTGGATCCACGGCCTTCCCAACAAACATGAATATGAAGGACGGATGTCCATCACATAAAAAGTAGAGTTGAAAATTTATGTTCCCACTTTGATTGGGATGTCCACTTCTCCATGGACCATCCTCTTAGAACCGTCGAAGGCCCTAACAATGATGTTACTGGGTTTTAGGGTCAGACCTTCACAGTCCAATCGATCCAATGCCTTCTTCGGTAGCACATTTAAAGATGAACCGGTGTCCACCAGGACATGGGCAAGTGTGGTTCCTCTGCACTCTACTGAGACATACAGCGCGTCGCTGTGTTTTCTTCCCTTAGGGGTCAAATCAGCATCGGAAAAACCAAGACCATTATCAGCAGTAAGGCTAGCCACGCACTCTTGAAACTGGTTAGCGGAAGTTTCTTGAGGCACGTGTGCCGTCTTGAGAAATTTAATTAAGGCCTTAGCATGATCCTCGGAGCAGAGTAGGAGAGCCAACATGGATATTTTGGAAGGGGTTTGCCCTAGCTGCTCCACAACATTGTAGTCGCTCTTCTTGATTATTTTTAAGATTTCTTCCATCTCTTTCTGGGTGGTCTCGGGGATTACCACAGTCTGAGCCTTCTTCCTGACAGGCGCTTCTATTATCCCCTTACCTTTGGCAGTAACATCAGAGGGTCTAACTTCAGGTACATCAATTTCTTCAATTATCGGGCTTTGCACAGATGGCTTTACAGGTACAGAAACTCTCGAGGGTCCGAAGACTGCTCGTAGAGGAGCAATCTCCGGAGAGAAGATCCTTCTGCTGCGAGTTACCTTGCTCGTTCCTGCAATATTCCCTATATCAGGGGTTTCATCATCGGAATTCTCTTGGACTGATTCAATTTGCTTGATACCATGGTAGAAGATTTCTCCCCCGTAGTTCCATGGTATCATCTTGTTAGATTTATACGGGACAGGCCCCGGCATGGTGATTTTCAACGGCACAAACTAAGGATCAGGCGTGATCTTAACAGGCCTTTTGCAGGTCTTGGAAAGATCGTCGAAGATGGTTATTATGGAAATGCCATTGTTTGTAGTATCAAAGGTAGCAGGAGTAACATGAGTGATAGTATCAACAGGAGTCTTTTGAAAGAGGATCTCTTGGGTATCCATCAGGCGTTGGATGCCTGATTTCAACAGTGGGCAGTCAGCTTGCAAGTTTGAGCAAAAGTAACAGTCTTTTCCACAGCCTGGAAATATTCCGGCTTTCATCAAATTCACTTTAATCACAGGTAAGTCATCAACAGTGGTAACATGAAGATCTTCCAGAATGGCATGGGCATTATGGCCGTGCTTGGGTATTGGGGCAGAAATCACATTCGGCTTTTCGGGTGCATCAAATTCTACATCCTTGGCGTCTATCAAGTCTTGGATCTTGTTCTTAAGATCCCAACAGTTGTTGGTATCATGCCCTACACTGTCAGAGTGGTATGCACATTTTGCATTGTAATGATAATAAGGAGAAGAAGTATTAGGGTTCTTTGGTGCTTCTTTCAAATTGGTAAGATTCAGCTTTAACAGATGAGGGAGGACTTGAGCCAGTGTCATGTTGATTCGGGTGAATTGCCTTTGTGGCCTTTCTACCCTTTGCTGATTAGTTCTTGGTTGATTGTTTCGAGGTTGGTCAGTTGAAGAGTTTTGGATCATCACAGCCCCCACCGTTGGTCGGCGCTCTGTTCTCCCTTGGTTTCTCTGGGTATGAATAGCAGAAACTTCCTTCTTAGCTGGGAAGGCCTTCTTAATAGCAGTGGAAGCGGAGGCATCCTTCTGAATTTTACCATTTTTAATACCAGCCTCGACCCTTTCACCGGTCAGAATTAATTCGGTGAATCCTGCAGATGAACTCCCGATCAACTGATTGAAGAGCGGACCAGACAGAGTCCCTAAAAACATGTCAACCAGCTCTCTATCCGACAATGGTGGTTGCACCCTTCCAGCCAGATCCCGCCACTTCTGGGCATACTCCTTAAATCCCTCATTAGAGGTCATACCCATACTATATAGTTGAGTAAGAGTAGGCGCTAAATCTTCATTGTATTGGTATTGTCGGTAGAAAGCAGCAGCCAAATCTTCCCAGTTATGAACGTCAGATCTCTCAAGTTGATAGAACCAGTCCAATTGCGTGCCTGACAAACTATCTTGGAAAAAATGGACCCAAAGATCTTTATCAGAGGAGTGAGGTTGGATCTTTCTGACATAGGACCTCAGGTGCATCTTTGGACAGGACAAACCGTCATACTTAGCAAATGTTGGTACTTTGAACTTGGTAGGAATGACGATCCCGGCAACTAATCCTAGTTCTTCGAAATCTAAACCAGGTACCTTTTGCAACTCCATGGCCGCTAACCGATCCTCAAGATTTTTATACTTATCATCCGCCGGGGGATATTGTTGCTCTGAGTTATCTTCGTCCTCTTCCTCTTCTTCTTCTTCAACTTCAGATTCAGAAGGCATCGCAACACCTTTTCCTTTACCAACCCCTTCGTCTGACGTCGAGGGGAATTCCAGAACTCTCCTAGCCTAATGCTCAAATCTCCTTCCCATAGTGGCTACCCCAACTCTTTTCTTTTTCTTCCTTTCTGGTTCCTTCTCTCTCTCCAACAGTGCTTTTAAGTCCTCTTGACCCTTTGCTAAGGTCATGAGGAGTTGTTGGAATTGAGAATTCTGTGCTTGCAGATCCTTAACCGTCTGCTCCAAATCCATCTTGCTGAAATAAACAGCAGAAAGATAAGGAAACCTGGTGTGAAGACTTGTTTATGCATATGATGAATGATATGTTATTCATGTAATGCATTCAAGGATTCAAAAATTCGAATTTGTTGCAAACAAAAAGAAACACACGTTATATTAAGAAGAAATTTGTTAGTACATAAATGCCCCATGGGCAAAATATTACAAAATTCTTAATGTAAAAAGACATTGCGCATCCTCTTTGGTGCGATGTAAGTGTTGAGAGTTTCCTCCTCATGAAGTCGGCGGGTAAGCTCTAAAACCTTCTTCTCACTGGCATAGAAGTTGGCTTCAAAAGTATTATGTTCTTCTTTGAGTTGGATCCAACTCTTTTTTAATTCTTCCAATGATGTTGGAATGTCTGGATGTAGGAGGGTGTATGGAACCTCTCCTTCCATAACAGGCTCTTTGATCACGGGGAGAATGTGGGGGTATGGCATCATAAGATTCTGGGCGCGGGTTCGTACCCACTCGAGATAAGGCTCAAGGGGGATGGAATTCTTGTGCCCCAGTGTCTTACTATCCACTTTATTGGGCATCCTCCAAGCTCGGATAAACCTTTGTCGAAGTCCTTGCACATTGTTGTCGAAGTCAAAAACTAGGTCAGGAATCAGCATATCATGAGGACCGTCCCTCCGGGCATATCCAAATTGTCTTAGAGCTAAACAAGGGTTGTAGGTAATGCCTCCCCTAATGCCAAGTAAAGGGACATTAGGGAATTCTCCACAACGGTCAATGATGATGACATTTTCTATGGACCGAGAACACCAATGAACATCAGAATGTGTGAGGGTCATCAACCGTTGTGACCACCTTAAACCCTGCTCATTCTTCAAAACTGTTTGGGGAAGGTGACAAATAAACCACCTTGCTAGAATAGGAGTACAACACATGAGAACACCTCTTTTCCTCATTGTTCGTGTGTAAAATGAGTGCAGGATGTCCCCAAGCAATGTAGGAACAGGATTCCGAGATATGAAAATCTTGACAGCATTCACATCTATAAGTTGATCAGGGTTTGGGAACAAGACCAACCCATAGATGAGGAGTGCCACAATCTCTTCAAAAGCTTGTAGATCTAGAGAATTCCAGCAGTCTTGTGCCTTCTCAAACAGAAATTTTGCCAAGAAACTCTTGACACCACTTATGGTTTCCCAATGTACTTTGATATCAGATGGTTGCAAGTGTAATGCTTGAGCAACATCTTCAGGCCTTGGTTCTTTTTCCGTACCGTTGTAGGGTAGTTGATGGAGAATAGGAATCCTCAGGAGTTGAGAAAATTCCTCCAAAGTAGGCACTAGTTGGTAATCAGGGAATGTGAAACAGTGGTGTAGGGGGTCAAAGAACTGGAAGAGAACTTTCAACATGTCTTCTTCAATGTTGGAGTTAACCAAGTTGAGAAGTTTACCATGTCTTTCACTGAAGAGAGAATTCTCTGGAATCTTGGAAGTAAGCTCCTTGAGTTGAAGAGGGATTCTCACAAGGTTGACTTGAATCGTTTTCCTGCGGAGAGATTCCATGACCTGCAAAACAAGAACAAAGATGAAGATCCAAACCCTTGAAATGGTTAGTGGATGCAAATGATGCTTTATGATGTTCATGATGTATGCACAAACATATGTACAAGCAAGTCATACAAGATCCTAGTTTCAGGCTTGCATGAGGTTTCATAGGTAAGTACCCTCTTGAAGTTAGTTGGCTCAACCTGTCCTATAAATAGTAACCGGGTTCTAAGGAGCTCAATATCACTGGATTATTTTCTATGTTCATTGTTTTGGTTTAGCCACTTAACTGGAGACCAAAATATTCCAAGAAAACAATCCTCAATGAGTGTAGTATCGAGTATCTACCAACTTTGGACTGCACCAAAGCCGGTCATCTCACTACCCGTAAAAAAGGCCAAGATGGTCAAGTAAGGTTCTAAGAGTCCATTAGTGCTTTATGACATCACTCAGCGGCCCCGTATTCTCTTTGATTGACTCAAAGGCTACCGGTACTCACAAATATGTCGCACTAATATAGTTATTTCTTCAACCATGTCGGTATACCCCGCACAGTTTCCACAATGTATTTCTATTTACCTATGAATGTTTCCCAAATCCGGGTAGAGGATTTCAAGCCCAAACAAGAGAACAAATGTAAAGTAATCAAAGCAAACAAGATAAGCATGCAAAGGTGATCTAAATCCTAAGGTTACTCCACTTTTAGAGATTTCCCCAGCAGAGTCGCCAGTTTTGTGATACGATGGGAGAACTGACTTGAGGTTTTGCATTTTATCGCAAATGTTTCGGTTTAGCAAGAGTCGCCGCCGACTTTTTATTTTATCCTAAGGAAAGGTCAAAAAGCACAGGAAAGACCTTTGAGATGTTTTCTTGGGTTCGGGGAGTAGATTATGAAAAGGGAAGGTGCAAGCACCCTTTTCATCCATGGTTATCCATGGGCTCTTAGTTACTTGTTTAGATCACTTGCTTTTCTTTTCAATTATTTGAAATGGTGCTTTGTGTGTGGTTTTGAAAGATGTTTTGAAATGAGGCCATCGTTGTGGCAACCTTTGTAATGATTCTTGTTTGAATGTATACAAATGTGTTTTTGTCTTTTGAAAAGATTTCAATGTTTTGAAAGTTGATTTGGGAAATGTTTTGAAATTGTGTTGTAAAGTGTGTTTGAAAATAGTAAGGATGTTTGCAAGCTTTTTGATCAAGTAACTAAGAGTTATCTACCCTATTTTACTCAAAGCTATTTCCTTATGTTTTTAACCCTTTTTTAACAGTGTTATTTCACCATTGCATTTGGTGAATAACCTTATGTTAGGATGTTAAACGGGACGGGCGCGGGTCATCATATAGACCATGATAGCAATTGTGTTAGATATCTTTGGCAATTTTCTTGAGGGACTTGATCATTTTTGTTTAGGCAACCAAGATAGTATCATCGAGGGACTATGATCTTTTGTTTTGTTTTTGTTTTGCCAAAGTACCCAACATGCATACCATGGCCCATTTTTGAAGGCAACAAGTGGATTGTAACCCTAGGGGTGCAAGTGTGCATTGTGTTTGATTTTCATGCATTTTTGTCTTTGATTAGGTCAAACTATTGTTAATTTGGATTTTGCATACAAACCCTAATTCTCTAATCATGGCATAATTGAAAGCGTAAAAGTGCGAGAATTTAAATTCTAAGCTATTACAACATGATTATGGGGATGGGGGTACAATTTTGAATGGGGGGTATTTCACAAGAAATTAAACCCTAATTTACTATTACATCCAAATTGAATTTCAATATTTAAATGGACAATTATTCAAATAAACAAAATAAATAAATATCAAATAAATATGAATTATGCACAAAAAAAAGGTTTTTATTTACCTATGTATGTAAAAGTATTTTTAATGTAAAAAGTATAAAGCAAATAAAAGATTAATTCTATTTGTTTTAAAGGTAAACCCTAATTTCTTTAAAAAAGTAGATATAATATATTATTTATATACAATAAAAATATATTAATATGTACAAAAATGAAATATACTTAAAAAGATATTTTTTTAGTATAAATAAGAATAAAAATAAGATATATAATATTTTTGTATTTTTATTCTAAGTATTTTAATAAAATAAGAATATATATGTTTATTATGTGTATATTAATCAAATTAAATATGTACAAAATAAAATAAAATATGTACAAAAATAAAATATATTCAAGAAAATATTTTTAATATGAATAAAAATAAATAAATAAAAAAGTATAAAATGTAAATATTTTTTCAAGTTTTCAAATAAATTATGAAAGTATTCAAAATGTTTTTATGTTAGAAAAATCAAAATAAAATACCAAATAAATGTAAAAAATTATAAAAATATTTTTTGGGCATTTATTATATTTGGAAATAAAATTACAAAGTCAGAAAAGAAAACAAAAATTCAAAAATGCAAAAATATAAGAAATTGGGCCAGGGGGTGTGAAACTGAAAAGAGGGGTGTTAGAAGCAAAACTGGCCAGGCCCAGCCCAAGACTTCATCTTATTTCTCTAGACCTTGTACAACGCGTGTGCGCCTGGTTCAAAATGGATATCGTGCATACGAGCTCCATTGCAAAAACACATAACATGAAACTTGTAGAGAATTTCAATACGATTCTAACCATATAAAGCATTAATCCTAACTCTCAAAGACCAGAGAGAATTTCTCTGTCCCCAAAATCTGACCTAACTTTTTCAGCATATTCATGGATGAAATTCTCCTAGCACACTTAATATAAATGAAAACTGAGCATACGTACAGCTTCCTAATAATGAACACTACATTTTTTATTCACAAACCTAAGGCTAAATGTTCCTAAATAGAGAGATAAAAAGTGAGAAAAAACCTATTTCAGTTGGATTCGAGTAGGGCAATGCAGTGCTTCTCAACAAGTTTTGAGGTGTCTGGTAGCTTGCCTGAACTTCACTTGATCTTTTCCAATAGCTAGCTTGCCTTGAATGTCCCTGAATCAACCTCTAGAACTCGACCAGCATAAGCTTGAAATGAAAATGGTGAACACTGTAAATGGAGTTACAGTTGGAAATGGAGGTATGGGATAGCTTGAGTGAGTTGAGTGGAAGATGTTTGAAGCAAAAAGGAGCAAAACGCACGAGCCAAATGAGCTATGGCACTCAAGTTGCAGTACCTACCCTGTTTTTCCAAAGAAGAGTGATTTCTGGCTATGGGAGGTTTTGAGGCACAAGCCCTTGTTTTTCTTGCTCAAAGGGTTGTGTGAAATATGTTTGCAATGTTTGTCTAAGCTAACAATGGCTAGTTTTCAAGTTGGGAGGATTTTTGCAAGTTTTCTTCTTTGTGAAGCAAGAATGTGTAAGTTGGTATCACAGGCCTGTACCAGCCATATATCATGCTGCATACAATCCTCTTGATACTTGCAACTTGTGGATTTGATTTGGCTTATGAGATCTTGGCCCTATGCTTCAAAGATCATGTTTTGACATAAAGCATACCTTTTCCAAAATGGAAATGTACCTTTTTCTAATTAAGGCTTAGTTTTGTGTACAATGCCCAAATGGCCAAAACAAATGCTTAGGCTGATGGATTTGCATTTAATTAAGGAGTTTGAATTGGTTTAGAGGCCTGCAAACTAGTACAAATCATGCTGGTTTGAAAATGCCACTTGAGTGAACATGTATTGGCCATGGATACAAAGTGAGTTTTTGCCAACTTCAAGCATTCGATTCTCCCTAACCACAAATGTGTTTGAGGAGTTCTTGGACAATTTAGAAAGCTTGCAACAAACAATATAATCCATCTTTGAAATGCAACTTGAGACTCCAAGTGGAACTATGTGAAAAATGGCCAAGAAGATAGGGCAAAATCCTGCCTAAACTAGGGCAAAATTTCTCTAAGTTAAAAGTTTTAGGGACCCTTGTTCCAAAAATCATAACTTGAGATCCAAGCTTCTTTTGAGAAAACTTTGTGAATCAAAGTTTTATACTTTGTGGAGGACTACAACCTTCATGTTGTAAGTTTTTTTTGAATCCATTTGCATCATGGTGAAAATGTGGGACAAAGTTAGGAAAAATTAAGAAAATTTCATAACTTAGAAAAATTCTAAGTTATGAAAATTTTCAATTTCAAACCCTAATTTGCAATTTTGGGTTTCTTGATGAATAAGTTTCATAATTTAACACATATTGATGAAAAATGACCCTTGGCACTTGATTTTGACCAAAAAGTCAAAGTTTGACTTTTTAGTGTACAGTCAAATTTTGATCAGTTGACTGAAAAGTTCATCTGTCAATCTCATGCATTTGAGATCTTTTGAACTTGTTGAATAAATTAAGAAGATGTCATTGAGTCTTTGAGTCCATGGTTGAGCTTGATTTTCCATTGGCTAGGTCAAACAGTCAAAAATTGCCTTTGTACAGTCAAAACCCTAAAAATGACCATTTTGCCCTTTTGGTGATCTGATCAAATTTCTTGTGGAATTGTGATCCAAACTTGATCAAATGGTTCATATGAGTTCATAATGTTGATGTGGGTCAAAATTCATGAGGTTTGATTGTAAATTGGCCTCAGTTGACTTTTTCCCCAATACAACTGATTTCTAGGTCAACTGTCCAATTGACTGGGCAAAAATTTGATCCAAGGCTTGAAGTATGAAAGTCACTTTGGGAATTGTAGGTCAAGATATCCCTGTGAAAACTCAAACCTTAATTTAGGTAAATAGTGCAAGGAGGTGTCTTGAGCAGAGCAAACCCTAGCTTGATCTTAAGTTCCAAGAGCCTTGTGCTGAGAAATGTTGATAAAATGAGAGGTCAAATTTTGGGGTACAACACTCACTCTTTCTATTAATTACCATCTTTCCTTATTTTCTCTACATTTCTATTATTCTAATTATTTAAATTTAAATAATTCTATAAATAAATATTAAATATAAATAATTTCAAACTAATTATTTAAATTTTAAACCTTATTACTATCTCATCCTACACCACACAGCTCATCATCTTAAACATCTTATTAATCAAGTCATAATTATTTGCATTACAGTTGCATGACGAATACACATCATATACTGTTACAAGGACTCATACAAGACACTAAAACATCATAAATAAGCATCAAAGCACCATCTACTTCACATAGACTCATATAATCACACTAAGTTTATTAATTAAATAAAATTAATCTAAAATTCAGGATGTTACAAGTATCCCCCACTTAAAAGAATTTTCTTCCTTGAAAATTAACTGACGGAAACAATATTGGATAAGACTCTTTCATCTGATCCTCTCATTCCCAAGTCCAACTCTCACATGTACCTCATTCATCTGAATCACGTGCGAAGAATGTAGCATATGCTTCCTCGATTTCAATGCTCTACCAACATCGATTATTGGAGTAACTCTCAAAAACACATGATCATCTTTCTTGAACTCAATGTCCTTTCTCCTCTTATCATGGAAACTCTTCTGACGACCTTGAGAAGCCTTCATCTTCCCTTAGATCATCTTTATCTTCTTAGTTGTTTCTCGCATAATCCCGGGTCCGAGTGTAACACTCTCGCCCGACTCATACCAATACAATGGAGTTTTACACCTCCTACCATATAATTCTTTGTAAGGTGCCATTCCAATACTTGAATGGAAACTATTATTGTATGTAAATTTAATCAATGACAAGTGACTATCCCAAGATCCTCCTTGTTCTAGCACATAAGCCCTCAGTAAATCTTCCAAAGATTGGATAGTCCTCCCTGTCTGACCGTCCATTTGCAGATGATATGTAGAACTCAACCCTAACATAGTACCAAAAGCATTCTTCAAACCCGTCCAAAATTTCGAAGTAAACCTCAGATCTCTATCTGACACGATACTCGAAGGTATCCCATGCAATCCTACAATCCCTTTAATATACATCTCAGCTAACTTCTCCATAGGATGATTGATCTTCATCGATAAGAAATGATCCGACTTAGTCAACCTATCCATAATCACCTAAATCTAATCATCGCCTTTAACAGTCTTCGGTAAACCCGACACAAAATCCATGGAAACACTGTCCCACTTCCATTCTGTAATACTCCAAGGTTGCATAAGACCTATAGGCTTTTGATGTTCAATCTTTTACTTCTGGAAAGTCAAGAAAGCATACACAAACTTATCAATTTCTTTCTTCATACCTAGTGTAGCGGTAGAAATGTTTAAGATTAAGCCATTGGATTGACTAGACTTTGTACAAATCAAAATAAAAATCGCCCTTGGATTTATTGTTTGCAAAGGAATGGGAAAAGAGAGAATAACCCAAAAAGAAGGGGAAAGATTCAAGGTAAGGGGGTTGGTTATGCAAAGGGAAGGTATTAGCACCCTAAACATCTACGGTACTCCGCAGGAACCTCTTTGTAAAATCTGTATATTTTGGCTATAAAAAATGTTGTATAAAAATGGATGGTGGAGGTGAGAAAAGAAATATATTTATTTTATGATTTTTGCGCCCGCCGCAGTTGCGAACCTTTAGTGCCTACGTACCACCTTTTTGTGCAATAGGGGATCAGGGTACACGTAGTTCCTCTTTTAAAAACATTTAAAACACAAATGTGTTTATTAATTTTATGAGATAAAACATCATCGTCATTGTCCGTGTGGAAAACATACCTACTACCCACAATTAAGAGGAAGGAGAATTTGCATCATCTCAAAGTGGAGGATATGGCTTGGATTTTAAAATCAAAAATGCCTCACTCAACACCCAAGTGGAAAATATCTCTCTTCACTACATATTGTAGAAGTATAGTTGTTTGCATCACTACAAGGATTGACAAGAGTTCAATCTTTTGAGAAAAGTTTAAAGATAAAAGCCAAAGTAGAAAAATGGTTTGAAATGAGATTGATTGACTTTTAGTCTTCTCACAAAAAATGTCAAGGTATTATTAAGTTTATTAAAGTTTATTTATGAAACCAATTGAAAATGCATGGACCTAAGTCCAAGTTTATTATGAAAGTGGTTCAAGTTTAAAACAAGAAGAGTTTTCAAAGGAAGGTAGATGATTTTTGAAATTAAAGAAGATGGGAGGAGAAGAATAGGCTATCCTAAAGCATAAGGTAAAATCTATGGATAAGAAACATCTAACCAACAAGAAGCCAAAACTTGACATTATGAGCCAAGATAGAATTCCCATTCATTGGATTGAAACCAATCAAGCAAAAAAATACTAGACCTCTTGAGAGAACCAAACTTCAAGTGTATTAAGTCTTCACAAAAATTGGACAGAGTAACGGCTGTATACGGGTGAATTCCAGATTACAAACAAAGAGTGTAATCACAATAACCTGCACACAAACAAACAAACAACCCAATGTCTTGAGGTAAACCTCAAGAGTTCCAGACAAAATAATCAGATAAGATCACAAGGTATTCAAGTTAGGCCAAGGTTTCTAATCCTAAGTCCAAGAAAAGTCCCATACTCCATAATTCCAAGGATAGTAACCAAACAGTCCAAGTACCATTAAAGATATCTTAGGTTTTATGTTGATTATTAAGTATCTTAAAAAGGAAAAGAAAATCTCAAGTGAGCAAAATAAAAAAAATGACAAGAAAGTACATGCTTAAATGAGCAAAGATTAAAATGACATGAAATGTAAATGCTAAAAGTAAATGGTACATAAAGCATAAAAAGAATAAAAGCATAAAGTAAAACAAGTAAATAATTAGTGGTTAGTTGGATGACCATCTTGAAGCTTGCATTTGGAATTCATTATAGGATTGGTAGAACCAAAGCCTCCACAAAACAAGTTACATTTGTTTTTTGTCAAGTATATCATCCATTTGGAATCCTCACAAGTGCCATTTAATGATCAACAATGTTTAAGTGATCCGCGTTGACCAAAGGTGTTATAGATCCATTAGATGATTGGTAGAACCAAAGCCTCCACATAATGGATCTCAAGGTTGTTGGATCAAAGAGATCAAATTAACATACTTGGGCTTGCAAACATAAGTTTGGGCCATGAATGATCATTTATTCGAATCGGGACAAAATTTAGCGCTATGTTAAGCAATCGTAAGTTGACTTATATAGAAGTCGCACCTATTTTGAGGCCGGTCAATAGCAATCTATGCATCATTTTTTTGAGACATGATATAGAGAGCATGCTACAACAACATTTAGTGCAATTAGAAGGGGATGAGATGAAGAGGGATGGGAGAGAATATACAAACTATTATTAAAATCATTCATCCATTTTTGTGGAGTTAAACTCAACACCATGGATCCAATGATTTTAATAAAGTTCATGATCCAAAATTTAACCCAAGATCAGCCAGAAAATAGTCACAAAATAATATTACATTTTAATATATACAAAAGGGTTTAAAAATAATGTTTAAAAATAGAAAATAAAAAGAAAAATATCAACTATGTTCAAATTAATCAAGAAACAAAAAGTAAGACCATAGAAAAATCAGAAAAGGGCTCAAATAATTTTACAAATTTTTTGGTAATTTTTTAAAGTCAGAAAATATTTTTAAAATTAAAAGAAATGGGTAAAATAAACCAAAAATGAGAAAATATAGTAAAGTCAGAAACAAAAATAAAATAAGGTCACCAATATTTGTCACAATATCATTGCATCACTCCATAATTTTTTCAGAATTTAAAAATGTATAAAAGTATTTTTAAACATTTAAAATAATTCAAATAAAGTGTAAATTTATTAAAAAAAATACCAAAAAACAAAATTAAATTGTGAAAAAATAAAAATCAGAAACAGAATAATCAAAATATTTTTTCATAATTTTTTCAGATTTTTTGGACTAAAAATGAATTTTCTATGATTTTTTGAAATTTAAAACAATTAAAATATAAAAATCAGAAAAGAAAATAAAATTAAAAATATGTGGACCATTGGATGAGAGTCAAAATGCGTTAGTAATCAAATCCAAGGGATCTGGCGCGTTGTGCATATCATGGTCATTAGTGAATAAAGCATAAAATCATTAATTAAATCAGATTTTCAAAAATAACAAGTGGCGTGCCATCATTGGTTAGAAGATGACACGTAGGTCATCTTCAACCTCCAGCAAATGTGATTTGTAGGTCTCTCAAACTGTAAAATCAGAAGCTCAGACCTATGTCAATCGTTTCATCTCTTCAAGACGAAAACAACCACACCCTCGCGCCAAATTTATATAAACTGTAGCTCAAGCAATTTGGAAGGTGAAAGTTTTGAAAAGGGATTTGAAATTTCATGGTCAAAACGTGTTTCCTGTAAAAGGTAAGTGTTGCAACTAGAACCAGGGCAATGAGAGCAACACAATGATATCAGAGTTTTGAAGAATTGATGAAGGAACCTACCTATTGAAATTGAGTTGCAGAGCTCTGAATCTAGACTTCTATGGAGCAGTATAGGGCACGATTCTTGAATGTAATTATATGGTTAGCTTCAGGGAAGATCAAGGAAGGTGAATTGATGGAAAAATTGGATTGAAAAAGGCTCAAGAATGGATTTTGAAGTTACTGAATTCTTAGTTGTGGAACAAGTTTGGCAGGGTGATTCTGGCTATCCAAGCTTGAGAAAATGAATGGGGAATGACCATCTATTTATAAGGAATCAAATGGAATGTTCAAGCGTGTGAAATGATGAAGTTTGGAGGGAAATCGTGTGAATTTGCAAACAAGAAAAGTGTGACTTCAAACTTGATCAAAACTAATCTAAAACACGTGTTTTGTTGTGCTAATCCATTCTGGAAGTTCACTAAACATGTTTAGAGGCAAAAACGTGTGTAAAACATGTCATTAGAAGCCAAAACAAAGATTTCAAAATCTAACTTGTGAGGAAACTTCAGTTCCAAGTTACCAATTTCAAAATCATGGCATTCTCGGCTCAAGGGGTCTTAGGGAATGATTCTTGATGCTTCAGAAAGATGAGGTTACAAACTTTACAATGGAAAAAGAATGGAATCAAATGGTGCTTGAGCTGAAAGTTGTGTTGAGTCAAAGTTTGAGAAAAAGAGTTGACTTTCCATACTCAGAAATATTTCAAGTTCTTCTTCAAAAATGACCTATAATGTCTTGCATCCAAACATGGCCTTCCACTTGGAATTTTCTCTTGACCAAAAAAGATGGTATGAAGTAGATCTCTTGAATGAAATTTTGAAACTTGAACCATTCAAAATCTCCAAAAATTGAGAGAGTTATGAATTGTTGAAGTTGGAAAAAAATCATGAAATGACCTATAATATTTTGTATCCTTAAGGCAACTTCCATCCATTTTCTCACTTTGCACATAAAAGAAGGCATAAAGTTCACACCTTTAAGATAATTATGGAAAAAGAATGGGCTGAAGGTGATAAAAATTGACCAAGTTATGATCATTTAAAGTCACACATGGAAAATTGGGGATTCATCTAGAGGACTTGTAATCTTTCATCCTCATTAAGTCTCTTCCTCATGACAACTCGTTGAAACTTTTGAAGTGATTTGTTAATAATACTTTGAAGAGAAAGATGTATTTGGAATCACTCAAAAATACCAAGAGATGAGCAAGATACATTCCTTTGAAGTTCAAAACTCTAGCTCCTAAATCAAGAAAATGCCTTGAGGAACTTTGACAAACTTGAACAAACTTCTTGTACCAACATTATTGCTTTGTGAATAGAAGTTGTTAAGGATGATAATGAGAACTAATAGCCACAAAAACCACTTCCATATCTTGAAAATTGAGAGAAATATGCTCTTGTGACCAATAGGAACAAGGCCTTGTCCAAACATGACAACTTCTTCAATCAATCCCATATGCTTTTCAACCAATTTTGATAACCTTGAAATGTGATGAAACAAAACAACCTTGCCATGCCAATTCTTCCAAAACCAATCCAATGGTGAGGTTTGAACTTCTCAAGATTTATTGACTAGGGCATGGACATAAACTCATAAACCCATGGGGTAACTTGTTAAATCTCATTGCCTTTACCTACATGGATAACAAGAAAGACAAACCAACATTGCATTTTATTAGTTAAAAGAAGAAATCAAAACAAAAATATTCATGATCACAAAAGAACATAAGTCAAGGTGCTTGGTAATTCCTCAAAAGGGCAAAGCTAAATGTAGGGAGGGGAACCAAGAATCCTAGTGTGATCTTGTTGTGAATGAATCAACATGGTATGATGAAGAGATCTTAGGGGGGAAAATTGGGGTACAAAACCTAGCCACCAAAACATTTTCTTAAAATCCTGATACACTTTTGTAGCACCTAGATGAATACTTAAATTACTTTGATGCCCTTCCTAAAAAATGCTCTTCTTAAGTTCTGGAATATCAGGAACACATACTCTATCACCAAGTCTCACCACACCATTCTCATCCATTCGGAATTTACCTGTATTTCCTTGCTTAATCAATGTTAGTCGATCCACCAAACTCAAATCAGACTTTTAACGTTCACTGCCGATGTCCTACCAACTTTCACTGAAGGTAGAAAGAGAATATATCATAGCACTATCGTTCACTGACGATGAACTACCAACGTTCACTGAGGGTAGCAAAAAGATAACAAACATTGACGTTCACTGCCGATGTCCTACCAACTTTCACTGAAGGTAGAAAGAGAATATACCATAGCACCGCCATTCACTGACGATGAACTACCAATGTTCACTGGGGGTAGCAAAAAGATAACAAACATCGACGTCCACTGCCAATGTCCTACCAACATTCACTGAAGGTAGAAAGAGAATATATCATAGCATCGCCGTTCACTGACGATGAGCTACCAACGTTCACTGAGGGTAGCAAAAAGATAACAAACATCGACGTTCATTGCCGATGTCCTACCAACTTTCACTGAAGGTAGAAATAGAATATATCATAGCACCGCCATTCATTGACGATGAACTACCAACGTTCACTGAGGGTGGCAAAAAGATAACAAACATCAACGTTCATGCTGATGTCCTACCAACTTTCACTGAAGGTAGAAAGAGAATATATCATAGCACCGCCGTTCACTGATGATGAACTACCAACGTTCACTGAGGGTAGAAAAAAGATAACAAACATCGACGTTCACTATCGATGTCCTACCAACTTTCACTGAAGGTAGAGAGAAAGATAACAAACATCGACGTTCACTGCCGATATCCTACCAACTTCCACTGAAGGTAGAGAGAAAAGAAATATCATAGCACCGCCGTTCACTAACGATGAACTACCAACATTCACTGAGGATAGCAAAAAGATACAAACATCGATGTTCACTGCCAATGTCCTACCAACTTTCACTGAAGGTAGAAAGAGAATATATCATAGCACCGCCGTTCACTGACGATGAACTACCAACATTCACCGAGGGTAGCAAAAATATAACAAACATAGAAGTTCATTGCCGATGTCCTACCAACGTTCACTGAAGGTAGAAAGAGAATATATCATAGCACCTCCGTTCACTGACGATGAACTACCAACGTTCACTGAGGGTAGAAAAAAGATAACAAGTTTCCCTAAAATTCTGGCATTTCACCTAGAACGGGTCTCAACTTCTTCTTTAACCAAGGCACTCTGCCTGGAAAGGATAATATATAAGTTGTCTCAAATAAAGAGACTTCCACTTGAAAAGATTTCACAACGAGTTGTTTCTGTGGTATTGAAAGTCTTTCCATCCATTGGCGTAATCTGACGACAAACTGCAAACTATTCACTCATATAGGAGATAGCAAAAAAAAAAGTTACGTCGACTTTTACAGGGAAGCACAAGTTACTCAAATAAAGAGACCTGCTACTTGTTGTCACGGAGGATTGTAAAAAGAAATGACTTTCTGGGGAAAGAAATATGACTTCATGGGAAAAGAAATATGACTTCCTGGGGAAAGAAATATGACTTCCTGGGGAGATGCCATGATATTCCTGCTGAGGAGATAAAGTATTCTCGTGTAAAATAAATGCACCAACCAAAACTTTAAGTTTTCAGAAATCCAAAGTAAATAATATTGTCGTGGAACCACAGATTCAAACCAGAAATAAACTGGAACGAAACGGTCAACCATAATACATCCTTTGAGAAATAAACTCAAGAGGGAAAACCAAATTCATCCAAACAAGGAGCTGTACAGGAAGGCTAAAGCAAAAATCTTCCATGAGGGATAACTCAGTGGGGAAATTGAAAGAATATACGCTTTCTGCTTAAGGCCAACACTCTATTGAAGAGAGGACAACGTAACTCTGCAAAACAGGATGATATATCAACAAAAATATTAACATATGTCAATGAACAATGATTTTCCAATTTTAGCTATGCATGATGTATGTATGAATGCATGAGTGTTATCGTGCGTATGCTGACAAAACAGATATACAACATTGGGAATAACCAGGAAAAACCACCTCGGGCACTAACAACACTAGGCTAAACTTCATCCAAGATGATCATTCCAAGAAAAAGTAAATGCCAACTGAGGAAACAAAACCTACTGGCTGCTTTAGCTTTACTGGGGAGAAACATAATATGGAAGTAAAACAAAGTGACAGAATAGTACAGATACATGGGCATAACATCCTTCTTCAGGCTTCACTGGGGAAACAAATGTTTTCAAAATTAACATTTCTACTAGGGATTGCAAAACCAGTCTCAAGTAAAGCAGACTGACACCAAAACATCAAAACATTCACTGGGGAATTCAGGCCTACTTCATTGGAGAGGTCAACACCACATCCTCAAAGGGAAAACCACAATACGTCCTTCGCTAGAGAAACCAGGGACCTGCGTTCTTCAAGAGTGGTTATGATACCAACTTCTCTAGAAAACGAACTTCCATCCGGCCGAACAAAAACTTCACTGGAGAAAATGCGAATTGAAACTTCACATCATGAAAACTCATAAAAGAGGAGAAATGAATCCAAACTTGACCGAGGATACCGGAATCATAAACCCAATACGGCGAATCATCCTTAGTAAACCTTCCCGAGGGGAACAAAAGCTTCTCCAAACAACTGGAGTTTGTCCATTCCTGGGATCACCATTTTTGTTGCCATTGTTTCATCACAAATCTCAAAGTAAAAGCAGATTGTAAAATCTTTTTTTTTTAAATCAATTTTGTTATTTAATATTTTTTGCTTTGAAAGTTATTATCAATAATAAATGGAGTCTTTGCAAGCTAAATAAAATAAGAAATACAAAGAATTGGGTAAAATCTCAAATTTCATTAATAAAATGGTAGTCTGCGAATTGCGAGACTCCATAGATGATTACAAAGTTCGGAAAATGGTAATATATAATGGAAAAGATACATTGAGATACAATGACCACTATCCCCTCTAACAACTTTTGAAATCCTGAGCAGTAGCTTCTGTTGAAGTATGGTGAGGATCCGAGAAGATTGTTGCTTCAACTATCAAGTCTTGTCTGACGTAGTTACTTGCCAAGAAAGTCCCTAACTTTTGCCTAAGCTACCCTTGTGGGTTTTTAACTTAGTGGGAAATTTATTCTGTTTAGGTCTCTAATTTTTTCCTAGACTGCCCTTTCGGATTTTCGGCCTACCGAGACGCTCCTTTTTTGCCTAAGCCGCCCTTTCGGGTTTTCAACTTAGCGAGTTGTTCTTTTATTTCTTTAGGCGAAGTATTTATTGAATGCATTAACATTCATGGGATGTGGGAACTCCTCGCCATCCATAGTTTCAAGAATTAATGCACCTCCAGAGAAGGCTTTCTTGACAATATACGGGCCTTCAAAATTGGGAGTCCGCTTGCCCCTAGAATCAGCGTTGAAAGACATGATCTTCCTGAGCACGAGGTCGCCTTCTCTGAATTCACGAGGTTTGACCTTTTTATCTAAATATTTCTTCATTCTTTTCTGATATAACTGTCTATGACATAAAGTTGTCATCCTCTTCTCCTCAATCAAATTCAATTGGTCAAACCTGTTCTGGACCCATTCAGCCTCTATCAATTTGGTTTCCATTATCACACGCAAAGAGGAATCTCAACCTCGACAGGGAGTACAACTTCCATTCCATACACCAGGGAGAACGGGGTTTCTCCAGTTGAAGTGCGGACAGATGTTCTATATCCATGTAGAGCAAAAGGGAGCATTTCATGCCAATCCTTATAAGTAACAACCATTTTTTGGATAATTCTCTTGATATTCTTATTAGCAGCTTCGACAACCCCATTCATCTTTGGCCTGTATGGAGATGAATTGTGATGGACAATCTTGAAATCTTCACACAGTTTTGTCATCATCTTGTTGTTCAAATTCGAGCCATTTTCAGTGACGATTCTGCTCGGCACACCATACTGACATATAAGGTTATTCTTAATGAAGCGCATAACCACCTGCTTAGTAACATTGGCATATGAAGCAACCTCTACCCACTTGGTGAAGTAATCAATTGCTACCAAGATAAAATGGTGTCTATTTTAAGCTTTGGGTTCTATCATCCCAATCATGTCAATACCCCACATAGAGAAAGGCCACGGGGACGAAATCACATTGAGAAGTGTCAGAGGCACATGGACCTTGTCTGCATAAATCTGGAATTTATGGCACTTCTTTGCAAATTTGTAACAGTCGGACTCCATTGTCAGTCAATAATAACCTGCCCTTAACATCTTTTTAGCCATTGAATGTCCATTGGCATGAGTGCCAAATGAACCTTCATGAATCTCATGCATCAACATGTCTACTTTGTGTCTATCCACGCACCTGATCAAGACCATGCCATAATTTCTCTTGTACAACACATTTTCACTGAGGAAGAAATTGCCTTTCGATCTTCTCAATGTCTTTCTATCTTTCTTTGATGCACTAATCGGGTATTCCTGAGTCTGAAGAAAATGCTTGATATCATAATACCAAGGTTTTTCATCTGCTACCTCCTCTTCTGTAAACACATGAGCGGGCCTATCCAGTCGTCAAACCGTAATTCGGGGTATATCATTCCAATTATTCACTTGGTACATAGAAGTCAGAGTTGCCAGAGCATCTGCCATTTGATTTTCATCTCTAGGAATGTGATGGAATTCAACTTTATTGAAGAAGGGTAATAATCTTCTAGTATAATCTTTATAAGGGATTAAGTCGGGGTGACGAGTATCCCATTATCCTTTAATCTGATTTATTACCAAATATGGATAACCATACACATCTAGAATTTTAATTCTGAGATCAATAGCTTCTTCGAGACCCATGATGAAAGCCTCATATTCGGCCATATTATTAGTACAGTCAAATGTTAACCTTGCAGTAAAAGGAGTGTGCGATCCATGAGGAGTGACAATCATAGCACAAATTCCTTTACCATAAGCATTCACAGCTCCATCAAATATCATACTCCAATGAGATTCGGGGTCAGGCCCTTTCTCAGGCAACAGTTCATCACAATCCTTCACTTTCAGGAAAATCACATCCTCATCGGGGAATTCATATTCTACAGACTGGTGATCCTCCACTGGTTGGTGAGCGAGATAATCTGCCAACACACTGCTTTTAATAGCTTTTTGAGTGCAGTATTCGATATCATATTCAGATAACAACATCTTCCAGCGGGCAATTCTCCCAGTAAGAGCAGGATTTTCAAAAATGTACTTGATTGTATCCATTTTGGAGATCAACCAAGTAATGTGATTCAACATATACTGCCGCAAACGCTTTGCCGCCCAGGCCAAAGCACAACATGTTTTTTCCAGCATGGAATACCGCGACTCACAATCAGTTAATTTTTTACTGAGATAATAAATGGCGAACTCCTTATTCCCCGTTTCATCTTGTTTTCCCAGAATACAGCCCATGGAATCATCTAACACTGTCAGATACATAATCAACGGTCTTCCTTCTACAGGAGGGAGCAAGATAGGAGGTTAAAGAAGATATTCATTAATACTTTCAAATTCCCTTTCGCAATCATCCGTCTACACACAACCTTGATCTTTCTTTAACAACTTAAAGATCGGTTCACATGTTGCAGTCATGTGGGAAATGAATCTGGAAAATCCGTCCATGAACGAGAATACCTTAAATTTTGATGTGCTGTCCACTAACATATCAATGTCTGGCAATGGAAAATCATCTTTTAGACTAGCTTTATTTAGATCTCTGTAATCTACGCACATGCAGACCTTTCCATATTTTTTTGGTACTGGGACAATATTGGCAATCCATTGAGGATACACTAACGTCACAAGAAAACCGGCATTAATCTGCTTTAGAACCTCCTCTTTGATTTTTACTGCCATATCTGGGTGAGTTCTTCTCAACTTCTGTTTGATTGGCGGACACTCTAGCTTCAACGGCAAACGATGCTCTACAATATCTGCATCTAGACCCGGCATATCTTGATAAGACCAAGCAAAAATATCCACATACTCTTTCAATATCTCAATCAACCTGCTCTTCACATCAAGATGCAGCAATGCTCCAATCTTGACTTCCTTCGGATCTTCTTCTGAACCCAAATTGATCACTTCCAATGGCTCTTTATATGGCTGAATGGTATTTTCCTCGTGCTCAAGAAACCGTGAGACCTCTTCTAGAATCTCATCATAATCTTCTTCTTCAGCCCCATAAACAGGACATTCAAAGTTGGGAGAGGGTGCAGGGTCATTGTATTTAACGGGTTTTTTAATTAATCTACACATATGATTTGTGATTGCTTTTAGAAACTGACACATATATCAAGTGATCATGCATATTGAATTTCAGTTATTATTTATTTTGAAAGGTTTTTTCTGATTACCATTTTCCAAGAAAAAGCAGAAAATAAAGACATAATTTGGGAAACAAAGACAACTTTTATTATTGATTTTAAAAGTCACAGCAAACAGATAAGCCCTACAACATTAATACTTCCACCGTGGGAAGAATGAAAGCTTTTTCAAAAATATTAACAAAGAAAATTACTTTGAAACATATATGCAAGAGGGAACATCAATGGTGATCCAGTTTTGAACCCTAACTCCGTTCGTCACATAATTCGGCATTTCCTTCTCTGCTTCATCCTCTACAATGGCGTTAACCCTGGAAACAGTTGGATGAAGATATCCCCTGCTACGGAAAATGTCTTGATACCTGCCTGCAGTAGACTTCGGCTTCATGCCCTTACCTTTGTCATTCTTCAAAGAGAACCCCAAGCCAGCTTTGTTCTTGTTCACAGGTGGATCCATAATCTGTCCCCATACTTCACTATGACCCTTACGCACAACTTGCTGTGCATCCTTAAGTGAAACCATGGAATTGTCATTTCCAACTACTTCTCAAAATTCTCAATATTTTCTCTTGGTCCATGAAATTCCATAATTCCAGTGCTTTTTCTTGTAGAACCAAAGTATAAGCTCATGCCGACACCTTTTCCAACACCGCGGACACGCCCACCATGCTCATCTGTTCTGATAGCTTTTACTAGTATATCATGTTGTGGTTCTGGAACAAATATACCTTCACAGGCCGCCTCAACCAACTTATCCTACACAAAATGATCAACTTACATATATTGCTACAAAAGCATTTAAATAACAAATAATATAATCAAAACAAATCATACTTACAATTTGGTCTTAGTCGAGTCCTCTTCCTCTTCTCATGTCTTGACGGTGGAGATGGGATGTGATCATCTCTCGTTTCTTGATTTTTTTTCAAGCATGATTGTTTTCTCAAGCTCTTGTAACCTCCACGAGACAATCTATGGGTGAACATGTTTTTGCCTTATTTTGTATTCCTATTTCACTTTTAGCCTGTTATTCACATAGTAAAAAATATATATGATTAGCATCTATAAATATTTAGCATAAAATTATCAGATAAATATGACTACTACTAACCTTGAATTTCTCATAAAGACGGTCCTTCACAAACGTTTTCCATTGCTTCTTCGGTATAAAACTATATCTTATCCATGGACGAGCAAGACCAGGCTTAGGCTTTCTAATTTAGTCTAGAGTGAGTCGTGACTTAAATCCCCTTCTATAAGTACCGGCGTAAGTGATCCATTTTTTTCAACTTTGAGTCATCGGTAAACTCAAAACTCAACTACATTTAAATTAATAAGTATGTACTAGAAGCTAGCTAGAAAGTGAAATTGAATAGATGAAAATTAAAATTATTACCTTAACGACTGTCTATATGTTATCTTTGATAGCACTTGGCACTTGTTTCCAATCATCTATCAATATACTGACTTTTTTACATGCAAGGAACTCAATATAACTCTTAAGAGTAGAGTAATATTCACAATCAACTACTCTGTAGAACGAATCAAACACGATCGACTTTTTGTCACCTGAGTTGCAGATTTTGTGAATTTGGGCATCATTGTGACACCTCTTTGTGATCTTTTCGTTTGAGTATCATTTGTACAAGTATCATTTGTACAAGAAACATCTGTATAAGAATCATTTGTATGAGTTTCTTCGCTAGTAGATGAAAAATTTGACAATGTCGACATCTATGTTTAAAAACAACAACAACATCAAGAACATAAACAATAACCACAACATAAACAACTACAACAACAACCTCTTTTATCAACAACAACAATAACATTCACAAAAATGGCAAATGAAGTTTATTGTAGATGCATAGGGAAAAAATTTACATGTGGTAAACATGATAACTAAGTAAAGGAGAATATTATGTTGGTGTTGGTGTTGGTTGTCTTCCTTCTCGATGACAACGATGGTGTTGATGTTGTCTTCCTTCCCGATGATGACAATGACGATGGTACTCGTGTTGTATTCCTCCTTGACGTCGACGACCGTGTTTGTGTTGTAAACCTCCTCGACGAAAATGACCAGTAAAGAGTGACAGTATCAAAGTAATGAACAAAAAATGAACAATAAATAGTGAACGACGATGTTAGGGTTGAAATCATGTATCATTTCACAGTATTTAAGGTTATGGTTGTTTTGTCTTGTTTCTTTTTTTAGTTGAAAAATGGAAACTAAAGAGACAAGTTAGCCAGAAGTGTATAATATTTTAAAAGATACCACTACAGTCCAAACTCTAAATCGTAATGATATATCATCTGAATAATGAAATTTCATAAAGAAGCGCAAGTGTTTATCCATTTAAAAAATTTTAATAAATAAAATAAAATATGTCACAACGGTTGAACTATCAGACCGTTGAGCTATTCCTTTTATTTTTTATTTAAAAATAAAATAAAAATAAAAGGTGTGCCTTAATGTTAAAGGAATAAAATATTTGAGTTGCTTGAGGTTCGAACTCATGAAAGCTTGAATATATCTCCACGGTCAGTTAATTAAAAAAAATTGCGCATGAGTTTAGATATTTCACAATGGTGTTTGAAAGAACCGTGGTGACTTTGGTGTTGTTCAATGTCGTTTTGTAGTAGTGAGTAGTGCAATTCTCTGACTAGTTGCAGCCATAACAAGAGCACAAAAAGGAAACCGAGAAGCCTTCAAAATATTACTCATCTTAAATACTTCACTAGCCCGAATAATCGCACCCCAACACACAAAATTATGATTCACAAACTCAACAAAACCATCAGAGCAAAGCGACAAAACAATGGCGTATCAGGATTATCAGGAGAATGCAAGTAAACAAACAAAAGCTTAAACGAATTCCTCGACCTATGAAGTGCGTCCATGAAACCCTACCTCCCAAAATTCGGTTTCCCCGTTCAATAATCCCTCTCAAAAGCCATAACAAAATCCATAGCTTCAGTAGTCACCGTCGAAACAGAAACCAAGGGCGCCGAAGCCGATGAAAAAGAAGTCGTCGAGCCCCGGTCCGATCCTAAGCCATGAATACAAAAGGACGCCACCAGTAGCCTATAATCCCAAACCAACTGCACCGGAAATTAGCCCTAGACAACTGGAAATCAGAGACTGGTAATTTGATTATCTTCCAAGCCAATCCGGGAGGTGGCGTAGGAAGCGACAATTCTGATTGAATCCCTTCTCGATTTCTGGATTTATTACAAACTTATCATGTCCATGAATCTTGTAATAAGAGAGAACACCGTCGTGTAGTACGAACCAACGGGGCCTCCATCCTTTACCATAGTTCACCCACTTCTGAAGTATTCTTGATATTTTGTTCCCGACCAGGTCGTTAATCCTCATATCAACCATCTTTGAAATCACCGCTAAACGATTTTGACACAGTAAAGGAGGGGACGACTTTGAAACAGTGAAGGAGAGAATGATTTTCACAGTGAAGGAGGGAACAATTTTCGATACTTACCGTGAAGGATGAAAGGGTTTAGGGTTTAGGGAACAATTATAAGGAGGGAACAAAATGAAGAACGATTTGGAGAGAAAGATTTTCACCGTTTTAATAGTAGAAGGAGAAGAGGTTTTCAGTTTGGTTTATTTAATTCAATAAACTTAATTTATTTAAGTATATTGATTTATTCATTGTTTAACACTTAGTTTTGGTTAACCAATGTAAATTAACATATAAATAAACTAGTTTTTAACAAATAAAATTAAAAAAATATTATTTATACTATTTACACCCATTATTAAAGAAATAGGAGTAATAGACATTTATTTACGAATTTGCCACAATATTTATTATTTACATCTGTTTTTAGTATAACAGATGTAAATTTAAAAATTATATTGTGATGTACATTTCCATCTAATAAATGTTATTTTATTTTATTTGTCATGTACATTTCCATCGAATATCAAGACAAAAAAACTTATCCTATACTTTAAAAGTCTGTTCTGTCCAATTCTTATTCTTTTACAAATCAAACACATCCTAAATATAACTGTTACTCTATTTTGAGTCACTGAACCAACTTTTTTCTTGAAAAAAACAATACCATCGAGTTAGAGAAAATGAAATACAAGGATGAAAAATTTTAATTTAGTAGACCTAAAAAATTCATACAAACTAGGCAAATAATAGATTAACAATATTCTATATATAATCTCACTTGCTATTATTCAGATAAAACTTAATTATAAATAAAAAACAAATGCCTCATTCTTTTTGCTATCTACAAGGATGAAAATCAGGCATAAAATCTGAACATTGCTTCTAATTACTTGTACAGATGCACTTTGCCTTAGTGTCTGATAATATCTGCATTATGAAAAATAAAAATACATATAAGACAATTTAGAATTTTTTGAGGTAATATGTTTTGTTTATCATGATTTACATTTAACATCTTCAAATAAAATATTTTTGCAATAATTGAAAAAACATAAAAATGTTTAGTATTTGTCTTGTTATACCTTAAGTTGTTTCCTGAGGTCTTTAATGTAGTCAACTGCTACATCCAACATATCAGCTGTACTTGTTTGCTGCCAACACAGAATTACAACAAATAACTCATCAAATTGCATACGATGAAACTTCACTTTTAGTTCAATCGTTTGCGTGTAAGACTGACTATCACATAATAATTAAAATTTATTACGATTAAATTTTAATTAAAATAAGATTTTTAATTATTTTTTTTTATGGTAGAATCTTGATTAATTTATGCAGAGCTTTCAAAAACTTAAGATTACACGCTATATTACCTTATCTGAGTTTGGGAAAAGTTCTTGCAATTTCTTGATTCTTGCACTAATTCTTATTCTTCTTTCCTGCAATATGCATACCAATATATAAAAAATGAAGCAGCTCATTAAAATGCAACAAATGTGTTTATATGACTTGAGATTGTTAACAAGGTTAGAATTTTACCCTCTCTGCAATGCTTCTTGGGTGGGTGGCAAAGCCTCTTTTGGCGCGAATTTTACATGGAACATATCCTTGAATGTGAAAATACTTGTCCATACTAGTCATCTTTGTAGAAGAGCTTGGAAGACTCAATTGGTGCCTCAAACCATGTTTTTGGTATCCAAAGTCTAAATCCTGTTAACATAAATTTTCAGTAATCAACAATGAAATACACTTGAACACGAACGACACTGACACATAGACACTAAATTTATACAATAGAAGTAATTACATGTAATCAATCACATATGTTATTGTTTGTGTACCTGAGTTTCCAAAGTATTTGAAGTGGAAAAGAAGATTTGACCATTATTAATGGACGTTTTTGGGGCAGTGAATGTAGAAGTAGCCCAATAGTCATTGATGAAGTTAGGCATGTAAGATTTAGTGCTAGCATTATCATTTCCAATGTTTTTAGTTCCAATACCATTATGAAGTGAATAATTGGAGAAAAACTCAGCAGGTGAACTGTTGTGCCTAATGAGATTGGAGCAATTCATAGAAGAAGCTATTTTAGTTTCTGTGTCATAATTCTCTGAATCCAAGGAACTCACAGCACTAAATGAAGCCTCAAAGTTATTAAGCAATCCATGATTCTGGTGAGTTTGGTAAATCATCTGACTTGGAGATTCATTAGAGTAACCATTGTATTGTATTCCTTGTGAAAAAGGGTCATTTTCTTCTTGTTTCACTAACAAATGTTGAGAATTTGTAAACATTGTTTCCATGTCTGAACTTGTGGAGGGAGAATAATATTGCTGATTATGATGATGATGATTATCATTTCTGAAAGTTTCTTCATTCATAAAACCATTTCTTGTATCAATAAGGCTTGACTCAACTTGAGAATAGTTGAGAGCATGAGTATACAAAATACTCATCTTATAATATCTTTTCAAAGAAGAGAAAATTTGAGGAAGAAAGTTGAGTTTTTCATGTTGCTGTTGGATTGTATTTATGTAGTATGATATTTAATGATTGCCTTTATGTTTCAACATTATTAACGATAATGCCACTTGAACGACCTAAAGGGGCCGTGACATCTTTTTTGTTTGTTTTTATCTCTTGCGTTCTCTTTGCTTATTCAACTGTGGAAATGTTTGTGTTATTATTTAACTTGAGTGGGATAACCTGTCGTGTGCACATGCAAGAGACTAAATTTTTTAATACGGTTTGATCCAAATAGACGGCTAGAGCTCCCTAAGTTTAATTAGACTCGGATTCAAAGATAAAGTTACTACTCCTCGACCAAATTGTCTTGTTTGATCAACGGCCCTGATCAAACAATTTGAGAGTAACATGTTTATTGTCTTATCAGTCCTTTTAAATAAAAAATATTTGAGTGATCTAGGTACGGTATTCGATTTTCAACCCACGTATTTTTGGTGACGTGTTGACGATTTAGAGAGATAGCAAATCAGAAACAAGCAAACATTAAATGTGTTGGTAACCTCGGTGAAATACTCCAAACATTTCAAAATCTTTATGCGTCTGAGGTCCACTTTCGATACGACCGACCAATGTTATTAAAAGACCTCATAGTTCCTTAGACCTCGGTATGTCTTGGGACAATTGTTCCAGACTAATCATATCCCTTTTTGTCCGACCACCATAAGTTGTGACGTCCCGGATCCAAGACAAGAATTTACTAAAGCTTCGAGAATATTTTCTTGACCACTGGACTCTTAAAGACCCGAAAGCATGACATTGTACCATAACACATCCAACGGTCCCAACATTCCACGACAGAAAGATAGCGAAGTAGTTATTCTGTTCTAAAATATATGTGGACGACGTCATTTCAGGTAACAAGTTTCAAATACAGTTTGAATACTCTCTCGTCATTCACATATTGACTTAAGTGTCAAAATGTTAACCTTGTAGATACACCCCCGCTCTGTCGAATCGAAAGCTCTACTCCTCCATAGCTTTTGTGACTCTACACACTTCTGGTTCCATAACACAATAGATAGTAAGACTTGGAAAGTAGTCCTAAATGGATGGACGCCTTCAAAAATTACAGCTGAAGATGGTATTGAATTTTGAAGTCTGAAAAGGAATAGTTGAAAGAAGAAGATAAAGAAGAACATGTTAACTCTCGCACTCTAAATATCATTTACAATGGAGTTGACAATGTTATACAAGAATATGGAGTTTGTAAGAGTCTAGAGAAAGGAAATAAACCTCCCAATTAAAACCATAATTGAAAATAGTTTCAAAAACCTCTTATAAGAGTATGAATAACAAAATAATTTAAGCAGTGGAAAAAAAATTTAGTGTATAAAGAGAATATACATATAGATTAGAATTTACACAAAACGACATAAACAGATCACAAAGCAATCAATATCAAATCAAAGAATTAACCAAAATATACAAATCAATGCAATTTATTATATATATATATATATATATATATATATATATATATATATATATATATATATATATATATCAAAACAACACGAATATCAATACGATGTGGATTTTATAAACCCAAATTTCATCTTAGTCAGCAACAAGAAAAACTAAAGTTTTGATTCTAATAAAGCCTACACTTAACAAATAAATTGCTATCAAGGATGAACCTAACAACATAAAATTTCTAGAAAGCAATAAAGAACAATCTAACATGTGATTTATATGAGAGAGAGAGAGAGGGTAATCGATTCTCAACCCACATATTTGTGGTGACGTGTTGACGACTTAGAGAGATAGCAAATAAGAAACAAACAAACATTAAATGTGTTGGTAACCTCTACAAATTACTCCAAACGTTTCAAAATCTTTATGCGTTTGAGGTCCATCTTCGATACGACCGACCAATGTTGTTAAAAGACCTCCTGGTTCCTAAGACCTCGGTATGTCTTAGGACAATTGTTCTGAGCCGATCATATCCCTTTTTGTCTGACCACCACAAGATGTGACGTCCCGTATCCAAGACAAATATTTGTTAAAGCTTCGAGAATATTTTCTCGACCACTAGACTCTTAAAGATCTGGAAGCATGACATTATTCCCCTAACACATCCAACGGTCCCAACATTCCATGATGGAAAGATAGCGAAGTAGTTACTCTGTTCCATAATATATGCGGACGACGTCATTTCAGGTAACAAGTTTCAAACACAGTTTGAATACTCTCTTGTCATTCACATACTGACTTGAGTGCCGAAATGCTAACTTTGTAGGTACACCCCCCACTCCATCGAATCAGAAGCTCTACTCTGCCATAGCTTTTGTGACTCTACACACTTCTGGTTCCATAACACAATAGATATTAAGACTTGGAAAGTAGTCCTAAATGGATGAACGCCTCCAAAAATTACAGTTGAAGATGGTATTGAATTTTGAAGCCTGAAAAGGAATAGTTGAAAGAAGAAGATAAAGAAGAACATGGTAACTCTCACGCTCTAAATATCATTTACAATGGAGTTGACAATGTTGTAGAATAATATGGAGTTTGTAAGAGTCTAGATGAGGGAAATAAACCTCCCAATTAAAACCATAATTGAAAATAGTTTCAAAAACTTCTTATAAGAGTATGAAAAACAAAATAATTTGAACAGTGGAACAAATTTAGCATATAAAGAGATTATACTTATAGATTAGAATTTACACAAAATGACATAAACAGATCACAAAACAATCAATATCAAATCAAAGAATTAACCAATATATATATATATATATATATATATATATATATATATATATATATATATATATATATATATATATATATATATATATATATATATATATATATATATATATATATATATATATATATATATATATTTCAAAACAACACGAGATGTGTATTTTTACAATATCAATATGATATGGATTCTATAAACACAAATTTCATCTTAGTCAACAACGAGACAAAATTAAAGTTTTGATTCTAACAAAGCTCACACTTAACAAATAAATTGCTATCAAGGATGAACCTAACAACATAAAATTTCTAGAAAGCAAAAAAGAACAATCTAACATGTGATTTATATGAGAGAGAGAGAGAGAGAGAGAGAGAGAGAGAGAGAGAGAGAGAGAGAGAGAGAGAGAGAGAGAATACATCATGATTTATAGTGGTTCGACTATCATCCTCACTAAGCTTAATCCAATCTTTGATGGTTGCTCATCACAACTTTTGGACTTCCAATATTTTTTATGACAAAATTAAATAAGTTTAAGTATAATCATAATATCCAAAATAAAAACCCTAAAAATATAAAAATCTCCTGTTTGGATCCCTTAATTCGTACACAGTACCCGAATTGAATTCTTTACAAAATGTTTAGGCGAAATTGTCTTTAATCTTCCAACCTTAACAACCTTCTCCAAACTCTTCATTCTACAACGATCTTTCCTCGATCTTCCCAATATATTTAGTGTTGGTCAGTCTGCAAAGTTATCATTTTAAAAGGTATCAAACACAAATATTAATCCCATAGTTATCATTTCAAAATGCATCATACACAAATATTAATCCCATAGTTATCATTTCAAAAGGCATCATACACAAATTTTAACTAATAACCATTTTGTACTATAACTTCATAACATGCTCCTTTAGTCATGAATTATATGTTGAATAAACATTAAATGTGTTAGTAATAAAGTTTTACATTAAACATGGTAGTAGGAAGGGAAAAAGTTTTAGTAAGTTATTAAGTTATTAGTAGCAGTTATGTTTTAGTTTATGTTTTAGAATTGTAAAAGCTATTTGGGTCTATAAAAGACCAAGAGTGTATTTTATTTTATAAGAGCAATATAGAAGTATTCATATAGAAGCCTGATTCATTTTATAACAATTTGGTATCAGAGCTCATGGCAAACATGATGAATCAAATGCCGTTGCCACGGCTAACGAAGTCCAATTATGAAAACTGGAGTATCCAAATGAAAGCTCTTCTTGGATCTCTAGACGCGTGGGAAGTGACCAATGATGGGTTTGAAGAACCAACAGAAGTTGGGGGATATACAGCAGCTCAAACGAAGGTATTGAAAGAGACGCGATCGAAGGACAAAACAACATTATACATGTTGTTCAGGGTTGTAGATGAATCAGGCTTCGAGAAAATTGTTGGTTCGACTACGTCGAAACAAGCGTGGGACACGTTAGAAAAAGTGTTCAAAGGAGCAGATCGAGTGAAGCAAGTTCGACTCCAAACTCTTCGTGGCGAATTGGAGAGGATACAGATGAAGGATACATAAATTGTATCTGACTACATCACACGTGTGCAAAAGGTGGTGAATCAACTCACCAGAAATGGAGAGACAGTACCTGATGCATGAGTTGTTGAAAAGATCTTGAGATCTTTAACAGACAAGTTTGAAAATATTGTATGTGCAATAGAAGAGTCGAAGGACCTTTCGACGCTCTCAATCGAAGATCTCGCTAGTTCTCTCGAAGCACATGAACAACGAAAGATGAAAAAGAAAGAAGAAGCAGACGAAGAAGCAAACCAAACCAAGGAATCAAACAAAGACGAAAAGGTACTCTTTTCTCACAACTTTCGAGGAAGAGGACGTGGGCGTGGAGGTCGTGACAGTGGTCGAAGTGGTAGAGGTAGCAACTTCGAAAGAGGACAATCGAGCCAACAAAATTGGCGTGGCAGAGGACGTGGTCACAGAGGTGGTTGTTCGAATTATTCCAACTTCGAATGCTACAAGTGTGGGAAGTATGGTCATTATGCGAAGGATTGTAACTCCTACAAATGCTACAACTGTGACAAAGTGGGACATCTTGCAAAAGATTGTCGAATCGAAAAGAAGATTGAAGAAACAACCAACCTAGCCTTGGAAGCTGAATCGAATGAAGGCTTTCTCCTGATGGCTCAAAACGAAATCAACACCAATGACAGTGTTTGGTATCTTGACTCAGGAGCAAGTAATCACATGTGTGGTTACAAACACCTGTTTAAAGATATGAAGAGAATTGAAGATGGTAATGTGTCTTTTGGAGATGCATCGAAAGTGAAGGTCGAAGGAAAGGGCACAATCAGTTACTTGCAGAAGGATGGCTTGATTGGATCAATCGAAGACGTTTACTATGTACCAGATCTCAAGACCAACATATTAAGTCTGGGACAACTTACAGAAAAAGGTGCTTCGATACTGATGAAAGATCGAACACTGCATTTGAAGGACAAAGCAGGATATCTGATTGTCGCTGTCGAAATGGAAAGAAATCGAATGTACAAACTGAACCTGAGGAACATTCGAGAGAAATGTCTGCAAATCAAAGTGCAAGACAAAGCGTCACTGTGGCATATGTGCTTTGGTAATCTACATCATTCTGGTTTGAGAAGGTTGGCGAAAAGGAACATGGTGCATGGACTACCAGACATGGATTTCGAAGGAAAATTTTGTGAAGAATGTGTGCTCAGCAAACAAACAAGAACCTCATTTCAAAGGAAGGCAGAGTATCAAGCTAAACATATTCTCGAATTGATACATACTGACATATGTGGGCCAATCACTCCAGAATCCTTCAGTGGAAAAAGGTACTTCATTTCTTTTATTGATGACTTCTCAAGAAAAACCTGGGTCTACTTCCTGAAAGAAAAGTCTGAAGCATTAAAAGTGTTCAAAAAGTTCAAAGTAATGGTAGAGAAGGCAACAGACAGACACATCAAAGCAATTCGATCTGACAGAGAAGGTGAGTATACTTCAATGGCCTTTGTGAAGTACTGTGAAGAACAGGGTATAAGGAGATTCCTAACTGCACCATATTCACCTCAGCAAAATGGTGTGGCTGAAAGGAAGAATCGAACTATTTTTGACATGGTTCGATCAATGCTTAAAAGTAAGAACATGTCGAAAGAATTATGGGCAGAAGCGGTACAATGTGCTATTTATATTCAGAATAGATGTCCACATTCAAAGTTAGAAGACAAAACACCACAAGAAGCATGGAGTGGACAGAAGCCAACAATTTCTCATCTCAAGGTATTTGGTAGTATAGCTTATGCACATGTACCAGATCAACGAAGAAAAAAGCTTGAAGACAAAAGTCAGAAGTACATATTCATTGGATATGATGAGAAGATGAAAGGGTACAAGCTCTTCAATCCCATAAGCAAGAAAGTGATCGTGAGCAGAGACGTTCGAATGAACGAAGCAAGCAAGTGGGACTGGAACAATTCGACAGAAGCTGTTGACACAGTCGAAGAAACAACTGTAGTTGTACCAACAAGTATTCCAACAGAACATGAAGAAACAGAAGATGAAGATGAACCTCTACAACCAAAAATGAGAAGTTTGCAAGATTTGTATGATTCAACAAGTGAGGTGCATCTTGTGTGTCTTCTGGCAGATGCTGAAAATATCAGTGTCGAAGAAGCGTTACGAGATAAGAAATGGAAAAGTGCCATGGACGAAGAAATTAGAGCAATCGAACGCAATAATACTTGGGAGCTAGTCGAATTGCCAAAAGGTAGTCAACCCATTGGTGTAAAGTGGGTATTCAAGAAAAAGATGAATGCTCAAGGAGAAATCGAAAGATTCAAATCACGGCTGGTTGCAAAGGGATACAAACAGAAAGCAGGAATTGACTATGACGAAGTGTTTGTGCCTGTTGCAAGAATGGAGACAATTCGATTACTCATTTCTCAAGCTGCTCAGTTCAAATGGCCAATATTTCAAATGGATGTCAAGACAACATTTTTGAATGGTGTGCTCGAAGAAGAAATCTATGTCGAACAACCACTTGGATATATGAGAACTGGAGAAGAGAATAAGGTGTTGAAACTGAAGAAATCACTGTATGGGCTGAAGCAAGAACCTAGGGCATGGAACATGCGTATTAACACATATTTCAAAGAGAATGGGTTCGAGCAATGTCCTTATGAACCCGCCCTCTATGTGAAGAAAAATGGAAGTGATTTATTACTTGTTGCTCTCTATGTTGATGATCGTATCTTTCTAGGCAGTGATGTTCAGATGATCGAAGATTTTAAGAACACCATGACAAGCGAATTCGAAATGACAGACTTAGGTCTGATGAGATTCTTTCTTGGTCTGGAGGTTCGACAAGAAGAAGCTGGAATTTTCATCTCACAAGAAAAATATGCAAAGGAAATCTTAGAAAAATATAAAATGAAGAATTGCAATCCAACTTCGACGCCAATGGAACCAGGTACAAAACTATCAAAGTTTGATGGAGGAGAACGGGTCGAAGGAAGCAAATATCGAAGCTTGGTAGGTAGCCTTCGATATCTCACATGCACAAGGCCAGACATTTCACTAAGTGTTGGCATAGTAAGTCGATTCATGGAGGAACCAGTACACACACATTGGAAGGCGCTGAAACGAATTCTAAGATACATCCAAGGAACAGTATCACTAGGAATGTTTTATTTAAAAACAGAAGACTACAAGTTAGTTGGTTATTCTGACAGTGACTGGTGTGGAGACATAGACGATCGAAAGAGCACCTCTGGATATGTGATTTTCATGGGAAACACAGCATTTACTTGGCTGTCGAAGAAGCAACCTATAGTAACACTTTCGACGTGTGAAGCTGAATATGTGGCAGCATCCTGGTGCGTCTGTCATGCAGTATGGCTCAGAAGGTTGATAAGCAAGATGGAGCTGAAACAGGAAGATCCAACAATAATACAAGTGGACAATAAATCAGCTATCGAATTGGCAAAGAATCCAGTGAATCATGAACGAAGCAAACATATTGATGTTCGATTTCACTTTATTCGTGAACATGTGAAGGAGGAAAGTGTCTAATTGAGGCATGTAGCAAGCAGAAACCAAGCAGCAGGTATTTTTACAAAACCATTATCAAAAGAGGTCTTCGACAGAGGCAACAAGATGATAGGAATGCTGGATGGAAGAAACATTTAAGTTTATAGAGGAGTTTTGTTGAATAAACATTAAATGTGTTAGTAATAAAGTTTTACATTAAACATGGTAGTAGGAAGGACAAAAGTTTTAGTAAGTTATTAAGTTATTAGTAACAGTTATGTTTTAGTTTATGTTTTAGAATTGTAAAAGCTATTTGGGTCTATAAAAGACCAAGAGTGTATTTTATTTTATAAGAGCAATATAAAAGTATTCATATAAAAGCCTGATTCATTTTATAATATAATAATATCCAAAGATTCTATCTTAAAAAGGGATACCTCCCTCTAATTTCTACACAATAAGTAAGAAAGTAGTATTGGGTCTGTCAGCATACTTCCATTCACCCATATTCATCCACAACCCAAGTCTGTTACATAAAATATAGGACAATATAAAGTTCCCCCGAAGCCAAATAACCCTAATAAGAGAAAAATTATGACTTTCATAAACAAATTTCTAGTGGGATTAGTTAAGACCGTGAGGGTTGTGCGTATGAACTCTATACGAGATAGATTTACGGCGAAACAGTGGAATTTGGGATTTTTTTAAAGTAAGTCAATGGTTCTAATAAATAAGGGTTTCAATATTAATTTTTTTTTTTATTTTATATCTTTTTTTATTTCAATATTACATTTCATTTTTATTTTTTAATTAATCAAATATAATTTTTTTAAATGCTAACTTTCAACATTTTATAGATTTTTAAATATTAACTTACCATATTTCATAGATTTAAATAGAATTAAATGAAATTTGTATTGATTTAATTAATCAAATATTAAATAATTGTAATTTCAAGTTTCGTGTTTTGATTTTTTTAATTAATCAAATATTTTGTTTTTAAATCTTTTTTTTATTTTTTATTTTATTTGTTAATTATTTTGTTCATAAAAAACTTCAATATCATGTTTCATTATTTCTAAAATAACTTTCCACATTTTAATTTTAAAAATCTTAATTATTTTTTTAAACAAAATTGTAGTCCCATGTTTCATTTTTTTTATTTTACCTTTTTTTTATTTAAATACCAAGTTTCATTTTTATTTTTTTAATTAATCAAATATATATTTTTTAAATGTTAATTTCTCACATTTCATGGATTTTTAAATGTTAATTTACCATATTTTATGAATTTGAATAGATTTAAGTGATATTTGTATTTGTTTAATTAATCACATATTAAATAATTTTAACCCAACATATTTTGTTTTTTTTTAATTAATCAAATATATATGTTTTTAAATCTTAACTCATGTTTCTTGGATTTGAATAGTTTTAAAGGGTATTTATATTTTTTTTATTAAATATTAAATAACAATTATTTTCAAAATAATTCTCTTTTCAATTGCTTTTACGTGGATTTGTTACCAAAAAAATAAAATACATGATTTTTATTTTATTTATCATTTCTCTTTAATTTCTTATAATACCACATCCTCGCACTCAATTCTCATAATAATTTAAAGACGGTTTTCAATATACTTTTTTTGATGATATTGTTTGCTCTTTCTAGACAAAAAGTATATCAATTTGACTTTTATAAAAAAAATTGTAAGTTTTTATTATATTTATATCTCACAAAATATTTTATTTCTTCATTTTAGTTGTCAAAAATATGTCAAGTATATGTTTTATACATATGGAGTAAAAAAGATGTCAAATTATAGTGAAATCATTAATGAGTTTAAAAAAAATATCACAATTGTTCTGGACTGGGTCCAGGTTGGCCCAAGAGCAAGAATAGGTCCAATCCAAACGTCTCTACAGGAGGCGCGTCGACCATAAGCAACGACCGTGTCCGCCACTGCCCGCGGACGCAACGTCCTCGACCAGTTACCATCCAGCTCAAGCATCCTCCTCGTAGGGCATATTGTAACCGTTACACTCTCACCTGAACTCCGAAAAGACCGCGTCCTCGTCCGTCCGTACTTCTCGCAGAGCACCCAGGAAGGAGACCACGTGCGGGTACCCACTACACACGTAGAACCTGACAGTTCCTTTATTGGACCAATCCTGGTCGGCCCAATGAAGGGACCTTGGCCCAGCGCTGGGGGCTATAAATACCCTCTGTTCCAAGAGGGTCAGGTATTCATTCTCTTACCATTCACACACCTTTTTGCCTGCTCGTACTGCCACTTACTTTAGCATCAGAGTGCCTTGCAGGTACCCCCCCCCCCCCCATCTCGTTCAACTTCCGCTCGGAGCCAGTCGTGACGGTCCAAGTCTGATCAGGTGAGATCAGTGGCGCCGTCTGTGGGAACGTAGCTTCCCCGTCTTGCAAAAACTCAAAAACCAAAGCTCAACTCAACTATCACCGTCATGGCTGACCAAGTTCGTGATGAACAAATCGTTCGCGTCGTCGACACCAACGACGGCCTCGCGGATAAAAATGGACACCTCGATAACGCTGGTAACCCTGGTCACAACACCATCCCTGTGGCATCTGCCCCAGGGCCTTCAATCCACCGCGACGGAGCTACCGATTCATCCTCCTCGGTCCCCCCGCCACTCGATGAAGACGATGTAGCTCTCGCGAACTATCGAGTTGCTCAGTTTCAGGAAGTTCCCGTCCCCGTCGGGGCAGATGCCACAACCTGAGCTCTGTTCGCGGCGATCAATCAGACGAATTACCTCATCTTCGCCCAAGGGGAAAGATTGAGGGCACTTGAAGATAATCGAAGACCCCCGAGGAGGCACCGGAGGCCCCAGACTCCACCTTCTCGAGTGACTGAGGTTCATTTCCCGTCTCCCCCGCGGAGACACTACAGGGATACCTCTCGAAGCCCGTCACCCCGATCATCGAGGAAACGGCCCCCTTTAGAGAGGCAACCCATCATTGAAGCCGGAGGACGCAACCGCGCCCCTGCGAGACAGGAAAGAAGACACTCAGGAGACGTGCATGGAAGGATCAACCAGCGAGCACCACGCTGGAGAGATGCCCAGCACGACCAGGACCGTCGTGCCCGACAGTATTACAGGTCCCCATCCCTGTCCCCGGAGCGGAGCGACGAGGACGACCCCCGCGGTCCCCTGTCGTAAGCTATCATGGAGGCGCCCATTCCCCCAGGCATGGAGAAGCCTCCACATTTGAAGGAATACGATGGAGTCGCGGACCCGGTCGACCACATAGACGAGTTCGAGGCTATGCTGCACTATTACAATGTCGGGGGGCCCATCAAATGTCGGCTGTTCCCCACGACCCTCAGGAAGGCGGCAATGGACTGGTACAAAGGCCTCGCCCCGGGGTCAATCACCTCGTGGCGGAACCTGAAGAACCAGTTCATCAGTTCATTCACAGCGTCTCGGCGACACCCAAAGACCGAGGTGGCTCTCGAGGCCATCATCCAGAGACAAGATGAAACCTTGAGAGAGTTCATCAATCGCTTCAACCGCGAAGCCATACAGGTCCCCTGCGCGGACCACATGAAGAGATATTTGCTGGAGAGGGGCCTCCTCCCCGGCACGGAATTCAAAAAGGCCGTGGGTATTGAGCCACCTAGAACATTCGATGCCCTCCTCGAGAAGGCCCGAGCGTACATGGATTATGAGGAGAGAGAAGCGGCCAACAGAGCCCGAGACCCTAGGACTCGCGGGTCCAACAGCAACCCGCGCCAGGAAGCTGCTCCTCCTCGACGAACCGGGGAGAAAAGAAAAGAAGACAGACCCCGGGAAGTCCGAGAGCAAAGGGGACCCTCGGGGCGTTTTACCGAGTACACTCCGCTCACAGCTTCCCGCGAGCACATTTTGGCGGAGTGTGCCAACACGGACTTCAAGGACGGCGACGTCAAACGTCCCCGACCTGCTCCCGCCAAGCCCGTAGCAGACAAGAACAAGTATTGTCAGTACCATAGGAGCCATGGTCATCTGACTGAAGATTGCGTCCACCTCAAGGACGCCATCGAAACCCTCATCAAGGGAGGAAGGCTCGCACAATACCGGCGAAACGACGCCCCCCGTCGTGACGCCCGAGAGACAAGAGAACCGGAGGAAGACGCCCGACCATCTGATGAGTCGGTCCCCGTCTAGACCGCCTTCTCCGTGACTAGACCCGAGGACTTCGACGTCCCCGAACACCTGCAGGAGCCGCTCACAACACACAGCAGGTGGGAATATTTCCCCTCCGCCATGGTCATCAACGGCGAAGGATTCAACGACTTGACCATTAATTTGGCTAAGAGGAAGCTGGATGAGCTGGTCAACGCGGCACCCCCGCAAACAGTGACATTTGAAAGGGTAAAGGGCAGGTTAGAACCCATCACCTTCTACCTGGAAGAGCTCCCTGGGGAAGCCCCCAACGCAGTCATTCCCCTGCTGATAAGGGCACGAATGGCTAACTTCGATGTGCACCGCATCCTAGTCGATGAAGGGAGTTCCGTCGACATAATGTACAGCTAGTTGTTCCGAACTCTGCAGCTGGATGACTCCCACCTCTCGCCATATGTAGGGTCGGACTTACAGGGCTTCAACGGATCGACCTCCAAACCGTGGGGATATGTCGAGCTCCTGGTTACATTCAGCGAAGGAACAACGACAAGGCAGGTCAAAGTACGCTTCCTCGTCATCGACTGCCCGTCCCTCTACAACTGCATCCTGGGGAGACCAACACTGGAAGAACTGACAGCGGTTCCCTCCACCGTCCACCTGAAGATGAAGTTCTACACCAAAAGGGCACGGGTAGCTACTATCCAGGGAGACCTAGCCGCTGCTCGGAGGTGTTTCAACGCTGCATCTAAGGGACGCGACACTGTCGACGTAGGGACAAGGCCCGCCAAAAGACCAGCGACGACGCGACAGGAGCCCGACAAGCCACAGTCGGCCAAGGAAGAAGTCCAGAAAGCTCCACCAAAGGTCGACTCTATAGCTCTGGACGCTCGTTTCGATCAGAACGAACCTCCCAACGGCGAGCAAGTTCCACTCCGACCAATACCGGACGAGGATTTTAAGCTCGTCCCCCTCGGCACAGACCCGAGCAAAGGAGTAAAGATTGGCAAGGACCTCCCCGACCTAGCAAGGAAGCAAATCAAAGCCTGCTTACGCGAGAATGCTGACCTGTTCGCCTGGAGCGCCGTGGAGATGCCCGAACTCGACCCGGAGGTCGCCTGTCACCACCTCGCCATAGATCCTGCCGTTAGGGCCGTAGTACAACGTAGGCATAGGCAGTCTCCAGAGAAAACGGAGGCTGCTGAAAAAGTTGTAAAAGACCTCCTAGAGGCGAATATTATTTCCGAAGCCCGGTATTCCACTTGGCTGTCGAACGTTGTACTTGTTAAAAAGAATAATGGAAAATGGAGGATGTGTGTTGACTATACCGATCTCAACCGGGCTTGCCCGAAAGATGCTTTCCCTTTACCAAACATAGACATGCTGGTCGACAACTCGGCCGGCTACAAAACATTGTCGTTCATGGATGCTTACTCGGGCTATAACCAACTCCCGATGGTCGTGGGCGACAAACACTGCACGGCTTTCATGACCAGCTCGGGCAACTATTACTACAACGTAATGCCCTTTGGACTAAAAAATGTCGGGGCAACTTACCAACGCATGATGAACAGGGTTTTTCACAAGCAGATTGGGGACATGCTCGAGGTTTATATGGACGACATGATTGTCAAATCCCGAGCAGACACCGACCATGCATCACACCTCAAGGCAGTCTTTGCCCAAGCAAGACAAAGTAAAATGAGGTTCAACCCCGAGAAATGCACGTTCGGAGTCAAGGCAGGAAAATTTCTCAGATTCTACCTAACAGAACAAGGAATTGAAGCCAACCTCGACAAGTGTCGAGCATTCTCCAACCTCCCGACACCAACGTCGAAGAAGTCAATACAAGTCATGAACGACATGCTCACGTCAATGTCCCGCTTCGTCGCGAGGTCCGCTCAGCACGCCCTCCCCTTCTTCAAACTCCTTCGTAAAGAAGCAGCCTTCGAATGGAACGAGGAGTGTGAACGAGCACTGCGCCACCTAAAGCAAAGTCTATCTCAACCACCCGTACTATCTCGACCAGCCGACGGGGAGCCATTGTTCCTATACTTGGCCGTCTCAAATGAAGCCGTCAGCGCGGCTCTCATCCGCGAGACCACCGACGGACAGAAGCCTGTTTACTTCACGAGCAAATCCCTACAAGGACCCGAAAGCAGGTACCAAAGATAGAAAAGGTAGCTCTAGACCTCGTCAACGCGGCAAGGAGACTCAGACACTATTTTCTGGCCCACACAATCATCGTTCGAACCGACCAACCAGTAGGGCAACTCTTGGGTCGGCCCGACATGGCGGGCAGAATGTTGAAATGGTCCTTGGAGCTCTCCGAATTCGACATTCAATACGAGAGTAGGAAAGCCCTGAAAGCACAAGCCCTGGCCGACTTTGTTGCGGAAATGACCGCTCATGACCCGCCCGCTGGGAAGGAACACGAATGGACCATTTTCGTCGACGGGGCCTCCAGCTCGTCCGGAAGTGGCGTGGGGATCCTCCTAGAGAACGAGGAAGGCGTAGTGATCGAACACTCGTTAGCCCTCTCCTTCCCGACGGCGAACAACCAAGCAGAGTATGAGGCCCTGCTCGCAGGACTGAGGCTAGCCGAGGACCTGGGAGCCCGCGAAATACAAATCTACACAGACTCCCAACTCGTCGCCTCCCAAGTCCAGGGGAGCTACCAAGCCAAGAACGACAACCTCGTTGAATACTTAAACTTAGTCAAAAAATACATGACAAAGTTTGAACGAGCAGAGATTTCACATGTCCCCCACGAGCAAAACACAAGGGCAGACATATTGTCCAAACTCGCGAGCACGAGAAAGAAGGGCGGAAACAAATTTGTCATACAAGAATCCCTAGCACGCCCGAGAATCGAAAGATCCTTGACACTAGCCGAAGTCCACGCCATAGGAGATGCCTCGTCCTGGATGACCCCGGTGTATAATTTCCTGACGAAAGGAGAACTCCCCTCGAACCAGACGGGTGCGACCATCACGAAGTGACGAGCATGCTCCTACGTGGTGCTCGAGCACAAACTATACCGCAGGGGATTCTCCATCCCCCTCCTAAAGTGCATCGATGAATCCACAGTCCCCGAGGTACTGCGGGAGATACACGAATAGATTAACGCCCAACACATGGGCGGTAAGTCCCTGGCGAGGAAAGCCCTTCGAGCGGGGTATTATTGGCCGACAATGCAGCAGGACGCCAAGGAACACGTCAAGAGGTGTGACAAGTGCCAGAGGCACGGTGACATGCACCTCTCCCCCTCACGAACTGAGCATACTGTCGTCTCCATGGCCGTTCGCATGGTGGGGTATGGATATCCTCGGTCCCTTCGTGCAAGGGACTTACCAAAATAAATTCCTCATCGTGGCCGTGGATTACTTCACGAAATGGATAGAAGTCGAGGCTCTTGCGAAGATCACCTCACACAACATCCTCCGTTTCTACAAGAGAAACATCCTCGCCAGATTTGGAATTCCTAGGGCACTGGTGACCGACAATGGCACCCAATTCACCGACCACGGGTTCCAGGACTTCTTCACCAAACTAGGAACAAAACAACACTTCACCTTGGTCGAGCACCCTCAAACCAACGGGCAAGCCAAAGCTGCGAACAGAGTTATCCTCCGGGGACTCAAACGTCGACTCGGCGAAGCAAAGAGGGGTTGGGTCGAGGAGTTGCACAGCGTCTTGTCGGCATACCGCACCATGCCCCACTCGACGACGGGTGAGACCCCCTTCCGACTAACATACGACACCGAGGCCGTCATCCCGGTAGAAATCAGGGAACCCTCCAGACAGACAGAGAATCCCCTCGACGAAGAAATGAACGACGAGGCACTCAGGGACGAACTCGACTTAGTCGAGGAAATCCGATCAGGGGCGGCCCTACGCGAAGCCACCCTAAAACAACGAGTGGCTCTGCGCCACAACGACAAGGTCATTAAACGCGAGTTTGAAATCGGCAGCCTGGTGTTACGAAGGAACCAGAAAGACTCCCGCGAAGGGAAATTAGCCGCGAACTGGGAAGGGCCTTATCGCATCACGGCACCACTGGTACCGGGGCATATTACCTCGAGCAACTGGACGGAGAACCACTACCACGACCCTGGAACACTACTAAACTAAAGCAGTATTATAGTTAAAAACCCTTAACACCGAGGACTCTCGCCGATGACACCCACGTCCGGTCAACGAGGAAAGACGTCTGACCCCGTAGAAAGGCCAAGGTACAGGCCCAACCTACGCCCAAATGACATAACTTCGTTCAGCAAACGAGCATGAACGACACTGCCCGACGTGGACACCTCAATCGAGCTCCACCGTCGAAGTACCTGTAGGGCAGAACACCCAGCTCGCGATGGGCAGTTCACGCCACGGGCAAGTAACCCCGATCCGGGCCATGTGCCCGAACAAGCGGCTTCACTCCGCACGCCCGACGAATCTCGAAGTACGTCGGACCATCCCAAGGGTCGAAAAAGAATCTCTCCTCGAGGTTGTAACTTAGGCGTAATTCACCGCAAAATAGAAAGCCGAGCACAAGCAGGTCCCGAGGAAAAGACCTAGGCAAATTTGCTAACAAAGTCACAGCCACGCACGGGCGAGACTCGGGGCCATAACTTAGGCAAATTCTATCGCAAAATATCAAAACATAAACATAGGCAAATGATCAAAGTCGAAACAAACATTCAGTCAAAAGCTCATAAATAACAGATAGAAATAAACCGACCAAGAAGGCCGACGATGTTCAGGAATTACAAAGAATGGGCACGCAGGCCCAAAAAGTAAAATATGAACGGGCACGCAGGCCCCAAAAACAACCATCAACAAAAAAGGCGCGCAGGCCCAAATAGAATCTCACAGCTAGACTTCCCCGGGGCTACCACCGTCGACAACAGGAGACTCGGGCGGAGGCACGATCTGGCCGTCGATGATCTGAGACATATAGCCCACTCCTTCAGTATTCAGATCGGGATTCAACAGAGTGAGCTGGCTAACCGCAGCTTCAAAGCCATCCGCCAGAGCACCGACACAGTCCGCCTCGTGGAGTTGAATACGAGCGACCAATTCCAACCGACTTCGCAAGGGAGCTGTCTCCTCCGACTCATCCTCGGCAGGGAGCATGACGGCCTTTAGTTCCCCGACCTCTTTGGCGAGGCGCCCATTGTCAATTTCCAAGCGTTCCCGGTCCTCACGGAAGTAGTCCCTCTCCTCGACAATCTTCCCCGAGTTCTCTTTCTCTGCGGCCAGCAGCTCAGCCTGCTCGCAGAACATCTCCTCAGAGCGCTCCAAGGCAGCCTTCAACTTTCGTGAGCTCGCAGTAAGGGCAGCTTTCTCCTGTTCCAGCTCTTTGATGCGATCAGAATCTGCCCCTTCCTCGGCCAGGACAACGGCCATCTCATCCATTTTGACCATCCCGACCATGTTGGCGGCCAGATGCTTTCTCCGATTTTCCTTACTTAGCCGCCTAATGGTATCAGCTTCGTCAGCGCTTACGAACAAGGGAAACCCCTCGAAGAAATCCTCCTCTTTAAAACAGGGGGCAACCCGAAGGACCTCACCGCACCAGATTCCTCTCCGACCACCGAGTGGCTCTCCGCCCGGTTCCTCTTCCTCGGTATCAGGTCGGTATGCGGCTCAACATCCTGAGCGTCCGGGGATCCTCCAGAAGCATCGCCCGGGCTAATTGGCGGGCCCATCCTCGTCGCCTGAGGAGCTCACACTACCCTCTTGTTGACTTTCTTATCCTGCGTCAGCTTTAGGAGCCTCTCCTTTCGTCCAGCCATGAGACCCGCATAAAAGAATCCCGGGTTAGTCACGAGCAAATAACAAACGAAGAAATTCAAACAAGACAAAAAAAATAACCTAGCAGGTTCGCGGCCTGCCCGAAGGAATGGAACTCCACGAGCGCCTTCGTATCGATAGGTCGGGCCTCAAAGGTCGGGTAACCATCTTCGTCGAGAATATCCTTTCCCTCCATCGTGGGCCACCGGACAGGGAAGAAACTATCGACATATCTGCAGAGGGTACCATAGGCCTCCTCATCTTTGTTGCTCATCCCACCCGCAGGCGTATGGTAGTGCTCGGTGCCATGCTCGTAGTGGCGCGAGGTCCAATGCAAAGGAAACTTAGCTACACGCCCCAACACCGAGAGACCCTCGTCGTCCAGAAGAGCCTCCCCGTGATCGTCGGTCACCACAGTTTCTTCCTCGTATACAGACTCTAGACCAGTTTTGGTCACCGGCCACACGATGTACCATTTGTCCTTGAACCCCCGGACAGAATCCATATACATCCTGAGCAGTCTCTTCGACTGTTTCAGGGAAACCCAACTGTGCCTACTTCCCCGAGACTAGCGCTGTAAATGGAAGACTCTGAAGAAAAGAGGTATGGTCGCCCCAATCCTTAAAAAGCGACACGTCAGTTCGAATGTCCAGAGGAAAGCAATCGAGTTGGGGTGAAGCTGCGACGGGGCCAGCTCTAGATGACTAAAGACCCCGACCTGAAAATCACTAAAGGGGAGCTTTAGTCCAAGGTCATTAAAAGTTATCTCATACATAGGAAACCCGTACTCGGGGAACTCCGAGCAGATCCGCGCGTTAAGAGACGGTCTAGTGACGACAGAATTTTTCTGAAAGCCGGGCTGACTATCGCCCTGCTCGATGATAGTATATGCGCTCCGACTGCGCCGAATGTAAGCAGAAGCAATCCCTCTGGGCTCGGCGCCCACCCACTCTAGTAGAGGATTGTCAATGGTATCGATCAGGTTCACATTTTCCTTGGTGCTTTGATCTTCCACCTCATGGCGCCCCGAGGAACACAGTTCATCAGCCATTGTTACCTGCAAAGCACAGGAAACCGGTCAATTGGGGAGAAAATCCATACGCTCGCCATAACTGACGGGAATAAGGGAACGACAAGCCGAGTCACGCCCCACACACGATTAAAATGTGAAGATCCGAACAAAATTCTGGAGTCACCTCCCCGACACCAAGATACCACGATAAGTCGTCCTACGCATTGCCTAAATAGGCCAACATCCCGGCCAGTCACGAATATGTCGACCTAGGATATGGACGTGACGAACAATATCATAAACCCTAAACCTAGAACTATGGAGTTACCAGGCACTACCACGAGTTAGGCGCCAAAAATCATGAAGATCCTGGGTAGCATCGCAAGTCACATACCTAAACTATGCATCTACCAGGCACAAACGTGCGTTTGCCGGGCATAAACATGGATACGCCGGGAAAACGCATATATATATATATATATATATATATATATATATATATATATATATATATATATATATATATATATATACCGGGGCTAATCCCAGACGCAAATTCTCTAACATACAAAACAATGGAAAAAATCATATTCCACAGAGGAGAAACATGAGGGATGAGACGCTTACTTAAAATCGGGAAAGAGGCACGGCGGCGGAGAAGGAAATCAACGGCGGAAAGCACGGCGGTCCTATGAAAATATGGAAATAACAGCAGCAGCAGCAGAGGCAGAGGAAGGAGGAGAAGCGCGAAGAGGAAAAACATATTATGGGGCCCAAGGACCCTATTTATAGTGATGACGTGTGTTGTACCCCAAAATTTGCCCTCCCATATTCTTCAAGATTTATCAAGAATTATCTTCAAATGGTTCAAGATTGGCTCAAGGATTAGACAGTCAAATGCCTCCTAAGCCAGTCAAAATTAGGGTTTTGTTTCTTTCAAGGAATTTGAGGTTTTCAATGGTTCCATCAAGTCCCATAGGCCTATATACATTGTCAAGCATCTACATGTCAAATCTCAAGACTCACAGTGCCAAATTCTACAGTCAAAAGCTCCATTTGCTTCACAATCAACTACAGGGGCAAAAAGGTCATTTTACAGTCAAAAGTCAAAATTTTCGGGCAACATCTTATTTTGAGCTCACAATCATCATTTGATCAAGTCTTGATCATGATTCCACAAGAATGGCTCAAAAATCATCAAGATGCAAGAAGTTACTATTTTTGGACAGTAGAAAAGTCAACTGTATTTTGACCAAGGCATAACTTTTTCATGGTTCATCAGAAAAGTTCCATCCAATGCTCATTTTGAAGGGGATGACATTTCCTACAACTCATCTTCACACTCCAAGTCCAAGAAATGCTCTCATAAAAAGTTATCAATTTATACATTATAGGTCAATTTCAAAAGTCAACAAAAATGCACTTTAAGTCAAAGACCATAACTTGAGATTGGTAAATCCAAATGACATGGGACCAAAGGAATTGGTTAGAGGACTTCAATACCTTTCCAAAATGTCCAAGAACATGTTCATATGATCAAAATTGAGCAAGATATGCATTGGAGAAGTTGGGAAATTTTTATGAATTTGCAAAAGTCAACTTTGCTCAAAACACTTTGTTTTTGCTAATGGGCCTCAAATTTCTTCTTGAAACTTTATCCAAGGCCTATGCACGACCCATTGAGATTAAATTGAATTATTTTCTTATTTTTTATTAATTAATTGGATTTTTAATTGATTTTAATTCATTTAATTAATTTAAATTGTAGGAAATTCAAAGATTTGATTTTTTCAATCTTTTTGTGAAGCAAACAAGCTCAAGATATGATGGCAATTCGTGTGCAAATCAAAGGGACAAGAATCTCCAAGTTTGGTAAGTTTTTCCAATCAAAAAGATTCAAAAAGATATGATTGCAAATCAAATATTCAAACCATTATTTCATGGATCTTTGCCCAAGGATTTAACCTAATTCTCTTCCTCTATAAGTACACAAGTGAACCCTAATGCCATGGACGAGAATTTGCTGCAAGAAAGCCATAATCACATTCAAAAAAATCCAAGAAAACTCAAAACTGTTTTCTGCATTCTAGGGCGAATTAAGGACCTTTGTTGATTTCAATCCATTGCAGGAGGTCCCCAGGACGATTTGCAATCAATTTCCAGTTTCATAGCTCCAAGAATCACTAGTTTCAGAACCACGGTTTGCTTCTCATGTCCATAATCGTAACTCATGATTCATGCATATTTAATATGATTTTTTATTGGTTTTGCATTACTAGCACTCACAGGAAGCTAATGGCATAAGCTAATTGCATTATAAGGCGCAGAATCGAAAGTTACCATTGACAAATTTTAGGGTTCATAAACCTTGAATTTGGGGATTCAGTAACCAAGCAAAATTGGGTTCTCTAAGGCATATGGTTGAGACCGTCAGGACAAGACGAACACACAGCCACCCTCGCGAAAAATTTATATTGAACACAGACCTATTCGCTATTATTCCTCATGTTAAATTGTGGGTGTTAAAAACCCCCGCTATCTATTTGTTATTTGCAGGCTTCAGCGAAGGAGATGAAGACGTGTAAGCATGTGGTTGGTTCATTCAAATGAAACACGCGCGTTTTACTTTGGTTTCAGCATAGTTATTAGTTTCCCAATATATTATTTGAGTATTATCTTAATAACAAACGCAGACAAGTGGTCCAGTGGTTGGTGTGTTGGCTGTGTATCATTGGGACCTGGGTTCGAATCCCAGGTCCACCCAAAACCATTATTTGTTATTTTTCTTCACCTAATCACATGCAGGTTCCAAAGGCAGTTCCACCATGTACTCCAAACATTAGCATGCCATGTGTCTTCAAGCAGCAATCCAATGGTCAAGAGATGAAGATCATGATACTCCCAGTCAAAGCATGCGTAGACAATTCCCCAAGGTCAAACGTGGCTTGGTAGCTTAATGGGCCATAATTACTTTCAAACCTCCTAATGGGCCCATCACCCCCCTGGTTTCTTTATTCTTTTTTTTTTCTTTTATATTTCAATTTCTATTTAGTTCTTTTAATTATTATTATTATTAGTATTTAATTAACAAATTATTTATTTTCATAATAAAAATCAGAAAACCTAAATATTATTTATTATTATTATTTATTAATTTCACATTATTTTTTGTAAATAAATTCTAACAAATTAACTTAGTTTAAGTAGGTTTAATTTGACTTTTTTTTTCATAATAAATAAAAATCATGTAGAATTAGGGTTTCTTACTAACTTTTAATCATGTTTCCCTTTGTTTATTTATTTTCATTAAAACATAAAAAAATACTTTTTCTTTTAATTATTTAATTAATTAGAATTAGGTTTAATTAAAGGGGAAAGGACCAAAATTCCATTCTTTTCTCAAAAAGGGTCAAAACCCTAGGACTTTTCCCGATTCAATTTTTCTCGCGCATGTTTATTCTTGATTCCTATTTTGATCATATTTATGTAACTGTTCCGAGAATGTAATAGATAATTAAGACTTTTATCGCTTTCTTTAATTTCTCGCAATTTATCTTTTCAAGGGTTATGCTTTTGGCGATGTAAATACCCGACGCCTTGTAATAGTGTAGATTCACTTTCCGCAATTTATTTTCCGTAATTATTATCTGTTAACTATGCATGACAAGACTTGCCTGAAAAATAAAATCAACTCGTAGCTCACCATGATACATGTACAAGATAACTTAACATGAAATTTGACACACGTGCACATGCCACTCCTAGGGTACGCCTCACTTGGTTGCCTCGACGTGGTCATCAAGTATATGGTGTTTTAGAGGTCGCCCTCCTGTCTAAAGATCCAGTTTCCTCGAAACGGTTGCCTCGGATAAAAAGGATCTAGGACATTAGGGTTACCGCTAAGGCGTCCTACTATTGCTTTGGTGACCACACATGTCCCTATAATTGAATTGATCCGAATAACTCCAATGACGGTGCTACCTACTTCTCAATAGTGGGGTAGTACTGTCTAAAGGACATTTACACAGCTTAATTCCTTAGAGTAGGTAGATTTCTCCTGGGTACTTGCTCTTTCAAAAACAAAAACTACTTTTCGCACCTACATTTTCAAACAAAAGTTTTCAAACAAATAATTCATACACTCTTGAGGACTGATACAAGAGTTACCTAGAAGTTTTTTCAAAACAAACTTTTTCAAAACCCACATACACAAGAAAAGCAAACATTTTTTAAAACATAGTGAGCAAGTACCTAAGAGCCCGTGGATAACCACGGATAGAAAGGGTGCTAACACCTTCCCTTCCTATAATCTACCTCCCGAACCGAGAAACATCTCGAAAAGGAATTTTGCTGTGCTTTTGTCCTTTTCTTGTTGGAGAACATAAAAGACGGTGGCGACTCTTGCTTACCGCGACATTTCGCGAACCAACATTTCAAAAACAGTCAGTTCTCATTCCCACCGATCACAACGTGGAATACGAAACGTCACCCCGGAGAACCACGAACTTCCCTCCTCGACGCGTAGCTCCCCTAGGCAATGATGGCCCTATCTCCAATAGGGTGGCGTCACGCTTCCCAAGGGTTGCCTCGTGTACTCAACGAACATAGCCCGTCAAGGGTCCCCTGGGCACTCCTCGAAAGGAGCTATCTCGCGAATGCGACACAGGGGAAGCTCCTCAAGAAAACACGAGGAACCAGATCTCCTGGCCGAGCATGAGGCCCCGTGACAAAGGCGAACTGAGATCAAGTCATAACTCCTGATCCAGGAGTCACGACTTGGGGGGCTCCTGTTCTGGACTGGGCCCAGGTTGGACCAAGAGCAAGAATAGGCCCAATCCAAACGTCTCTACAGGGGGCGCGTCGACCATAAGCAACGACCGTGGCCGCCACTGCCCGCGGACGCAACGTCCTCGACCAGTTACCATCCAGCTCGAGCATCCTCCTCGTAGGGCATATTGTAACCGTTACACCCTCACCTGAACTCCGAAAAGACCGCGTCCTCGTCCGTCCGTACTTCTCGCAGAGCATCCAGGAAGGAGACCACATGCGGGTCCCCACTACACACGTAGAACCTGGCAGTTCCTTTATTGGGCCAATCCTGGTCGGCCCAATGAAGGGACCCTGGCCCAGCGCTGGGGGCTATAAATACCCTCTGTTCCAAGAGGGTCAGGTATTCATTCTCTTACCATTCACACACCTTTTTGCCTGCTCGTACTGCCACTTACTTTAGCATCGGAGTGCCTTGCAGGTACCCCCTCCCCCCCATCTCGTTCAACTTCCGCTCGGAACCAGTCGTGACGGTCCAAGTCTGATCAGGTGAGATCAACAATGAAACTAAAATTGATGAAAAATATGTTAATGTTAATACCGAGATAAATTTTACATTAAGAGTAATTGTGCAATTGAATCATCGTCCTCTAAGATGTAAAAAGTTGACACAATAAAAGAAGAACCTGAAAATTAAATATTTTTTAAATAGACTAATTAGTTTCATTCCATTCATTTGTTTAAAATTTTAGTTGTTTAATATTTAATATTTTTAGTAATTTGTATTCAATTTTTTTAGGTTATAGATTAATTAAGTTCTTTAGGTTCATTCGTTTCAAAATTTAGTTATTTTAACATTTATTTGTGTTAGTAATTTGTTTTTAATTTTTTTAAACTACTCCAATTATATCATTATTTTTTCTCTATTGTAATTTAGTTAATAAATAATTCTTTACTTTAAGGTTCCATATTGCATTAAAATATAATAAATATTATTTTTTATTTTAAGGATATAAATATTTTTAAAAAAAGAATTATATCTAACAGTTACCATAAGTTAAAGTTATAATTATGATACAAACCATTGAGAATTATAATTGAATAGTAAAATATTATTTTTTATAAATATTTAATTTCAAACATAATTAATTAATAAGTATTTTTTATTATTTATTCTTCTTTCTCATAACATATTAAAAACGAGAAAACAAAATTGAATTAGTAAAACTCTAAAAAACAACCGTAGCAAATTTTTAATAAAATATATAAATTAGTCAAAAATATAAAATTTTTTTTTGGAAAATAAGAATTACTCGAACCTCAAAAACAAAAGTTAACTTTTTTTAATAAAAATATTATCAATTTTGTAATACAAATTTATCAATTTTTTATAAAATGAAAAATAGAAAAAAATAGTCTAAATAATAGAATCACGTGTGATTTTTTTAATTCATTGAGTCATCCATATCATATAACATCAAAATTTAAATTTTAGTTAATTTTTTTAGTTTGAGTATTATTTACATAAATAATATTGGCCAAAACAAAAAAATATTGAACCTACGCGTGACTGTAAGAGTCTATCGGGTGTATTAAGTGCAAGTGCATATTTTAATCGCATAGTTTTAAAAGATTTCGAACTCACATGAACTGGTAATCGAATTATTGCTATCTAAAGTTACTGTGTAAAGCTAAGGCTGATAAATCTTAGGTTTTGGGGTAGACAAAAATAACGTTAGACTTAATTGAAATATTTAATAACGGGACGTCGGTATGTAGTACGTCTGACTTCGGGAATTTAGTAGTTCATTGGCATATCTTTGAGTTTTTAAAACATTGTTCAGTAGAAACTATTAGTTTAAAAATCTTTATCTCACACTCTCGTGATTGTTGATTCAGACTATATTATTAAACTTAAATGATCACTCTCGTTGTTTCATTCAACATTTAAAAATACTTTTTGAAAACAAATAGATTCTAATTAATTGTAAACCGCTCTCGCTGTATTTAAAACCAATGTTTGATGACCACTATTCGGTTAAAAATTCACACTATCGTGATTATTGATTTTAGTCTTTTATTTTTCTTACTCTTGTAACAAAACAATTTTATATTGAAATTTGGAAATCAAACCAGAAAAGTATTTTTTTATAAAATATTTATGCCAATTTATTATCGAATTCATTTGGTTGGTGACCTTACATACCGGTATCAGAAATTAGCCGGACATATTATTCGTTAAGAACACAGAATAATAACAAATATATAATAATTCAGACATGAATGATAAATAAAGAACAATAACTAAACTAAAAGAAACCTGGAATTAAATAATAATGTAGCAATAGAAATGTTGAGCTAAGCCATTGGATTGACTTGACTCGCACATATCAAATAAAAATTGTCACCGCGCTTTATTGTTTCCAAAGGAATGGGAAAAGAGCAAATAACCCAAAAGGGGGGAGATAATCTAAGTTCGGGGGTTGGTTATGCAAAGGGAAGGTATTAGCACCCTAAACATCTACGGTACTCTGCAGGAACCTCTTTGAAAATTTGTGTATTTTGGCTATAAAAGTTGTATAAAAAATAGATGGTGGGTATAAGAAAAGAAATATTTTTTTTACAAATTTTGTAATCGCCGCGATTGCGAACCTTTAGTGTCTGTGTACCACCTTTCGTGCAATAGGGGATCAGGGTACTCGTAGTTCACCTTTAAAATTTTTAAAACACAAGTGTGTTGGTTAATTTTAAGAGATGAGACATCATTGTCTTATCCGAGTGGAAAATATACTTACTATCCACAATTATGAGAAAGGAGATTTTGCGTAATCTCAAAGTGGAGGATATGGATTGGATTTTAAAATCAACAAAGCTTCACTCAACACCCAAGTGGAAAATATATTACTTCACTATAAATCGTAGAAGTATAATAGTTCGCATCACTACATGGATTGACAAGAGTCTATCTTTTGAGAAAATTTTAAAGCAAAAAAATAAGCCAAAGTGGCAAAATAGTTTGAATGAGATTGATTGAGTTTTAGTCTTCTCTCAAAAATGTCAGAGTATTATTAAGTTGTTTAAAGTTTGATGAAGAAATGATTTTTTGCAAATGCATGGACCTAAGACCAAGTTTATTGTGAAAGCAGTTCAAGTTTAGAAAACAAGAATAGTTTTAAAAAGAGGGAGAAGATTTTTGAAATTAAAGAAGATGGGAGGAGATAAAGGGACTATCCTAAAGCATAATGTAAAAGTTAGGGAAAATAACCGTCTAACCAACAAAAAGTAACTTCTTTGTGCATTAACTTCTCTGCGCAGCTCGCGATTCTCTTGTTCAAGATTCTCCATTTTCTTTCTGGAATTAGCGCGAGTATTGTACCGTTGAAACAACTTGCTGAACGAAGTAGAGAAATTCAGTAAGAGACATGAGTATGAACATAAATGCAAGAAATATGTACCATATAGTGCATGATATGCAATTCACATGATTTATTTTATTATTAATATTTCAAGGAACTCAAAGAATTATAGACATTTTGTAAATACTAAAGTACTAACTGTTATATCCCAAATTTGTCCTCTAAATTTTTATACAAGATGCTATCCTAGGGTTTCTTGTACACTCAATTAGCTCGAGGGTCGGTCAGACAGATTCTCTTCATAGACGGAAAATCAATAATTAGGGTTTGGGATTTCTCATAGATAATTGAGTCTTCAAAATTTCAAATATTCTTAAACACAATTTGCTGAAGTTTGTTAATTCTACAAGACTGAAGATTGTTCTTAAAACATGTTTGGTAGATGATGAAATCCCGTTTGAATCAAGAATGACATGCGAACTCATTTTGATTACCAGTTTAGCTTTTGAACAAAAATTTAAGATTAAGACTTTTTTATCACAAGCCTTTGAGATTAAGTTAATCAAATAGAATTCTCAAGCTTTCATTTTTGTTTTAAAGGTTTGATTGGAGTGCAAAGAGTTTTGTTTTGTTTGATCATCTTTGGTGGTTGCTTGAAATACAAGTTACCTAGAATGAGATTTCTTACTCAAAACATACAAATAAGAAGATTCAAAGTTGAAATTGGTACAATATTATTCAGAAGTAATGTATTCATTACACTATAAATTTGAATTTTACAAAAGAAATGTCTACCAATGCCATAAATTACAAAATTTGTGTATGAAAAAAAAGGGGGAAGAGAGAAATACTAAGTCTTCATCCTCAAGCAATCTCTCCAGCCTTTGCTTGCCGTCCATGCTTCATGTTCATGAAAAGAGAAAATGAGAAGTTTGTTAGTAGTTCAAATAGTCAGAAATGAACAAAACATACAAGGTAATCCTAAATTCATCATTGGGGTGGTTTCGGCTGAATCAGAAGAGAAGGGTTTGTATGCTAAGGCCTCATGCAATCTTTGCTTAATAATTGGTCTAAGAGTTTATGGTTTGCAAATCACAAGGTGCAAACTTGGTTCACAAACAATGCAAGCAAACTTCAACAAACAGCAGGGCAAGCTGCATAACAGGCAGCAAGATAACAATGCAAGCAAACTGCAACAAACAGCAGGGCAAGCTGCATAACAGGCAGCAAGATATCAAGGCAAGCAAACTGTAACAAACAGCAGGGTAAGCTGCATAACAGGCATCAAGATATCAAGGCAAACAAATTGTAACCAACAACAGGGCACACTGCAAGCTGCCAGAACAAAACCTGTGCAGAATCTAAAGGCAACAAAATACCAGAAGTTCATAAAAAGAAGGTTTTATGTTCTAAGGCCTCAAACAACTTCAGTTTTATCATAGCTAAAATTACATTGCAAATCTCAAAAGAATTGGTTCACAATAGTGCAAACAGAGTTTCAAGCCCAACACAAGTACAAGCCCAACAGATTTCAGCCCAACATGATTTAAAACAACTCAAAAAGTCTCATACAATTTCACTTTCATCATAGGCTAAAATTATATTGCAAATCTCAAAAGAATTGGTTCACAATAAACTAAAAGGTGCAAACCAGAATTCATCAAGCAACAGGTGCAGGTTTAATTCAGAAAAAACCAGTACAGCTAGCAACAGAAAATCAGGATCATACATCATTGGCTAGGGTTAGTCTCTTGCAAATCTCAAATCTTGGTTCACAAAAGATAAAGAGGAAATAAGAAAATACCAAATCAACAATAAAAAGCCTCGTGTTGCTTCAAATCAGAAAAATATCAAATCAACAAGCAAAAGTCTCATGTTGTTTCAAATCAGAAAATAGTCTCAACAAGAAAACCAGTACAATCAATAATCAAAGAGCCTCAAAATTTGTAAAGTCATGTCATAGGCCTAGGGTACTTTACCACAAATCTCAAAGAAAAGTTGTTTGGTTCATAGCAAAAGTCCACAAGTGACAAAATACAAAAGCCATCAGCAAATACAAGTTTGAAAAGAAGCAATACAGAAAATCACAAAGTCAGCATTTGACATATCAGTAAAGGAGGAAACTCAAAAGAGGGGGGCCTAGATGTACAAAATCTCAAGCATTTAAGTCTTGGATCACAAGAGAAGCCAAAGTCAGAAAATATACAACAAGTACAGAAAACTGCAAAAAAGCAAAGTCAGTACAACAGGCAATGTACCAACTGCAAACAAGCAAAGTCAAGCAGCACAACCAGCATTATTTTATCACAGAAAATGGACAAAGCAACCAATATAAAAGTAAGCCATATTGTGCACATAAAAAAAGGTTTTTTTGGCAAGCAAGAAGAACATACAGAAAAGATAAAACTCAAGCCATTATTTTCATCACAAGACCATCAAAGATCACAGTCAACAAGCCACAAGATACCCAAACACAACAACAAAGTAAAAAGGTAATTTCTCAAATTGTTCTCAATTTCTTTTCATAGAAATATACAAAACTCTTACAAAGCATGTAGTTTAGGTTCAATTAAAAGCCAAAGGGACATAAAAACTTGTAACAGAAGTAAACACAAAGCCATCATTCATTTACCTCAAGAAAGAATCAACAATAGCATCATTTTCCTTTTACAGAAAAAACATACAGAGATTCCAAACCCCAAACTGTTAAAACCCTCAAAAATCATTATATAGTTCATACAAACAACACAAACTGTCAAAACCCTCAAAATCATTTCAATTTCTTTTTCTACAAAATATACAAAGCCAGATTCGCAACAAACAAAGCCAAAACCTTCAGAAAAAATCATTTATCAAAAACATATGAATTACTCAAAAACAAAAAAACAACCAAACCATTTCCCATTTTCTCCTCATCATCCGAAATATAAAAATATACAGAATCAAAGTCATAGCAAGCCAACAAACCCTTTCCATTTCTATCCAAAAAAAAATTAATATACAAAATCATAACAACACAATAATGCCTTAAACCATCAAGCCCTCAAAAACCGTTCTTTCAAATTCATCATCATCAAAGATAGAAGCACAGTACCACCGCATGCAAGACACAAACCCTAACAAAAAAATTTTATCATCATTTTCAAAAAAAACTAACCCCTCAGAACTAGTGAAGAGATAAGAAAGGAAAGATCTCACCAAATTATGTAGAAGATGCAAATCAGAACCCCTAGGGTTCCGGTCGTCCCCTTTTAGATCTAGGCCGAATCTCATTTTTTCTGCAAAATCAAACGCTAAATTAGTAATCAGGAAGAAGAGAGGAAGAGATTTATGTAAAGAAGTTGAGTTTTTGAACCCAGCCGCCGCTGTCACCGCCGCAAGGCAATTTTCAGCGGGGCCTCTTTTTCTTCTCCGGTGGAGGAACTTCAGAGAATGAGTGAGAGAATCAGAAGTGAGAGAGAGAAACGAAAAAACCAAATGAACCACATCCCTTGAACTTGGTTGTTTTGTTTAAAACAACCAGGCCTTCTCACATCAGGCCCAAGACAAAAAACACTGAGCCCAACCCCCCTTAGTTTCGCTACACCCCACATCCTCTTCATAAAAATCTGATTTTTGGCCATGAGTTTTGTGGGCTGAAAGCCCAACAGTTTTTTTATTATTTCTTTCTCCAAACACCTTTTTTAATGGTTAACCCCCTTTACTTATTTTATATATTTTATTTTTATTTACTTTTTTTAATTACTATTATTAATATTATAAAAATATTTATTTTTATAAATAAAAATTTCAAAAATATTTTTTATGCACATATATATTAAATATATTCATGTTTGTTTAATAGATTAAAATATTTTCTTGTTAAAATTCTTTTTTTTTATAAATTAATTAAATAATTAGATTAGGTTTGTGATTATTATTTATTTAGAAATTTGTTTCTTTAAACTAGTTTCTTTTGCTAACTTAATTCTAATATTCTTTTTTAATTAATTATTTCTTTTTCTTCTAAGTTAATTAAAGTCAAAACAAAATCCATGGCCTTGTTCATTCATACTTGTACATTATATTCATTTCACTTCTTATACATTGTATTTACATTCGTTTCTTTGTACATTTGATAAATTCGTTATGGTTATAATAGATAATTAGGGTTTTTACATTCTTGTAAAGACCCATTCACAAATTGTATACCCCCTCCCACAAAGTGTTGTAATAGCGTAGTAATCTTTAAATTTCGCAATTTATCGCTTTTACATAACATGTTAGTAATTATGGTTTGTATGGCAAGATAAAACCAATCAAATAGAAAACCCTAATTCAAGACAAAATCAAGCATGAAAATGACACACTTGCACACAAGCACCCTTAGGGTTACTCCACTTGGTTGCCTTATACAAAAATGGCCTTATTACGCATGTAAGGTATCTTAGCAAAACAAACAAAAACAAGATCATAGTCCCTCGATGACGCTATTCAAAGTTGCCTTACAAAATGATCTCAGTCCCTCAAAAATGCTAAGATACCTTGCAACATTACTAATCATGGTTATACGATGACCCACGCCCGTCCCGTTTACATCCAAAGATAGGGTTGCTTACCAAATCAATGATAAGACAACAATATCAAAGGAAAATAAAATGAACAAGAAAGACATTTGAGTAGGTATATTACTTTTAGTTACTTGCTCCATTTCAAACAAATATCCTTGCTATTTTCAAAATAAACACACACATTTCCAAACATCTTACAAACATTGAAAACATTTTCAAAAAGATCAACATCTTTGTATACATTCTTACGAACGAGAATCATTACAAAGATTGCCTAAAACAATGGCCTCTTTAGCAAAATACTTTCAAAACCACACAAAACACAATTTCAAACAAAAGCAAGTGATCTACCAAAGTAACTAAGAGCCCATGGAAAACCATGGATGAAAAGGATGCTAATACCTTCCCTTTTTCATAATCTACCCCCCAAACTCAAGAAATAATCTCAAAGGTCTTTCCTGTGCTTTTTCACCTTTCCTTTTGGATAAAAGAAAAGTCGGTGGTGACTCTTGCTAACCGCAACATTTGCGATAAAATGCAAAACAATCAAGTCAGTTCTCCCACCGTATCACACTAACACATTTTGAAATACTGAAAATCTCATTATAATAACTTCGAAATGGATTACAAATTTTAATACAAGTTTCGACAATCCCAATTACAAGATAAAATATAATCTAAAATCCTGAGAAATCAAAGCTAATGAAGATCACTCCACACACTAACGCTTTCCTGTGAGTCTTGCAATCTGAGCCTTCAACTGCTTGTTCTCTTCTGTATACCTGTCGGCAATCACTTTCCAATCACCAGAGTTGGGAAGTGAATGACTAAGTCCTGACTGGGCTCTAGAGAAAATAAATCCTCTTACTTATCCATCATCTCGACAACACGACTCTCAAGAATCTCAATTAAGTCATCATTCTCCTTCACGTCTGCTTGGTAGGATATCTCTAAAGTCTGACACTTATTCTTCCAAGCCTCTTTCTGCTGCTGCATCCTGACTAGGGAAAATTGAAGCTCTTCCACATCATCTAAAATGGGAGGAGTGGTCTTCACAAACATATCAGGCATAGGTGCTTCACGGGAATATGGAATTTTCAACTGGATTTCCCTTGCTTGTACCCATCAGAGATAAGGCTCCAAAGAAACAGCTCCTCTAGGTCCCAAGTCCTTTCTACTCTTCCTGTGAATATGGAGCCGAGCCTTTGCAATTTACTCCTTAGCATTCTTATGATCCTCTCCCTCTTTGAGAAAGAAAACACTCAGATGAGTACTATTTGACTTATCTCTCATTGGATATCCAAGATGTCATCGTGCAAGAACAGGATTGTAGTTAATTCCTCCCTTTGTACCAAAAAGAGGTACATTTGGGAAACTACCACAACTATCGCCAATATCCACATCATGGTAAGCCTGATGATACCAAACAATATTTGAATGAGTGATGGCCATAATCTTCAGAGCCCAACGAGGTTCCTTCTTGATATCCCAGAAAGCATCAGACCGATGTAAGTGAGAAATAAACCACTGATACAACAAAGGCGTGAAACAAATAACCATCCCTCCATGATAAGAATCCCGAAGATGAATGGAGTAATAAGCATCTCCTAATAATGTAGGAACTGGATTCCCTATCAAAAAGATCATGATGGAATTGATATCCACAAAGTTTTCGATGTTCGGAAATAAGAACTTTGTATTTCTCTTACGGTTTTTGGAGGTTGAAGGTTTTCTATAAATTCTATTTTTTCTTTGTCAACCTCGATTCCTTTGTCGGATACTATGTGTCAAAGTAAGATTCCTTGTCGACCATGAAATGGCATTTTTCCAAATTTAATACGAGATTCACTTTTATGCATCGTTCAAGTACCATTTCTAAGTTCGATAAGCATCCTTCAAAGCTTTGTCCACAGACCGAAAAATCGTCCATAAACACTTCCATGATGTTGTCTATAAAATCAGCAAAAATTGACATCATGCATCCTTGGAATGTTGCGGGAGCATTGCATAGTCCAAACGAAATTCGTCTATAGGAAAATGTACCATAAGGACAGGTGAATGTAGTATTTTCTTAATCTTCAGGGTGCATAGGGATTTGGAAAAATCCCTAATAACCATCCAGATAGAAAAAATGGGAATGCTTATCCAGTCGTTCGAGCATTTGATCAATGAAAGGTAAAGGAAAATGATCTTTTCTAGTGGCTTTGTTTAACTTTCTATAGTCAATGCACATTCTCCACCCGGTTTGGGTATGTTGTGCTATGGACTCACCTTTTCCATTGCTGACAACTGTAACACCTCCTTTTTTGGTACAACATGTACTGGGCTAACCCATTTACTTTCAGATATTGGATATATGATTCTTGCTTCTAATAACTTTTGTACTTCTTTCTTAACTACATCACTCAAAATGGGTTTATTCTTCTTTGGCATTCTCTCGAGGTTTTGCAGTCTTCCTCAAGCGTAATATGATGCATGTAAATTGAGGGGCTTATTCCTTTTAGATCAGAGATGTTATAGCCTAAGCAGTCGCGTATTTCCTTAAGACATGTAGTAATTTTTCCATTTCTATCTGTCTTAAATTTGCATTGACTAGACGAGTTGTTTGAGTTCTGTGTCTAGGAATTCATATATTAGATCTTTTGGTAATGTTTTAAGTTAAAACGCTTGTTTCCTTAAGCAAGGTATACGGTCAGGATTTAGTGCAAGACATTCACTTAGATTTCCATCCTTGTATTCACCACACCAATTATCATCTTCAAGGATCAGAGGTATTGGAATTTTTAGAGCTTCTGAATATTTGGTGTGTTGTTTTTCTATTTCTTTAATGCATTCATCAATGATGTCTAAGGAACAACATGAATCATCTATAGTTGGTGCTTTAAAGAATTGTGAGAGGATGAATTTAACTTTTTCTTTGCCGACCTCAAATGTGAGTTTACCATTTTTTACATCTATGATGGCTCCGGTAGTGGCAAGGAATGATCTTTCTAATATAATAGAGATATTGAAGTATTTTGTGATATCCATAACAATGAAATAAATGGGGATATAAAATTGTCCAATACGTACATGAATATTTTCGAGCATTCCTAAAGGAAACTTCACTGAGCCATCAGCCAGTTGTACGAACACTCTTGTTGGTCATAATTCTCCCATATTTAGTCTTTTGCAAATCGATAAGGGTATTAGACTTATACTGGTTCCTAATTTGCATAGAGCTTTGTCTATGAAGAACTTTCCTATTACACATGGTATGGAAAATCTACCAGGTTCTTTGAGCTTAGGGGCCATGTTATTTTGGATTATAGCGCTACACTTTGCAGTAAGCATAACAATTTAATTGGATTCAAGCTTTTTCTTATTGGATAAGATTTCTTTAAGGAACTTAGCATATGAAGGCATTTGCGTGATGGCTTTTGTAAAAGGTATAGTGATGTTTAGCTGTTTCAAAAGTTCAACGAATTTATTAAACTACCCTATATTTTTAGATTTAGCTAACCGTTGAGGGTATGGTATCGGTGGTTTGCATGGTGGTAGAGGTACGTAGGGTTTTTCTTTCTCTTCTACCTCTGCGCTTTCATCTCCCTTCTCATCTCCTTTTTATTTGTCTTCCTTCTCATTTGATTTACCAGTGCTCTGGTACATGGATGGACTTTTGATTCTTGGGTTAATGGGTCCTTCTACTTCCGTTCCACATAGAAGTGTTATTGCGTTAGCGTGACCTTTCAGATTTTGTTGTGATTGGCCAGGAAAAGTGCCAGCTGGAGCAGCTGTAAAAGCTTGTTGTTGATCAACTTGAGAGAATTGTGTTTCAAGCCTTTTGTTTTGAGTGGCGAGGGCATCAACTTTGTTTGATAGCTACTTAATTTGTTCGCTAGTGTGTATGTTTTGATTTAGAAAATCTTTGTTTTGTTGAGCTTGAGTGGCTACGAAGTTTTCTATCATGATCTCTATATTGGACTTTCTATGAACACTTGGAGTATTTTGGGTGGCTTTCTGGTATCATGGGGGTTAGTAGGAGCTTGTCTAGGTGGATATAAGGCATTGTTATTCTTGCACAAAAATTTAGGATGCTTTTTCCAAGTAGGATTATAGGTATTCCCGTATGGGTTTCCTTGAGCATAATTCACTTGATCAACTTGTACTCCTGTTAAAAGTGCACATTCAGGCGCAACATGTGCGTGAAGTCCGCATAAATCGCATGTTGGAGCTACTGCAACCACATTGGTTATGGGAGTTGTGGTCAAATTTTCTATCTTTTGAGTAAGAGCTTCTACCTTAGTGTTAACTTGGTCTAAACTGCTAACTTCATATATACCTCCTTTCGTCAGAGGTTTCTCGAAAATGGTTCTATCGTTTTCCCACTGGTAATGGTTTTAAGCCATAGTTTCGATAAGTTGATAAGCGTCATGATAAGGTTTATCCATCAGTGTGCCGCCAGCTGCAGCGTCAATCGTTAGTCTTGTGTTGTACAAGAGACCATTGTAGAAGGTGTGGATGATCAACCATTCTTCTAGACCATGATGTGGACAAAGTCGCAACATGTCTTTGTATCTTTCCCATGCTTCAAAAAGAGATTTGCTTTCCTTTTGTTTAAAACCATTGATATTGGCTCTTAGCATAGCCGTTTTACTCTGTGGAAAATATGACGCTAGGAAAACTTTCTTCAATTCGTTCCATGTGGTAACAAAGTTGGATGGTATAGACTGGAGCCAGGCTCTAGCTTTATCTCGTAATGAAAAAGGAAAAATATGAAGTCTTATAGCTTCGGGACTGACACCATTTTCCTTCACTGTGTCTGCGTACTACACAAACACGGATAAATGTAAATTTGGGTCGTCCGTAGGACATCCTGAAAATTGATTTTGTTGGACAGGTTGTAATAACAAAGGTTTTAACTCAAAATCATTCCGACTAATAGCAGGGACAATAAAACTGCTATGAGGTTCCTATTGCGATGGGGCAGCATAATCCTTCAAAGGACGATTTTGGGGTCATTCGTCCATTCTTGGTTCAGGAAGAGATAAATCAGGAAGATTGTACTTAATTTTGTATTCTCTAATTCGGTGTCTTATACTAGCAAAACACTTTACTTCATCGATTGGATGCTCTAATTCTTCGCCTTGAGAGCGAGTGCTTGGCATATAATCAGCGGATATAAGGAAATAAAATTATTGCCTTAGTCTATACTGCATAAAGGATTCACAATATATACTAAATCAATCCACGGAAACGGAGCCAAAAACTTGGTCGCGTAACTGTAAGAGTCTATCAGATGTATTAACTGCAAGCACACAGTTTAATCGCGTAGTTTAAAAGATATCAAATTCACAGGGACTGGTAATCGAATTACTGCTATCTAGAGCTACTGTGTAAAGCTAAGGCTGATAAATCTTAGGTTTTGGGGTAGACAAAAATAACGTTAGACTTAATTGAAATATTTAATAACGGGATGCCAGTATGTAATACGTCTGACTTCGGGAATTCAGTAGTTCATTAGCATATCTTTGAGTTTTTAAAACACTGTTCAGTAGAAACTATTAGTTTAAAAATATTTATCTCACACTCTTGTGATTGTTGATTCTAACTATATTATTAAACTTAAATGACCACTCTTGTTGTTTCATTCAACATTTAAAAATACTTTTTGAAAACAAATAGATTCTAATTAATCGAAAACCGCTCTCCCTGTATTTAAAGCCAATGTTTGATGACCACTATCCGGTTAAAAACTCACACTCTCGTGATTATTGATTTTAGCCTTTTGTTTGTTTCTTACTCTCATAACAAAATAGTTTTATATTTGAAATTTGGAAATCAAACCAGAAAAGTATTTTTTTATAAAATGTTTATGCCAATTTATTACCGAATTCCTTTGGTTGGTGACCTTACATACCAGTATCAGAGAAATTAGTCGGACATATTATTCGTTAAGAACACATAATAATAACAAACATATAATAATTCAGACATGAATGATAAATAAAGAATAATAATTAAACTAAAAGAAACCTGGAATTAAATAATGAGAATAGAATTATGCGATTCTTCAAATACTTGTAGCAATCCTCCACAATATTCCGACAGGATTTGCTTGCAGAAAATTAACTTGAATGCAAAACAAAATATTAAACTAAAACAAGTTCAGGAGGCTATGAAGAAAATCTAATGTTGCAATAGTTTCCCAGTATATAAAACTATTGATGTTTAGGTGAAGTTTTTATCTGCCTAAGTTCTAAACAAAACTCTAAATGCTAAACTAAATAATTACGTTGAAGGAAAAAAAACGTAATTGCAGAATAATGTAACAAAAGTAAAAATAACAGAGACAAGAGAAAAATTGCATAGAACGGAGAGAGAGCCCATTTGTAATTGTTCTTATTTTTTTATATCTCCCTGCCTCGTAACAAAACTGCTTTGAGAAAATATAGGGACGTGAATTCGTGTTTCCAAAAGCGTCGCTCGTGGAGAAAGACCAGGAGGAAATTCAGCTTCCAATCATGCAGGTCGTTGGCATGGAATCATGGAGAAATGTTCGCGTCAAACAAAATAGAATACAAGTTGTGGATGTGCCGAGTGGAATGTGATGTGTGCCGTGGGGCACACATATTTATTTTGTGCTGATCATAATGGTTAGCATGCCAAGGGGCACACATATTACACTTGTGTCGGGCAGAACAGAAGGCGTGCCGAGGGGCACAACCTTCTAATAAGAAATCTTCTGTTTTTCTATTATTTTTCTGATTTTGAGCTCGTTTCGATTCCATTTCTTCTCCTCTTCTCATGTAGGCCTTGGATGGAATAATTACCTGAAACACACTTGAAAAACCAATATAATGCAACATAATTGAGATAAAACGGTAACCTTATTTATGCAAATCGGGTAGAATAAGCTATGTATTTTTGCGTTATCACATACAGTGGATAAACTTGCAACTGGGCAATGTCTTGGTGATCATATCAACAACATTGTGATCTGTCGAAACCTTCAGCACTTGGACTTCTCCACACTTGATTACCCCTCTGATGAAATGCAGCCTAACAACGATGTGCTTGGTTTTCTTATGATAGGTTAAATTCTTCGACAGGTATATTGCATTTTGCTATGACATTTAACAATGATAACTTTCCCTTGAACTTTCAACTCCTTAGCAAAACCTTCAAGCCATAATGCTTCTTTCACAACTTCAGTTAAAGCAATATATTTTGCTTTAATGGTTGATAATGCGACAACCTTCTGCAGTGTTGCTTTCCAACTAATTGTTGTACCAAACATAGTGAAAACATATCCAGAAATAGATTTTCTAGAGTCTATACAACCTTCATAATCAGATTCGACATATCCTTTGATTACTGCTTTACTATCTTCACCCAAGGATCCATCGTAAATTAATACTTTGTTCAAAGACCCGTTTATGTACCTTAGAATCTACTTCAATGCTTGCGAGTGGGCCTTTCTAGGATTCTCCATGTACCTGCTTACAAGACTTACTGCATATGCTATACCAGGTCTAGTATAGATCATAGCATACATCAAAGAACCTACTATATTAGCATATGGGATGATATATATAAGCACATTCGACCTCAGTATTGGGACACTCATCTATACTCAACTTGAACTGAGGGTTTATTGGAGTCACAACAGGCTTTGAGTTTGACATACCAAACTTATCAAGAATCTTTCGTAGGTATGCCTCTTGAGATAAGCATAATTAGGACTGCTTTCTATCTCTTCGAATGGAAATCCCAAGAATACTGGATGCAGCTCCCAGATTCTTCATTTCGAACTCCTTATTTAGTTCAGCCTTTACCCCCATTACATCTTCGATATTGTTTCTTTCTATGAGAATATCATTAACATAAAGCAACAAAATAACAAATGAATTACCAGGTCAAAATCTGAAGTAAACACAATGGTCGAACTGGCTTCTAATGAAACTTATATGTGCCATAAAGTTCTCGAATCTCCTATTCCACTATCAAGGAGATTGTTTCATCCCTTATAATGATCTTTTTAACTTGCACGCATAATATTCTTTTCCCTTTTCGACATACCCTTTAGGTTGCCTCATCAGGATTGTTTCATCTAGATCACCATACAAGAACACAATCTTCACATCCATTTGTTCCAGTTCAAGGTCGAACTGTGCCACCATGGCAAGCAACATTCGAATGGACATGTGCTTCACAACAGAAGAAAACACATCATTAAAGTCAGCACCTGAAGGAAAATTGGGATCCAAAATGCATCGGAAAATTAAAATTTTCCTTTAGTGATCCTTACGAATGGGCATGGTCAGTGATAGAAATCATTACCTCTTGTGATGATTCGGACCTTTGATGTTGTGATCACGAACGTTGATGAATAGAAACGTCTCTACTCAGTCCACACGAACAGATCACTTCCGGAAACAGTGCTAACTGCTTGCAAACAGAAACTTTGAGTGACAGAGTGAGACAAAATACGGCTAGGGTTTCAAGATCGAATTTTCATCAGGTGAAATGCTTCAGCACAGGGGTTCTATTTATTGAACCACTTATGTGGGCTGCAAGCTAAAAGCCCAATTGAGGCTGCAAGCTAAAAGCCCAATTAAGCATACGAGTATCATACCTTATGATATACCGCATATCACTTAAGCGTATGGTACCTTACCACATTCCATATTTCACTTAAGTGCACTGTACCTTACGGTGTTCCTTATTTACTCTATATCTCATCAACCTTTCCTTATGTGTGTGACCCTGTAGGTTTTCGTGATGTTGGCAATTATATTTAATCACACATTTAACATAATAAACAGTAAGCAGTATCTAGCAACACATCACTGTTGCCCAAGTCATGAAAATGTCATGTGATAAAAAAAAACCTTTCTGTGATAATATTTGTGTGTATAATTACCCTTTTTCCCTTATGTATATATTGAACACAAGGCATAGACCGTGTCACCCTTGTCTAGTTCAATATTGGGCCCTTAGACATTTATCCTGTTATGCAGGATGATCAAATTCCATCTAGGTCACTCATGTCCCTCAACATGCTTTATGAAGTACCCATAAACTGTCTTTATGGTCATCCATTTACGGATAATGTTTGATCAACAATAAAGTACTTAACTCTACATCTAGGATCCATAGTGGTTTCAGGTCGAAGGGTGGTATACACCATTATCACCATGAGAATAACTTATGACACCTTGCATAACATTCTATGTAGTATTCTCAATCTAGTATAAATATTACTCCTAATATTCATGCCTATGTCAAGACTTGATAACTCCTTATCCATGATCCATGAGGTGTGATCATCAGTCTATCTTCATAATAATCTCAATGCTTTAATGTTATCCCACTTCAGAATAAAGCTCGACTACAGATACTTTAAGAATAGTGTTCTTATGTTTAATGGGATCTCATGATTAAGTCACACTTAATATTTCATTAACAAAGGAACTATTCTAGGGACTTTATTATTTTGGAAAAACAAACATAATAAAGAAATGCCTTTTATTATTAATAAATAATCTGATACAAGTACCCTAAGTATTGGCCTATAGAGCTTACACTAACAACACCTTCTTTCTGAGTGAAACCCCTTGCAACCAATCTTTCCTTGTATCTTTTCGACGCCACTCCTTTGATTCCTTACTTAACTTTGAAAATCCATTTACATTTGACTAACTTGGCTCTAGCGGGTTTCTTAATCAGTTCCCAAGTGTTGTTCTCATGAAGAGATTTAATCTCATCATCCATGACTTTCAGCCATTCAATCTTATTTCGACTCCTCATAACTTCCTTATGGTCTCTGGGTTCTTCGTCTAGAACCTCACTTGCATATATTAAGGCATAAGCTATAAGATCTGCATACCCAAGTCTCTGAGGTGGCTTAATGACTCTTATCGTCCTATCTCTTACCTATAGGTAGTCATTGATAGTTTCTTAACTTTCTCAGTATCTTCTGCTTCTTCGACTTCATTTGGGATACGCAATTTAGCATCAACATGCTCCACCTCAACAAGAATCTCTACCTGTTCCAGCTCTTTGTCAGATATTTATTCACTTTGATCAACATCATCAATTTTCTTGAAAGCCATTTCAGCTTCATTGAAAACTACACCCCGACTGTTGATACACCTCCTGTGACCTGGCTCTAGGCACCATAGCCTATAAGCTTTGACTCCTTCAGGGTATCCCATGAACATGCATTTTAGAGCTCTAGGTTCAACCTTGTCTTTCCTAATGTGAGCATAGGCTACACAACCAAAAACTTTCAGTTTGTCGAGATCTGGTGGATGTCCCTACCAAACTTCTTTAGGCGTCTTCATATTTAACACAATCGAAGGACATCTGTTTATTAGATATGTTATTGTCAAAACAGCCTCAGCCTAAAACACCTTATTTAACCCAACACTAGTCAACATGCATCTAACTCTCTCCAAAATAGTTCAATTAAACCTTTCAGCCAAACCATTTTGTTATGGAGTACTTGCAATAGTTTCGTGCCTTCCAATACTAGAGGCATCACAAAAGTTGTCGAATGCCTCATTGCAAAATTCAAGGCCATTGTTTGTTCTCAACCTCATGGCCTTCTTGCCAGTTTGATTTTCGACCAAAGTCTTCCAACTTTTTAATTCTCAAAAGTTTCATCCTTAGTCTTCTGGATGAATACTTATAACTTTCTAGAATAATAATCTACTATGAATAGAAAATATCTTACTCCTGAATGTAATGGACACCTTGTAGGCCCTCAAAGATCAGCATGGATGCAATCAAGCGATCTATGTGTTCTCTGTTTGCCTTTGTTGAACTTCACTCTACAATATTTTCCAAATACATAGGGTTCATAAAATTTCATCTTTTTGACTTTTTCTCCACCAAGCAAATTTTGTTTCTCCAATTCGACCAGACCCCTTTCACTAACATGGCCCAATCTCATGTGCCAAAATTTTGTCTTCTACAAAGGTTTCATGGATGCAACATTTATCGAACCACTTACAACTTCAGCCTCAAGGGTATACAAGCCTTGTTTCTTTACGCCTCTTAAGACTTCCTTCGAACCCTTCATGACTCTTAGGATACTTTTATCTCCTTAGAAAACATATCCTTTCTTGTCGAATTCACCAAGAGAAATCAAAATTCTCTTCAAATCAGGTACATACCTGACTTCAGTCAATAGCCTTATTGACTCATCATGGAGCTTGAATCTCACAGATCTAACACATGAAATCTTGCAAGCTTTGTTGTTTCCCAACAATACAAATCCACCATCTTGATCACATAAGTCTTTGAACAAGTCTTTGTTTGGAGTCATGTGCCAAGTGCACCTGTAATCCATAATCCACTCCTTCGACGAGTTGCTGCTCGAAACCACAAGAACATCAAATGAGTCAAAATAATCTTGAATAATAGTTGTGTTGCCATTATTCGTTCCTCCATGATCTTTCAGGAATTCAGGACACACTTTTCTTATATCATATTCCTTCTTACAGTGATAACATCGAATACCAGATGCCTCGCCACTATAAGACTTTGACTGACTTTTACCATTCTTCTTATCAAACTTACCAATCTCAAACCCTAATTTCAGTCATCAGTGCTTAAGGAGGTGTCTTGAGCTGATCAACCCTTATGCAGTCTTGAACCAAAGGAGATCTTGTGAGAAAATATTTGATAAATGAGAGGACAAATTTTGGGGTACAACAAAAACCACATCCCTTGAGGTATCAGAGACATGCAATGCAACTTGATTATCCCCTTTTGATGTTTGTTAAGCTTGCAATTAGAATTAATTCGACTTTAAGCAGAAGTAAAGTGTGATCAATGATTTCCTCCATTTTCTTGTGCTTCCCTTAAAACATTTCCCAAAAGCACAAAAAGCGTAAAATGCATAAATCAAATATAGACTCACATTACAACTCCCCCCTTTGATAAGATCAAAAAAAGATAAATGTTAACGGGTCTAAACAAAAAATAACCAGCAACACAATTGATAACCCCGAGAAACAAATATACATAGATAAGAAGATTATATAATATCAAAATATATATTACATAATACGAAGATAGACATGCTAAGTGCAAAAATTTGTACAAATAGAAATGCAACTACACAACAACACAGACACGTGATCAAAACTTACATGAATGGAAGAATAAATAAAGCATGAACAAACAAAGTAATGCTCAAATGCACATTATTAACATCATGTACTTAAAAAGGTTTTTAATTAAAAAATGAACAATCATACAACAACTTATAAATGAATGAATGAAAGAAATTAAGAATGAAGAAGTAAACAAATAAACATATAGAAAAATATAAAGAACGATAATACAATATATAAGAGTTGTAGAATCGTACCAATATGGTTGGTTTTATAACTTTCAACAAGAAAATATTAGTTTATAAGATAATACAAATAGAAAATGAAATAGGAGTCTAAATCTATTTAAAACACGAAGAATTCAAGATTCCCAATTTCCTATGTATCTTATGAAAATATTTTGGGGATAGAGGTTCAACCAACTGATATTTTTTGTCCACATATTCAAAAATAACATCACCCTTTTCAACATGATCTCTAAGGAAATAGTTTCGGATATCTATATGTTTAGTACGTGAATAAACTAAACAATTCTTAATAAGGCTTATGGTGCTAGTGTTATCGCATTTGATTGGAAGGTAATCGAGTTCTAAATTATAATTCAACAATTGTTGCTTTACCCATAAGACTTGTACACAATAATTACCAGCGGCTACATATTCATCCTTCATGATAGAAAGAGAAACGATACGCTGCTTCTTATTGGGCCAAGAAACTAAACAATTTCCTACAAATGAAGGTACCACTAGTGTTTTTGCTATCCGACTTACAACTAACAAAATTATAATCGAAAAAACCCACTAAGCTATATTCACTACCTTTGGGAAACAAAATACCTTCATTCAAGGTTCCTTTAAAATATCTCAAAACTATTTTTACGATCTTAAAGTGGGATTCCCTAGGTGACGCCTAAAATCTTGTGCACATGCACATACACACACGCAAAACATAATTCATGGCTTAATCATTGTTAAATAGATTAAATATCATATTATACCTCTATATTTGTTAATTTCAATCTCTACGCCATCCTCATCTTTATCTATTAGCACATTTGACACCATGGAGGTTAAGATGCTACTCGAATTTTGCATATCAAACTTCTTTAGAAGCTCTTAGCAATACTTTGTCTGGATGATAAATTTGCCAAATTCAGCTTGCTTTATTTGTAATCCTAAGTAGGTAAGCTCTCCCATAAGAGACATTTTGGACTCCTACTACTACAAAATATACCTTTGGTTACACCATATTATTACTACCGTGTAAATAACCGTAATAATAACTGATTTTCACTCGCCTTCATTTTTTAATATTATTAAAATATATTTTATCACGTTCCTTAAACCCAATCATTGTGATATATTAAAGGTTACTTGCTTCGATTCTCAACACCAACAATTCTTTCTTCTTTTCGTCTCAAAAATGGGTTATTATTATACTATTATAAATATATTAAAATGATAATACTTATCACGACGGTTAATACCAGAAACTGTTGTGAATTGTATGTACATATTATCACAGTTGTTTTCACCAATCATGGTGATAAGTGTTACATATATATAAGCGAACTTATTAAGCTTTCCCTCAGAATAACCGTCACTCTCAAAATAAAACCCTAACAACACTATCTTCTACATGCAGCAAACATGTCCTCATAAGCTTCTTCAAACTTAAAGGTAATCAAGTTCATTCCTTTTTTATTTCTTCTTCTTCTTCATAATCTTTATTCCATGTTATTCATACATTTTCTTCCTTTTTTCTCAAAATAAAACCCTAACATCTCTCTCTTTCAATGCAGCGAACTCGTCCTAATAACCTTCTTCAAACTAAAAGGCAATCAAGTTTATACACTTTATCTTTCTATTTCTTCTCCATTAGCTTTCTTCCATTTTTCATATATGTTCCATGCATGACACCAGTTCTTCTTAAAAGGTTTTTTTGTGTGCATGATTTACTTCTTTTTTGAGTTATGTTTCCGTTTATGTTAAGGTGTTGTTAATGCTAGTTTATGTTTCCAAAACAGATTAACATTATAAAAGCTATTTTGTATTTTAAAATATGGTTCAAGAAAAAGAAGAGTATGGGTGTGGTTCATAAATGGTTTGTGTTGCAATGGAGAAACAATATAAGAAGTATGACGCTATTTTGGAAGCTTCATTCGCCTTATATTTTTTCTTCATAGCAACACATAGTAGATCAACTTCAGATCATTCCACGGATCTTTCCAATAAAAGGTATGTTGTTTTTGTTTTTTTTATAAATGTTGATGTATGTTATTGTTGATAAATGTTTCTCAGGAGATCCAGTTGATTTTATTATATTGTATATAGATTGCATGTTTCACTAACACTCCACTGAACATGCATTATTTTAAATTGATTTAGAAAATAATAACTTGTAAATTAAGTTATATTTGAAAACAACTTAGATCAATCAATGTTTTTCAAATTGCATTCATCTCATAATTCATCTATTGCTCTTTAAAACGTAGAACTTTGTTCAATGCCCCATGTTCTTAAAAGCAATTGTTTGTTCTCTTTTAGTTAATATTGCCAAATATCAAATTTATTGAGAACATATTCATAGTTTTCATCATAATAATCATCATCATCATGAATTAAAATAATGATGATGATAGCGATGATGATGATTCTGAATTATTCAACATGTTGATGCTTTGAAAAGTAAACTAGGAAATAATTAACCATTGCTTTGAAGAACTAGAGGCATTGAACCAAATTCTATGTGTTAAATAACAAAAAATGAATTACGAGATGCATGCAATTTGAAAAATAATGGTTCGTTTAAGTGGTTTTCCAAGAATAATTTAATTTTTCAAATTATTGTCTTCTACATCATTTTTAATGGTTGTATATATTTAGTGAGGTGTAAGTAAAAAAAGCAATCCACATATTTTATAATAAACTCAGGGTACATACCATAACGATTATCTTGTGTAACCTTGGTGAAATGCTAATTATATTCCAAATAAATTATTGTTGCTTAGTTTCGAATCCATGACCTAAATATATATCACAATAGTTGTTTAAATAATTGTTATGATAGGTAGCATGCTACCTAGCTTGTCATCACGGTCACATGCTCGATGTAGAAACAAACATACACACAACCATGTCTTACCTCACAATGGTTAATCAGGCGGTGTGGTATCCCTTTTCAAACCATTGTGAAATGGATTTTTTGTAGTAGTGTCCCCGTGCATCAAACTTGCAAAATCCTTGCAAAGGGATTCATTATTAGATCAAAATATAATATCATTAACGTAAATTTTAACTAAAAGAATATATTTTTCTATACTTCTAATAAACAAGTTAATGTCTACTTTACTATGATTAAATCCTTTTTTGGTTAAGGCGCTCATACCAAGATTTAGGAGCTAGTTTGAGACCATAGAGGGTTTGTTTAAGTATAAAAAATGAAATCCATATTTTTTGTGATCCATGAAATCTGAAGGTTGGAGACATAGACTTCTCCATTTATAAAGTCGTTAAGAAAAACTGATTCAACATCCATTTGATACAACTAAAAATCCATGCAACAGGAAAATGCTAAAAGGAGTTGTGTTGCTTCAAGACGAGCTATGAAATCATAAGTCACCTCATAGTCATTTCCTTCAACCGGACTATAACCTTTTGCCACTAACCTAGCTTTACTTCTAGTCATTATGCCATTTTCATCCAATTTGTTCATAAACACCCATCTAGTGCCAACAAAGGTTTTGTTAGATGAGAGTGGAACAAAGTCCCGAACACCATTTCGTTTAAATTGAATGAGCACTTATTTCATAGCAATTACTCAGATAAGTCTTCATCATATCAGAGCAAATGGTGTTGCAGAATTGAAGCTTGAAGCAACATTATTGTGTCTATTATTGAAACACTTTTATTAGGGTAAGTATTGAAGAAAGGAAAAACACAACAAGGGGGGTTAATTGGGATCACAAAAAGTTAATGATAAAGAACACGATGATTTTTATCCTGGTTTGTTTGAACTTAAACTACTTCAGTACACCCGCCAAGGTGATTTCGCCTCTCTCCAACAAGGTCTTAATCCACTAATCAATCTTGATTACAAAACTACTTTGACAACTGCCAAAGTCTTCTTGAGTCCAAAACCAAAACCCGGTTTTCTCAAGGAAATGCCTAAGCAATAATTAAATAAATATGTACAATGGTGTTTCTAATAAAACAGTATCACTAACAGTGATGTTTCACACAGTTTGAATATGAACGTTTGAGGATGAAAGATGATTGCTGCTGTGATACGGTGGCAGAACCAGACTGTTTTAGGAAAATGTTGGTTTGCGTTTTGCGTTTGTGTTTGCAAAATGTCGCAGTAAGCAAGAGTCGCCACCGACTTTTATTTTATCCAACAGGAAAGGAAAAAAGCACAGAAAAATTCCTTTTTTGAGATTTTGAGTACGGGGGGTAGATTATAGAAAGGGAAGGTATTATCACCCTTTCTATCCGTAGTTTTCTACGGGCTCTTAGGTACTTGCTCATCATTTTAAAAATTGCTTCCGTGTTTGTGTGTTTGAAAAAAGTTTTTGTTTTACTTCTATTTAACCCTTGCTTCTGTCTTCAAGAGTGTTACGAAGTTGTTTTGAAAACTTTGTTTGAAAAGAGTGTAAGTGTGGAAAGTTTGATTTTGAGCAAGTACCTACTAGCATCTACCTACTCGAGAAAAGAATGTTTTTGTTCTTGTTTCCTTTAGACAGCGCTATCCCACTATTAAAGAGTAGGTAGAACCATCGTTGGAGTTGTAAGGGTCAATTTGAAAGGGCCGTACGATCACTAAAGCAATGTTAGGACGTCTTAGTAATAACTCTAATGTCTTAAGATCATATTCGAGGCAACATTTCTGAGGCAACATTTCTGAACGGGACTTTTGATCTATGTTTAGATAAGAGAGAGACCACTAAAATAACCTATACTTAGTGATCATTTACCGAAGGCAACCTAAGTGAGAGTATACCCTAGGAGTGCGCATGTGCGAGTGATTTGATTTCAAGTTATTATCTTTACACATTTAGGGTTTGCTAACCATTTTAAAATTAACATGCATTCTTGTCATGCAATCCTATTATCATACATCTAACAGTTAATATTTGCGAAAATTAAAGTGCGAGAAATAAAACTACGCTATTACAAGGCTTCGGGGAGGGGATTAATTACATAGCCAAAAAACCCGTAAAACGATAAATGAAAGAAAAAAGCCTAATTAAACTATTACATCCCATGAGCAATTACATCAATATTGTAAAAATAAATAAATAAATGCGCGATGAATCGAGGATGAAAGAAAACTAGGGTTTGGACCCCGTCTAACTTAATTAAAGAAAAAAAATCATTTTTTGTTGTTTTTGATTATTTTAAGAAAATAAGGTTTTAAATAAAATAAAAACCTAATCACCAATCAAATTAAATTTAAGAAAAATAATTAATTTTGACCTATTTTTGTATTTTTGGTTATTTAAGAAAATAACATAAAAATTAATTTAAATAAAACCTAATTTCTAATTTGTTTTAATTTATTCACAAAAGAATTAAAGTTACCTTAAAATTAAATTACACTAATTAAATTAATTTTTGATAAAATAAAAAGCTTAAATTCTAATTCGGTGAAACTTGATTTTATGAATTTTTGATAAAAAAAAGAATTAATTTTGTGTGTTAGAAAAAAAATCAAAATGATTAAATAAAAGAAATATATAAAAAAGAAAAGAAAAAGGGAATTGGGCCTGTTTGCTAGCAATTGAGGGGGGGGGGGGGGGGGGGGGGTCTCCATAGCAAATTCTGAGCCCAAAAGCAAGGGTCCGCGTTGACCTTCCTGGTTCCAATGTTGCATGTTTGACCAAGCCTATGGTAGGCCCTCACGTGATGACCTTCTGATCTAGCTGGTGGGCAATCTGATGGCTTAGCATTGAGGCGTATTATAGTCACCTTGGATGCATAGGTACTTGATTATACAAGAGATAAAACCATGAATCAATATGGGGGGACCTGGGATTTGAACCCAGGTCCTATGGCCTTTTCCACATGCCTCCAGACCAACTCTACTAGCGCGCTTTTGTTATACAATAGACAAAACAAAGATTATATTAAAAAAACATAATATGTTAATTTCCAGCGCGCGAATTTTCAAATGGGCTAATGGGGTGGTGCCACGCCACCTTCTTCTTCCTCTCTCCATTGCTAAAAGCCTGATGAATTTTACCTACGGACAAGAAGCGTAGGTACAACTCCTGCAATTTTCCAAAATCTCATATACGCACCATAAATGAAATCTAATGCTACAAACCAATTTGCCTTGGCCTTGTGAACATCATGGTGTCTCTCTTTTGGGCCAATTTTACCTGTACAAGAAAATCCCAAAACGAAACAAAAAACCCTAACAATGGTGGATCCCTGTATAGCTAACAAAAATGCAATTACTTATTACCAATAGCTTGCAAATGCTTCAATGAACAAGAATATATAAGTAATTCATGCTACAAGTTCCAAAATAATGAGATTCAATTTCAAGAAAATGTCAAGGTCGTGAATCACTTACAGTGAGTTTTGGCGCACGAAAATGCTTGCTTTTGATGGGTATAGACTCCTTGCACTCCCAGGAAGCGAATGAGATGGCTTGGGAGTCTTGAAAATGCTTGGAAGTATGAAATCAGATCACCACTTTTCTTGAGTTTTTCCAAGTTTGTTCTTCACTCTAAACGCCTCTAAACCATGTCCTTTTGGTGTGCATTTGTTCTATATATATCATTGAGTGAATTAGGTTTGCAAATATGCATCCAATCTTTTTCAATTATGGTTTTTGATCATGATTTGATTCCCATGAAGATCTTTCCAAAATAAGCCAAAAACCAATCTTTTTGTGTACAAACATGCCTTGCATGATTTGATTTCATTGCTAGCTATATAAGAGACCTGAAATATGCATAAAATCTCAAGGTTTAAATGATTTTGATATTTTCATGATTTTACTTTGATTTAATTTGATTTAATTGAAATAAAAATCAAAATAAATTCAAAAAATAAAATAAAGGAAAGAGGGAAGAATCATGGGTCGTGGACCATGTTACAAACTCAAAAGAAGTACAAAAATTTGGGCCCATTTGACAAAAATTGCAATTTGAGGCACTTTTGACTTTTGGCAATTTTGCAAAAAAGGTCAACTTCACCGATGCATAACTTCTTCAATTTTGACTCTTTGAAGGTGTTAGTTGACTTTTTAGAAACCTTGAGATGTCCTATATGCAACCTGTTTTGTCTCATATCAATTGATTCTTCCATGTTCATGTATGAAGCTTTGACATTAAAGGTGTTTTTGTTGACTTTTCAAAGTGACCTATAATGTCCATATTCATAACTTCTTGTGAGTGCATATTTTGAACTTGGGAGATGAATATGGATTGTAGGGAATTGGAGCCTCTTCAAAATGAGATTTGGATGGGTCATTTATAATAAAGTATGAGAAAGTTATGCTTGGTCAAAGTTGGGATGACTTTTCCTACAAAACCCTAATTTAGCAACTTTTCGGTTTTGATGAATTGTGAGCAATCCTTGATGAATCATGATCCAACCTTGATCAAATGATGAATAATACTTCAAAATGAGGATGTTGACCAAAAATCTTAAGGTTTGACTGTATGTAGGCCACAACTTTTGCCCTAGCACGGTCAATTTTCAGGCTTTTGAGCAATTGACCGAGCAAACTTTCTCTGCAAGGCTTGAAACTTGACATGGATGATCTTGAGAACATATTAGGACAATGGTGCGCATTTGGTACTTTTTTGATTCAAACATCTTGATGCAAACTGAAACCCTAATTTGAGATAGACTGCCTTAGGAGAGAGTTTGTCTGGTCAACCCTTGGACTTCCTTGAGCAATTTGAGGACCTCACTTGAAATGTATTGAGAAATATGGGAGGGAAAATTTTGGGGTACAACAGCTGCCCCTGTTCAATCTTCTTAAACCTGAGGATATAGATTGTCTTGTCTGCCTTTCGTGATCCGAGGGTGGAAGATGATTGAACACTAGAGTGCCCAGAAATTTGCACTCGCATGAAGTGATACTCGTCTTATGATGTCGGGAATGGGCTTATAGGTTCCATTTGGAGATTGATGAAATCATATGGGCTTAAAGATGCCATCTGAAGGAGTGTCGATCGCCTAAGAGATTCCTTAGCGAGAAACCGTATACCTGTTATTGAGGAAGATTTTGCTGGGGAATGTTGATCTCTATTTTGAGGGAAAAGTTGAATTTTAGGAGCTTCGGTCGTCCGTTATTCTACTGGGAAATTGTCTCTTAGTCGAAGAGGTGAAAATGAACTACTATCTGGTCGTAATCCAGGCTTCATGGTGATAAGATTGACTGCTATCTGGTCGTGCTCCAGGCTTTGCAGTGACATACTGGGGAGATGAGGTTAAACTTTCTATCCGATTGTAATCTAGGCTTCGCAATTTCTCAGTTCTTGTCTGGTCGTAATCCAGGCTTCAGAAGGAATTAATTTGTTATCCGATCGTAATCCAAGCTTCAACTTGAATTTAGGGCACACTAATATCCGGTTGATTCCGGGCTTCTTAGTAATTGTCTAGGTAAACTGCTATTTGGTCGAAATCCAAGCTTCGCAGTGTCTTGTACTATTATCTGGTCGTAATCCAGGCTTCAGTCCCTTACCGCTACCTGGTCGTAATCCAGGCTTCACGATGTTTTATACCATTATTTGGTCGAATCCAGGCTTCATGGTGTTTTGTACTGCTATCTGGTCGTAATCCAGGCTTCACAATACCTTACTTCTTATCTGGTCGTAATCCAGGTTTCAGAAGAAATCAAGTGGTTATCCAATCGAACCCGGGCTTCCATTTTGACTTTTGGGCCTACTAATATCCGGTCGATTTCCGGGCTTCATAGTAATTGGCCGAGTAGACTACTATTTAGTCGAAATCCAAGCTTCACAGTGTCCCTCACTGTTATCTGGTCGTAATCCAGGCTTCAATGTCTTTTACCGCTATCTGGTCGTAATCCAGGCTTCACGATGTCTTATACCATTATCTGGTCGAATCCAGGCTTCATGGTGTTTGGAGAAATCAAGATATTATCCGGTCGAATCCAGACTTCATAACTTGTATTAAAGATATACCACTATCTGGTCGTAATCCAGGCTTCATGATGTCTTTGGCTGCTATCTGGTCGTAATTCAGGCTTCACAGAAACTTGTATTTCTATCTGGTCATAATCCAGGCTTCACAATAACTTGCTGAGCTGTTATCCGGTTGTAATCCTGGCTTCACGGCTTGTGTTTATGACATACCACTATCTGGTTGAATCCAGGCCTCATGGTGTCTTGCACTGCTATCTGGTCGTAATACAGGCTTCACAGTAACTTGTATTGCTATCTGGTCGTAATCCAGGCTTCACAATACTTGCTAGGGATTAAAATATTATCCGGTCGAACCCGGGCTTCATAGCTTAAAGATAAACTACTATCTGGCCGATTCCAGGCTTCGCGGTGTTTGATACTATTATCTGGTCGTCTCCGGGCTTCTCAATATGATGGGGAAATCAAGATACTATCCGGTCGGACCCGGGCTTCATAGCTTGAATTTTTTGAGAATTTGATTGTATCTTTTCCTGAATGTAAAGAGTTAGTCGTATGTAATGCATAACATGTATCGAGCAATGATGTTCTCAAAATAAATGAGATTGTGATGTATGATGCGTATGCACATGTCATGATGTATGGATATGAAATGTTTTTATGATATTCCCTAACTGGGGAAAATAAATTCGGGACTGCTGCTGGAGAGCGCAAGGAGTTGAATTCTTCATTCTCGCTGGGGATAACGATCGAAGATGATATTGAGAAATACATTGGTGGGAGAATAACTCTGCTGGAGAATAAACTGGTGAGAGAATGATTTTATGGGGAAGAGATACTCTGTCAGAAGATCTGCTGATTTGGAGAAATAACCTCGGCTGGGGATGAATTATCGTTGCTGGAAATGATGAACCTTTGTTGGGGATTGAGTATCTGCTTGTGGAAGAAATAAACTCCACTGGGGATGGTCTTCCATTGTTGGTGATAGATGAAGTCTGCTTGGGGAGAATTAACACCAATGTTTTGGGCACCTTTTACTCTGCGGGTAGTGTATGTACCTTTAGTCATATTCTCCAGTTGGGTCTATCCTTGTATCTGGTGAATAGAGCAACTGTAAGGTTTGGACATTTCTCGTTTGCCCCTTATTCCTGAAATTATGAGTAATCGTCTTTTGTTTCGCATGTAAATATTTGTGAGCAGTAATTATTGTCAAATGCATATATCAAAATGAAACATTGGACGTTTTTGCAAAACAAAACAGACAAAAGAAAAATGATTTGAAAATTCTTTTTGAAAATGAATTGTATTGATTTTGAAGTTGGCCTGTAACATGCGTTTTGTACAAGAGGCTGACGTCCCAGTAAGGGAACACCGCCAAAAGAACAAAGTTTATACAATTTGTGTAAAAGAAAGAAAAATAGCTATGTGAAACAACCCCACTGGGTTCCAACTCTGCTATTGCCTTTATATCTCCGAGCGTCTCATCACTTTTCTACTTGGTTGAAGGTGGATCAGATTGATTGGCGCCGTCCGGGCTTGATAGTCGATACAGAAGTCTGGTTGCAAGATGATCCAATAAGACATAGTGTTATGCTTTGATCCCTAATTTTTGCATGGACCGCCCTTTCAGGTTTTCAGTCCACCGGGATACCCTTTTTTGCCCAAGTCGCCTTTTCAGGTTTTCGACTTACTGGGTGTACAGTTTTTTTATTTTCATCCCTTACTTTTTCCCGAACCCTTTTGGTTCACCGGGAAGCCCTTATTTTTTCCTAGGCCAGTCGACCTAGCGGGATTTTGATTATGCGTAGTATTTTTTCATTATGTCTGCATTGACGGGGTGAGGAAGGTCGTCACCATCCATGGTGGTTAGGATCATAGCTCCTCTTGAGAAAATATTCTTAACCACAAATGGCCCTTCGTACGTGGGGGTCCATTTGCCCCTGGGATCACCTTGCGGCAGTATGATGTACTTGATCACCAAATCCCCGATTTGATACTCTTGTCGTCTGACTTTCTTGTTAAATGCCTTGATCATCCACTTTTGATACGCCTGATCATGACAGATAGCAGTAAGTCTCTTTTCATCGATTAAGTTCAGCTGATCAAGCCAGGTCTGGATCCAATCGTCCTCACTCAAACTTGCATCCTTCATAATCCGAAGAGAGGGTATCTGGACTTTAATGGGTAGGACTTCCTCCATGCCATACACCAAGGAATAGGGTGTTGCCCCTGTTGACGTCCACACTGAGGTACGGTACCCATGAAGAGAGAATGGTAACATCTCATGCCAGTCTTTGTATGTCACTGTCATCTTCTACACAATCTTCTTGATGTTCTTATTAGCCGCTTCAACAGCCTCATTCATCTTCGGCCGATAAGGAGAAGAGTTGCGATGCTGTATCTTAAACTGTTTGCAGAGCTCGATGATTATTGTATTGTTGAGATTTGTACCATTGTCCGTAATGATCCTCTCTGGTACACCGTATCGACAGATCAAATTGTGTCGGATGACCGCGCCACGACATTCTTAGTTACTGTAGCAAAGGAAGCTGCCTCAACCCACTTCGTGAAATAATCAATAGCTACCAGGATGAAATGATGCCCGTTGGATGCAGTAGGTCTGATCTCGCCAATCATGTCGATGCCCTACATTGCAAAGGGCCAAGGAGCTGTCAATATGTTCAGAGGAACTGGAGGTACATGCACCTTATCAGCATAGACTTGACATTTATGACAGGTCCGAGAATGCTGATAACAGTCGGCTTCCATGGTGGTCCAATAATATCCTGCCCGTAGGATCTTCTTTGCCATGGTATGTCCACTGGAATGAGTTCCGAAAGTACCTTCATGTAATTCCGCCATGATCCTTTCTGCCTCATTTTTATCCACACATCGCAGTAAGGTCGAATCATGGTTACGTTTGTAAAGGATCTCATTGCTGATGAAGAACTTTGCAGCGAATCTCCTCAGAAACTTCTTATCATTAACAGATGCACCCTCAGGGTACTCCTGAGCCTCAAGATACTTCTTTATCTTGTGGAACCAGGGTTTATCTGCTACCTTTTCAGTCTCGATGTCACAGCAATGTGCGGGTTCGTCCAACCTTTCAATGGTAATCTGGGGAGCTTCATTGTCCCACCTGACCTTGAACATAGAAGACATGGTTGCTAGCGCGTCCGTTAGCTGATTCTCCTCTCTTGGGAAGTGTTCAAAGGTTACCTCCTCGAAGTGTGGGAGCAACGTCAATACATACTCTTTGTAAGGAATAAGATTTGGGTGCTTCGTATCCCACTCGCCTTTGATCTGACTGATCACTAGGGAGGAATCTATGAATACACTCAAGAACTTAATCCTTAGGTCAATAGCTGCTCGAAGGCCCAGGATGCATGCTTCATACTCCGCCATATTGTTGGTGCAGTTAAAACATAATCGGGCGGTGAATGGAGTATGACAGCCTTCGGGAGATATAATCACGGCGCCAATGCCATTACCCAACGCGTTTGAAGCTCCATCAAAATACATAGACCATCCGATCCCTCCTCGGGTCCTTCATCTGGTCCAAGTTTTTCACAGTCAGTCGCCAACATGATGTTCTCATTCGGAAACTCGAAGTTCATAGACTGGTAATCATCCACGGCCTGATGCGCCAAATGATCCGCCAACACACTCCCCTTGATTGCTTTTTGGGTTGTGTATTGGATGTCATACTCAGTTAAGATCATCTGCCATCTTGCTATTTTTCCGGACAAGGCAGGCTTCTTGAAGATATACTTGATTGGATCCATCTTTGATATCAATAGGGTAGTGTGAGTCAGCATATACTGTCTCAGCCGGCAAACAGCCCATGCCAAAGCGCAACAAGTTTTCTCAAGCAGTGAGTATCGGGTCTCACAGTCGGTAAACTTTTTGCTAAGGTAGTAAATAGCATGCTCTTTTTGGCCAGACTCGTCATGCTGCCCCAGCACGCACCCCATTGAATTGTCGAGTACTGTCAAGTATAATATCAAAGGTCTTCCTTCAACTGGTGGCATTAGAATAGGTCGCTCTTGGAGGTATTCCTTGATCCTTTCGAAAGCGACCTGACATTCATCATTCCATTTCACCACTTGATCTTTCTTCAGCAGCTTGAAGATTGGCTCACAAGTAGCAGTCAGATGTGAAATCAATTGAGAAATGTAATTCAGTCGTCCCAAAAAGCCTCTGACTTCCTTTTCCATTCGGGGAGCCGCCATCTCCTGTATAGCCTTCACATTTGCAAGATCCACTTGAATACCTTTATCACTAATAATGAAACCCAACGGTTTACCAGAACTTACCCCGAAGGTGCACTTGTTCGGGTTTAACCTCAGCTTATACATCTTCAACCTGTCAAATAGTTTCTGGAGATGGTCAAGGTGTTCTTCTTCAGTCTGGGACCTTGCGATCGTGTCATAAACGTAAACCTCAATCTCATGGTGAATCATGTCGTGGAACAAACGACCATGGCGCGCTGATACGTTGCCCCAGCATTCTTCAACCCGAAAGGCATTACCTTGTAACAGAAGGTGCCCCACTGCGTAACGAAAGTCGTCTTCTCCATGTCTTCGGGAGCCATCTTAATCTGATTGTAACCATAAAAACCATCCATAATGGAGAAGACCTTATGCTGCGCGGTGTTGTCGACCAAAACATCGATGTGAGGGAGTGGGAAATCATCCTTGGGGATTGCCCTGTTTAGATCTCTATAGTCCACACACATATGCACCTTACCATCCTTCTTGGGCACTAGAACAACGTTGGCTACCCACTGTGGGTAAGAAGTGACATCTAGAAAACCGGCATCAAACTGTTTCATGACCTCAGCTTTGATTTTCTCAGACATCTCGGGGCGCATATGGCGAACCTTCTGCTTTACCGGAGGACAATCTTCTTTAGTTGGCAAGCGGTGAACCACAATGTCGGTGTCCAAACCAGGCATATCTTCATAGGACCAGGCGAAGATCTCAACATAGTCGCGTAGCATTTGTACCAACCGTTGCTTAACACTAAACTCCAAATTTGCACCTATCTTGACCTCTTTCCTGTCTTCTTCTGTACCCAAATTCACTGATTCCACTGGCTCTTCATGAGGCTGTATGACCCTCTCTTCTTATAGTAACAGTCTAGCAAGCTCCTCAGGTACTTCACAATCATCCTCACCTTCGTCCTCGGCTTGGTTGATCAGATTTTCAAAGTCATAACTGGCAGTAGCAAAGTTGTTATCAATAGGATCCAGAGTGGATGTGGATCTGCATTATGATATGTGAGTGTGTGTAAGACAATAGTTGTTTTGATAAAGTGCAAGATAGAAAAGAAAAAAAAGGAGCGCAAAATTTGTAATGCAAGAAAACATCCAATGCTTTATTGATGATGTGATCGGTGGATCTGGAACTGACTGTTTTAAAGCTGGTTCGCGAAATGTCGCGGTAAGCAAGAGTCGCCACCGTCTTTTATTTTCTCCAATTGGAAAGGACAAAAGCACAGAAAAATTCCTTTAAAGAGATTGCTCTCGGTTCGGGAGGTAGGTTATAGAAAGGGAAGGTGTTAGCACCCTTTCTATCCATGGTTATCCATGGGCTCTTAGGTACTTGCTCAATGTGTTTTCAAAATTGTTTGTTTGCTTTTCAATGTGGGTTTCAAAAAATATTCTTTGAAAAGTTTCAGTTTAACTCGTACGTCAGAGCATTTGAAAAGTTTGTTTTGAAAATTTTTGAAAATGTGTTGGTGTGAAAAGAGTTTGAATTTTGTTTTGAAGAGAGCAAGTACCTACGAGAACCTACCTACCCTAAGGAATTCGTCCGTGTAAGAGTCCTTTAAAGTAATGCCATCCCACCATTGAGAGGTAGGTAGCACCACCATTGGAGGGGTTCGGGTCAATTCGATTTGAGGGACACGGTGATCACCGGAGCAATGGGAAGACACCTTAGAAGCTACCCTCATGCCAGGTTCCCGGACCATGAGGACTTACTAAGACGTTTTCTACTCGACGACCACCTTTCGAAAGGCAACAGTGAGGCGTACCCTAGGGGTGGTGTGTGCGAATTGTGTATCATTTTCAGTTCATTGTTTGTCTTGTCATGCAATGGTGATCTAACGATTCAATTTTATTTTCGGGCATTCATTCTTTCATGCATATTTATTAACAGTTATATTTGCGAGAAAATAAATCTAACTATTACAACGGGCGCGGGTCCACATCGCCAAAAAAACCGAACCCGATTTGACTGAAAGTAAAATAAAGCGAATAAATAAAAAGTGCAAGAAATAAATCTAAACTTATTACAAGGCATAACTTGCTCAATTTTTAAGCTTTTCACATGTTCTTGGACATTTTGGAAAGGTCTTTGAGTCCTTTAACCAATGCCTTTGGTCCCATGTCATTTTGATTTACCAATCTCAAGTTATGGCCTTTGACTTAAAGTCCCTTTTTGTTGACTTTTGAAACTGACCTGTAATGTTGAAATTGATAACTTTTTGTGAGAGCATTTCTTGGACTTGAAGTATGAAGATGAGTTGTAGGAAATGTCTTTCTCTTCAAAATGAGCTTTGGATGGAATTTTTCTGATAATCCATGTGAAAGTTATGCCCTGGTCAATTTCAGTTGACTTTTTCAACTGTCCAAATATAGCAACTTTTGCATCTTGATGATTTTCTGAGCCAAATTTTGAGAATCATGATCAAGCATTGATCAAATGATGTTTGTGGCTTCAAAATGATATATTGACCAAAAATTTGAACTTTTGACTGCCAAATGACCATTTTGCCCCTACAGTTGACTGTAGTGCAATCTAGGGTTTTGACTGTGCAATCTTGAGCTGAATGCCTTGAAACTTGATATGGGGATGCTTGACCATGTTTGTAAGCATATGAGACTTGATTGGCCCTTTGAAAACTTCATTTTCTTGATCAGAACCCAAACCCTAATTTTGACTGGATGGAGGACTGTTGCACTGCACAACCCTTGGGGAATCTTCTAGCTTGGCTTGGCAATTTCTTGAGGAATATGGGAGGGCAAATTTTGGGGTATAACAGTTGCCCCTGTTCAATCTTCTTAGACCTGAGGATGCAGATTGGCTGACGTGCCTTTCGTAATCCGAGGGTAAAAGATGATTGGACACTAGAGTGCCCGGAAATTTGCGCTCACATGTTAGCAATGATGGTGGAATGGGCTTATAGATGCCATCTGGATGTTGATCGCGTAGGAGATTTCTTGGCGAGAACCTGTATACCTGCAAAACAGAAAATGAGTACCTGACACGTTGCAGGAATGATTACTTCCTTAGCATGAATGATAAGAGAGCCTTGAGTGACTTTAACTTCAACAACGCTCGTTGAGAAAAGTCTGGGGTGTCTTCTGCTGGGATAAGAATCAGGGAGATCTTAAGGTCGATCTGACTGAACCAGAGAAGGCCTTTGACTGGATAAGCAATCAGGAAAATCTTGGGACGATTTAACTGAACCGGTCTAGGTCTTGGAATGTCTTCAATGGGATAAGCATCAGGGAGATCTTAGGTCGATCTGACTGAACCAGAGAAGGCCTTTGACTGGGATAAGCATCAGGAAAATCTTGGGACGATTTAACTGAACCGGTCTAGGTCTTGAAATGTCTTCAAAGGGATAAGCATCAGGAAAATCTTGGGACGATTTAACTGAACCAGAGAAGGCCTTTGACTGAACCAGTCTAGGTCTTGAAATGTCTTCAAAGGGATAAGCATCAGGAAAATCTTGGGACGATTTAACTGAACCAGAGAAGGCCTTTGACTGAACCAGTCTAGGTCTTGAAATGTCTTCAAAGGGATAAGCATCAGAAAAATCTTGGGACGATTTAACTGAACCAGAGAAGGCCTTTGACTGAACCAGTCTAGGTCTTGAAATGTCTTCAAAGGGATAAGCATCAGGAAAATCTTGGGGCGATTTAACTGAACCAGAGAAGGCCTTTGACTGAACCAGTCTAGGTCTTGAAATGTCTTCAAAGGGATAAGCATCAGGAAAATCTTGGGGCGATTTAACTGAACCAGAGAAGGCCTTTGACTGAACCAGTCTAGGTCTTGAAACGTAGCTTGAGAACTTAACTGGATCTTTCTTGAAAGGTAAAAGTCAGTCATATGCAATGCATGATATGCATCAAGCAATGATGTTCTCAACATAAATGAGATTTGTATGATGCAGTGCGTTATGCATGCTATAATGCTGTATGTGATGTTTTATGTATGTTTTCGTCTAGGAAAGTAAATCCTTGACGGGTGCCGGGAAGTCGTATCCCGGGCTGATGTCGAAGAATAGATTTTGCTTCCGCTGGGGATGATAACTGCAAGGATACCGGTAGGAGAAGATGACTCCGTTGCGGAATAATCTTGGCGAATGGAAGATTCTGCGGGGAGAAAAGATACTCTAGCGTCATGCTGGAAAGCAATACTCTGTGGGAAGAGTGATGCCTTGCTGAATGTTGATAGTAACTCTGTTGGAGATACCGTTGTTGTATTGGAAGTGTGAATAGACTTCGCTGGGGATAGGAAAGAACTACGTTGACGACGACTCTCCCTTGGTTTTTGGCTGAGGATAACCCAGTTATATCCTGTTAAGGAAATAACTCTTTGAATAAAGCCGGGACGACGTGTTCGTGCTCTGCTAGGGGATAAGCTTCCAGAATATACTGGGGATAAGCTTATTGCTTGGGGAGATGAATTCCATCTGTCATGGGGAACTTGGATGGGACTCTCCTGGGGAAGTTTTGATATGCTGGGGAAGAATGCACTGACTTGCTGTCTCACTCTCTGGGGAATTTAAGATGTCTGGTTAGGTTTTTTAACTGAACCTACTTTGGTACCTTGGATAGAACAATTAGACTGCTCAAACAACTCTTTATTGCCCCTGTTTCTAGTGTCACCTGCAATTAATTCTTTGTTTCGTATGCAAATATTTATGAGCTAGCAAATTATTGTCAATGCATATATCACAAATTGAACTTTGGACGTTCTTCGCAAAACAAAACAAAAAAAAAAGAAAAAACAGTTGGCACGTTTAACTGAAAAGTATATTTGTATTGATTTTGAATAGCCTGTGAATAGGCGTTTTGTGTACAAGAGGCGGGCGCCCTAGTAAGAGGTACGTCGCCGAACAAGAGAGTTTATACAAGTTTTGTACAAAAGAAAATAAAACAGCTGTGTGAAAGATGAATGATCCACTGGGTTTCAACTCTGCTATCGCCTTTATACTCCGTACGTCTCATCACTTGATGACCTTGGTTGAAGATGAAGCTGACTGATCGATGCCGTCTTGATGTAGATACCGGATTCTGGATGCAAAGTGATCCAATGAGACATAGTATTACGCTTTTATCCCTAATTTTTGCCTGGACTGCCCTTTCGGGTTTTCAGTCCACCGGGATACCCATTTTTGCCCAAGCCGCCTTTTCAGGTTTTCGACTTGCCGGGTGTACAGATTTTTCATTTTCATCCCTTCATTTTGCCCGAACCCTTTTGGTTCGACGGGAAGCCCTAATTTTTGCCTAGACATGTCAGCCTAGCGGGTCTTTTTTCATGCGTAGTATTTTTTAACTATGTCTGCATTGGCGGGGTGAGGAAGGTCGTCACCATCCATGTTGGTTAATATCATTGCTCCTCCTGAGAACACATGCTTAACCACAAATGGCCCTTCATACGTAGGAGTCCATTTGCCCCTTGGATCACTCTGAGGAAGGATGATTCGCTTGATCACCAGATCCCCGACTTGATATTCCTGTGGTCTGACCTTTTTGTTAAACGCCCTGATCATCCGTTTCTGATACGTCTGACCATGGCAGATAGCAGCAAGTCTCTTTTCGTCAATAAGGTTGAGTTGATCAAGTCGTGTCTGGATCCAATCATCTTCGTTCAGATTTGCATCCTTCATTATCCGGAGAGAAGGAATTTGTACCTCGATCGGCAAGACTGCCTCCATGCCATAAACCAGAGAGAAAGGAGTTGCCCCGGTTGACGTCCTAGCTGAAGTACGATACCCATGCAGAGCGAATGGTAACATCTCATGCCAATCTTTATACGTTACTGTCATCTTCTGCACGATCTTCTTGATGTTCTTGTTGGCTGCTTCTACAGCCCCATTCATCTTCGGTCTGTAAGGAGAAGAATTGTGGTGCTGTATCTTGAACTGTTCGCAGAGCTCAGCGATCATCTTATTGTTCAAGTTGGTACCGTTATCTGTAATAATCCGCTCAGGGACACCGTACCGACAGATCAGATTGTGCCGAATGAACCGTGCCACAACAGTCTTGGTTACCGTAGCATAGGATGCTGCCTCAACCCACTTCGTGAAATAATCAATTGCCACTAGGATGAAGCGATGTCCATTGGATGCCGTAGGTTTTATCTCGCCGATCATGTCTATGCCCCACATTGCAAATGGCCAAGGCGCAGTCAGAACATTTAGGGGAACTGGAGGAACATGCACCTTGTCTGCGTAGATCTGGCATTTATGGCACGTCCTAGAATGTTGGTAACAGTCAGTTTCCATGGTGGACCAGTAATACCCTGCCCGTAGGATCTTCTTTGCCATGGTATGTCCACTGGAGTGTGTACCAAAGGTCCCTTCATGTAGCTCTTCCATGATTCTTTCTGCTTCAGTCTTATCTACACAACGCAGTAGAGTCGAATCCTGGTTTCGCTTGTACAAGATGCCATTGCTAAGAAAGAACTTGGCTGCAAACCTCCTCAGGAATTTCTTATCATTGACAGATGCTCCTTCCGGGTATTCCTGAGCTTCCAGATATCTCTTCACTTCGTGGTACCAAGGCTTCTCAGTTACCAATTCAGTTTCGAGATCACAACAGTATGCCGGTTCGTCCAGTTTCCAGATGATGATCCGGGGAGCTTCATTATCCCATTTAACCTTGAACATTGAAGACATTGTAGCTAACGCGTCCGCCAGCTGATTCTCTTCTCTTGGAAAATGCTCAAATGTTATTTCTGTGAAGTGGGGGATCAGGGCCAACACACATTCTCTGTAAGGAATCAAGTTTGGATGTTTCGTATCCCACTCTCCTTTGATCTGATTGATCACAAGAGCGGAATCTCCGAAGACACTTAGAAATTTGATCCTCAGGTCAATCGCAGCTTGAAGACCCATAATACACGCTTCATACTCCGCCATGTTGTTGGTACAGTTGAAACACAGCCGGGCGGTGAGTGGAGTATGAGTACCTAGTGGAGATACGATTATGGCGCCGATACCATTTCCCAAAGCATTGGAGGCTCCGTCAAAGTGCATAGACCATCGAGATCCTGGTTCAGGTCCTTCATCCGGTCCGGGTATTTCACAGTCAGTTACTATCATAATGCTTTCATCTGGAAACTCGAAATTCATTGATTGGTAGTCATCCACAGCTTGATGTGCTAGGTGGTCTGCCAATACACTTCCCTTGATGGCTTTTTGGGTCGTGTACTGAATGTCGTATTCCGTCAAGATCATCTGCCATCTTGCAATTCTCCCAGACAGAGCAGGCTTTTCGAATATGTACTTTATAGGATCCATTTTTGAGATTAACAAGGTAGTGTGAGTCAGCATATACTGTCTCAGCCGGCGAGCAGCCCATACCAAAGCGCAGCAAGTTTTCTCAAGCAGTGAGTATCGGGTCTCACAGTCGGTAAACTTTTTGCTAAGGTAATAAATAGCATGCTCTTTTCGGCCAGACTCGTCATGCTGCCCCAGCACACACCCCATTGCATTATCAAGCACTGTCAGGTAAAGTATCAAAGGTCTCCCTTCAACTGGTGGCATAAGGATGGGTGGTTCTTGGAGATATTCTTTGATTCTGTCAAAAGCAGCCTGGCATTCATCATTCCAACGTACTACCTGATCTTTCTTCAGCAGCTTGAAGATTGGTTCACAGGTAGCAGTTAAATGTGAGATGAACCGAGCAATGTAGTTCAGACGTCCTAGAAAGCCTCTGACTTCCTTCTCTGTCTTAGGAACTGGCATCTCTTGAATGGCTTTGACCTTAGCAGGGTCCACTTGAATTCCCTTGTCACTGACCACGAAGCCTAGCAACTTCCCAGATCTTACCCCGAAGGTGCACTTGTTCGGGTTCAACCTCAGCTTGTATAGTTTCAAACGGTCAAACAGTTTCTGCAGATGATCAAGGTGCTCTTCCTCAGTCTGGGACCTGGCAATCATGTCGTCCACATACACCTCTATCTCGTGATGAATCATGTCATGAAATAAGGTAACCATGGCACGTTGGTAGGTTGCCCCAGCATTCTTTAACCCGAATGGCATGACCTTGTAACAGAAGGTGCCCCACTGAGTAACAAAGGTAGTCTTTTCCATGTCTTCAGGTGCCATCTTAATCTGATTGTAGCCTGAAAAACCATCCATGAAAGAGAACACTTTATGCTGAGCTGTATTATCAACAAGGACATCAATGTGGGGTAGAGGGAAGTCATCCTTGGGGCTGGCCCTGTTCAGATCCCTGTAATCAACACACATCCTGACCTTGCCGTCCTTCTTAGGTACCGGCACCACATTAGCAACCCACTGAGGGTAAGAAGTTACTGCAAGAAACCCGGCATCAAACTGCTTCATAACCTCGGCTTTAATCTTCTCAGACATCTCTGGACGCATACGGCGGACCTTTTGCTTAACCGGAGGGAAATCTTCTTTAGTTGGTAAGTGATGGACCACGATGTCGGTATCTAATCCGGGCATATCTTCGTAGGACCAGGCAAAGATTTCTTTATAGTCATGCAGCATCTGAGTCAACCGTTGCTTCACGCTGAGTTCTAGGTTGGCACCGATCTTCACCTCTTTCTTGTCTTCCTCCGTACCCAAATTTATTATTTCCACTGGCTCTTCATGGGGTTGAATTGCCCTCTCTTCCTGTTGTAACAATCTTGCAAGTTCACCAGGCACTTCGCAATCATCTTCACCTTCGTCTGCGGCTAAGTTGATCGGATTTTCGAAGTCATAACTGGCAGTAGCAGAGTCGTTACCAGTGAGATCCAGAGTGGATTGAAACCTGTATGAGTGAGTGTGTGTGTAAATACAGCTGTTTTGCAATATGTAAAGAAAGGAAAGAAAAGGAGCGCAAAATTTTGAAATGTGAAAAACGTCCAATGCTTTTATTCATGATATATGATAGTGACACACAAAAAGCCCTCATAAATAAAACCACGGTGCCCCGGGTAAGACACCGGGCCATATAGTCTCAAATTATTGTTTATTACAAATCAAAAACAAAGAAATTCATTACTGGGGAACAAAAGTTATGGGAGTAAAATCTTTAGCAGTCCAATTGGTCAATCCACCGTCGGCCGTTGGGTAGATCCAGCTATCGAACTCTGACTCTCCCACTTCATCTTCCTCTCCAATAGCATTCACTCCATGCTGAGTGATGAGCAACGGAGGTCTTCCAATTCTTGCCTTGCGCACCGCTTTCTGAGCTTCCGTGGTGAAACCCAGCCCAAACTTGTTAGTCTTAGGGGCAAGATCAGGGAGCTTGCCCCAGTTTGCACATTCACCTTTTTCGATCACAGCCCGGGCGTCCTTTAAGGAGGCCATCTTCATAGGAGAAACCTCTTCATCTTCTGCTGTTGCCAAGGTTGGTGGTACCTCCTCAAAATGTTGAAAGGGGGTTTCAATGAACTCCCCATCCATTTCCACGTATCTGAAAGAGTTGAGGTGGCTGACCATGTATTCCTCCTCCCCTTGCACTGTTACGATCCTCCCCCTGACCGGGTACTTGAGCTTCTGATGCAATGTGGAGGTCACCGCTCCAGCCTTGTGGATCCATGGGCGACCCAGCAAACAAGAATAGGACGGATGGATGTCCATCACATAAAATTTTGAATCAAATACTTGTGACCCAACCCTGATTGGGATGTCCACTTCACCATGCACCATTCTTTTGGACCCGTCAAAGGCCCGGACAACAATGCTACTTGGTTTGAGCTCTAGACCTTCACAATCCAGCCTATCCAGAGCCTTCTTGGGCAGCACGTTTAATGAAGAACCTGTGTCAACCAGCACATGAGCAAGAGTAGTGCCCCTGCATTCAATGGAGACATGCAGGGCATCATTATGGTTCTTCCCTTTTGCTGTCAGATCGGCATCAGAGAAACCCAGGCCATTATCAGCAGTTAGGTTGGCCACACAATCGGTGAACTGGTCAGCAGTCGTATCTTGGGGTACATGGGCCGTCTTTAAGAAAGCAATCAGAGCCTTTGCATGGGCCTCTGAACACAACAGCAGTGACAACATGGAGATTTTAGAAGGGGTGTGCCCCAGCTGTTCCACAACATTGAAATCACTTTTCTTTATTATCTTGAGAATTTCTTCCATCTCCTGCTTGGAAGCCTCAACAATGGTCTTTGGTGCCTCCGTCCTGGCAGGCACATCAGCAGCAATTCCCTTGCCCCGAGTATCAGATGACTCAGCAGCAGGGGTGGATACTTGGTCAGAAGGAGAAACAGGCACTCTGGCAGGTGTGAAGATCAAAGGCCTATGAATTGCTGGAGGAGCAATGTCTGGCGAGAACAGTCTTCCACTACGAGTGACCTTAGCAGGCCCGGTGATGTTGGAGACACCAGTATCAATGTTGCACTCTTGTTTCACACCCAGAACATAAACATCCGCCCCATAGTGCCATGGGACAGCCTTATCAGATTTGTAGGGTATAGGCCCCGGAACAGTAATGGTGATGGGAATATTCTTGTGAACTGACAAAACTTGTACAGGCTTCTTTGAAGGAGCCTCGGAATAGTTGTTGAAGATGGTAACGATTGACACTTCTTCAACAGGAGCAGCAGGAACAACAGTCTTTTCAAACAAAATCTCTCTATTATCTATCAGGTTTTGGATGCCTGACTTCAACAGAGAACAACCAGCAGGGGAAGCAACACATAGAGGGCAACTTTCGCTACATCCCGGAAATAAACCGGCTAGCAACAGATTCCTCTTGACCATCAGCAACGGAGTAGCAACATCATCCACCGAAGCTACATACAAATTCTCCTCGACAGCGTTCACTCCATGCTGGGGCATGGGAGCATTTACAACATTCGGCCTCTCGGGCGCCTCAAACTGTATCTCCTTGGCATCAATGAGGTCTTGAACCTTGTTTCTTAGGGCCCAACAGTCATCTGTGTTATGCCCCGGGCTATCAGAGTGATAAGCACAGCGAGCATTTGGATTGAACTTGGGAGATGCAGTGTTGGGAAACTTTGGAGCCTCCTTGACAGTCACTAAATTGGTGGATAGCAACTGTGGCAGGATCTGTGATAAGGTCATGCTTAGTCGAGTAAACTCTCTCCGGGGTCTTTCAAACTTTTGAGGATTAGTGGGCCGAGGAGCGGCAGCAGGTTTGGCAATCATTACCGCACTGACAGATTGGCGGTGCTCAGGTCGCTCTGTTCTCCGGGAGTTATATACAGCACTAGCCTCCTTTTTGAAGGGTTTCTTCTCAGTACTGGAGGAGGCAACTTTCTGTATCTTCCCCGATTTTATACCGGCCTCGATCCTTTCACCAGTCAGGATCAGATCAGTAAACCCAGCAGAGGAATTACCAATGAGATGATTGAAAAATGGACCAGATAGGGTCCCCAAGAACATATCTACCAGCTCCCGATCCGTCAACGGTGGCTGCACCCTTCCAGCCAGGTCTCTCCATTTCTGAGCATACTCCTTAAAACCTTCACCCGACCCTAGCGACATACCCTGGAGCTGGGTACGCGTAGGAGCGAGGTCGGCATTATACTGATACTGCTTGTAAAAAGCAGTGGCCAGATCCTCCCAGTTACGAATGCTGATTCCATCTAGCTGATAGAACCAATCGAGGTGAGTCCCTGAAAGACTCTCCTGGAAGAAGTGGATCCAAAGGTTCTTGTCTGCTGTGTAAGGCTGGATCTTCCTTACATAAGAACGGAGGTGCATCTTGGGACAGGAAGCCCCATCATACTTCACGAAGGCAGGTGTTTTGAACTTGTGCGGGATCACCACCCCAGTAGATAACCCCAAGTCTCCGAAATCCAATCCAGGTACCCGTTGAACTTCCACAGCCTTTAATCTATCTTCCAGCTGTTTGTACCGGTCTTCAGCAGGAGGGTACTGGTCGTCATTGAAGTCTGTTTCAGTATCAGAGCCCACAGGAGTAGTGACCTCCCTTTCATGGTGACTACCTTCTGTCACAGATGGAGGAGTCCTTTCAGCTTCAATTTGCAAGGTGTTCCCGAGTCTGCGCCCAGTGCTAAATAGCACAGTCCTCCTCTTCTTCTTAGTCTTCTTCAACAGCATGGTCTTTAACTCTTGTTGACCCTGAGACAAGCCCTTGATCAGCTCCTGAAATTGGGCGTTTTGCGCCTGAAACTGGACGTTCTGCGCCTGAAGAGCCTTGATAGCCGCATCGGTTGATGATTCAGGAGGGTTCATGATGCTGAAATAAACAGCGAAGAACGGTAAACAACCTGAAAAGAAGAGTATTTATGATGCACATGATGAATGATATGTGTTTATGCAATGCATTCAAGAGTTCGAAAATTCAAATTTGTTGTAGACCAAAAGGAACACACGTTATTATTAAGAAAATCATTGTTTGATACATCAAAGCCTCATGGGCAGAAGTACAAAAAGATCAAATCACATCCAAAATATGTTGCGCATCTTCTTTGGAGCTATGTAAGTGTTGAGACTCCTTTCCTCATGCAACAGGCGGGTGAGCTCCAAGACCTTCCTTTCACTGGCATGCAAACTAGTCTCAAGAGAATTCCGCTCTTCCTTAAGCTGGATCCAGCTCTTCTGCATCTCTTCCCAGGATGTGGGCATATCAGGGTGCTGAATAACATGAGACACCTCTCCTTCCAAGGCAGGCTCTTTGATTACTGGAAGCATGTGAGGATAAGGCATTACTAACTTCTGAGAACGGGCTCGTACCCACTTGAGGTAAGGCTCCAAAGGGATGGAGTTCCTGTGCCCCAGTGTCTTGCTGTCTATCCTACTAGGCATCCTCCAAGCTCTGATAAATCTCTGGCGGAGTCCTTGAGTATCGTTGTCGAAGTCAAAAACTATGTCAGGTATCAACATGTCATGAGGACCATCCCTCCGAGCATAACCAAATTGTCTCCAAGCCAGGCATGGACTATAAGTAATACCCCCTCTGATTCCAAGTAAAGGAACGTTAGGATACTCCCCGCAACGATCAATGATAGTGACATCTTCCCTGGACCTAGGGCACCAATGTATATCTGCATGTGTAAGAGTCATCAACCGTTGTGACCATCTCAAACCCCGCTCGTTCTTCAGGACTGATTGTGGAAGGTGCGAAATAAACCACTTTCCCAGGAGAGGAGTGCAACACATAAGGACACCTCTTTTTCTCATGGTTCGAGTGTAACATGAGTGAAGGAGGTCCCCTAGCAACGTAGGTATAGGATTCCTGGACATAAAGATCTGGACAGCACTGACATCAATGAGCTGATCTGGGTTAGGGAACAACACCAAACCATAAACAAGAAGGGCCACAACCTCTTCAAAAGCTTGCAAGTCAAGGGAATTCCAACATTCATAGGCCTTTTCAAACAGAAACCTGGCTAAGAACCCTTTGATACCACTTCTAACTTCCCAATGTCCCTTGAGGTCAGATGACTGTAGGTGCAAGGCTTTAGCAATCTCTTCAAGCTTAGGTTCCTTTTCTGTACCGTTGAAGGGTAGCTGATCAAGAATAGGGATCTTCAGGAGTCGGGAGAACTCCTCCAATGTAGGTACCAACTGATAGTCCAAGAAGGTGAAACAGTGATGCAGAGGGTCAAAGAATTGGAACAGGACTTTTATCATATCTTCCTCAATGTTGGTGTTGACCAAGCTGATGAGGCTTCCATGCCTTTCACTGAATGAAGAGTTCTCAGGAATTCTGGATATAAGCTCCTTAAGCTGAGGAGGGATCCTTACAAGACTGATTGGGATTGTCTTTCTACGAACAGTTTCCATGTCCTACAAAACAAGAACAAAGATGAAAATTCGAACCCCTGAAATGGTTAGTCAATGCATATGATGCTGGATGATGTCATGATGCTATGATTAAACACAGATATTTACAAAGACAAACATGTAAGGCACACAAGGCATACAAGACAGGCCCTTAAGGTTTAAGGCCAGCATGAGGTCTGGGTAGTACCCTCTTGAAGTTGGTGGGTTCATCCTGTCCTAATCAAAGTAACCGGGTTCTAAGGTTCCCAATATCACGGGATTGCTTTCATTGTTCATCGTTTCGATTTAGCCACTGAACTGGCGACCGAAATATTCCAGGAAAGCAACCCTCAATTGAGTGTAGTATCGAGTATCAACCAACCTCGGACTGCACCAAAGTCAGTTATCTCACTACCCTAAAGAGGCCAAGATTGTTCAATTAAGGTTCCTAAGGTCTGTTGATGCTTCATGACACCACATGGAGGCCCCGTACTCTCCTTGACTGACTCAAGGGTTACCGGTACACACCAAAATGCCACATCAACGTAGCAGACTGTTTCAACCATGTCGGTATACCCCGCACAGTTCCCTCACAGCCTTGTTGCTACTTTCTAAAAAGGTATCCCCAGATCCGGGTTAGGATCTATAGAACTCCCAAGACAGTCCCACAATTTTAAAGCATACAAGGAAAGCAATTGAAAACACAATGATCTTAGTCCTAAGGTACACCTCACTTTAAGTTTATCCCCAGCAGAGTCGCCAGTTCTGTGATCGGTGGATCTGGAACTGACTGTTTTAAAGCTGGTTCGCGAAATGTCGCGGTAAGCAAGAGTCGCCACCGTCTTTTATTTTCTCCAATTGGAAAGGACAAAAGCACAGAAAAATTCCTTTAAAGAGATTGCTCTCGGTTCGGGAGGTAGGTTATAGAAAGGGAAGGTGTTAGCACCCTTTCTATCCATGGTTATCCATGGGCTCTTAGGTACTTGCTCAATGTGTTTTCAAAATTGTTTGTTTGCTTTTCAATGTGGGTTTCAAAAAATATTCTTTGAAAAGTTTCAGTTTAACTCGTACGTCAGAGCATTTGAAAAGTTTGTTTTGAAAATTTTTGAAAATGTGTTGGTGTGAAAAGAGTTTGAATTTTGTTTTGAAGAGAGCAAGTACCTACGAGAACCTACCTACCCTAAGGAATTCGTCCGTGTAAGAGTCCTTTAAAGTAATGCCATCCCACCATTGAGAGGTAGGTAGCACCACCATTGGAGGGGTTCGGGTCAATTCGATTTGAGGGACACGGTGATCACCGGAGCAATGGGAAGACACCTTAGAAGCTACCCTCATGCCAGGTTCCCGGACCATGAGGACTTACTAAGACGTTTTCTACTCGACGACCACCTTTCGAAAGGCAACAGTGAGGCGTACCCTAGGGGTGGTGTGTGCGAATTGTGTATCATTTTCAGTTCATTGTTTGTCTTGTCATGCAATGGTGATCTAACGATTCAATTTTATTTTCGGGCATTCATTCTTTCATGCATATTTATTAACAGTTATATTTGCGAGAAAATAAATCTAACTATTACAACGGGCGCGGGTCCACATCGCCAAAAAAACCGAACCCGATTTGACTGAAAGTAAAATAAAGCGAATAAATAAAAAGTGCAAGAAATAAATCTAAACTTATTACAAGGCATAACTTGCTCAATTTTTAAGCTTTTCACATGTTCTTGGACATTTTGGAAAGGTCTTTGAGTCCTTTAACCAATGCCTTTGGTCCCATGTCATTTTGATTTACCAATCTCAAGTTATGGCCTTTGACTTAAAGTCCCTTTTTGTTGACTTTTGAAACTGACCTGTAATGTTGAAATTGATAACTTTTTGTGAGAGCATTTCTTGGACTTGAAGTATGAAGATGAGTTGTAGGAAATGTCTTTCTCTTCAAAATGAGCTTTGGATGGAATTTTTCTGATAATCCATGTGAAAGTTATGCCCTGGTCAATTTCAGTTGACTTTTTCAGCTGTCCAAATATAGCAACTTTTGCATCTTGATGATTTTCTGAGCCAAATTTTGAGAATCATGATCAAGCATTGATCAAATGATGTTTGTGGCTTCAAAATGATATATTGACCAAAAATTTGAACTTTTGACTGCCAAATGACCATTTTGCCCCTACAGTTGACTGTAGTGCAATCTAGGGTTTTGACTGTGCAATCTTGAGCTGAATGCCTTGAAACTTGATATGGGGATGCTTGACCATGTTTGTAAGCATATGAGACTTGATTGGCCCTTTGAAAACTTCATTTTCTTGATCAGAACCCAAACCCTAATTTTGACTGGATGGAGGACTGTTGCACTGCACAACCCTTGGGGAATCTTCTAGCTTGGCTTGGCAATTTCTTGAGGAATATGGGAGGGCAAATTTTGGGGTATAACAGATGATATATGAAAATGACAAATAATAAACCCTCACAAACAAAGCCAAGGTGCCTCGGGCAAGGCACCGGGCCGTAAAGTTTTAAACTGTCTATTACAAATATCAAAACAAAGGTCAATTATTGTGTAATAAAAGAAACGGGCATGAAGTCTTTTGCCGTCCAGTTGTTCAATCCACCGTCGATAGTCGGGTAAATCCAGCTGTCGACATCTGAATCTTCTTCATCATCTTCAATTGCATTGACTCCCGAGTCATGCTTGGGCATGGGTGCAGTTATGGCGTTGGGCTTTTCCGGAGCGTCAAACTCAATTTCTTTAGCTTCAATCAAATCTTGCACCTTATTCCTCAAGGCCCAACAGTTGTTTGTATCATGCCCTGGGCTATCGAAGTGATAGGCACAACGGACGTTCGGGTTATATAGTGGAGATGTGGTGCTGGGATTCTTCGGGGCTTCCCTCAGAGTTACCAGGTTGGTCTTCAATAGTTGTGGTAGAATTTGAGACAGGGTCATATTAAGCCGAGTGTACTTTCTCTCCGGTCTCTCCATTCTTTGCTGATTGTTGCATTGTGGGGCAACAGTGGGTCTTGATATTACTACCGCATTCACTGCTTGACGACGTTCAGGTCGATTTTGGCTCCTCGAGCTGTAAACTGCACTAGCTTCTTTCTTACTGGCGAGAGGCTTCTTTTCTGCACTTGACGAAGCACCTTTCTATATCCTACCACTTCGGATACCAGCTTCTACTCTCTCCCCAGTCAAAATCAATTCAGTAAACCCAGACGACGAACTGCCGATCAGATGATTGAAAAATGGACCAGACAACGTCCCTAGAAACATATCCACCAACTCCCTATCAGACGGAGGGGGTTGGACTCTTCCGGCCAAATCTCTCCACTTTTGAGCATAGTCCTTAAAACATTCGCTTGCACCCATAGACATACCTTGAAGCTGAGTACGAGTGGGAGCAAGGTCGGCGTTATACTGATACTGCTTATAAGAAGCAGCAGCAAGATCCTCCCAGTTGCGGACATTAGCTCCTTCCAATTGATAAAACCACTCAAGCTGAGTCCCTGGCAGACTATCTTGAAAGAAATGCACCCACAAATTCCTATCAGCCGTGTAAGGTTGGATTTTTCGGACATACGAGCGAAGATGGAGTTTTGGACAGGATACTCCATCGTGCTTAGAGAAAACTGGAGCTTTAAACTTATGATGGATCACCACCCCAGATGCTAGTCCCAGATCTCCGAAGTCCAAACCAAGTATCTTCTGAATCTCCATAGCGCTCAGACGGTCTTCAAGTTATTTGTACCTATCCTCAGCAGGAGGATACTGCTCATCATCAAAATCAGTATCATTATCAGAGACCACAGGACTGGGACCCTTTTCTTCCCCTTGGACCTCTTCTCCTTTGGATGAAAGAGACAGATCAACTTCCTGTCGCAACCTATTCCCAAATTTTTTACCCATATTCAGAAGAACCACCCTCTTCTTCTTCTTCTTCTTCTTCTTCTTCTTCTCCTTCAGGATGAGAGTCTTCAAATCCTCTTGCCCTTTAGCCAAGTTCAAGAACATCTCTTGGAATTGGGCATTTTGTTCTTGTAGAGCTTTGATGGCTTGATCGGTAGGTATTTCAGAAGACATTTCGTGCTGAAATAAACAGCGAAGAAGATGAGAAACCTGTAATGGTACCTGTAATGATGTGCATGATAATGGGATGCGTATGTAATGATTTCAAGGACCTTGGGAGATTTAAATTTACAAACCAAGAAATAAACAAACTTTATTAGATTAAACTTGTAAAAATGTTTAACAATGCCTTTGAGGCATTACAAAAGAAATAAATAAAAAACAAATCTAAACTTAGAAAAAGCAAAAATCAGAAATCCCATGGACGCTTCCCCTTGGTGCTGACGTAGTCATTGATCGTCCTTTCATTCTCAAGTTGCCTCGTGAGCTTCAAGATCTTCCTTTCTTGTTCATGATATTTCTCCCGGTAGGTATCCCTTTCCTCCTTCAGCTGAATCCAGGATCTCTTCAATGCCCCAAGGTCAGTGGGCATGTAGGGATAAAGAACCGTATAAGGAACACCCTCTTCATTGGTAGGCTCCACAATTACTGGCAACACAACTTCATAAGGCATCCCAAGCTTCTGGGATCAAGCTCGGACCCACTGGAGATAAGATCGCATAGGGAGAGAAGTCTTTGAACCTAGATCTTGAGGGTCAGACCTGTTCACCATGCCCCATGCTCGTATAAACCGTCGGCGATGCTCGTCAACGTCCCCCTTATAATCAAAGGTAATATCCATAAGAAGTAGCTCATGAGGACCTTCTCTCCGAGCGCGACCAAACTGTCGTAAATCTAAGCAAGGACTGTAGGTTATTCCCCCTCTAATTCCAAGCAACGGGACATTAGGGTATCCCCCACATCGATCAATGATAGCGGTGCTCTCCATAGCCTTAGAACTCCAAAGAATATTTGTATGGGCAAGGAACATTATCCTGTAAGACCATCCTAAACCTTCTTTATTCTTCAATACGGACTTGGGGAGGTGCAAAATAAACCACCTCGCCAACAAAGGCATGCAACACATGAGGGTCCCTCTTCTACGCACAATACGAGTATAGAGGGCATGTAAGATATCACCCAGAAGAGTAGGCACAGGATTGCGAGACAGGAAGATCTTAACCGCATTCACATCTACGAAGGAATCTGGATTCGGGAAGAGAACCAAACCGTAGATAAGGAGAGCCAAGATGTCTTCGAAATCCTGAAAGTCCAAATTATCCCAGAATAGTTGAGCTTGATCAATCAGAAACTTGGCTAAGAAACCTTCAACCCCACTTCGTGTCTCCCAATTGGATACTACATCAGCCCTTTTTAGATGCAAGGATGAAGCAATGTCCCCTGGTCTAGGAGTCTCTTCCAAACCTGTGAAGGGCATTTGCTCGAGGATGGATATACCCAATAAGTGAGAAAACTCTTCCAAAGTAGGAACTAACTGATAATCCGGGAAGGTAAAGCAATGATGCACCAGATTGAAGAACTGGAAAAGCACACTCATCATCTGCTCATCAAACTTTGAGGTAACCAAGCTAAGAAGCTGACCATGTCTTCTAATGAATGAGGAAGTATCAGAAACTCTCGAGGCTAAATCTTTGAGTTGAGAAGGTATTTGAAAAAAGTTAACTCGGATGGTGTTTTTGCGCATGAAAGCCATAATCTGCAAAACAGAACAAAGATAAATCCCCTCGGTCTTTGAAATGGTTAGTATAATGAAGTATGCATGCTATGTTATGATGCATGATGTCATGATAAAACACATAACAGGTATATCAAATAACAGACATGGTAAAGGAAAATAAGTCACATAAGAGCCCTTAAGTTTAAGGCTTACATGGGGTATAGGTATTACCCTCTTGAAGTTCAGTTGGTTTCAACATGTCCTAATAATAGTAACCGGGTTCTAGAGGTTCTCAATATCACTGACCATCCTCCATCGGTCATGGTTTCAGCTCACACAATCTTTTCTTGCGGCCGAAACTATCTCGAGAGTATGGTCTCAATGAGTGTAGCATCGAGTATCAACCAGTTCTCAACTTTACACCGATGCCGACTATCTCACTACTTTCTAATGGCCAAGTTGGTCAATTATAGGTTCTAAGGTCAGTTGATGCTTAACGACCCATATATCAGCCCCGTATTCTCCTCGTTTCTCCATAAGGGATACCGGTACCAACCAATGTGCCACATCAACGTAGCTACTGCTTCAACCATATCGGTCTACGCCGTACAGTTCTCTCACAGTTTATTGCTACTTACCTAAAAGGTGTCCCCCAGATCCGGGTTAGGATCTATAGTAACTCCCAATACAAAACCCTCAAAAGTAAAGCAATCAAATTAAACAAGAGAAGCAATTTATGATGAACTAATCCTAAGGTATACCCCACTTTATTCGTCCCCAGCAGAGTCGCCAGTTCTGTGATACGGTGGCAGAACCAGACTGTTTTAGGAAAATGCTGGTTTTTGTTTTGCGTTTGTGTTTGCAAAATGTCGCTGTAAGCAAGAGTCACCACCGACTTTTATTTTATCAAATTGGAAAGGAAAAAAGCACAGAAAAATTCCTTTTTCGAGATTTTGAGTACGGGGGGTAGATTATAGAAAGGGAAGGTATTAGCACCCTTTCTATCCGTAGTTTTCTACGGGCTCTTAGGTAGTTGCTCATCATTTTAAAAATTTCTTATGTGTTTGTGTGTTTGAAAAAAGTTTTTGTTTTACTTCGATTTAACCCTTGCTTCTGTCTTCAAGAGTGTTACGAAGTTGTTTTGAAAACTTTGTTTGAAAAGAGTGTAAGTGTGGAAAGTTTGATTTTGAGCAAGTACCTACTAGCATCTACCTACTCGAAAAAACAATGTTTCTGTTCTTGTTTCCTTTAGACATCGCTATCCCACTATTAAAGAGTAGGTAGCACCATCGTTGGAGTTGTAAGGGTCAATTCGAAAGGGTTGTACGATCACTAAAGCAATGTTAGGACGTCTTAGTAATAACCCTAATGTCTTAAGATCATATTCGAGGCAACATTTCCGAGGCAACATTTCTGAGGCAACATTTTAGAACGGGACTTTTGATCTTTGTTTAGACAAGAGAGTGACCACTAAAATACCCTATACTTAATGATCGTTTACCGAAGGCAACCGAAGTGAGAGTATACCCTAGGAGTGCGCATGTGCGAGTGATTTGATTTCAAGTTATTATCTTTGCAAATTTAGGGTTTGCTAACCATTTTAAAATTAACATGCATTCTTGTCATGCAATCCTATTATCATACATCTAACAGTTAATATTTGCGAAAATTAAAATGCGAGAAATAAAACTGCGCTATTACAAGGCTTCGGGGAGGAGATTAATTACATAGCCAAAAACCCGTAAAACGATAAATGAAAGAAAAAAGCCTAATTAAACTATTACATCCCATGAGCAATTACATCAATATTGTAAAAATAAATAAATGCGTGATGAATCGAGGATGAAAGAAAACTAGGGTTTTGACCCCGTCTAACCTAATTAAAGGAAAAATCTTTTTTTGTTGTTTTTGATTATTTTAAGAAAATAAGGTTTTAAATTAAATACAAACCTAATCACCAATTAAATTAAATTTAAGAAAAATAATTAATTTTGACCCATTTTTGTATTTTTGGTTATTTAAGAAAATAACATAAAAATTAATTTAAACAAAACCTAATTTCTAATTTGTTTTAATTTATTTACAAAAGAATTAAAGTTACCTTAAAATTAAATTACACTAATTAAATTAATTTTTGATAAAATAAAAAGCTTAAATTCTAATTCGGTGAAACTTGATTTTATGAATTTTTGATAAAAAAAAGAATTAATTTTGTGTGTTAGAAAAAAAATCAAAATGATTAAATAAAAGAAAAATATAAAAAAGAAAAGAAAAAGGGAATTGGGCCTGTTTGCTAGCAATTGATGGGGGTCTCCAAAGCAAATTCTGAGCCCAAAAGCAAGGGTCCACGTTGACCTTCCTGGTTCCAATGTTGCACGTTTGACCAAGCCTATGGTAGGCCCTCACGTGATGGCCTTCTGATCCAGTTGGTGGGCAATCTGATGGTTGTGCATTAAGGCGTATTATAGTCACCTTGGATGCATATGTACCTAATTATACAAGAGATAAAACCATGAAATAATATGGGGGGACCTGGGATTCGAACCCAGGTCCTATGGCCTTTTCCACATGCCTCCAGACCAACTCTACTAGCGCGCTTTTGTTATACAATAGACAAAACAAAGATTATATTAAAAAAACACAATATGTTAAATTCCAGCGTGCGAATTTTCAAATGGGCTAATGGGGTGGTGTCACACCACCTTCTTCTTCCTCTCTCAGTTGCTAAAAGCCTGATGACTTTTACCTACGGACAAGAAGCGTAGGTACAACTCCTGCAATTTTCCAAAATCTCATATACGCACCATAAATGAAATCCAATGCTACAGACCAATTTGCCTTGGTCTTGTGAACATCATGGTGTCTCTCTTTTGGGCCAATTTTACCTGTACAAGAAAATCCCAAAATGAAACAAAAAACCCTAACAATGGTGGATCCCTGTATAGCTAACAAAAATGCAATTACTTATTACCAATAGCTTGCAAATTCTTCAATGAACAAGAATATATAAGTAATTCATGCTACAAGTGCCAAAATAATGAGATTCAATTTCAAGAAAATGTCAAGGTCGTGAATCACTTACAGTGCGTTTTGGCGCACAAAAATGCTTGCTTTTGATGGGTATAGACTCCTTGCACTCCAAGGAAGCGAATGAGATGGCTTGGGAGTCTTGAAAATGCTTGGAAGTATGAAATCAAATCACCACTTTTCTTGAGTTTTTCGAAGTTTGTTCTTCACTCTACACGCCTCTAAACCCTATCCTTTTGGTCTGCATTTGTTCAATATATATCATTGAGTGAATTAGGTTTACAAATGTGCATCCAATCTTTTTCAATTATGGTCTTTGATCATGATTTGATTCCCACGAAGATCTTTCCAAAATAAGCCAAAAACCAATCTTTTTGTGTACAAACATGCCTTGCACAATTTGATTTCATTGCTAGCTGTATAAGAGACCTGAAATATGCACAAAATCTCAAGGTTTAAATGATTTTGATATTTTCATGATTTTACTTTGATTTAATTTGATTTAATTGAAATAAAAATCAAAATAAATGCAAAAAATAAAATAAAGGCAAGAGGGAAGGATCATGGGTCGTGGACCATGTTACAAACTCAAAACAAGTACAAAAAGTTGGAACTTACTGGGCAATTGACTGAGCAAACTTTCTCTGCAAGGCTTGAAACTTGACATGGATGATCTTGAGAACATATTAGGACAATGGTGCGCATTTGGGACCTATTTGATTCAAACATCTTGATGCAAACTGAAACCCTAATTTGAGGTAGACTGCCTTAGGAGAGAGTTTTTCTGGTCAATGCTTGGACTTCCTTGAGCAATTTGAGGACCTAACTTGAAATGTATTGAGAAATATAGGAGGGAAAATTTTGGGGTACAACAACTGCGTTACTATACTTTCACGTGAATTCTTCTTTTTGTGTGCAATAGTTCATCACTTGAAATCTTCTATGCGTTTGCTCTATATAGGCCACGCAACAGTGACATAAGAAGATGCTTTTGGTATGTTCATAACACGAGTTAATGAAGTTTCCAAACCAGGAGATCCTTGTTTGTTTGTAGTCGTTACTTTTGATATTGCATTGATAAATTGTAACACTTCAGAACTTCTCACATCAGAGGATGAATGTTACTGTTGAGAGTCCCTTACAGCATGTATCAGAATATTACAGATCAGAGTATCAGAGATCCTATTTCACATTGCTGGTGCATTCAGAAGTTGTAACAGAACTTCTTCTTATAAGCGTGTCACATAGATTTGTTTCTGAGAAGGATGCGTCTGATTCTATCATGGTACTCTCATCTTTTATGCTTGCATAATTAGAACATTCAGAGATGTTCTAGCAGAACCTCTATGCTCCTTACATCAAAACATCTTTTTCACATCAGAACTTCCTGCATATAAGGATACTTGTATTAGAGAGCATATTTTATCTTTATATATATCATGTGTTTGTTATTATCAAAACTCTTGCAGGGATGTAGAACCAAATAATATTCTAACAATCTCCCCCTTTCTGATGTTGTGTTCTCATTCCCGTTCCCAATAGTCCCAGAGCCAATAACCTTTTGTTTCTGATTGCCTCTGAAACCTGCGAATCCTTTAAATTCCAGGCTTTGGAACATATGCTTTCTGTTAGAACAAAGTTTGAATCTACTACACTAAGTTTAAGTTTTGATGATAACAAAATGAAAAAATATATTAATTATGTGATTCATGTAAGAACTATTTGCTACCTAAAATATTACTTTCTGTTTTGCAGAAACTCTGATAGGTATCAGCAACAGTACATCATAATCAGCATCAGAATATTGGATATCAACATCAGCATCAGAAGATGCTATATCAGATACCAGAATCAGAAGAACAACTCACACTTATGCTGAAGCTTGATGAACATATCTGCGCTCAACACTCTGAACTCTGATAAAGACAACAACAGTTCATCAGCACTTAAGCAGCGTCAGAATGAGCCAAATCCAGAACACGCCTTAGTTGCAACGGTACTGTGCATTCAAGATGAGTTATTACCAACGGCATCATTCCAGACAAGATCTGCTTAATAAGGAAAGATTGTTATTGGCATTGAATCAGAATTATTGCTTCAACATTCATCAATTTCAATGCTATATAAACAAGTCAATGAAGATTGAATTGGCTAATGCTCTACAACAATTTCCACGCCTAAAAGTTATTCATCATCTTCTTATTCTCAGTTTTCTAAAAGCTCCAAAAATTCCTTACTCAATTATTTTAGCAATCTAGTTTCCATAAGCTTAAGTTGTGTAATATCACAGTTGTGATAAACTGTTTTGTAGAAAACATTCACACACCTAGATTTCAATTCTTTGTAAGAAAGTGATTCCTTGAGAAACCGGTTTGTGGTTTGCTTCAAGAAGGCTTTAGTAGTTGTTAAAGCAGATTGTAATATTCAGTTGAATATAGTGAATTAAGACCTCGTTGGAGAGAGGCGAAATCACCTTGATGGGTGGACTGGAGTAGTTTGAGATTAAACGAACCAGGATAAAAATACCGTGTTCATTGCAATTGATTTCAAGTTTTAACAATTCAACCCCCCTTCTTGTGTTTTTCACTTCTTCAATTGGCATCAGAGCGCCTGGTTCTGAGCTAAAACACCTAACCGTGTCAGTACAAGATCCAGCGTCAGAAAAACACAATGGCAGGAACTTATTCTCACACCAGCAATGACAACAATGAAGACAGAGACAGATTCAGCGATAAACCTCCAGTCTTTGATGGAGAAAATTTTGATTACTGGAAAGACAGAATTGAAAGCTTCTTTCTGGCACATGATGCTGATCTGTGGGACATGGTGACAGATGGATACACGCACCCTGTGAATGCAAGCGGTCAGAAGATTGATAGGAAAACAATGTCTGACCAACAAAAGCGTGACTTCAAAAATCACCACAAGGCCAGAGCCATCCTTCTCAGTGCCATCTCGTATGCTGAATATGAAAAGATCTCTAACAGAGACACAGCTAAGAACATGTTTGACTCACTCAGAATGACGCATGAGGGCAACGTTCAGGTCAAAGAAACTAAAGCTCTGGCGCTCATTCAGAAGTATGAGGCATTCAAAATGGAAGAAAGTGAATCCATTGAAACAATGTTCTCAAGATTCCAGATTCTGGTAGCTGGTCTCAAGGTTCTGGACAAAGGTTACTCTACTGCTGATCACGTCAAGAAGATCATCAGAAGCTTACCCAAGCAGTGGAGGCCAATGGTTACAGCTCTGAAGCTAGCAAAAGATCTCAACAAAATTTCTCTGGAGGAACTTATCAGCTTCCTCAGAAGTCATGAGATAGAGCTAGAAGCTGATGAACCTCATAAGCAAGGTAATCCTTTAGCATTAAAATCTAACAAAAAAATATGAGTCTAAAGTTTTGCAGGCAGTTGAAGAAACATCTGATGAATCCTCATCAGAAGAAGACGAACTTTCTCTCCTCTCCAGAAGAGTGAATCAACTGTGGAAGCAGAGACAAAGGAAGTTTAGGAATCCCAGAAGATCTGATCAGAATGAGTCTTCTTCCAGATACAGAAGGATAGATTCTTCCTCTGGATACAGAAGATCTGAAGGCTCCTCAGGAAGCAGAAAGCCAAACACCAAGGACATCATCTGCTATGAGTGCAATGAGCAAGGACACTACAAGAGTGACTGCCCAAAGCTTCAGAGGGAAAAGCCCAAAAAGAAGTTTGGAAGAGAAAAGAAGAAAAGTCTCATGGCTACATGGGAAGACTCTGACTCGTCTGAAGCTAACTCAGAATCAGATGATGAGAGAGCCAACATAGCTCTCATGGCCAACATTTCAGAAGATAGTGAAGCTTCTGAATCAGACTCAGAATCAGATACTGAAGAGGTATTTCCTGACTTTGCTGTTAATTTTACCAAGGCTGAACTTGCTGAAAGCCTTAACGAAATTCTGGAAAGGTACCAGCAGATTAGATTTAAATTCAGAAACCTGAAAAGGAATCTTGAATCTGACTCTGATAAGACTGAGAGTCTTAAATTGGAAAATTCTGAGCTGAGAAATAAAATTTCAAAATTAGAAAATGTTTTACAAAACTCTCAGAAGGAACCAATTTCTGAAACTCCCAGCAGTGCGGATGAGATCATCAAGGAATATGATCACAGTTTCCAGAAGTTCCTTGCTAAAAGCATAGATAGAAGCAAAATAGCTTCAATGATCTATGGAGTTAGCAGAAACGGCAGGAAGGGAATAGGATACCAAGGTAAGGTTCCTACACCAAAGAATGTCATGGATTTAACCATTAAACACACTCCTCTGAACTCACATTTTGTGTATGGTCACACACATGATATTAAATACACTAGCAGTAAGTACTCTGTGAAACCAAAATTCAACCAGAGTTTTGGAAAATATAAATAATCAGGACCCAAGAAAATCTGGGTACCTAAGGATAAAATAATACATGTTGCAGATATCTTTAGCAGCAAATCAGAAACACCAGTCATGGTACCTGGACTCTGGCTGCTCGCGACACATGACGGGAAGAAGGCATATGTTCCAAAGCCTGGAACTTAAGCCTGGAGGCCACGTTGGCTTTGGAGGTAATCAGAGGGGAAAGATAATTGGCTCTGGAACTGTAGGTAATGGAAATCTTCCCTCTATTAATAATGTTCTGCTAGTAGATGGATTAATGCATAATCTGTTATCCATAAGTCAATTAAGTGATAACGGTTATGATATAATCTTTAATCAAAAATCATGTAAAGCTGTTATTCAGAAAGATGTGACTATCCTGTTTAATGGAAAGAGGAAAAACAACATCTATAAAATCAAACTTTCTGAACTGAAAAGTCAGAATGTAAAGTGTCTTCTGTCTGTTAACAACGAGCAGTGGATCTGGCACAGAAGATTGGGGCATGTTAGTATGAGAAGAATATCTCAGATTAACAAACTCAATTTGGTCAGAGGACTTCCTAATTTGAAGTTCAATTCAGATGCTCTATGTGAAGCATGTCAGAAAGGCAAGTTTGCAAAACCTTCTTTTAAATCTAAAAATGTTGTTTCTACCTCTAAGCCATTAGAACTTCTGCACATTGACTTATTTGGACCAGTTAAAACTGCTTCAGTCAGTGGCAAGAAGTATGGGTTAGTAATCGTAGATGACTATAGCAGATGGACATGGGTAAAGTTCTTAAGACACAAAGACGAGTCACACTCTGTGTTTGTTACCCTCTGTAACCAAGTTCAGAATGAAAAAGATATTAGAATCGTTAAAGTCATAAGTGATCATGGTGGAGAGTTTGAAAACAAAGATTTTGAGTCATTCTTTAATGACAGAGGCATTCTGCATGATTTCTCTTGTCCTAGAACTCCCCAACAAAATGGAGTTGTAGAACGAAAGAACAGAACATTGCAAGAAATGGGAAGAACCATGATCAATGAGACAAACGTTGCTAAGATCTTCTGGGCAGATGCAATAAACACAACGTGCTACATTAAGAATAGAATCTCAATAAGACCTATTCTGGAAAAGACTCCATATGAATTGTGGAAGAATAGAAAGCCCAACATTTCATATTTTCATCCATTTGGATGTACTTGTTTTATGTTAAATACAAACAATTATTTGAACAAGTTTGACTCTAAAGCACAGAAGTGTATTATGTTAGGATACTCTGAACGCTCAAGAGGGTACAGAGTATACAATACAGAAACATAGATTGTGGAAGAATCAATCAGTGTTCGTTTTGATGATAAGCTTGACTCTGAAAAGTCAAAGCAGAATGAAGTTTTTGCAGATATGGAAATTGAATTTACAGGTTCTGAAGACAAGTAATCAGAAGCTCTCAACACAGACACTCCTTCAACGTCTGAAAGGAGCACTGCTAGCAATCCTACAACAGCTGCTGATCAACCTCAGAAGAGATTACCTAGAAGCAGCTTGGATCACCCAGAAGAAACTATCTTAGGAAGAAAGGAAGATCCAATCAGAACAAGAGCAAGCTTCAGAAACTCTGAAGAAACCCTCATGGGACTTGTGTCTCTGATTGAACCTTCTTCTATTGATGAAGCACTTCTGGACAACGACTGGATTCTAGCAATGCAAGAAGAGCTGAATCAATTCACCAGAAATGACGTATGGGATCTTGTTCCCAGACCAAAAGGATTCAACGTCATTGGAACAAGATGGGTGTTCAGAAACAAGCTAAATGAACAAGGTGAAGTCATCAGAAACAAAGCACGACTGGTAGCACAAGGTTATAGTCAGCAAGAGGGGATAGACTATACAGAAACCTTTGCTCCAGTCGCCAGGTTAGAATCTATCAGACTTTTAATTTCATTTGCTGTTAATAGAGGCATCACTCTGTATCAGATGGATGTCAAGAGTGCATTCTTAAATGGGTATATAGAAGAAGAGGTTTATGTGCACCAACCCCCTGGTTTTGAAAATACAAAACATCCAGAACATGTTTTCAAACTAAAGAAGTCACTATATGGTCTGAAACAAGCTCCCAGAGCTTGGTATGAAAGACTAAGTAACTTTCTGTTAGAAAACGAATTCACCAGAGGGAAGGTGGACACTACCTTATTATGTAAGTCAGTTAAGAATGACATCTTAGTCTGTCAAATTTATGTTGATGATATTATTTTTGGATCCACTAATCCTTCTCTTGGAAGAAAATTTGCTAAGTGTATGCAGGCAGAATTTGAGATGAGCCTCATGGGGGAACTGAAATTCTTTCTAGGAATTCAGATCAATCAAACTCCAGAGGGAACTTACATTCATCAGAGCAAATATATCAGAGATCTTCTGAAGAAATTTGACCTCTCAGAATGTAAGCCATCAAAGATTCCAATGCATCCCACGTGCATTCTGGAAAGAGAAGAGGTAAGCAAAAAGGTAGAACGAAAGGTCTACAGAGGTATGATTGGTTCTCTCCTTTATCTGACAGCTTCAAGACCTGATATCTTATTCAGCGTATGTATTTGTGCTAGATTCCAATCAGATCCTAGAGAATCTCACTTAACAGCTGTTAAGCGAATTTTCAAGTAACTGAAAGGTACTACTAATCTGGGTTTATTTTATAGAAAATCTAGTGATTACAGCTTAGTAGGCTACTGCGATGCTGACTTTGCTGGAGACAGAGTAGAGCGTAAAAGTACTTCTGGAAGCTGCCAGTTTCTGGGAGACAATCTGATCTCTTGGTCCAGCAAAAGGCAATCCACAATTGCGCTATCAACAACAGAAGCTGAGTACATAGCAGCAGCAGGATGTAGCACACAAATGCTCTGGATGAAAAGTCAGCTTGAAGACTTCCAGATCTTTGAGAGTAACATCCCTATACTCTGTGACAATACTTCTGCTATTTGCTTAAGTAAGAATCCCATTTTACATTCTAGAGCTAAGCATATAGAAATAAAACATCATTTCATTAGGGACTACATTCAGAAAGGAATTTTGAACTTAAAATTCATAGATACAGACCATCAATGGGCTAATATCTTCACTAAACCCCTTTCTGAAGATAGATTCAATTTCATTCTGAAACATCTCAGCATGAAAATCTGCCCAGAGTGAAAATGTTTTAATTCCATATATTATCCTTCAGAATGTATTTGTTTTACTGTGAACTTCTGATCAATCTCTTTTCAGAAAGATAGAACATGCAGATTGTATCAGATGCTAGTCTTAAAAGATCTGAGCGTTTCAGCTCAAGGATAGACGTGCTGATCACTAAATCAAACAAGTGTCATCCAATCATCAACAAATCTCTGAAGCAGAACACACGTGCACGCTTCTGAGAAGGCAAAACGCTGATTGGGTGCATTGAGACACATGTCTGGTAACCGTTTCAAGTATCTTTCTCAAATCCCCCAAAATCAGCAAGCATTAAATGAAAGTAATCATGTTTTAAAACGTAATCATGATTTTATTTTCTCTTTCTTGAAACCGTTTACACTTTCAAAATTTTCTTAAATCTATTTAAGCACTTTAACTTCTCACATTAATCCTTTACCGTTTCTCATAATCTCTCAAATATTTTCTGCATTTTCTCTGGATAGTGAGCCATGGTCTGAGAAGCGTCCAACTTCAAAAGTGCAGCCAGAAGAAGATCAGACAGCTCAAGTTGAAGTCAGACAAGCTGAAGATGTTGCAAAAAGCTCTCAGAAGCTTCCTGCTTCTGATGTTTCTCAAGCTGCCTTGGACAGGCATACTCTGGAAGAGCTGGAGCTGAATGATATTCGTTTGCAACAAAGGATGGATGAAAATGATTAAAAGATGAAGGAAAGGATGGATGTGCAGGACAGCAAGATAGATACAGTAGTCAGCATGGTGCACAAGCAGACTGAGACTGCTGATCAGATTAAGGCAATGCTGGAGACTCTGTTCACACGCTTTCCTCCCCAACCTTAGTTTTTCATTCATGATATTTTTCATGTTTTCTTTGCATATCTTTTGTACTGTTTTGTCTGGTTCTGAATATTTTAATATAACAAGTTTTTCTGCTCTAATCGTTTTAGCACATCACTTACACTTTTTGATTGCTGACAAAAAGGGGGAGAACAAGAATGATATTTTTCAATAACGGATTACTGAGACAAAAAGTCTCAAACATTCTAACTCTGATATACTTGAATGTTTTCTGTTTTTGCATAAGTCTACAGGTACAAGAATGCTCTCTGATACACTGAAGCCCAAAGCCTTGATACTCTGATCCAAAGCAAAGCTCTGATAAAGCTCTGATATTCTGATCTGAAGTTCTGATAATCAAAGCTCTAACATTCTGATGTTCAAGAATTCAATAAAGATCTGATCCTGAAGAACTCTTGGAATTAAAAAGGGAAGTAATAAATTCAGGGGGAGTATCTCCGATCCTATCTCTGATATCTCTTTATCCCTTATCTTTGATAACTCCTTATTTAATTCTGATGCAACTTATCATTTAGTTATCTCTGATACTTTTTCACGCTATTTTCAATTAAAAAATATCTAGTTTTTGTCATCATCAAAAAGGGGGAGATTGTTAGAACAAAGTTTGAATCTACTACCCTAAGTTTAAGTTTTGATGATAACAAAATGAAAAGATATATTAATTATGTGATTCATGTAAGAACTATTTGCTACCTAAAATATTACTTTCTGTTTTGCAGAAACTCTGATAGGTATCAGCAAGAGTACATCATAATCAGCATCAGAATATTGGATATCAACATCAGCATCAGAAGATGCTATATCAGATACCAGAATCAGAAGAACAACTCACGCTTATGCTGAAGCTTGATGAACAGATCTACGCTCAACACTCTGAACTATGATAAAGACAACAACAGTTCATCAGCACTTAAGCAGCATCAGAATGAGCCAAAGCTAGAACACGCCTTAGTTGCAACGGTATTGTGCATTCAAGATGAGTTATTACCAACGACATCATTCCAGACAAGATCTGCTTAATAAGGAAAGATTGTTATTGGCATTGAATCAGAATTATTGCTTCAACGTTCATCAATTTCAATGCTATATAAACAAGTCAATGAAGATTGAATTGGCTAATGCTCTACAACAATTTCCACGCCTAAAAGCTATTCATCATCTTCTTATTCTCAGTTTTCTAAAAGCTCTAAAAATTCCTTACTCAATTATTTTAGCAATCTAGTTTCCATAAGCTTAAGTTGTGTAATATCACAGTTGTGATAAACTATTTTGTAGAAAACATTCACACACCTAGATTTCAATTATTTGTAAGAAAGTGATTCCTTGAGAAACCGGTTTGTGGTTTGCTTCAAGAAGGCTTTAGCAGTTGTTAAAGCAGATTGTAATATTCAGTTGAATATAGTGAATTAAGACCTCGTTGGAGAGAGGCGAAATCACCTTGACGGGTGGACTGGAGTAGTTTGAGATCAAACGAACCATGATAAAAATACCGTGTTCATTGCAATTGATTTTAAGTTTTAACAATTCAACCCCCCTTCTTGTGTTTTTCACTTCTTCACTTTCTTCCCTCCATATGTAGAGAGCATCCAGAATCCAGGTGTTAAAACTGGTGTTACAACCTTGCTGTTAAAAATATCTGCAACATATATGATTTTGTCTTTTGGTACCCATATCTTTTTGGGTTCATGACTGTTAGGGTTTCCAAAATTCTGTTTGAATTTTGGTTTAGCAGAAAATGCTTTACTGGTATATTTTATATCATGTGTTTGTCCAGTAGTAAAGTGAGAATAAAGAGGAATGCGTTTAATAACCAAATCCTTGACTTTCTTAGGTTGGGATACTTTACCTTTGTATCCTAACCCTTTTCTTCCATTTCTGCTAACTCCATAGATCATAGAAGCCATCTTGCTTCTATCTATGTTTTTAGCGAGGAACTTCTGAAAGTTGTGATCATATTCCTTTATGATTGTATCAGGGATACTAGGAACTTCTGAGACTGTTTCCTTCTGTTTATTTTGTAAATCAGTTTCAAGTTTTAAAAAATTTTCTTTCAACTCAGCATTTTCTAGTCTCAGATTCTTAGTTTCTTCAGAGTCAGAAACTAAATCCTTTTTCAGGTTCTTGTTTATGACTCGAAGCTTCTGATACCTTTCTAGAATTTCTGACAGACTCTCCTCTAATTGAGATCCAGGAAATTTATAAAATACCTCTTCTGACTCAGAGTCTGATTTTGATTTTGATTCTGATTTAGAGGATTCGGAGACATCTGATAAGCTGTCTGTTTGAGCTACATTAGCTCGTTCATCTTCTGATTCTGTTCCATCTTCAGAAGATTCAGAGTCATCCCACGTTGCCATAAGAATTTTCATCTTCTCCTTAATGATCTTCCTTTTAGGTTTCTCCTTCTGAAGCCTTGGACATTCGCTTTTGTAGTGACCTTGTTTATTGCATTCAAAGCAGGTAATGTTTCTGTTACTGGATTTTCTGTATCCAGAAGATTGTTCAGAGTCATTCCCTGTTCTTGTGGAGTTTCTGAATTTCCTCTGCCTGTGCTTCCATAGCTGATTGATTCTTCTGGATAGAAGGAACAATTCATCTTCTTCTGACGGGGATTCACCAGAGTTTTCTGCTTCTGATTTTGTCTGCAAAAATTTAGTTTTATATATATTAGATTTCAGAGTGAGAGACTTACCTTGCTTCTGGGGCTTATCATCTTTTAACTCTATCTCATGACTCCTGAGAGAGCTGACAAGTTCTTCTAGAGAGATTTTGTTCAGATCTTTTGCAAGTTTGAGAGCAGTGACCATGGGCTTCCATTTCCTTGGTAAACTTCTGATGATCTTCTTTACATGATCAGCAGTTGAATACCCTTTGTCCGGCACCTTTAGCCCAACAACCAGAATTTGAAATCTAGAGAACATTGTTTCCATGGTTTCATCTTCTTCCATTTTGAAGGCTTCGTACTTCTGAATGAGCACAAGGGCTTTAGTTTCTTTGACTTGTGTGTTGCCTTCATGCGTCATTCTCAGAGAATCAAACATGTGCTTTGTTGTCTCTCTGTTTATGATCTTCTCATACTCTGAATATGACATGGAACTCAGAAGCATAGTTTTGGCCTTGTGATGGTTTCTGAAGTCTTGCTTTTGATGATCTGTCATCCTTTTTCTGTCAATCTTCTAACAGCATAAACAAGATGAATGTATCCATCAGTCACCATATCACACAGGTCAGCGTCATAGGCTAGAAAGAAACTTCTGATCATATCTTTCCAGTAGTCAAAATTTTCACCGTCAAATATTGGGGGGCTGCTGCTGATTTTCTGACTTGGTCCCATCATAGTGTTTTTCCTCTTAGGATCTTTTTCTGACACGATTAAGTGTTTGCACCTAGATCCAGGTGCTCTGATACCAATTTAAGAAGGTAAAAACACAAGAAGGGGGGTTGAATTGGCATCACAGAAATCAATGATAAAGAACACGGTGATTTTTATCCTGGTTCGTTTGAACTCAAACTACTCCAGTCCACCCGCCAAGGTGATTTCGCCTCTCTCCAACGAGGTCTTAATCCACTAATCAATCTTGATTACAAAACTACTTTGACAACTTCCAAAGTCTTCTTGAGTCCAAAACCACAACCAGTTTTCTCAAGGAAATGCCTAAACAATAATTGAATAAATATTTACAATGGTGTTTCTAATAAAACAGTATCACTAACAGAGATGTCTTCCACAGTTTGAATATGAACTTTTGAGGATGAAATATGATTTCATAGTTATTGTACTTTCACTTGAATTCTTCTTTTTGTCCGCAGTAGTTCATCACTTGAAATCTTCTATGTGTTTGCTTTATATAGGCCATGCAACAGTGACATAAGAAGATGCTTTTGGTATGTTCATAACACGAGTTAATGAAGTTTCTAAACCAGGAGATCCTTTTCTATTTGTAGTCGTTACTTTTGATATTGCATTGATAAATTGTAACGCTTCAGAACTTCTCACATCAGAGGATGAATATTACCGTTGAGAGTCCTTTATAGCATGTATCAGAATATTACATATCAGAGTATCAGAGATCCCGTTTCACATTGCTGGTGCATTCAGAAGTTGTAACAGAACTTCTTCATATAAGTGTGTCACATATATTTGCTTCTAAGAAGGATGCGTCTGATTCTATCATGGTACTCTTATCTTCTATGCTCGCATAATCAGAACTTCTAGTGATGTTCTGGCAGATCATCTATGCTCCTTACATCATAACATCTTTTTCACACCAGAACTTCCTGCATATAAGGATACTTGTATTAGCGAGCGTATTTGTTCTTTATATATATCATGTGTTTGTTATCATCAAAACTTTTGCAGGGATGTAGAACCAAATTATGTTCTAACAATCTCCCCCTTTTTGATGATGACAAAAACTTATATATTTTGATGGAGCATAAAGAACAAAGAATAAAAACTCCCCCTGAGTAGAATACTCAGATAAAGAGAAAATAAAATACTTCCCTGAATATCTTCTTATAACGCAAACTTCTTCTGATAGGAGTCAAAATATCATTGATTCTCCCCCCTTTTGTCAATAATTAAAAAGTAGGAAGTTGCCTGAGAAGGTATGACATCCTCTTCTAGATTCAACTGAGATTCTTTAGAGAGCTTCTGATGTTGTATTCTCATTCCCGTCCCTAATAGTCCCAGAGCCAATAACCTTTTGTTTCTTATTGCCTCTGAAACCTGGGAATCCTTTAAATTCCAGGCTTTGGAACATATGCTTTCTTCCCTCCATGTGTAGAGAGCGTCCAAAATCCATGTGTTAATACTGGTGTTTCAACCTTGCTGTTAAAAATATCTGCAACATAGATGATTTTGTCTTTTGGTACCCATATCTTTTTGGGTTCATGACTATTAGGGTTTCCAAAATTCTGTTTGTATTTTGGTTTAGCAGAAAATGCTTTACTGTTATATTTTATATCATGTGTTTGTCCAGTAGTAAAGTGAGAATAAAGAGGAGTGTGTTTAATAACCAAATCCTTGACTTTCTTAGGTTGGGATACTTTACCTTTGTATCCTAACCCTTTTCTGCCATTTCTGCTAACTCCATAGATCATAGAAGCCATCTTGCTTCTATCTATGTTTTTAGCGAGGAACTTCTGAAAGTTGTGATCATATTCCTTTATGATTGTATCAGGGTTACTAGAAACTTCTGAGACAATTTCCTTCTGAGTATTTTGTAAATCATTTTCAAGTTTTAAAATTTTTTCTTTCAACTCAACGTTTTCTAGTCTCAAATTCTTAGTTTCTTCAGAGTTAGAAACTATATCCTTTTTCAGGTTCTTGTTAATGACTCGAAGATTCTGATACCTTTCTAGAATTTCTGACAGACTCTCCTCTAATTAAGATCCAGAAAAGTTTTAAAATACCTCTTCTGACTCTGAGTCTGATTCTAATTCTGATTCAGATTCATAGGATTCAGAGACATCTGATAAGTTATCTGTTTGAGCTATATTAGCTCATTCATCTTCTGATTCTGTTTCGTCTTCAGGAGATTCAGAGTCATCCCACGTTGCCATAAGACTTTTCTTCTTCTCCTTGATGATTTTCCTTTTAGGTTTCTCCTTCTGAAGCCTTGGACAGTCGCTTTTGTAGTGACCTTGTTTATTGCATTCAAAGCAGGTAGTGTTTCTGTTACTGGATTTTCTGTATCTAGAAGATTGTTCAGAGTCATTCTATGTTCTTGGGGAGTTTCTGAATTTCCTCTGCCTGTGCTTCCACAGCTGATTGATTCTTCTGGATAGAAGGAACAATTCATCTTCTTCTGACGGGGATTCACCAGAGTTTTCTGCTTCTAATTTTGTCTGCAAAAATTTGGTTTTATATTTATTTAATTTCAGAGTGAGAGACTTACCTTGCTTCTGGGGCTCATCATCTTTTAACTCTATCTCATGACTCCTGAGAGAGCTGACAAGTTCTTCTAGAGAGATTTTGTTCAGATCTTTTGCAAGTTTGAGAGTAGTGACCATGGGCCTCCATTTCCTTGGTAAACTTCTGATGATCTTCTTTACATGATCAGCAGTTGAATACCCTTTGTCCAGCACCTTTAGCCCAGCAACCAGAATTTGAAATCTAGAGAACATTGTTTCCATGGTTTCATCTTCTTCCATTTTGAAGGCTTCGTACTTCTGAATGAGCACAAGGGCTTTAGTTTCTTTGACTTGTGTGTTACCTTCATGCGTCATTCTAAGAGAATCAAACATGTGCTTTGCTGTCTCTCTGTTTATGATCTTCTCATACTCTGACTATGATGGAACTCAGGAGAATAGTTTTGGGCTTGTGATGGTTTCTGAAGTCTTGATTTTGATTATCTGACATCCTTTTTCTGTCAATCTTATAACAGGTTTCATCAATAGGATATATGAATCCATCAGTCACCATATCCCAGAGGTCAGCGTCATAGGCTAGAAAGAAGCTTCTGATCATATCTTTCTAGTAGTCAAAATTTTCACCATCAAATATTGGGGGGCTGCTGCTGATGTTTTGACTTGGTCCCATCATAGTGTTTTTCCTCCTAGGATCTTTTTCTGACACGGTTAAGTGTTTTCACCCAGATCCAGGTGCTCTGATACCAATTGAAGAAGGGAAAAATACAAGAAGGGGGGGGGGGGTTGAACTGGAATCACAGAAATCAATGATAAAGAACACGATGATTTTTATCCTGGTTCTTTTGAACTAAAACTACTCTATTCCACCCGCCAAGGTGATTTCTCCTCTCTCCAACGAGGTCTTAATCCACTAATCAATATTGATTACAAAACTACTTTGACAATTGTCAAAGTCTTCTTGAGTCCAAAACCACAACCCGATTTTCTCAAGGAAATGCCTAAAAAATAATTGAATAAATATGTACAATGGTGTTTCTAATAAGACAATATCACTAATAGTGATGTTTTACACAGTTTGAATATGAACGTTTGAGGATGAAAGATGATTACTGCGTTACTGTACTTTCACGTGAATTCTTCTTTTTGTGCGCAGTAGTTCATCACTTGAAATATTTTATGTGTTTGCTTTATATAGGCCATGCAATAGTGACATAATAATATGCTTTTTGTATGTTCATAACACGAGTTAATGACGTTTCCAAACCAGGAGATCCTTGTCTATTTGTAGTCGTTACTTTTGATATTGGATTGATAAATTGTAACGCTTCAGAACTTCTCACATCAGAGGATGAATGTTACTGTTGAGAGTCCCTTACAACATGTATCATAATATTACAGATCAGAGTATCAGAGATCCTGTTTCACAACGCTGGTGCATTCAGAAGTTGTAACAGAACTTCTTCATATAAGCGTGTTACACAGATTTGCTTATGAGAAGGATGCGTCTGATTCTATCATGGTACTCTTATCTTCTATGCTTGCATAATCAGAACTTCTAGTGATGTTCTGGAAGATTGTCTATGCTCCTTACATTAGAACATCTTTTTCACATCAAAATTCCTGCATATAAGGATAATTATATTAGCGAGCATATTTGTTCTTTATATATATATATATATATATATATATATATATATATATATATATATATATATATATATATATATATATATATATATATATATATATATATATATATATATATATATATATATATATATATATATATATATATATATATATATATATATCATGTGTTTATTATCATCAAAACGCTTGCAGGGATGTAGAAACAAATTATGTTCTAACAAGTATTTGATTTATCGTTTTCACATGGATTGATGCAATGTTACCTCCATTCTATAGTTAATAATGTTTTGAGTAAGGGTTTATAAAAGGTTTTGGTGTCGAAAAGTTTCGATTTCATGAAAATGAGTTAACAACGATAAAAAGTTTTGGTTTTACGAATAAAAAATAATGATGTCAAGATTAGGGTTCATTAACCTATTTCATACATATCCTAATGATATAGCATGTGAACTTGTCGATGATCATTATAATCACGTATCATCTCAATATTGTTTATCTCTAAAGCGATATTTTGATTACTATTGTGTTTATTCCTAGATGATGTCTCATGCCAACACTCAACACAATAATCTTAAAGCTTGATACATGTGAGTATCAACTCATAAATCTATGTCTAGAGTTTGTTCATTGATAGATGATAATCTTAGGTCATCGTTCAAAAAATATCTTTCAATAGTGATTCAAATTAAAGAGACAGTAATAAAAGCAAAGATTAACATCTATATTAATAAAAAATTTGTTCACATACAAAGGATCAAAAGTAATACATACTACATAAATTAACTACCTCTAATCTTGACGCGAGAGATGTTTAGCTATCCATAGACATGGTAGCTTCAATAACAAGTAAAATGAGAAGATGATCAAGCATCAACGTTGATTTCTTGACTATTGATGTGGAATCAACTTCTATTCTTTGATTCTTTGCTTCTACAATGTTTTTGCTCTGTTTTCTCTCTTTAAAATGTGTTAACACCCCTAAAATATCTCAAGACATCTATTTATAAAAGGGGCAAACATCGCAGACCATGCTTAGGCCGCTCTTGCGCACTAAGCACATTTCCACTTAAAACTTAAACCGCCTTAAAGAATGCTAAGCATGCTCCACCGGGCATAGCTCCAAAGTCTTGGGTTTTCTTCCTTGGTTCGTGCTATGACTGCGCTAAGCCTGCCCTGTAGCATGCTTTTCTTCATCTAAAATTGCTTTCAAACCATCTCTAAGCACTTCAATGGTCCAAGCTATAATAAAATGCATAAACCTTCAAATTTTAGACCAAAATTGATTAACTATAAACTATTCACTCGATTAAATAAAAATATGATTATTTACATAGAAACAAGGGAAAATGTAAGACTATGCCATAAATAGAATAGAAAAGCACCAATAAATTATACTAAATATTACACATTTTGGCACCTAACAACTCTCCCCAACTTGCTTCTTTGTTTTTTATAACACCCTTCTAAACCCCAAAAAATATTTTTGCGAATAATTAACAAATATTCAAGCACAAATCACCCACAAGGGCATCACATCTTCATATAAAATATCATAACAATAGATCCTGCTCCATAACACATATTTTTAACCATCATTAAAACATTTATCTCTTTGAATATATCATCAAGAACTTTAAAAATCTTAGTGGAAATTATAATCTTAAAACATCTTTATTAAATACTTCAATTAAAATACTATCACGCTTCGTGACTTATAAGTCATGCTCAAAACATCTTAATAAACAAACCAAATATCTCAATGCATCAAGCCAACAAAGAAAATGGTTCAATTCAAGCGAACCCAAAATACCCCGATGTTACATATCAGAGCAAGACCCTTTTTATTCAATCGAATCAAACAAAAGACTCCAAGATATCCTCATGCTACTACGAACTAATCTCGATCACCTACGCATTACCCACGTAGAGGCAACATTCAAACAGAAAGGGGTGAGTAAATTATAATCATTATAAAAATCATAAGTAATAGATATAGTAGTTATAGCATGGTTACAATACAATCACATGGCATCATGTACTACATCTATAGCATAACCGCAATCACTAGCTCTTCTCATCAAAACACCACCATTCAAAAATCAGTCAAATACATCCCTTAATTCAAATATTATGCAATTCCACCAATAATGAAATTCAACTTTACTAGACTCATGCATGTGGTACCGAAACATCACTGATGACTTAATCATCATTATCTCCAAAGATCCCCACCAATAGGATCAGTTCCCGCTTGGAACCACAACACATCACAAAATGCACTTAATACACACTATGGGATTATAGACATCACTGGACAGAAGCATCCTACAACTTCATTGGATTATTATCCTGCAAAACATCACTGGACTATTCGTCATAACAAATGCTATGAATACATAATGCGCAACAACACATAAAAAATACGACCACAACTAGTCAAAAATACATCATCAACCACCATAATCATCATGTCCTCTTCACAACATCATAAAACATACATCATAGTCAAAATAACGTCATTTTATCATATGGATACCAAGCAATTTACCTCAAGACATAATCACATAAATTCATGAAGTAAAGTATACATACTATTGGTTCAACATAAAACCTTCTCAATTAATCATGACACAATCACTAGATAATAAAATTAAATACTTCATATTATTTTATTAAAGTGTAGATCATTGTGTTATCTTTCTAATGCTTCATACGGCACCTAAAACAGACTCCTGGTTCAAAAGTTACGACCATTTTAAGAAAAACTGTTTTCGACTAACTGTTGTGGCGAGCGCCACAGCTCCATGGCCCCTGTCACGCCCTCCACACACCTATGGAAACCGGAACACATGCCACGAAGACCGCCACACCCTATTCCGACCTGCACACTTGCCAGGATGACTGCCGCACCCTAATTATTCATTATGGCCCCCGTCACAAGGTCCTGGCGACCACCATAGTAGGAACGCTGCAGTTCAAATTTTTTTCCATATTTGGAGGCTTTCCATACCTCAGAATTTGATTCCGTAAAAATCCCCAGTCTTAGAATTCGACACCCTACGATTGTATATTATTTATAAAAACTTGTAACACTTATTTATTTATCAGGGTTATCAATCTGTTGCAACATTATACTACTAATTCATCAATTCCTATCACATGATCGCATTATCATAAATCGAAACCCCCAAACACAATTCCTACAATTATCTAACACTTAAACAAATTATAATAATTATGATAGAATCCCCTTACCTTAGATTATTTCTTGTTATTAAATTCTCTTCGCGTCCTTCCAGTCCTTTTCCGTTCTCCTCAAATCCCTAGCTATTTTCCTTTTCTCTCTGCCTTTTTTCCAACACGAATGCACATAATGAATTTGATAAAACTGTTTTCTCCTTATGTAACCCTTGGACCTCTAATATGGTTTTCCATTATTGCCTCACTAATTATTCGCTAACGAACGATATTCCATTTCTGTCTCCAACTCCAGTATTACTCTATTTTCTCTAATTAAATAATTCTAACTTAATTCTTATAAATATTCTAAATTGTCCCATAATTCTCAAAACATCTATAAACGTCACATAAATCATAATTTCTCACAAAAATCATCAAAATCACATATCATCATCAAACTTCATAATTTAAATTAATTAAATAAATACTCTATTTAATCTGAGGCGTTACAACTCTCCCCCACTTGAAATAATTTTCTCCCTCGAAAATTACCTGACAAACAGAAATGAATAAGACTCTTTCATATGACCCTCGCATTCCCAAGTAAAACTTTCACCAACTATTCCACTGCACAATACCTTCACTAAGGAAATATCCTTACCTCATAATAGTTTCATTTCCTGACCTTCTATTCACACTGGAGATGCCTCAACAGTCAAATTATCTCTCACTTGTACATCATCCATTTGAATCACATTCAAAGGATCCAGAATGTATTTCCTCAATTGAGACACATGAAACACATCATGAAGATTTGCAAGTGACGTTGGTAAAGTAATTTGATATGCCACCTCACCGATCTTCTCTGAAATATGGTATGGATTAATAAAACACGGTGTAAGCTTCCTCTACCTCAAAGCTCTACCAACACTGGTTACCGGAGTAACTCTCAAAAATACATGATCATCTTTTTGAAACTCGAGATTCTTCCTCCTCTTATCATCGTAACTTTTTTGACGGCTCTGAGAAGCTTTCATCTTCTCTTGGATTATCTTTATCTTTTTAGTCGTCTCTTGCACAACCTCGTGTTCGAGCACAACACTCTCACCTGACTCATACCAACACAATGGAGTCCTATACCTCTTACCATACAATTCTTTGTACGGTTCCATTCCAATACTAGAATGGAAACTATTATTGTATGTAAACTCAATTAACGGCAAGTGGTTGTCCCAAGCACCTCCTTGCTCAAACACACAAGCCCTCAACAAATCCTCCAAATACTAAATGGTTCTTCCTGTCTGACCATCCGTCTGAGGATGACATGCGGAACTCAACCTCAACTTAGTACCAAAATCATTTTTCAAACCTTCCCAAAACTTTAATGTAAATCGCAGATCCTATCTAACACGATACTCGAAGGTATTCCATGTAATCTAATAATTTCCTCGATATACATCTTAGCTAACTTCTCCGTCGGATGCTTGAACTTCATCGGCAAGAAATGATCTGACTTAGTTAACCTATTAACAATCATCCAAATTGAATCATTGCCTTTAACAGTCTTTAGCAAACCTGACACAAAGTCCATGGAAACACTATCCCACTTCCACACGGGAATATTCAATGGTTGCATAATACCCATCGTCTTTTGATGCTCAATCTTTGACTTTTGACAAGTCAAATAAGCATAAACAAACTGAGCAATTTCCTTCTTCATTCCAGGGCACCAAAACAACTTTTTCAAGTCCTGTAACATCTCCGTAGTAACGGGATGAATACTTAGCCCACTTCTATGTCCTTCCTCAAGAATACTCTTCTTAAGTTCTGGAACATCTTGAACACACACTCTATTACCAAATATCATCAAACCATTCACATCAATTCTGAACTCACCTCCATTTCCTTTATTAATCAAAGTCAATTGGTCAACTAACCTCGAATCATACTTTTGTCCTTCACAGATTTCCTTTATTATACCACTAGCCAGCTTCAACATTCCTAACTTCATACTATTAGGAGTATCTTCACACTCTAAGCTCATATCTCTGAAATGTTTTATCATTTCCAACTCTCAAACCATAAGCATCAACATATGTAGCGACTTCCTATTCAATTCATCGGCAACCATATTTTCTTTACCATGATGGTAATTCAAATCAAAGTTGTAGTCCTTCAACATTCAAGCCACCTTCTCTGTCTCATATTCAATTCTTTCTGGTCAAACAAATACTTCAAAGTTTTTTTATCACTAAACACTTCTAATCTAGAACCAAAAAGATAATGTCTCCAAATCTTCAACACAAACACCACTGCTGCCAATTCCATGTCATGCGCAGGATAATTCCTTTCATGAACTCTGATTTGTCTAGAAGCATAAGCAATAACCTGTCTATTCTGCATTATCACACTACCAAGACCCATCTTAGATGCATCGCAATACACCACAAAATATTCACCCAGTTTAGGAAATCAATACCGAAGTGGTCGTCAACCTCTTCTTTAATTCTGCGAAGCTTTCTTCATACGCGACATCCCACACATAAGCTTGACCCTTTCGAGTCAACTGATTTAACAGTAATTCCAACTTAGAAAATCCTTCTATGAACCTTCGATAGTAACCTTCCAAACCAAGAAAACTTCAAACCTCAGTGGCAGACTTTGGAGCATCCCACTGCAATAATGCATCAACTATAGAAGGATCCACATCAATCCCACCACTAGAAATTACATGACCAAGAAAACTAACTTCTTTTAGCCAAAATTCACACTTCGACAACTTTGCATATAATTTATTTTCCTTTAACACTTATAACACCATTCAGAAATGCTCATCATTCTCTTCTTCTGACTTAGAATAGATCAGAATATCATCGATGAAGACCACCACAAACTTATCCATGTAGGAATGAAATGTTCTATTTATATACTCCATGAAAACACCTGGCACATTAGATACACTGAACGACATCACAGTGTACTCATAATGACCATACCTTGCTCGAAAAGCTGTCTTCAGAATATCATCTGGTTTAACTCAAATCTGATGATAACCCGATCTCAAATCAATCTTGCTGAACACACAAGCACCCACCAACCGATCCATCAAATCATAAATTCTTGGTAGTGGATACCTATTCTTAATCGTCCCTTTATTCAACTATCGATAATCTACACACATCCTCATACTTCCATCTTTCTTCTTGACTAACAACACCAGAGCACCCCCCGGCGAAAAACTCGGTTGAACAAACTTCTTCTCAAGCATATCTTCTAGTTGTTTCTTCAACTCACTCAACTCTAAAGGTGACATCCTGTAAGGAGCCATCGACACTAGACTTTTACCAGGCACCAAATCTATAGAAAACTCCACTTCACGCTCTGGAGGTAAATCACTGATGTCATTTGAAAAAACCTCTGGAAATTCAAAGACAATCGGTAATTTCACATTCGTATCCTTACCATCAACTTGAAATGAGGAAAACATCACAAACATCTCTGCTTTATCTTCTAATAACTCATTCACTTGCTTAGCGGACAACAATATCAATTCTCCATTATCACCAAACTTAGGGAACCTCAAACTCTTACTATAGAAATTAATATGAACATAGTTAAACTCCAACCAGTTCATTCAAAGAATAATATCAATCTGGTGTAAGGGTAGACACACCAAATCCATCACAAAACTCTTACCGTAAATGGCCAGAGGGCACGTCAAGCAAATAAGAATAATAATAACAGAACCACTAGCATGAGTGTCTATTACCATGCTACCATTCATATCAGACAACTTCAAACCCAGCGCATTAGCACATTCATGCAAAATAAAAGAATTGGTGGCACCAGTATCAATAATAGCAACCAATTCAATATTGTACATAAAACAAGTACTTCGAATCAGGTTATCCTTCTGGGAATCCTATGAACCACTCAAACAAACACTCTACCATTAGTCTGGGCAGAAGCGCCCTTCTCCAACTTCTGACACTGGGTACTGATATGACCCTGCTCTCCACAATTGAAACAAGTTGGACCATCGTTCTTGCACTCAGGAGCGTGATGACATGTCTTACCACACTTGTAACATCTCAACACCTTATTCTCACATTCATTGGAACCTGGCCTTGTCCATCACATCTGTAACACATAATACCAGTAGGATCACCTCTCCCACTTGGCCTCTTACCATCAACAACTTTCTTTTTTACTTTATCAGTCGGAGAATTGTAAGGCTTACCAAGATATTGTTGTTGCTTGCCTCTTTTCTCAGTGACAATCTTGTAGTGAGAATTACATTCCTCTTCATAGATTCTGCAGCTACTCACCAAATCTGGAAACTTACGAATTCGCTGATACCTAATGGCCTTCTTGATTTCAGAATGCAATCCATTCTCAAACTTAACGCACTTAGAAAATTCAGCAGTCTCCTCGGTGTAATGAGGATAATAGTTCGCCAATCCTACGAACTTGGTAGCATAATCAGTCACTGATAAGTCTCCCTGTTTCAGCTCTAGGTATTCAATCTCCTTCTTCCTGCGAACATCTTCTGGGCAATACTTCCTCAGTAAATCCCTATGAAACACAACCCACTTAATAGCCTCTCATATTCCTTCTAACCTCTGGTGAGTAGCAACCCACCAGTCATCAACCTCTCTTGCCAGCATATGCGTACCAAAATGCACTTTCTTTGCATCAGAACAATCCATAACCCGGAAGATCCTTTCAATGTCTTTGAGCCACTCCTGTGCTCCTTTAGGATCATGCTTCCATTTGAACGTAGGTGGATGGTTCCTTTGGAAAGTTTCCAAAGCACGAGTTCCATCGTTCAACCCAGCATTAGGTTGATTTTGCATCGTCTGAGCCAAAGCCTGCAATGCATTAGCAAGTGCACCATTTCCTCTTCAAGCCATTGCTCTATTTCACATCACAATATCAAATAATGGTTAGGTAGAAAAACATTGATAGTGTTCCAGTGTCACACTACTCTAACGACTCAACAACCTGGCCGGACAGACCGACCTGCTTTGATACCATATATGTAACACCCTTCTAAACCCCAAAAATGTTTTTACGAATAATTAACAAATATTCAAGCACAAATCACCAACAAAGGCGTCACCTCTTCATATAAAATATCATAACAACACATCCTGCTCCATAACACGAATTTTCAAGCATCATTAAAAAACTTATCTCTTTGAATATATCATCAAGAACTTTAAACATTGCAGCGGAAATTATAGTCTTAAAACATATTTATTAAATACTTCAATTAAAATATTATCACGCTTCGTGACTTATAAGTCATGCTCAAAACATATTAATAAACAAACCAAATATCTCAATGCATCAGGCTAACAAAGAAAATGGTTTGATGCAAGCGATCCCAAATACCCCTGTTGTACCCCAAAATTTTCCCTCCCATCTCCTCAACATTTTCTCATCACAAAACCCTTGAAGATCAAGATCCAGTTAGGGTTTCCTCTGCTCAAGACTTCTCCTTGCACTGTGGACCCAAATTAGGGTTTGTGGTTGAACAAAGATGTTTTGACCTAAAATGCCTAAGATGACTTTCATGCTTCATGTTGGACTCCCAAGTTTATCCATACCAAGTTCCAAGTCTTGATTCCAAGTTTTGCCCAGTCAATTGGACAGATGACCTAGAAATCAGTTGTATTGGGGAAAAAGTCAACTGTGGCCAATTGACAGTCAAATCTCATGAAAATTGACCCACATCAACATTATGAACTCACATGGACCATTTGATCAAGTTTGGATCACAATTCCACAAGAAATTTGATCAGATCATCAAAAGGGCAAAATGGTCATTTTTAGGGTTTTGACTGCACAAAGGCAATTTTTGACTGTTTGACCTAGCCAATGGCAAACCAAGCTCACATATGGACTCAAGGACCCCATGGAATTATCTTGACATGCTCAACAAGTTCAAAAGATTCCAAATACACAAGATTGACAATTGAATTTCCCAGTCAATTGATCAATTTTGACTGTATACTGAAAAGTCAAACTTTGACTTTTTGGTCAAAATCAAGAGTCAAGATTCATTTTTCCCAACTTTGCCCCACTTTCTCACCATGATCCATTTGGATTCAAGCAAAAGTCAAAACATGAACGTTGTAGCTTGTTGCAAAATCTACAACTTTGATTCACAAAGTTTTCCCAAAAGAAGCTTTTATCTCAAGTTATGATTTTTGGAATAAGGGTACTAAACCATTCTTTAACTTAGTAAAAATTTGACCTTTTTGGCAAGGTTTTCTACCTAACTTCAAGACCATTTTCCATACACTTACACTTGGAATTTCAACTTGCACTTCAAAGATGGATTGTAGTACACATTCCAAGCTTTCCAAAATGTCCAATAACTTCTCAAGCAACCTCATGGTTAGGGAGAATCGAATTTTGCAAAATGGGAAAAAGTCACTTTTGTTCTTGGCCATGTACATGTTCATAACACTATGCATTTCAATCTCAGCATGCTTAAGCTACATTACAGGTCCTAAAACCCTTTGACACTCATAAATTTAATGCCAAACCTTTGTGCCAAGACCATGTTTTGTGTATTCAAGCATTGCCTAGAAGATTAATCCATTTATAGATAAAGCATTATTTCCATTTTGAAAAAGTAGAACTTTATGTCCATTTTGCAAATCCAAGTGGTACAGTCAAAATCTTCTAGGCACAAGTTATGAGACACATTGCACTGATCAAGGCAAAGGATTACACTATGTTATGGGGGCCTGCATCAGTCTAGAACATCAACTTGCCTTTTGTTGCTTAAAAAAGAAGAAACATAGCATAACTTGTACCAACTCTCATATCAGCTTACAAACACTTAAACAAACTTATCAAACACATTCAAAACATTGATCCTAAGCTGAAGCACGAGCCTTTTACCTCCAATACCTCCCAAAACTCAGAATCACCTTGAAACTGCTCAAACAGAGCAACCTCTGCAGATTGAGTTCCAACTCTCAATCCTTTCAAGCATTATTGCCCAAACCAGTTCATACACCATCCCTACCATCTATGCAAGCTAACCAAAAGCTAAAACACGACCTGTAATCCCTCTAACTGGTTCCACCATTTTCACTTTTCTGATTTGCAGGTGGAGTGCTATAGCTCGATTCAAAAGGTTTCAAAGCAAAGTAACACTTGGAATAGTATCCCTGGACCTCAAGGAAGCTATACCAATCATCACTTTGCACTGAGAGCTTCTCCATTGCCAGATAGAACTTCAACTGAACAGGTAAGTTTTTGAATTCGTATCTCTCTTATTAGGCATTGTTAGCTTTAGGTTTGTGAAGAAAATATGTCACAATCATAGCCCTGAACATGCCCATATAATTAGATTTTATTTATATTATGTGTGTTGCAAGAATTTTGGGTCTGAACTTGGAAGAAAATCTAGGTCAGGATTTGGGGGAGAAGAAATTCTCCCTCATCTTAGAGAGTTAAGACAAGTTCTGCATATGGTTGGATTCGTCTCTTGATGCTGAACATTTTTATGTTATGAGTTTTCATTGAAAAGCCAGGAATCAGGAGTTAGAAGTTTGAGAAGAAGGGCGCGCGTTTTGAACTGGTTTTGTCTGAAGGTTGAAGACAATGTCTTCTTGGGCTGGGCCTGAGTGATTTTCTTATTCACACCACCTTTTTGGTTTTACACCCCCTGAGCCCATTTCATTCATTTTTTAATGTTTTTGACTTTTTCTTTTTTTGATTGGCTCATTTATTTTTTCTCATAATATTAAAAATATAAAAATATTTTTTCTCACCATTTTTGAATTTATTAGGCATTTATTTGATTTTTCTTTTAGTTTGTACATAAATCAATAAATACATATACTTTTTTTATTTAAAATACTAAAATAGTGTAAATATATTTTTTATACATTTTTATTTTCTTTTACTTTCTGAAAATATTTTATAGAAAAAATACTTTTTTATTAAATATTAAATATTATTAATTTGTATATATAATACATATTTAATGAATAATACATATATATATATATATATATATATATATATATATATATATATATATATATATATATATATATATATATATATATATATATATATATATATATATATATATATATATATATATATATATATATATATATATATATATATATATATATATATATATATATATATATATATATATATATATATATATATTTATTAATACACTTAAGATGAAAATACTAAAAATATACATATTTTATTTTATTAATATTTAATACTAAAAAATCATTTTTTACAAATATACTTTATTTTTATTTTATTTTTTTATGTATAAATAATAGATATTGTGTATATTGAATAAATAATACATTTTTTTAGAGAATTAGGGTTTGACCCTAAATATGGAAAATTTAAAAGAATAATAATACTTTCTTTTTGACATATAAAAATACCTTTTTCCATACATACAAAAAACCATTTTTTGGCATCTTGCACATTTGTTCTATTTTATTTAATCTATGCAAATTAATCGTCTTGTAAATAATTCAACATTGATGTAATAGTTTTAGGTTTAAATTCCTTGTCAAAATCCCCATTCGAACATTTGTACCCCCCTTCCCATATATGGTTTTGTAATAGCTTAGTAAATTTATTTTCGCACTTTTTTGCTTTCTAATTTTACCATGTTAGAATTTGGGTTTGTATGCGAAAAATAACGAAAATAGTTTTGACCTAATTTCAAGATAAATAAGCATGAAAATGGACACACAAATCACACTTGCACCCCCTAGGGTATTCCACTTGTTGCCTTTCAAAATTGGGCCATATTGCATGTTAGGTCTCTTTGGGCAAAACAAACAAATCAAATGATCATAGTCCCTCGATAACACTTTCAAAATGTTGCCAATACAAATGATCAAGTCCCTTAAAGAAAATGCCCAAAGATACTTAGCATCATTGCAATTATGGTCTAAACGATGACCCGTGCCCGTCCCTTTTAGATCCTAACATGAGATTGTCCACCAAATGCAATGGTGGAACAAACTTGTTAAAAGGGTTAAAACATGACAATAATCTTTGAGAAATTTAGGAGTAGACAACCTCTTAGTTACTTGAGTCAAACTTGCCAAAAACAAAACACTTGCCTATTTTCTAAAACCACACATCACTACACTTTCAAAACAACTTTCAAAAACAAATGAAAACCTTTTCAAAAGACATACACCTTTGTATACATCCCCACATGGATCATTACAAAGGTTGCCACCACATTGGCCTCTTTTCAAAACATTTTTCAAACCCACACACACACAAAGCACCATTTCAAACAATTGAAAACAAAAGGCAAGTGATCTAAGCAAGTAACTAAGAGCCCATGGATAACCATGGATAGAAAGGGTGCTAATACCTCCCCTTTCTATAATCTACTCCCCGAACCCAAGAAAACATCTAAAAAGGTTTTTGCTGTGCTTTTTAAACCTTTCCTTAGGATAAAATAAAAAGTCGGTGGCGACTCTTGCTCAACCGAAATATTTGCAAAAACAAACGCAAAACCTCAAGTCAGTTCTCCCACCGTATCACAGAACTGGCGACTCTGTTGGGGACTATAAAGTGGAGTAACCTTAGGGCTTAGATCACCTTTGTTTTCAATTGTTTGCTTTGTTTGCTTTTATATTTATGGGCTTTGCATCGGAGTTTCATAGATCCTAACCCGGATCTGGGAAATACCCTTTTTAGGTAGCATAATCTATGAGGGACCTGTCCGGCGTAGACCGACATGGGTGAAGCAGTGGCTACGTTGGTGTGGCACCTTGGTCTGTACCTATATCCCTTGTGTTGCAATGAGGAGAATATAGGTCTTCCATGGAGTCATTAAACACCAACCAACCTTAGAACCCTAAATTGACCAACTTGGCTATTAGGACAGTAGCAGTATGCTACACTCATTGAGGCTAAACTCTCGAGATGGTTCTGGCCGCGAGAAAAGATTGCGATGCTGGAGTTATGACCGATTGAGGGTAGCCAATGATTTGAGATCCTTTAGAACCCGGTTACTTTTTGATAGGACATGTTTTAACCAACAAAACTAAAAGAGGGTAATACCTAAACTTCATGCTGGCCTGAAACCTAAGGGTTGTCTTGTGTGACTTGTGTGCCTTATCATGCTTGCCTATGTGAATACTTATGGTGTGCTTCATCATAGCATCATTCCATCATACCGTTGCATGCATCCTGTACAAAGGACTAACCCATTTCAAAGACAAAAAAAGTTTCATCTTTGCTCTGTTTTGTAGGACATCATGATGCCCGTGCGTAGGAATACTGTCCGGCTCAACTTTGTTCAACCACCAACTTTGCTCAAAGATTTGGTTGGTAGGATTCCAAACACTTCTTCCTTCATCAACAGACATGGTTCTCTCCTTGGCTTGATCACTGCAAAATGGGACCAACAACTGATGAGTGTTCTGACCCAGTTTTATGACCCTCTGTATCATTATTTCACCTTTCAAGACTTCCAGCTGGTTCCTACCCTGGAAGAGTTCTCTTATCTGCTTGGGATCCCTGTCTTGGAGCAAACTCCTTTCACTGGTTTGGAAAGGACTCCTAGGCCTGAAGAGATTGCTGCAATTCTCCCCTTGACCAAAGAAGAGGTATTGTCTAACTGAGAAACTAGAAATGGAGTCAAGGGCTTTTTGGTCAAATTTCTGGTTGGCAAGGCTAATGATTTTTGGAATGACTTGGACTTCAAGGCGTACAAGAATATTCTGGCTCTTTTGATCTATGGTCTGGTGTTGTTTCCCAATCCTGACACCTTTATCAGTATCCATGTCATAAGGATCTTCATGTCTCGGAATCCTGTACCCACTCTTTTGGGTGATATCCTGCAACAACTCTATGCTCGTACTGCTCGAAAATGGGGAACTCCGTGGTGTTGTGCTCCTTTGCTAGTGAGGTGGTTTATTTCGCACCTTCCTAAGTTCGTGCTGAAGAATGAAGAAGGAAAAGGTTGGGCTCGAAGGTTAATGTCTCTCACAGATAATGACATCACCTGGACTCTCAGAAGTTTGGATGAGGTAGCTGTTATTGACCGTTGCGGAGAATACCCTAATGTTCCGTTGATTGGTATCCAAGGAGGAATCTCTTACAATGCATGCTTAGCTCTCCGTCAGTTTGGAAGAGCCAGGGGAGATGGGCCTCATGAAATGTTGGTTCCTCACTTCCATTTTGAGTTCCAGACAGACAGTGACAAACTACGCCATGGATTCATTAAAGCTTGGGACAGAATTCACAAAGCCGACCCACTTGAGTTGGGGCCAAAGACTTCTCTACCAATGGAACCCTATTGCAAATGGGTCCGCATCCGTGCCCAGAGGTTAGGTATGCCGTACGAAGCTGTTAGAACTCTCATTCTTGAATCTCCTAATGAAGATGGGGTTCCTCCAACTGTCCTCCCTCCTCAGATACCCACTGATTTTGACACAATGAAGAGATCCTGGGTGCAGCTAAAGGAAGAGCAGGATTTCTATCGGGAAAAGTTCAACGAGCAGGAACGGAAGATCCAGAGGTTAACTAAGCAATTGGAGGAAGAGCGGGTTCTGAATAACTACATCAGCACTGAGAAAAGGAGGCCATGGGAGCACTGATGGGCTTTGGATATTTCCTTTTATGGCTTTTATTTCCTTCCCAGTATTTTTCATTCCTGTAATGCCTAAGGGCAAGTTGTTGAACAATTGAAATTTTAATCTAATGAAGTGTGTTTCCCTTTTTGTCTACAAAGTTGAATCTTGTTTGTCTTTGAAAACATAAAACATACGCATTCCATTGCACCATATGCATAAGCAGGTACCCTATTTCACAGGTTGCCTAATCTCCTTCGCTGTTTATTCTGAACAGTCATCATGAATCCAGACTCATCCAGTGAGCAAGCAATCAAGGCCCTTCAGGCCCAAAGTGCACAGTTTCAAGAGATGGTCCTAAGCCTAGCTCAAGGGCAGCAAGAGTTGAAGACTCTACTCCTGAAGAAGAAGAAGAAGAAAAAGAGGACTGCGTTATTCAACACTGGACGCAGATTTGGGAACACACTCCATAATGAAGCTGATCCAACTACTTCTTCTGCTGAGAAAAACAGTCCCCAAGGGGGAGGAGCTCCTAGTCCCGCAGTCTCCGACAACGAGACGGACTATAATGACGAACAATACCCACCTGCTGCTGACAGATACAAACAATTGGGGGACCGATTGAGCACCATGGAGATTCAGAATGTGTCGGGGCTGGATTTCGGAGATTTGGGGTTATCTTCTGGGATAGTAATTCCACACAAGTTTAAGGTGCCTACCTTCGCCAAGTATGATGGGGTCTCCTGCCCAAAGCTGCATCTAAGGTCGTACGTAAGGAAGATCCAACCTTACACGGCGGATAAGAACCTTTGGATTCACTTCTTCCAAGATAGCCTTTCGGGGTCACAGCTTGAATGGTTCTACCAATTAGATGGAACTAGCATCCGACACTGGGAAGATTTGGCAACCGCGTTCTACAGACAATATAAATACAATTTTGATCTTGCTCCTACGCGTACCCAACTTCAGGGTATGTCTCTAGGAACGGGCGAAGGGTTCAAAGAATATGCACAAAAATGGAGAGATTTGGCTGGCAGGGTGCAGCCTCCATTGACTGATCGTGAGCTGGTTGATATGTTTCTAGGGACTTTGTCTGGTCCATTTTTCAATCATTTGGTTGGTAACTCCTCCGCTGGGTTTACGGATTTGATTCTCATAGGTGAGAGAATTGAAGCTGGCATCAGGTCAGGAAAGATACAAAAAGCTGCCTCCCCAAGTACTGAGAAGAGACCTTTCAAGAAAGAAGCAAGTGCCGTCTATGGTCCTAGAAGACAAGTCAAGCCGGAAAGTCGCCAAGCTGTCAGTGCTTTGGTCATTTCAAAACCTGTTGCTGCTCCTCAGCAGTACAATCAACAAAGAAGTGAAAGGCCCAAGAGACAGTATACTCGGTTGAGTATGACCTTGTCACAAATTCTACCCCAACTGTTATCAACCAACTTGGTGACCATCAAAGAAGCTCCTAAGGTCGTCAACACTGCGTCTCCTAAGTATAACCCGAATTCCCGTTGTGCTTATCATTCCGATAGCCCCGGGCACACTACTGATGATTGCTAGGCCTTGAGAAACAAAGTGCAAGATCTTATCGACGCGAAGGAAATTCAGTTTGAAGCGCCTGAGAGACCGAATGTTGTAACTGCTCCTATGCCCCAGCATAGAGTAAATGCCATTGAGGAAGAGTTGTATGCTGTTTCGGTGAATGAAGTTGTTACCCCTCTTTTGACTGTTAAGAGGAACTTACTACTAGCCGGTTTATTTTCGGGTTGTAGCAAGGGCTGCCTCCTGTATGCTGTTATCCCTACCGGTTGCCCACTGCTGAAATCAGGCATCCAAAGCCTGATGGATAGCAAGGAAATTTTGTTTAAGAAAACTGTTGTTCCGTTTGTTGCTGTAGAAGAAATATCTGTTGTCATAATTTACAATCCTGCCAAAGCTCCCATGAAGAAGCCAGTCCAAATTATGTCTGTTGCACCCATTACTATTACTGTTCCGGGGCCTCTCCCCTATGAGTCTGACAAAGCGGTCCCATGGCATTATGGAGCCGACGTGTATGTGCTTGGAGTGAAGCAGGAGTTCAACACCAGTACCAATACCAGTATCAGTAACATCACTGGTCCCGCTAAGATTACCCACAGTGGCAGGCTCTTCTCGCCTGACATTGCACCGCCAGTTATCCGAAAACCTCTCACCATCACACCCGCAAGTGTGCATGTTCCAATTCAACTTCCTGTGTCTACTACTGCCGCCGAGTCCTCTGATACTCGGGGCAAAGAAGTTGCTACCGATTCGCCTGCCAGAACGGAGGCACCAAAAAAGACTTCTGTGGAAGCCTCCCAACAAGAAATGGAGGAGATTCTTAAAATCATCAAAAAGAGTGACTGCAATGTTGTTGAACAGTTGGGGCATACTCCCTCCAAAATATCTATGCTATCATTGCTGCTATGCTCAGAGGCCCATGCAAAAGCCCTGATTTCATTTCTGAAAACGGCCCATGTGCCGCAAGAGACCTCTGCGGATCAATTCACCGACTGTGTGGCTAATTTGACAGCTGACAACGGATTGGGATTCTCGGATGTTGACCTCACCGCCAAGGGGAAAAATCACAATGATGCCCTGCATGTTTCCATAGAATGCAGGGGCACTACTCTCGCACACGTGTTGGTGGATACCGGCTCTTCTCTGAATGTTTTGCCCAAGAAGGCATTGGATCGCTTGGATTGTGAAGGCTTGGAATTGAAACCTAGCAACATCATTGTTAGAGCCTTCGACGGTTCTAAGAGGATGGTGCACGGTGAAGTAGACATTCCTATTTGTGTGGGTTCCCAAGTTTTTGACTCAACGTTCTATGTAATGGACATTCGTCCATCTTACTCCTGCTTGTTGGGTCGACCTTGGATTCACAAAGCTGGGGCAGTAACATCCACTCTACACCAAAAGCTCAAATACCCTGTCAAAGGGAAGATTGTTACCGTGCAGGGTGAGGAGGAATACATGGTTAGTCACTTGAATTCATTCCGGTATATCAAGATGGACGGGGAGTTTATTGAAACCCCCTTTCAGCATTTTGAGGAGGTACCTCCAATTTTGGCATCAGCTGAAGCAGTGGTTGAAGAAGACTTTCCGTTGAAGATGGCGTCCTTGAAGGATGCCCGGGCTGTAATCGAGAAAGGCAATTGTGCAAACTGGGGTCAGCTTCCTGACTTCACTCAAAAGAACGACAAGTTTGGGCTGGGCTTTACTGCAGAGGCTCAGAGGGCTGTGCGCAAGGAAAAGATCAGAAAGGCTCCGGTGTTTATCTCCCACCCTAGGATGAATGCTATCGAGGAGGACGTAGAGGAAGCAGAGTTTGACAGTTGGATCTATCTAACCACCAACAACGGACCAAGCAACTGGACGGCAAAGGATTTCACTCCTATCACATTTGTCACGCAGTAATTAACTCTTTTGATTTTCAATTTGTAACAAACAATATGTTAAAAATTTGTTGGCTCGGTGTCCTACCCGGGGCATCGTAGCTCCATTTGTGAGGGCTTTTTGTATGACATTTCCATATATCATCAATCAAAACATTGGACGTTTGTTGCATTTCAAATCTTGCGCTCCTTTTTCTTTCTGTGTTATATATATTGCAAAACAGCTATATTTACACACACTCACTTATACAGGTTTCAATCCACTCTGGATCTCACTGGTAACAGCTCTGCTACCACCAGTTATAACTTCGAGAATCCGATCAACTTGGCCGAAGACGAAGGTAAAGATGATTGCGAAGTGCCTGGTGAACTCGTAAGACTGCTACTCCAAGAAGAGAGGGCTATTCAACCACATGAAGAGCCGGTGGAAACAGTTAACCTGGGTACTGAGACAGATAGAAAAGAGGTCAAGATTGGTGCCAATTTAGAGCTCAGCGTAAAGCAACGATTGATCCAGATGCTACATGATTACATGGAGATATTTGCTTGGTCCTATGAGGACATGCCAGGTTTGGATGCCGACATTGTAGTTCATCACCTGCCGACAAAGGAAGACTGCCCTCCGGTTAAGCAAAAAGTCCGCCGTATGCGCCCCGAGATGTCCGAAAAGATCAAGGATGAGGTTATGAAGCAATTCGATGCCGGGTTTCTAGCGGTAACTTCTTATCCTCAATGCGTTGCCAACGTGGTGCCAGTGCCAAAGAAGGACGGAAAAGTCAGGATGTGTGTCGACTATAGGGATTTGAACAGGGCAAGCCCCAAGGATGACTTCCCCTTACCTCACATCGACGTTCTTGTTGACAATACTGCTCAACACAAGGTGTTCTCCTTCATGGATGGTTTTTCATGGTATAATCAGATCAAGATGGCTCCGGAAGATATGGAAAAGACCACCTTTGTGACTCAGTGGGGCACCTTCTGCTATAAGGTCATGCCGTTCGGGTTGAAGAATGCTGGGGCAACCTATCAACGTGCCATGGTTGCTTTATTTCATGATATGATCCATCATGAAATTGAGGTATACGTTGATGACATGATAGCAAGGTCTCAAACTGAGGAGGAGCATCTTGATCATCTGAGGAAGCTGTTTGACCGATTAAAGTTGTACAAGCTGAGATTGAATCCCAACAAATGCACCTTTGGGGTAAGGTCCGGAAAATTGCTAGGTTTCATTGTAAGTGATAAAGGTATTCAGGTGGACCCTGCCAAGGTAAAAGCCATACAAGAGATACCGACTCCAAAGACAGAGAAAGAAGTCAGAGGCTTCCTGGGACGACTGAATTACATTTCCCGATTCATCTCACATCTGACTGCTACTTGTGAGCCAATCTTCAAATTACTGAAGAAAGATTAAGTAGTACGCTGGAACGATGAATGTCAGGCTGCTTTTGAAAAGATAAAGGAATACCTCCAAGAGCCACCAATTCTTATGCCACCAGTGGAAGGAAGACCTCTGATACTATACTTGACAGTACTTGATAATTCAATGGGGTGTGTGCTGGGGCAGCATGACGAGTTTGGCCGAAAAGAGAATGCTATTTATTACCTGAGCAAAAAGTTTACCGACTGTGAGTCTCGTTACTCACTGCTTGAGAAAACTTGCTGCGCTCTGGTATGGGTTGCTCGCCGGCTGAGACAGTATATGTTAACTCACACCACTTTGTTGATTTCAAAGATGGACCCCATCAAGTACATATTCGAAAAGCCCGCTCTGTCTGGAAGAATAGCGAGATGGCAAATGATCTTAATGGAATATGATATCCAGTATACAACTCAGAAAGCAATCAAAGGATGTGTACTGGCAGATCATTTGGCACACCAACCTGTGGACGATTACCAATCATTGAACTTTGATTTTCCGGACGAAGACATCATGGTGGTAACAGATTGTGAAGTGCCTGGACTGGATGAAGGACCTGAGGAAGGATCCCGATGGTATATGCATTTTGACAGAGCCTCCAATGCTTTGGGTAACGGCGTCGGCGCTGTAATCATATCTCCCAAAGGAACTCATACTCCACTCACCGCCCGGTTGTGTTTCAACTGCACCAACAATATGGCAGAATATGAGGCATGCATCATGGGTCTGCAAGCTGCAATCGACTTAAGGATCAAGTTTCTAAGTGTCTTCGGAGATTCCGCTCTCGTGATCAATCAGATCAAAGGCGAGTGGGATACGAAACACCCGAATCTTATTCCTTACAAGGAGTATGTGTTGACCTTGCTTCCCCACTTTGAGGAGATAACTTTTGAGCACTTCCCGAGAGAGGAGAATCAGCTAGCGGACGCACTGGCTACGATGTCTTCAATGTTCAAAGTTAAATGGGACAATGAGGCTCCCCGGATCATAATCTGGAAGTTGGACGAACCGGCATACTGCTGCGACCTTGAGGCCGAAAAGGTGACTGAAAAACCCTTGTATCATGAGGTAAAAAGGTACTTGGAAGCTCAGGAATACCCTGAAGGTGCATCTGTCAATGACAGGAAGTTCATGAGGAGGTTTGCTGCAAAATTCTTCCTCAGCAACGACATTCTCTACAAACGGAATCATGATTCAACTCTATTGCGTTGTGTAGATAAAGCTGAAGCAGAGAAGATCATGATAGAACTGCATGAAGGTACATTCGGAACACATTCCAGTGGGCACACCATGGCAAAGAAAATCCTTAGGGAAGGATATTTCTGGTCCACAATGGAAGCCGATTGTTACCAACACTCTCGAACTTGTCACAAGTGCCAGATCTATGCTGACAAGGTGCATATTCCTCCGGTTCCTCTGAACGTCCTGACAGCACCTTGGCCTTTTGCAATGTGGGGCATTGATATGATCAGTGAGATCCGACCGACGGCATCCAATGGGCATCGCTTCATCTTGGTGGCGATCGATTACTTCACGAAGTGGGTTGAGGCAGCTTCCTACGCCACAGTAACCAAGAGCATCGTGGCACGTTTCATCCGGCATAATCTGATCTGTCGGTACAGCGTCCCAGAAAGAATCATTACGGACAACGGTACCAATCTCAATAACAAGATGATCACTGAACTCTACGAGCAATTCAAAATACATCACCACAATTCTTCTCCCTACCGGCCGAAGATGAACGGAGCTGTAGAAGCAGCTAATAAGAATATCAAGAAAATTGTGCAGAAGATGACAGTGACCTATAAAGATTGGCACGAGATGTTACCGTTCGCTCTTCATGGGTACCGTACCTCAACAAGGACGTCAACCGGGGCAACTCCTTTCTCCTTGGTCTATGGCATGGAGGCAGTCTTGCCAATTGAAGTCCAGATACCCTCTCTCCGGATAATGAAGGATGCAGATCTGAGTGAAGATGACTGGATCCAGACTCGACTTGATCAATTAAATCTGATTGACGAAAAGAGACTCACCGCTATCTGTCATGGTCAGACGTATCAAAAACGGATGATCAGGGCATTTAACAAGAAAGTCATACCACAAGAGTATCAAGTTGGGGACCTGGTAATCAAACGCATCATCCTTCCTCAAAGTGATCCCCGGGGCAAATGGACCCCTACATACGAGGGGCCATTTGTGGTTAAACATGTGTTCTCAGGAGGAGCCATGATCCTAACCACCATGGATGGTGACGACCTTCCTCACCCCGCCGATGCAGACATAGTGAAAAGATACTACGCATGAATAAAAAACCCGCTAGGTTGACATACCTAGGAAAAAATAAGGGCTTCCCGGCGAACCAAAAGGGTTCGGGCAAAAATAAGGGATGAAATGAAAAAATCTGTACACCCGGCAAGTCGAAAACCTGAAAAGGCGGCTTGGGCAAAAATGGGTATCCCGGTGGACTGAAAAACCCGAAAGGGCGGTCCAGGCAAAAGTTAGGGATAAAGCGTAACACTATGTCTCATTGGATCACTTCGCATCCGGAATTCGGCATCAACTATCTGGCTCAGATTTCCGCATCGACCAATCAGCTTCATCTTCAACTAGGCAGCAAAGCGATGAGACGCTTGGAGACATAAAGGCGATAGCAGAGTTGGAACCCAATGGGATTATTCACATAGCTGTTTTGTTCTTTTTTCAAAAATTGTAAATTATTCGGCGGCATTCTCTTACTAGGATGTCAGCCTCTTGTACAAAAAACGCCTATTTACAGGCAAATCTCGAGATCAATACAAATACACTTTTCAGACAAATTGCCAATTGTTTTTTCCTTCTTGTTTTGTCTTGCGAAGAACGTCCAATGTTCATTTTTGATATATGCATTTGTCATTAAATTGCTAATTCATAAATACTTGCATGTGAAACAAAAGACTAATTACAGGTGACATCAGAAACAGGGGCAATGTGAAGTTGTCTAATGCAGTCTGTTTGCCTTGTCCGCCGAGGTACCAAGATGGATTCAACTGAAGAAATGTGACCAGATTATCTCAACTCCCCACAGAGTAAAATAAGTTTCAGCAATACATCAGCCCTACAATGGGTGCCCTATTTTCCCCAGCGAGTCAGCATTACTTTCCCCAAGCAGAGTTGGTTCCCCGTCAATCCTGAAAAGGCACAACATTCCTCAGTAGGAGTATAGGCGTTTCATCAACAAGCATCCCCGGCAGTCTTGATCTAAGATTGTTCCCCGGCGGTATACAGACGTTCCAAATTTCCCCAGGAGAGTCCAATCCAAAAGGTTCCCCAGGAAAGTGGAATCCGTTTCCCCGGCAGGAGGCTTCTCCCCAGTAGATTCTGGAAGCTTATCCCCTGCAGAGTACGAACGTCTCTCCCGAGTTTTATTCAAAGTTATTCCTCACAAGGGCTTATAACTGGGTTATCCTCAGCTAATTGCCACAGAAGATCACCCTCGGCAAAGTTCTTTCAATCCTCAGCGGAGTTTATCTTTGGTATCCCCAGCGGAGTTCATCATTGAAACCCTCAGTGAAGCTTTTGTCAAACTTCAGCAAATATCTCTTCCACAGAGCAATTCCCCGGCCGGTCGTCAAGGATTTATTTTCCTAAAGACGAAATTACATTCATAAACAGTTCACATTTTCATACATCTTGCTCACATACATGATAAAGTGCATATAACACTATCTCATGTCGAACATCATGACATCACGCATATCATACATCATGACATTGCATACAACTTACATTTTTGCCTTTTCAGGGAAAAAGACAATCCCAAAGACAACTACCTTCAACTGCCACAATTCAAGATTCGATACCTGTATCTAGCCAGGGCACATCTGAGAGTGATCAGTTTCCAGACTCGATTTCTGTATCTAGCCAGGGCACGTCTGAAGATTTCCAGATTCGATTCCTGTATCCAGCCAGGGCATATCTATCAACTACAACATTTCCAGATTTGATTCCTGTATCTAGCCAGGGCACGTCTGAAGAGTTCGAAGATTCGATTCCTGCATCCAGCCAGGGCATATCTATTGACGACTATTTCCAGATTCGACTCCTGTATCCAGCCAGGGCACATCTGTGAGCAACCGATTGTAGATTCGATACCTGTATCTAGCCAGGGCATATCTACATCAGGAGATTGAAGATCAAACACCTGTAACAAGCCAGGAAAACATCTGTCTTTCTCAAATACACAAGTTTTCGCTAAGGAATCTCTTATGCGATCAACACTTCCAAATGGCATCTATAAGCCCATTCTCGACAAAGTTCCGTCACATTTCCAGATGGCATCTATAAGCCCATCCCCCTAGCCACCATCTCTCCAAATGGCATCTATAAGCCCATTCCCGACATCACATTGCTGGTACTCCAACATGCGAGTGCAAATTTCCGGGCACTCTAGTGTCCAATCTCCTTTTACCCTCGAGTCACGAAAGGCAAACTTGCCAATCTAACTCTTCAGGTTCAAGAAGATTGAACAGGGGCAACTGTTGTACCCCAAAATTTGCCCTCCCATCTCCTCAACATTTTCTCATCACAAAACCCTTGAAGATCAAGATCAAGTTAAGGTTTCCTCTGCTCAAGACTTCTCTTTGCACTGTGGACCCAAATTAGGGTTTGTGGTTGAACAAAGATGTTTTGACCTAAAATGCCTAAGATGACTTTCATGCTTCATGTTGGACTCCCAAGTTTATCCATACCAAGTTTCAAGTCTTGATTCCAAGTTTTGCCCAGTCAATTGGACAGATGACCTAGAAATCAGCTGTATTGGGGAAAAAGTCAACTGTGGCCAATTGACAGTCAAATCTCATGAAAATTGACCCACATCAACATTATGAACTCACATGGACCATTTGATCAAGTTTGGATCACAATTCCACAAGAAATTTGATCAGATCATCAAAAGGGCAAAATGGTCATTTTTAGGGTTTTGACTGCACAAAGGCAATTTTTGACTGTTTGACCTAGCCAATGGCAAACCAAGCTCACATATGGACTCAAGGACCCCATGGAATTATCTTGACATGCTCAACAAGTTCAAAAGATCCCAAATACACAAGATTGACAATTGAATTTCCCAGTCAATTGATCAATTTTGACTGTATACTGAAAAGTCAAACTTTGACTTTTTGGTCAAAATCAAGAGTCAAGATTCATTTTTCATCAAAAAATTCCAAATCATGAAACTTGTTCATCAAGAAATCAAGAAATGCAAATTAGGGTTTGAAATGGAAATTTTTCATAACAGAATTTTTCTAAGTTATGGAAAACCCTAATTTTTTCCCAACTTTGCCCCACTTTCTTACCATGATCCATTTGGATTCAAGCAAAAGTCAAAACATGAAAGTTGTAGCTTGTTGCAAAATCTACAACTTTGATTCACAAAGTTTTCCCAAAAGAAGCTTGTATCTCAAGTTATGATTTTTGGAATAAGGGTACTAAACCATTCTTTAACTTAGTTAAAATTTGACCTTTTTGGCAAGGTTTTCTACCTAACTTCAAGACCATTTTCCATACACTTACACTTGGAATTTAAACTTTCACTTCAAATATGGATTGTAGTACACATTCCAAGCTTTCCAAAATGTCAAAGAACTTCTCAAGCAACCTCATGGTTAGGGAGAATCGAATTTTGCAAAATGGGAAAAAGTCACTTTTGTTCTTGGCCATGTACATGTTCATAACACTATGCATTTCAATCTCAGCATGCTTAAGCTACATTACAGGTCCTAAAACCCTTTGACACTCATAAATTTAATGCCAAACCTTTGTGCCAAGACCATGTTTTGTGTATTCAAGCATTGCCTAGAAGATTAATCCATTTATAGATAAAGCATTATTTCCATTTTGAAAAAGTAGAACTTTATGTCCATTTTGAAAATCCAAGTGGTACAGTCAAAATCTTCTAGGCACAAGTTAAGAGACACATTGCACTGATCAAGGCAAAGGATTGCAGCATGTTATGGGGGCCTGCATCAGTCTAGAACATCAACTTGCCTTTTGTTGCTTAAAAAAGAAGAAACATAGCATAACTTGTACCAACTCTCATATCAGCTTACAAACACTTAAACAAACTTATCAAACACATTCAAAACATTGATCCTAAGCTGAAGCACGAGCCTTTTACCTCCAATACCTCCCAAAACTCAGAATCACCTTGAAACTGCTCAAACAGAGCAACCTCTGCAGATTGAGTTCCAACTCTCAATCCTTTCAAGCATTCTTGCCCAAACCAGTTCATACACCATCCCTACCATCTATGCAAGCTAACCAAAAGCTAAAACACGACCTGTAATCCCTCTAACTGGTTCCACCATTTTCACTTTTCTGATTTGCAGGTGGAGTGCTATAGCTCGATTCAAAAGGTTTCAAAGCAAAGTAACACTTGGAATAGTATCCCTGGACCTCAAGGAAGCTATACCAATCATCACTTTGCACTGAGAGCTTCTCCATTGCCAGATAGAACTTCAACTGAACAGGTAAGTTTTTGAATTCGTATCTCTCTTATTAGGCATTGTTAGCTTTAGGTTTGTGAAGAAAATATGTCACAATCATAGCCCTGAACATGCCCATATAATTAGATTTTATTTATATTATGTGTGTTGCAAGAATTTTGGGTCTGAACTTGGAAGAAAATCTAGGTCAGGATTTGGGGGAGAAGAAATTCTCCCTCATCTTAGAGAGTTAAGACAAGTTCTGCATATGGTTGGATTCGTCTCTTGATGCTGAACATTTTTTATGTTATGAGTTTTCATTGAAAAGCCAGGAATCAGGAGTTAGAAGTTTGAGAAGAAGGGCGCGCGTTTTGAACTGGTTTTGTCTGAAGGTTGAAGACAATGTCTTCTTGGGCTGGGCCTGAGTGATTTTCTTATTCACACCACCTTTTTGGTTTTACACCCCCTGAGCCCATTTCATTCATTTTTTAATGTTTTTGACTTTTTCTTTTTTTGATTGTGGCTCATTTATTTTTTCTCATAATATTAAAAATATAAAAATATTTTTTCTCACCATTTTTGAATTTATTAGGCATTTATTTGATTTTTCTTTTAGTTTGTACATAAATCAATAAATACATATACTTTTTTTATTTAAAATACTAAAATAGTGTAAATATATTTTTTATACATTTTTATTTTGTTTTACTTTCTGAAAATATTTTATAGGAAAAATACTTTTTTATTAAATATTAAATATTATTAATTTGTATATATAATACATATTTAATGAATAATATATATATATATATATATATATATATATATATATATATATATATATATATATATATATATATATATATATATATATATATATATATATATATATATATATATATATATATATATATATATATATATATATATATATATATATATATATATATATATATATATATATATATATATATATATATATATATATATATATATATATATATATATATATATATATATATATATATATATATATATATATATATATATATATATATATATATATATATATATTTATTAATACACTTAAGATGAAAATACTAAAAATATACATATTTTATTTTATTAATATTTAATACTAAAAAATCATTTTTTACAAATATACTTTATTTTTATTTTATTTTTTTTATGTATAAATAATAGATATTGTGTATATTGAATAAATAATACATTTTTTTAGAGAATTAGGGTTTGACCCTAAATATGGAAAATTTAAAAGAATAATAATACTTTCTTTTTGACATATAAAAATACCTTTTTCTATACATACAAAAAACCATTTTTTGGCATCTTGCACATTTGTTCTATTTTATTTAATCTATGCAAATTAATCGCCTTGTAAATAATTCAACATTGATGTAATAGTTTTAGGTTTAAATTCCTTGTCAAAATCTCCATTCGAACATTTGTACCCCCCTTCCCATATATGGTTTTGTAATAGCTTAGTAAATTTATTTTCGCACTTTTTTGCTTTCTAATTTTACCATGTTAGAATTAGGGTTTGTATGCGAAAAATAACGAAAATAGTTTTGACCTAATTTCAAGATAAATAAGCATGAAAATGGACACACAAATCACACTTGCACCCCCTAGGGTATTCCACTTGTTGCCTTTCAAAATTGGGCCATATTGCATGTTAGGTCTCTTTGGGCAAAACAAACAAATCAAATGATCATAGTCCCTCGATAACACTTTCAAAATGTTGCCAATACAAATGATCAAGTCCCTTAAAGAAAATGCCCAAAGATACTTAGCATCATTGCAATTATGGTCTAAACGATGACCCGCGCCCGTCCCTTTCACATCCTAACATGAGATTGTCCACCAAATGCAATGGTGGAACAAACTTGTTAAAAGGGTTAAAACATGGCAATAATCTTTGAGAAATTTAGGAGTAGACAACCTCTTAGTTACTTGAGTCAAACTTGCCAAAAACAAAACACTTGCCTATTTTCTAAAACCACACATCACTACACTTTCAAAACAACTTTCAAAAACAAATGAAAACCTTTTCAAAAGACATACACCTTTGTATACATCCCCACATGGATCATTACAAAGGTTGCCACCACATTGGCCTCTTTTCAAAACATTTTTCAAACCCACACACACACAAAGCACCATTTCAAACAATTGAAAACAAAAGGCAAGTGATCTAAGCAAGTAACTAAGAGTCCATGGATAACCATGGATAGAAAGGGTGCTAATACCTTCCCTTTCTATAATCTACTCCCCGAACCCAAGAAAACATCTCAAAAGGTTTTTGCTGTGCTTTTTAAACCTTTCCTTAGGATAAAATAAAAAGTCGGTTGCGACTCTTGCTCAACCGAAATATTTGCGAAAACAAACGCAAAACCTCAAGTCAGTTCTCCCACCGTATCACAACCCCGATATTACATATCAAAGAAAGACCATTTTTATTAAATCGAATCACATAAAAGACTTCAAGCTATCCTCATGCTACTACGAACTAATCTCGATCATCTGCATATTAACCACGTGGAGGCAACATTCAAATATAAAGGCGTGATTAAATCATAATCATTATAAAAAACATAAATAATAGATATAGTAGTTATAGCATGGTTACAATACAATCACATGGCATCTTGTACTAAATCTATAGCATAACCGCAATCAGTAGCTCTTCTCATCAAAACACCACCATTCAAAAATCATTCAAATACATCACTTAATTCAAATATTGTGCAATTCCACCAATAATGAAATTCAACATTACTAGACTCATGCATGTGGTACAAAAACATCACTGATGACTTAATCATCGTTATCTCCAAAGATCCCCACCAATAGGATCAGTTCCTGCTTGGAAACAGAGCACATAACAAAATGCACTTAATCCACACTATGGGATTAAGGCCATCACTAGATATAAGCGTTCTACAACTTCATTGGACTATTATCCTACAAAACATCATTGGACTATTCTTCCTAACAAATGCTATGAATGCATAATGTGCAACAACACATAAAAATACGACCACAGCTAGTCAAAAACACATCACCAACCATCATAATCATCATTTCCTCTTCACAAAATCATAAAACATACATCATAATCAAAACACCATCATTTTATCATATGGATACCAAATAATTCACCTCAAGACATAATCACAAAAATTCATGCAGTAAAGTATACATATTGTTGGTTCAGCATAAAACCTTGTCACTTAATCATGACACAATCCATATATAATCACATTAAATTCTTCATATTATTTTACTAAAGTGTATATCGTTGTGTTAGCTTTCTAATACTTCAAACGACACCTAAAATAGACTCACGGTTCAAAAGTTACGACTATTTTAAGAAAAACGGTTTTCTGCTAACTTTGTGGCGAGCGCCACAGCTCCATGGCCCCCGTCATGCCCTCCACACACCCATGGCCATCAGAACACATGCCACATAGACTACCACACCCTACTCCGACCTGCACACTTGCCATGACGATCGCCACACCCTATTCCGACCTGCACACTAGCCATGACGATCGCCACACCCTAATTATTCATTGTGGCACCCGTCACAAGGTCCTGGCGACCACCATAGTAAGAACGTTGCAGTTTAATTTTTTTCCACATTTGGAGGCCTTCACCAGACCTCGGAATTTGATTCTATAAAAAGACCCAGCCTCAGAATTCGAAATCCTAAAATTGTATATTATTTATAACAACCTGTAACACTTATTTATTCATCAGGGTTATCAATCTGTTGCAACATGATACTACCAATTCATCAATTTCTATCACAATATCACATTATCATAAATCATAAACCTCAAACATAATTCCTACAATTATCTAACACTTAGACCAATTATAATAATCACGATAGACTCCTCTTAACTTAGACTATTGATTGTTATTTAATTCTCTTCACGTCCTTCCGGTCCTTTTCTGTTCTCCTCAAATCCCTAGCTATTTGCCTTTTCTCTCTGCCTCTTTTCCAACACCAATGCACATAATGAATTTGATAAAACAGTTTTCTCCTTATGTAACTCTTGGACCTCTAATATGGTTTTCCATTATTGTTCTCACTAATTATTCTCTAATGACCAATATGTCCTTTCTGTCTCCAACTTCAATATTACTATATTTTCTCTAATTAAATAATTCTAACTTAATTCTTATAATTATTTTATATTGTCCTATAATTCTCAAAACACCTCTAAACGTCACATAAATCATAATTTCTCATAAAAATCATAAAAATCACATATCATCATCAAACTCCATAATTTAAATTAATTAAATAAATACTCTATTCAATCCGGGGCGTTACATTTTTCCTCGAACAAAGATAAAACTCAACATGAAACAAGATGAATTTTTAGACAAAGTCAACCAGATAAAAATGTATGGTTCAAACTCAACAGACGCGCACGCATGAGTAATTACCAATTGCTTTCTTAGAATAAAAACATGGTTATGAATTAAGTTCTAAACACAAAACATCAACCAATGCATACTCAAGCAACACATCATGCTCATACTAGAATCACCTAACTCTCAATTCAAAAATTTCATGAAGAACTATGCACAACTTTTCACGGGACAAAACACTCTCAGTAGAAATCATGCCAACATCCAGAATAATTCTTGCATTCATCTAAACAAACGAAGAGAACATTATGGAAACAAAGATCACTAAGGAGTTTCAAGGTTGTAGCTTGACTTGGGTTAACAACAAAGGATAATATATATAAGGCTATTGAAACAAAAATGGGTAAATATTTATGAAGAGCATTTCAAATTTTCACAACTTTCATTCTTGCTCAATCCTCAAATTACTTTCCATCCTTCGATGTCTTTTCTCATAGTGCAATCTTTCCTTTTCATTCTTGATTCTTTATTTTCTTTTCAATTTCTTTTTATTTATTTTCATGTTTTTCTCAAAAGATGCATTGTACCACCAATTCTTTCTTTCTTTTCTCAAATGAAACCACTCTCCCCAACTTTCAACATTTCTTTCTTTTTAGAGAAGACAATGCTCTTCATTCAAGGTTAATTTAAACAAAACAGGTCAACTGTTTACAAACAAGAAAATTTTATAATGAATTAAATTAATGACTTTTTTGATGATAAACAACAAAATCACTAAGTGGTAGACTTAATCATTTGTCGTATTTTTTATTGTTTCATTCAAAGAATAAAATTATAAGGCTCAAAAGGGTTCACTGATGCGCACACTCTAACAAGGTGGAATGAAGCCCTTTTTGGAATCGTGGTTATTTTCATTATATATAAAAAATGCCTTGATTTTTTCTAAGTTTCCAAAATTTCAACAAGCATGTAAGATTAAACATGAATCATACAAGTTAAAACAATGATTACTAGAAACTATCTCTTTTCAGTTAACAATGAGAGTCACTCACATTTACAATAAAATATGTGACATGCTTTTTGCATAAAGCACAAAGTTCATAAACATGCTAGCATTCTACAAAGAAATTAACAATGCATATTGTTGTACCCCAAAATTTTCCCTCCCATATTCTTCAAAGATTTGCCAAGATCATGGTTCAAAATCTCTCAAGGGTTGCACAGTCCAATTGCCTCCTAACACAGTCAAAATTAGGGTTTTGGTTATGGCAAAGAAAATGAGGTTTTCAAGGGTCAATCAAGTCCCATATGCCTATATGCATTGTCAAGCATCCATATGTCAAGTTTCAAGACTCACAGCATCAAATTGCACAATCAAAAATCCTAATTGCTCCACAGTCAACTACAAGGGCAAAATGGTCATTTGACAGTCAAAAGTCAAAATTCTTGGTCAACATCTTATTTTGAAGCCACAATCATCATTTGATCAATTCTTGATCATGATTTCTCAAAGCATGGCTCAAAAAGTCTCAAGATGCAAAAGTTACTATTTTTGGACAGCTGAAAAGTCAACTGCAAATTGACCAGGGCATAACTTCTTCATGGTTTATCAGAAAAATTCCATCCAAATCTCATTTTGAAGAGAATGACATTTCCTACAACTCATATTCACACTTCAAGTCCATGAAATGCTCTCACAAAAAGTTATCAATTTCAACATTATAGGTCATTTTCAAAAGTCAACAAAAAGGCACTTTAAGTCAAAGACCATAACTTGAGATTGGTAAATCAAAATGACATGGGACAAAAGGCATTGGTTAGAGGACTTCAAGACCTTTCCAAAATGTCCAAGGACATGATCATAGCTTCAAAATTGAGCAAGATATGCATTGGAGAAGTTGGGAAATTTTTGGGAATTTTGAAAAGTCAACTTTGCCTAAAACACTTCAAATTTGCTAATGGGCCTCAAATTCTTCCTTGAATCATTACCCAAAGCCTATGCACGACCCATTGAGTTCAAAGGGATTTATTTTCTTATTTTTAATTAATTAATTGAATTTTTATTCTTATTAATTCATTTAATTAGTTTTAATTATAGAAAAAAATCAAATAATGCTTTTTCAAATCTTTTTGTGCAGCAAATCATACTAGGGCAAGCTGGCAAGTCGTTTCACATTCAAAAAGGGAAGATTTTCCATGATTGGAAAGGGTTTCCATGAAAAAAAGATTGAAAAAGATATGATAAAAATCAAATATTGAAATCATCAATTCATGGACTTATGGGCTTGTTTCTTGACCTAATTTCGTTCATATACTTATGCATAGCCTAACCTAATGGAGACATACACGAAAAGCTGCTCACAAACATAGAACCAATTTGCAAATTTTCACAAAAAAGCTTGGGACTGATTTCATATTTGCAGGATCACTCAAGGCCTAAAACCTATTCCAACACCTTGCGGACATTGCTAGGAAGCTATAGCAACCAAGAACAAGCGTCCACGTCCAAAGAAACGGTAGAACAACATCGAATTTTTCACAAAAATATCCATTATCGAATTTTAATTTCCACGCATCATTCATGTGTTTTAATTATTGATTCATGCTACTAACATCCCCCTGAAACTTTTGGCATAGTTTAATTGTTCTAAAGATGCTTGAATCGAAATCTACCATTGATGAAACCTAGGGTTTCAGAACTTCAAAATTAGGGATTCTCATATATGGTAAAATTAGACCACCAAACATACATGGTTGAATTCGTTGCAAGAAACCTGATTCAACGAAACCCTTGCGCTCAATTTATTCAACCTGTAGGCGTATTCGCTATTATTTACTGTGCCACTTAGTGGGGGTTTAAAACCCCCGCTACTTGTTTATGTTGCAGGTACAAAGATGAAGAAGAAGCATGCGTGTCTTCATATGATAGGAGCGTTCAAATATCTGGCGCGTTTTTTGTTTTATATCACTAACCATTGTGTTTTTTATATAATATTTGTTTTTCATTATGTATACAAATGCGTTGCCTAGCTCAGATGGTAGTGGACATGTGTTGCAAGCCTTGGGACCTGGGTTCGATTCCCAGGTCCCCCATATATTGCATAATTTTTGTCTCAATGTATTCCAATGCAGCGTAGTCTCAGCGTCCCACCATACGTCCTCATACATTGGCTTGCCAGATGGCCTGAACCCACAATCTGAAGGCCACTAAAGGAGGTCTATCATGTACCCCTGTCAACCACGCGCACTCAAGCTGGAAAAGTCAAACAAGGAATTGTCTCATGGGCCTGAATTTCTCAAATCATACCTCCATTCTGGGCCTGAAACCCCCCTGGTTTGCATTTTTTTAATTTTATCTTCTTTTCAATTTTAATTCTTTTTAAATTGTTTTAATTGTTTTTAATTGTTTTCTTTAATTCCATAAAATAATTTTCTTTTCATAATAAAAAACAGAAAAATAAAAAATGTTTTATTTAATTATTATTGATTTCTTCACTAATTAATTTTTGTAAATAAACTCTAACAATTAATCTAGTTAAAATTAGGTTTTAATTTTAACACTTTTTCTTAATAAATAAAAAATATCTAGAATTAGGTTTTTTTTTTTGACATTTTCATCTTTTTTCTTAATTAATTTTTCCTCATTATTTATTATTATTAATCACTATTAATTTTGTAAATAAACATGTAATTTAACTAATTAGTTTAAATTAGGTCAATTTTGACGTTTTATTAATAATTAAAATAATCTAGAATTAGGGTTTCCTTTTTAATTCTTTTCTTCTTATTTTCATTAAATACCAAAAAACACAAAAAATACTTTCTTTCCTTTAATTAAATAATTAATCAAGCTTTTAATTCAATTTAATTTCAAAAGGGTCAAAACCCTCGGACGTCCTAATTTTTATTCTTTTCGCGCATTTATTTTCTTCTCGAATATTATGTAACTGCTCAAGGATTGTAATAGTAATTAGGTTTATCGCTTTTCTTTTACTTTCCGCATTTTTATCAAACGGGTCTTTGTACTTTGGCGATGTATAGACCCGCGCCTTGTAATAGCGTAGTTTTATCTTTCCGCATTTAAATTTCCGCACTCTTAACCGCTAACTTTGTATGAAAGAATGTATGGTCAATTAAAAACAAGCGTAGCTCACAATGCCATGATCAAAGATAAACTTAACATGAAAACAACACACAAATTCACACACCACTTCTAGGGTACGCCTCACCTGTTGCCTTCGAAACGTGGTCGTCAAGTATAAGACGTTTTAGTAAGTCCTTATGTCCATGATCCAGTTGCCTCGAAACGGTTGCCTCGGAATAAAAAAGGATCAAGGACATAAGGGTAGCTTCTAAGGTGTCCTAATTGTTGCTTCGGTGACCACAACGTCCCTAACACTCGAATTGACCCGAACACCTCCAACGGTGGTGCTACCTACCTCTCAATGGTGGGATGGCACTACCTTAAGGACATTTACACAGCTTAATTCCTTAGGGTAGGTAGATGACTCATAGATACTTGCTCTATTCAAAAACAAATCAAAACTCTTTTCACACCGACACTTTCAAAAAGCTTTCAAAACAATTTTTCAAACACTCTTGAGGACTGATACAAGAGTTATTCTGAAATCTTTCAAAGAAACTTTTTCAAACCCACTCACAATTAAAAAGAAAACATTTTGAAAACACAATGAGCAAGTATCTAAGAGCCCATGGATAACCATGGATAGAAAGGGTGCTAACACCTTCCTTTTCTATAAATCTACCTCCCGAACCGAGAAACTATCTCATAAGGAATTGTGTTGTGCTTTTGTCCTGTCCATGTTGGAGAAAATAAAAGACGGTGGCGACTCTTGCTTACCGTGACATTTCGCGAAACCAGCGTTAAACAGTCAGTTCTAAATCCACCAATCACAGAACTGGCGACTCTGCTGGGGATACTATAAAAGTGAGGTGTACCTTAGGACTAAGATCACTTGTTTTTTCAATTGTCTGAATTGTTTGCTTTATTATTGTGGGTACTGTCTTGGGAGCTCTATAGATCCTAACCCGGATCTGGGGGATACCTTCTTAGAAAGTAGCAACAAGACTGTGAGGGAACTGTGCAGGGTATACCGACATGGTTGAAGCAGTCTGCTACGTTGATGTGGCACTTTGGTGAGTACCGGTAACCCTTGAGTCCAGTCAAGGAGAGTACGGGGCCGCCGCGTGGTGTCGTGAAGCATCAACTGACCTTAGGAACCTTAATTGAACCATCTTGGCCTCTTTAGGGTAGTGAGATAACTGACTTTGGTGCAGTCCGAGGTTGGTTGATACTCGATACTACACTCAGTTGAGGGTTGTTTTCTTGGGATATTTCGGTCGCCAGTTCAGTGGATAAATCGAAACGATGAACACAGAAAACAATCCAATGATATTGGGACCCTTAGAACCCGGTTACTTCTGATAGGACAGGTTTTGAGCCCACCAACTTCAAGAGGGTAATACCCAGACCCCATGCTGGCCTAAACTCTAAGGGCTGTGGTGTGACTTGTGTGCTTTACCATGTTTGCTTTTGTGAATACTTGTGGTGTGTTTAATCATAGCATCATAACATCATACATCATCATATGCATTGACTAACTGTTTCAGGGGTTCAAATCTTCATCTTTGTTCTTGTTTTGTAGGACATGGAAACTATCCGCAGAAAGACAATTCAGATCAGCCTTGTAAGGATCCCTCCTCAGCTTAAGGAACTTATATCCAGGATTCCCGAGAGCTCTTCTTTCAGTGAGAGGCATGGAAGACTCATCAGTTTGGTCAACACCAACATTGAGGAAGATATGATAAAGGTCCTCTTCCAGTTCTTTGACCCTCTGCATCACTGCTTTACTTTCCTGGATTATCAACTGGTGCCCACATTGGAAGAGTTCTCCCGGCTTCTGAAGATCCCTATCCTTAGTCAACTACCCTACAACGGTACGGAAAAGGAACCCAAACTTGAAGAGATTGCTAAAGCATTACGCCTACAACCATCTGACATCAAGGGACATTGGGAAGTTAGAAGTGGTATCAAAGGGTTCTTGGCCCGGTTTCTGTTTGAGAAGGCCTAAGAATGTTGGAATTCCCTTGACCTACAGGCCTTTGAAGAAATTGTGGCTCTCCTTGTCTATGGGTTGGTGTTGTTTCTGAATCCCGATCAACTTATAGATATCAATGCTGTCAAGATCTTCATATCCAGGAATCCTATACCTACGTTACTTGGGGACATCCTTCACTCATGTTACACTCGAACCATGAGAAAAAGAGGTGTTCTTATGTGCTGCACTCCCCTCCTGGGAAGGTGGTTTATTCGCACCTTCCACAATCAGTTTTGAAGAACGAGCGGGGTTTGAGATGGTCACAACGATTGATGACTCTTACACATGCTGATATACATTGGTGTTCTCGGTCCAGAGAAGACGTCACTATCATTGATCGTTGCGGGGAGTTTCCTAATGTTCCTTTACTTGGAATCAGAGGAGGTATTACTTACAACCCGTGTCTGGCTTGGAGGCAGTTTGGTTATGCTCGGAGGGATGGCCCTCATGACATGTTAATTCCTGACATAGCCTTTGACTTCGACAACGATGCACAAGGACTTCGCCAGAGATTTATCAGAGCTTGGAGGATGCCAACAAGGTAGACAGCAAGACACTGGGGCACAAGAATTCCATCCCGTTGGAGCCTTATCTCAAGTGGGTACGAGCCCGCTCCCAGAAGTTAGTGATGCCATATCCTCATGTTCTCCCTGTGATCAAAGAGCCAGTTTTGGAAGGAGAGGTGTCCTACACCATTCAACATCCTGACATGCCTACATCTTGGGAAGAAATGCAGAAGAGCTGGATCCAGCTTAAGGAAGAACGGAATTCTCTTGAGTCCAGTCTACATGCCAGTGAGAAGAAGGTCTTGGAGCTCACCCGCCTACTGCACGAGGAAAAGACTCTAAACACTTACATAGCTCCAAAGAGGATGTGCAGTGTCTTCTGGGATTTATTTACTTTGTAATGTTTTCCCACGAGGCCTTGATGTACTGAACAAGTATTTCTTAATGATAACATGTGTTCTTTTTGTCTACAACAAATTTGAACTTTCGAACCCTCGAATGCATTGCATAAACACATATCATGCATCATGTGCATAGCAGGTACTCTTCTTTTCAGGTTGCTTAATGTTCTTCGCTGTTTATTTCAGCAATCTCATAATGAATCCTGAATTATCTACTGAGCAGTCCATCAAGGCCCTTCAGGCTCAGAACGCCCAGTTCCAAGAGCTGATCATGAGTTTGGCCCAAGGTTAGGAGGAATTGAAGGCTCTGCTGGTCAAGAAGAAGAAGAAGAGAATTGTACTATTCAACACAGGCCAGAGGTTTGGTAACACACTGCAGAATGAGGTTGATCAAGTTGGTTCTTCTGTAGGGAAAGGCAGTCCCCAGGGGGGAAGGGTTCCTAGTCCGGTGGTCTCTGACAACGAGACTGATTTTAATGAGGAGCAGTATCCTCCAGCTGAAGACAAGTACAAGCAGTTAGAGGATCGTCTGAATGCCATGGAAATTCAACAAGTGCCTGGGTTGGATTTCGGAGACCTGGGTCTATCTTCTGGTGTGGTCATCCCACACAAGTTCAAAGCACCATCCTTCGCAAAGTATGACGGGGCGTCCTGCCCTAAACTACATCTCAGATCTTATGTGCGGAAGATCCAACCATACACTGTTGACAAGAACTTATGGATCCATTTCTTCCAGGAGAGTCTTTCAGGGACTCATCTCGAATGGTTCTATCAGCTGGATGGAACCAAGGTTCGTAACTGGGAGGAATTGGCTACTGCTTTTTACAAGCAGTATCAGTATAATGCCGACCTCGCTCCTACACGTACCCAACTCTAGGGTATGTCGCTAGGATCGGGAGAAGGTTTTAAAGAGTATGCGCAGAAGTGGAGGGACCTGGCCGGTAGGGTGCAGCCACCGTTAACCGACCGTGAACTAGTAGACATGTTCTTAGGGACCCTATCCGGGCCATTCTTCAATCATCTCATTGGCAATTCATCCGCAGGGTTCACATACCTCATTTTTACTGGGGAAAGGATCGAAGCTGGAATGAAATCAGGGAAAATACAGAAAGGTGCATCCTCAAGTTCTGAGAAGAAGCCTTTCAAAAAGGAAGCCAGTGCTGTGTATGGGCCTAGGAGGCAAAATAAACCAGAACGCCGCCAAGCTGTCAACGCGGTGGTAATTGCAAAGCCTGCTGCCGCTCCTCGGTAACCTAACCAACCAAGGGCTGAGAGACCCAGAAGAGAATATACTCGGCTTAGTATGACCTTGTCGCAGATCTTTTCGCAACTGCTATCGACCAACTTGGTAATCGTTAGAGAAGCTCCGAAGGTGGTAAACACTACATCTCCGAAGTATAATCCCAATGCCCAATGTGCTTATCACTCTGATAGCCCGGGGCATTCTACTGATGATTGCTAGGCCCTGAGAAATAAGGTGCAAGACCTTATCGATGCCAAGGAAATACAATTTGAGGCGCCAGAAAGGCCCAACATGGTGACCGCTCCTATGCCCCAACATGGAGTAAATGCTATTGAGGAAGACCTGTATGCAGTTTATGTGGATGATGTTGCTACCCCTTTATTGACTGTTAAAAGGAACCTGTTGCTAGCCGGTTTATTTCCGGGTTGTAGCAAGGGTTGCCTTCTGTGTGCCATTTCCCCTACTGGTTGTCCGTTGCTGAAGTCAGGCGTCCAAAACCTGATGGATAGCAAAGAAATCTTGTTTAAGAAGACCGCTGTTCCTATTGTTCCCACTGAAGAAGTATCTGTCGTCACCATTTTTAATAATCCTACCAAGGCTCCCCCAAGGAAGCCAGTCAAAATCATGTCTATTGCACCTATTATCATTACTGTTCCGGGGCCCCTCCCCTATGAATCTGACAAGGATGTCCCATGGCACTATGGGGCAGATGTGTATGTACTTGGAGTAAAGCAGGAGTTCAACATCGGTACCGGTATCAGCAACATCACCGGTCCAGCTAAAGTTACTCGCAGTGGCAGGCTCTTCTCGCCTGACATTGCGCCACCAGTTATCCGAAGACCTCTTATCATTACGCCTGCAAGTGCGCCTGTTTCCCCTTCTGATCAAGTTTCTACCCCTGCTGCCGAGCCATCTAATACTCGGGGCAAAGGGATTGATGATGTGCCTGCCCGGATGGAGGCGCCGAAGACTGTGAATGTTGAAGCCTCCCAGCAAGAGATGGAGGAAATCCTTAAAATCATCAAGAAAAACGACTTCAACGTCGTTGAATAGCTGGGGCATACCCCCTCCAAGATCTCTATGCTATCATTGCTACTGTGCTCAGAGGCCCATGCCAAGGCCCTGATTTCATTTCTGAAGACGACCCATGTGCCACAAGAGACATTTGCGGACCAATTTACTGAATGTGTGGCCAACTTGACCGCTGACAATGGGCTGGGTTTCTCGGATGCTGATCTTACCGCTAAGGGAAAGAACCACAATGATTCCCTGCATATCTCCATTGAATGCAGGGGCACTACTCTCGCACACGTGTTAGTGGACACCGGTTCTTCCCTGAATGTATTGCCCAAGAAGGCCTTAGACCGGTTGGATTGTGAGGGCCTGGAGTTGAAGCCTAGCAATATCATTGTCCGAGCCTTTGACGGGTCGAAGAGGATGGTACATGGTGAAGTGGATATTCCGATTCAGGTTGGTTCCCAAGTCTTTGATTCAATGTTCTATGTGATGGACATTCGTCCATCTTATTCCTGTTTGCTGGGTCGACCTTGGATTCACAAGGCTGGGGCTGTGACCTCCACTCTACACCAGAAGTTCAAGTACCCTGTCAGAGGGAATATTGTTACAGTGCAGGGGGAGGAAGAATACATGGTTAGTCATCTGAATTTGTTCCGGTATATTGAGATGGACGGGGAGTTTATTGAAACCCCCTTTCAACATTTTGAAGAGGTACCTCCAACATTGGCGTCAGCTAAGACAGTAATTGAAGAAGACTTTCCTTTGAAGATGGCCTTCTTAAAGGACGCCCGAGCTGTAATTGAGAAAGGTGAATGTGCTAACTGGGGCAGGCTCCCTGATTTTACTCCTAAGACTGACAAGTTTAGACTGGGTTTTACTGCAGAGGCTCAGAGGGCTGTACGCAAAGCAAAGATCGGAAGACCTCCCGTGTTCATCACCAACCCGGGAGTGAATGCTATTGAAGGCGATGCGGAGGAATCAGAGTTTGATAGCTGGATTTACCCGACGACTGACGGTGGACTGAACAATTGGACTGCAAAAGACCACATACCTGTTACTTTTGTTACGCAGTAATGAATTCCTTTGTTTTAATTTGTAATGAACAATAAATTGAAACTTTATGGTCCGGTGTCTTACCCGGGACACCGTGGCTTCATTTGTGAGGGCTTATTACTTGTCATTTCCATATATCATGAATAAAGACATTGGACGTTTTTCGCATTTCAAATCTTGTGCTCCCTTTCCTTCTGTCTTTCTTTATATATTGCATAACAGCTGTATTTACACACACTCACTCATACAGGTTTCAATCCACTTTGGATCTCACTGGTAACGACTCTGCTACTGCCAGTTATGACTTCGAAAATCCGATCAACTTAGCCGAAGACGAAGGTGAAGATGATTGCAAAGTGCCTGGTGAGCTTGCAAGACTGTTACTCCAAGAAGAGAGGGCCATTCAGCCACATGAAGAGCCAGTGGAAACGATAAATCTGGGTACTGAGACAGATAGAAAGGAAGTTAAGATTGGTGCCAATCTAGAGCTCAGCGTAAAACAACGGTTGGTTCAGATGTTGCATGACTATGTGGAAATCTTTGCCTGGTCCTACGAAGACATGCCTGGGTTGGATACCGACATTGTAGTCCATCATTTTCCTACCAAGGAAGACTGTCCCCCGGTAAAACAAAAGGTCCGCCGTATGCGTCCAGAGATGTCCGAGAAGATCAAAGCTGAGGTTATGAAGCAATTCGATGCCGGTTTCCTAGCAGTGACTTCTTACCCTCAATGGGTTGCCAACGTGGTTCCGGTGCCAAAGAAAGATGGTAAGGTCCGAATGTGTGTCGACTACAAGGATCTGAATAGGGCCAGCCCCAAGGATGACTTCCCCCTGCCTCACATCGACGTTCTGGTTGACAATACTGCTCAGCACAAAGTGTTTTCCTTCATGGATGGTTTTTCAGGTTATAATCAGATCAAGATGGCTCTTGAAGACATGGAAAAGACTACCTTTGTTACTCAGTGGGGCACCTTCTGCTACAAGGTCATGCCATTCGGGTTGAAAAATGCTGGGGCAACCTACCAACGTGCCATGGTTGCTTTATTTCATGACATGATCCATCATGAGATTGAAGTGTATGTCGATGATATGATTGCAAGGTCCCAAACTGAGGAGGAGCACCTTGGCCATCTGTAGAAGTTGTTTGATCGTCTAAAGTTGTACAAGCTGAGGTTGAACCCAAACAAGTGCACCTTTGGGGTAAGATCTGGAAAATTGCTAGGCTTCGTCGTGAGCGAAAAAGGTATTCAGGTGGACCCTGCCAAGGTTAAGGCCATACAAGAGATGCCAGTTCCCAAGACAGAGAAAGAAGTCAGAGGCTTTCTAGGACGTCTGAATTACATTGCCCGATTCATCTCGCATCTAACCGCTACTTGTGAACCAATCTTCAAGCTGCTGAAGAAAGATCAGGTAGTACGTTGGAATGATGAATGTCAGGCCACTTTTGACAGAATAAAATAGTATCTCCAAGAACCACCCATTCTTAAGCCACCGGTTGAAGGGAGACCTCTAATACTATACTTGACAGTACTTGACAGCTCAATGGGGTGTGTGCTGGGGCAGCATGACGAGTCTGGCCGAAAAAAGCACGCCATTTATTACCTTAGCAAAAAGTTTACCGACTGTGAGACCCGATACTCACTGCTCGAGAAAACTTGCTGCGCTTTGGTATGGGCTGCTCGCCGGCTGAGACAGTATATGCTGACTCACACTACTCTGTTGATTTCAAAGATGGACCCAATAAAGTACATATTCGAAAAGCCCGCTCTGTCTGGAAGAATAGCAAGATGGCAGATGATCTTGACAGCGTACGACATCCAGTACACGACCCAGAAAGCTATCAAAGGAAGTCTATTGGAAGACCACTTGGCACACCAGGCAGTAGACGACTACCAGTCAATGAACTTTGAATTTCCTGACGGGAGCATCATGATAGTGACTGATTGTGAAGTACCCGGACTGGATGAAGGACTTGAGGAAGGATCCCGATGGTCTATGCACTTTGACGGAGTCTCCAACGCTTTGGGTAACGACATCGGCGCTGTGATCATATCCCCTCAAGGCACTCATACTCCACTCACTGCCCGGCTATGTTTCAACTTCACCAACAACATGGTGGAGTATGAGGCATGCATCATGGGTCTTCAAGCTGCGATTGACTTAAGGATCAAGTTTCTGAGTGTCTTCGGAGATTCCGCTCTCGTGATCAATCAGATCAAAGGCGAGTGGGATACGAAACATCTAAATCTTATTCCTTACAGAGAATGTGTGTTGACATTGATCCCCCATTTCACAGAGATAACTTTTGAACACTTCCCAAGAGAGGAGAATCAGTTGGCGGACGCGTTAGCTACGATGTCTTCTATGTTCAAAGTCAAATGGGACAATGAGGCTCCCCAGATCATTATCTGGAAACTGGACGAACCTGCATATTGTTGTGATCTTGAGGCTGAGATAGTAACTGAAAAACCCTGGTACCATGAGGTGAAAAGGTACCTGGAAGCTCAAGAATATCCTGAAGGTGCATCCGTCAACGACAAGAAGTTCCTGAGAAGGTTCGCTGCAAAGTTCTTCCTCAGCAACGACAATCTCTATAAGCGAAACCATGATTCAACCTTACTGCGTTGTGTGGATAAGACTGAAGCAGAAAGGATCATGGCAGAACTGCATGAAGGTACCTTCGGAACACATTCCAGTGGGCACACCATGGCAAAGAAAATCCTTCGGGCAGGATATTTCTGGTCCACAATGGAAGCCGACTGTTACCAACATTCTCGGACATGTCATAAATGCCAGATTTATGCAGATAAGGTGCACGTTCCTCCAGTTCCTCTGAATGTCTTGACTGCGCCTTGACCTTTTGAAATGTGGAGCATTGATATGATCGGCGAGATTAAACCTACAACATCCAACAGGCATCGCTTCATCTTGGTGGCAATCGATTACTTTACAAAGTGGGTGGAAGCAGCTTCCTACGCTACAGTAACCAAGAATGTCGTGGCACGGTTCATTCGGCATAACCTGATCTGTCGATACGGCGTCCCGGAAAGAATAATTACGGACAATGGTACCAATCTTAACAACAAGATGATCACTGAGCTCTGCGAGCAATTCAAGATACAGCACCACAACTCTTCTCCTTACCGACCGAAGATGAATGGGGCTGTAGAAGCAGCTAATAAGAACATCAAAAAGATTGTGCAGAAGATGACAGTGACCTATAAGGATTGGCACGAGATGTTACCATTCGCTCTTCATGGGTACCGTACCTCAGCAAGGACGTCAACTGGGGCAACTCCCTTTAACTTGGTCTATGGCATGGAGGCAGTCTTGCCGATTGAAGTCCAGATACCCTCTCTCCGGATAATGAAGGATGCAGATCTGAGCGAAGATGACTGGATCCAAACCCGACTTGATCAATTAAACCTAATTGACAAAAAGAGGCTCACCGCTATTTGTCATGGTCAAACGTACCAAAAACGGATGATCAGGGCATTTAACAAGAAAGTTAGACCACAAGAGTATCAAGTTGGGGACCTGGTAATCAAGCGCATCATCCTTCCTCAAAGTGATCCCAGGGGAAAATGGACCCCTACATACGAAGGGCCATTTGTGGTTAAACATGTCTTCTCAGGAGGGGCCATGATTCTAACCACCATGGATGGTGACGACCTTCCTCACCCCGCCAATGCAGACATAGTAAAAAGATACTACGCATGATAAAAGACCCACTAGGTTGACATACCTAGGCAAAAATTAGGGCTTCCCGGCGAACCAAATGGGTTCGGGAAAAATGAGGGATGAAATGAAAAAATCTGTACACCCGGCAAGTCGAAAACTTGAAAAGGAGGCTTGGGCAAAAATGGGTATCCCGGTGGACTGAAAACCCGAAAGGGCAGTCCAAGCAAAAGTTAGGGATAAGCGTAATACTATGTCTCATTGGATCACCTTGCATCCAGAATCCGGTATCAACATCAAGTTCAAACGGCATCGATCAATCAGCTTCATCTTCAACCGAGCAGCCAAGTGATGAGACGCTCGAAGATATAAAGGCGATAGCAGAGTTGGAACCCAGTGGGGTTATTCTTTTCACATAGCTGTTTTGTTTTCCCTTTTCACAAAATTGTATAAACTCTGTTATTCGGCGGCGTTCTCTTACTAGGACGTCATCCTCTTGTACATAAACGCCTATTTACAGGCAAATTCAAAAATCAATACAAATTCACTTTTCATACCAATTGCAAATTGTTTTTCCTTTTTCTGTTTTGTTTTGCGAAGAACGTCCAATGTTCAATTGTGATATATGCATTTGACACTAATTGCTAACTCATAAATATTTGCATACGAAACAGAGGATTAATTACGGGTAACATCAGAAACAGGGGCAATAATGAGTTGTCTAAAGCGATCTAATTTCTCTGTCCACCAAGGTACCAAGGTAAGTTCGGCTGAAGAGTGTAACCAAGATATCTTAATTCCCCAGAGAGTGAGCCAGCAAGTCAACGATACTCTCCCCAAGCAGAGTTAGTCCACTGTCAGCCTTAAGGAAATTGGGTATCCCCAGAAGATCTCAACATTCCTCAACGGAGTATATAAACATTCTTAACAAGCATCCCCGGCAATCTTGATCTAAGATTGTTCCCCGGAGGAATACCGGACATCAAGTGAAGCCACTTCCCCAGTGCAATCTCAAAAGTTTCCCTAGGAAAGTGGAATCCATATCCCCAGCAGGTCTTGAAGCTTATCCCCAGTAGATTCTGGAAGCTTGTCATCCTACAGAGCACGAACGCGCCCCCCAGCTTTATTCAAAGGTTACTTCCCTACCAGGATATAACTGGGTTATCCTCAGCCATTTGCCACGGAAAGATCGTCCCCGACGAAGTCTTCCTATCCCCAGCGGAGTTCATCAATTCCCTTAACAGAGCTCAACAATGGTATCCCCAGCGGAGTTATCATCAACATCTCAGCAAAGTGCCTCTTTCCCCACAGAGCATTCCCCGCAGAGTAATCTATTCGCCAGGTTTATTCCACAACAGATTCATCTTCTCCTACCGGTATTCTTGCAACTGCCATCCCCAGCGGAAACAAAGAATTATATTCCTCAAACGTCAGCCCAGGATTTGACTTCCCGGCATTCGTCAAGGGTTTATTTCCCTAAGACAAAAAAATACATTTCATAAACATCATATCTTCATACATTATAGCATGCATACACGCATCATGAACATACAATCTCATTTATTTTGAGAACATCACGCATCTCATACATCATGACATCGCATACAACTAACGTTTTGTCTTTTCAGGACAAAGATCAGTACAAAGATAATTATTATCAACTGTCGTGATTCCAGATCCGATTCCTGTATCTTGCCAGGGTGTATCTGTTGACGACTAATTCCATACTCGATTCCTGTATCTCGCCAGGGCACGTCTGAAGAGTTCGAAGATCCGATTCCTGTATCTTGCCAGGGTGTATCTGTTGACGACTAATTCCAGACTCGATTCCTGTATCCTGCCAGGGCACGTCTGAAGAGTTTGAAGATCTGATTCCTGTATCTTGCCAGGGCGTATCTGTTGACGACTAATTCCAGACTCGATTCCTGTATCCTGCCAGGGCACGTTTGAAGAGTTTGAAGATCCGATTCCTATATCTTGCCAGGGTGTATCTGTTGACGACTATATTCCAGACTCGATTCCTGTATCTTGCCAGGGCACGTCTGAAGATTTTGAAGATCTGATTCCTGTATCTTGCCAGGGTGTATCTGTTGACGACTATATTCCAGACTCGATTCCTGTATCTTGCCAGGGCATGTCTGAAGAGTTTGAAGATCTGATTCCTGTATCTTGCCAGGGTGTATCTGTTGACGACTATATTCCAGACTCGATTCCTGTATCTTGCCAGGGCACGTCTGAAGAGTTTGAAGATCCGATTCATGTATCTTGCTAGGGTGTATCGGTTGACGACTATATCCCAGACTCGATTCCTGTATCTTTCCAGGGCACGTCTGAAGAGTTTGAATATTTGATTCCTGTATCTTGCCAGGGTCTATCTGTTGACGACTAATTCCAGACTCGATTCTTGTATCTTGCCAGGGCACGTCTGAAGAGTTTGAAGATCCGATTCCTGTATCTTGCAAGGGTGTATCTGTTGACGACTATATTCCAGACTCGATTCCTGTATCTTGCCAGGGCACGTCTGAAGAGTTTGAAGATCCGATTCTTGTATCTTGCCAGGGTGTATCTGTTGACGACTATATTCCAGACTCGATTCCTGTATCTTGCCAGGGCACGTCTGAAGAGTTTGAAGATCTGATTCCTGTATCTTGCCAGGGTGTATCTGTTGACGACTATATTCCAGACTCGATTCCTGTATCTTGCCAGGGCACGTCTGAAGAGTTTGAAGATCTGATTCCTGTATCTTGCCAGGGTGTATCTGTTGACGACTATATCCCAGACTCGATTCCTGTATCATGCCAGGGCACGTCTGAAGAGTTTGAAGATCTGATTCCTGTATCTTGCCAGGGTGTATCTGTTGACGACTAATTCCAGACTCGATTCCTGTACCTTTCCAGGGCACGTCTGAAGAGTTTGAAGATCTGATTCCTGTATCTTGCCAGGGCGTATCTGTTGACGACTAATTCCAGACTCGATTCCTGTATCCTGCCAGGGCACGTCTGAAGAGTTCGAAGATCCGATTCCTGTATCTTGCCAGGGTGTATCTGTTGACGACTATATTCCAGACTCGATTCCTGTATCTTGCCAGGGCACGTCTGAAGAGTTTGAAGATCTGATTCCTGTATCTTGCCAGGGTGTATCTGTTGACGACTATATCCCAGATTCGATTCCTGTATCTTGCCAGGGCACGTCTGAAGAGTTTGAAGATCTGATTCCTGTATCTTGCCAGGGTGTATCTATTGACGGCTAATTCCAGACTCGATTCCTGTACCTTGCCAGGGCACGTCTGAAGAGTTTGAAGATCTGATTCCTGTATCTTGCCAGGGTGTATCTATTGACGACTAATTCCAGACTCGATTCCTGTATCTTGCCAGGGCACGTCTGAAGAGTTTGAAGATCTGATTCCTGTATCTTGCCAGGGTGTATCTGTTGACGACTATATTCCAGACTCGATTCCTGTATCTTGCCAGGGCACGTATGAAGATTTTGAAGATCCGATTCTTGTATCTTGCCAGGGTGTATCTGTTGACGACTATATTTCAGACTCGATTCGTGTATCTTGCCAGGGCACGTCTGAAGAGTTTGAAGATCCGATTCCTATATCTTGCCAGGGTGTATCTGTTGACGACTATATTCCATACTCGATTCCTGTATCTTGCCAGGGCACGTCTGAAGAGTTTGAAGATCCGATTCCAGTATCTTTCCAGGGTGTATCTGTTGACGACTATATCCCAGACTCGATTCCTGTATCTTGCCAGGGCACGTCTGAAGATTTTGAAGATCTGATTCCTGTATCTTGCCAGGGTGTATCTGTTGACGACTAATTCCAGACTCGATTCCTGTACCTTGCCAGGGCACGTCTGAAGAGTTTGAAGATCTGATTCCTGTATCTTGCCAGGGTGTATCTGTTGACGACTAATTCCAGACTCGATTCCTGTATCCTGCCAGGGCACGTCTGAAGAGTTCAAAGATCCGATTCTTGTATCTTGCCAGGGTGTATCTATTGACGACTATATTCTCCGGGCTCGATTCCTGTATCTTGCCAGGGCACGTCTGAAGAGTTTGAAGATTCGATTCCTGTATCCGGCCAGGGCACATCTACATAAAGAGTTTGAAGATGAACCCCTATAACAGGCCAGGTAATTATCTTTTTTTCTCAGGTACGCAAGTTCTCGCTAAGGAATCTCTTACGCGATCGACACCTAGATGGCATCTATAAGCCCATCCACATCCATTACACTTCCAAATGGGATCTATAAGCCCATTCCCAACAAAGTTCAGTCACACATCCAGATGGCATCTATAAGCCAGTCTCCACAGCTATCCATCATCTTTCCAAATGGCATTTGTAAGCCCATTCCCTACATCACACCATTGACACTCTATTATGTGAGTGCAAATTTTTGGGCACTCTAGTGTTCAATCATCTTCCACCTTCGGATTACGAAAGGCACGCCAGCCAATCTACATCCTCAAGTCTAAGAAGATTGAACAGGGGCAACTGTTGTACCCCAAAATTTGCTCTCCCATATTCTTCAAAGATTTGCCAAGATCATGGTTCAAAATCTCTCAAGGGTTGCACAGTCCAATTGCCTCCTAATACAGTCAAAATTAGGGTTTTGGTTCTGGCAAAGAAAATGAGGTTTTCAAGGGTCCAATCAAGTCCCATATGCCTATATGCATTGTCAAGCATCCATATGTCAAGTTTCAAGACTCACAGCATCAAATTGCACAGTCAAAAACCCTAATTGCTCCATAGTCAACTGCAAGGGCAAAATGGTCATTTGACAGTCAAAAGTCAAAATTCTTTGTCAACATCTTATTTTGAAGCCACAATCATCATTTGATCAATTCTTGATCATGATTTCTCAAAGCATGGCTCAAAAAGTCTCAAGATGCAAAAGTTACTATTTTTGGACAGTTGAAAAGTCAACTGCAAATTGACCAGGGCATAACTTCTTCATGGTTTATCATAAAAATTACATCCAAAGCTCATTTTGAAGAGAATGACATTTCCTACAACTCATCTTCACACTTCAAGTCCAAGAAATGCTCTCACAAAAAGTTATCAATTTCAACATTATAGGTCATTTTCAAAAGTCAACAAAAAGGCACTTTAAGTCAAAGACTATAACTTGAGATTGGTAAATCAAAATGACATGGGACCAAAGGCATTGGTTAGAGGACTTCAAGACCTTTCCAAAATGTCCAAGAACATGATCATAGCTTCAAAATTGAGCAAGATATGCATTGGAGAAGTTGGGAAATTTTTGGGAATTTTGAAAAGTCAACTTTGCCTAAAACACTTCAAATTTGCTAATGGGCCTCAAATTCTTCCTTGAATCATTACCCAAAGCCTATGCACGACCCATTGAGTTCAAAGGGATTTATTTTCTTATTTTTAATTAATTAATTGAATTTTTATTCTTATTAATTCATTTAATTAGTTTTAATTATAGAAAAAATCAAATAATGCTTTTTCAAATCTTTTTGTGCAGCAAATCATACTAGGGCAAGCTGGCAAGTCATTTCACATTCAAAAAGGGAATATTTTCCATGATTGGCAAGGGTTTCCATGAAAAAAAGATTGAAAAAGATATGATAAAAATCAAATATTGAAATCATCCATTCATGGACTTATGGGCTTGTTTCTTGACCTAATTTCGTTCATATACTTATGCATAGCCTAACCTAATGGAGACATACACGAAAAGTTGCTCACAAACATAAAACCAATTTGCAAATTTTCACAAAAAAAGCTTGGGACTGATTTCATATTTGCAGGATCACTCAAGGCCTAAAACCTATTCCAACACCTTGCTGACATTGCTAGGAAGCTATAACAACCAAGAACAAGCGTCCACGTCCAAAGAAACGGTAGAACAACATCGCGTTTTTCACAAAAATATCCATTATCGAATTTTAATTTCCACGCATCATTCATGTGTTTTAATTATTGATTCATGCTACTAACATCCCCCTGAAACTTTTGGCATAGTTTAATTGTTCTAAAGATGCTTGAATCGAAATCTACCATTGATGAAACCTAGGGTTTCAGAACTTCAAAATTGGGGATTTTCATATATGGTAAAATTAGACCACCAAACATACATGGTTGAATTCGTTGCAAGAAACCTGATTCAACGAAACCCTCGTGCTCAATTTATTTAACCTGTATGCGTATTCGCTATTATTTACTGTGCCACTTAGTGGGGGTTTAAAACCCCCGCTACTTGTTTATGTTGCAGGTACAAAGATGAAGAAGAAGCATGCGTGTCTTCATATGATAGGAGCGTTCAAATATCTGGCGCGTTTTTTGTTTTATATCACTAACCATTGTGTTTTTTATATAATATTTGTTTTTCATTATGTATACAAATGCGTTGCCTAGCTCAGATGGTAGTGGACATGTGTTGCAAGCCTTGGGACCTGGGTTCGATTCCCAGGTCCCCCACATATTGCATAATTTTTGTCTCAATGTATTCCAATGCAGCGTAGTCTCAGCGTCCCACCATACGTCCTCATACATTGGCTTGCCAGATGGCCTGGACCCATAATCCGAAGGCCACTAAAGGAGGTCTATCATGTACCCCTGTCAACCACGCGCACTCAAGCTGGAAAAGTCAAACAAGGCATTGTCTCATGGGCCCGAATTTCTCAAATCATACCTCCATTCTGGGCCTGAAACCCCCCTGGTTTTCATTTTTTTTAATTTTATCTTCTTTTCAATTTTAATTCTTTTTAAATTGTTTTAATTGTTTTTAATTGTTTTCTTTAATTCCATAAAATAATTTTCTTTTCATAATAAAAAACAGAAAAATAAAAAAAAAATTATTTAATTATTATTGATTTCTTCACTAATTAATTTTTGTAAATAAACTCTAACAATTAATCTAGTTTAAATTAGGTTTTAATTTTAACACTTTTTCTTAATAAATAAAAAATATCTAGAATTAGGTTTTTTTTTGACATTTTCATCTTTTTTTCTTAATTAATTTTTCCTCATTATTTATTATTATTAATCACTATTAATTTTGTAAATAAACATGTAATTTAACTAATTAGTTTAAATTAGGTCAATTTTGACGTTTTATTAATAATTAAAATAATCTAGAATTAGGGTTTCCTTTTTAATTCTTTTCTTCTTATTTTCATTAAATACCAAAAAACACAAAAAAAAATACTTTCTTTCCTTTAATTAAATAATTAATCAAGCTTTTAATTCAATTTAATTTCAAAAGGGTCAAAACCCTCGGACGTCCTAATTTTTATTCTTTTCGCGCATTTATTTTCTTCTCGAATATTATGTAACTGCTCAAGGATTGTAATAGTAATTGGGTTTATCGCTTTTCTTTTACTTTCCGCATTTTTATCAAACGGGTATTTGTACTTTGGCGATGTATAGACCCGCGCCTTGTAATAGCGTAGTTTTATCTTTCCGCATTTAAATTTTCGCACTCTTAACCGCTAACTTTGTATGAAAGAATGTATGGTCAATTAAAAACAAGCGTAGCTCACAATGCCATGATCAAAGATAAACTTAACATGAAAACAACACACAAATTCACACACCACTTCTAGGGTACGCCTCACCTGTTGCCTTCGAAACGTGGTTGTCAAGTATAGGACGTTTTAGTAAGTCCTTATGTCCATGATCCAGTTGCCTCGAAACGGTTGCCTCGGAATAAAAATGGATCAAGGACATAAGGGTAGCTTCTAAGGTGTCCTAATTGTTTCTTCGGTGACCACAACGTCCCTAACACTCGAATTGACCTAAACACCTCCAACGGTGGTGCTACCTACCTCTCAATGGTGGGATGGCACTACCTTAAGGATATTTACACAGCTTAATTCCTTAGGGTAGGTAGATGACTCATAGATACTTGCTCTATTCAAAAACAAATCAAAACTCTTTTCACACCGACACTTTCAAAAAGCTTTCAAAACAATTTTTCAAACACTCTTGAGGACTGATACAAGAGTTATTCTGAAATCTTTCAAAGAAACTTTTTCAAACCCACTCACAATTAAAAAGCAAACATTTTGAAAACACAATGAGCAAGTATCTAAGAGCCCATGGATAACCATGGATAGAAAGGGTGCTAACACCTTCCCTTTCTATAAATCTACCTCCCGAACCGAGAAACTATCTCATAAGGAATTTTGCTGTGCTTTTGTCCTGTCCATGTTGGAGAAAATAAAAGACGGTGGCGACTCTTGCTTACCGCGACATTTCGCGAAACCAACGTTAAACAGTCAGTTCTAAATCCACCGATCACACATATTATTCGTGCATCTCATTAAGATTCTTATCATCACCATCACGTTTTTGTGTTAACGACACACTTTTTAAATTCATTCAATCCTTTCTTCTTTGAGAAAATTAAACCAATCTCAAGGACAAACTAAATATAAACCAAAACCATGATTCTATCAGCTACTCATGTCATCATTAATCTCCTTCTCATTTCCATCACTCTCACTAGTATTATCAACATCATCCTCTGCCTCAACAGCTTCCCCATCCTAGCGAACAGGCCTGCCCTTAGGCCAGTTAGAATACACTACTAACTCCTCACAAGTTCTCAATGGGTGATCGACCTAAGGCTTATGAAACTGAAACTACAACTGTTGCATGGAATCGTGCATGAATAAGAAAGCTCTTTGATGCACGTCATGCATGGCATAGTTGTAAGCACTAGTTAGATCAATATGAAAGTGAATTGGTGGTGTTGCTACTACAGGATCTGCCTCTGCTCTAGGAACACAATACCGCTCAATGAATTGGTCATTAATAACACCCTCAATTATCTGATGACCCTCAGAAGGAATAGGCACCTTAGCCTTCTTACACAAATTCATAATCATCCAAGGATATGTCAATTGACAAGGATTCCAGTCACCATGTCTAGTACCACTCAAAGAAACCATCTTAAGCTCATTAGCTATAAGGTGTGCCACATCAACATATTTTTTATCCAAAATGTAAGAAAGGAAACAAGCATTTTTCATAGGAGTGGAAAAAGTCTGACTACGTGACCTTATGTTGTAAAGAACCAAAGCCATAAGTACCTGAGCCTCCTTCTTCAAGTTCTTCCTAATAAACTTCAAAGGTTTCCCTACAACATTCAACTCATAAGTATATCCAGGCAACACCACCTTTCTCTTTACCCGCTCAAAGTCCCAGTTTCCACTAGTTAATTTCTGATGATACTCACACAGATCATTCTCCTCCAAAGTCAATGTGTTACCTAGATATTCACTAATTGCTTCTCTTAAAAAGGAAATATATTTCCCTTTCACCCATGTCTTGAAACCATAAGGCCTACCCTCCGGCAAATCCTTATTTGGTAATACATTTGCATAAAACTCTCGAACAATTTCCAAATTCAACTTGGGTGAAGGTTCATAAAGCTTCTTCCAATTCCTATCTTCAATTACTTTCTATTAGGACTTGTAAACCCCATCTTCCATAATCCGCACAAATCTTTCTGGCCAAATTTTTCTTTGCTCCAAAGAATGGTACCTTTCCTCCTACAGTGGCCCCAGGAATTTGTTTCTATTATATAGACCAATAGGCCTTTCTGAAGAACTTGCTCCACCATCTATTTTCTATTTCTTGATACCGAAAAATTTAGGCCTTATCTGCAAAAATAGGCAAATTCACAAAAAACAGCACTAAAATGTCAACACAAAAATTATCTGCTCACAAAATAAGTGGTAAGAAGTCCCTAACAACCATCACAACTCAACTTGAACAACACAGAGTAGAGGAAAAAAATTTGCAAGCTCCAGGTCACACTTAGCCCAGACCTGCGCGCTCTACGATTTGCAAAAAATTTCCTCTGCACAACAAATTCACAATAATACAATCCTAACCACATGCTACTTCTAACTACCACTGTTTGCACATATCACAATCAACTATCAAAATTTGCATCATTCTAACCTAATCACATAAAAAACTAAACCTAACTTCCTAAATATAACACGCATATCAAATTGAAAGGTAAAAAACCGAAATTAAAGCATAACATACCTTTACAATGATGATTGGCAGAAGGAAACACAAATATTTGTAGAAAAATCAAAATGAGTGATAATGATTTTGAACTTTTAAGAACAAAAGTGAGAGAGAGCACTTAGAATTTTGAGAAGAGGCACAAAATAGAATTTTTTTACATACTCACTCTCTCATTTGCACAAAAGATGCATTTTGAGCCTTGGGTCACGAAATTGGGCCCTGGTGAAAAGTTGTTTTTTTTTACTGCAGACCGCACTGAGCCCGGTTTCTCGCGCTAAGCGCACAACTCTCTTCCAAATTTTTTCTTCACGTTACATGTCGTGCTAAGCATGCACAGATTGCGCTTATCCCGCTCAGTAGAACACAAAGTTTTCAACTTTTCTCATACCAGTCCATAACAGACCCGATTTTATCCTATCAAATCAATACTACAACAAAAAAAATAGTAAATACTTAGAACATTGGGGTGACTCCAAACAAGCACTTTGTTTAACACCGTTTCAGCTCGACGGTCAAAAGTGACTTTAAGGATCAGAAAACAAAATGGTTGTTGCACCCTGGTCAATGTCTCTACCCAAATAAAGTTTGAGCCTATGACTATTAGCCATCCACAAATTTTTAGGAACATGATATTCCACTTCCACTGTTCCAAAACTTTTCACCTTCTTAGTTCAAAACAGACATGGCCACTTTGATTTTAATTTTCCCAGAAATGACTTCAATCGAGAGTTGAACAACAACACCATCTAACCAACTTTAAAATGTTTTGGACTGATTTTCTTGCCATGGTACCTCTTGACTCCCTCTATGTGGAGCTTTGAGGACTCATAGGCATGCAACCTCAATTCATCAAATTCATTCAATTGCTCCTTCTTTTTCATCCCAGATTAATTTTGATCAAAGTTTAAAAATTTCAATTCCCATCATCAATTTAAAACAGAGTCAGACTAATTGGAGCCTTGAATGTTGTACGATATGCCGAAAGAGCTTCGTCCAGTTTCAAAGACCAATCTTTTCTAGAAGTTGACATTGTTTTCTCTAGAATCCTCTTAACTTCTCGGTTTGACACTTCGGCTTGGCCATTTGTTTGAGGGTGATACAGTGTTGCAACCTTGTGATTGACACCACAATGCTCTAAGGCTCTTTCCAATTGATAATTGCAAAAATGTGAACCTATATCATCGATTAACACTCTCGGAGTACCAAAACGGGTGACAATATTTTTCTTGAGGAATTTAATCATCGTCTTGGCATCCGCTTTCTAAGATGATATCGCCTTAACCCATTTGGACACATAATTTACCGCAACCAAGATGTACTCATTAGAAAATGATGAAGGGGAAGGGCGAACAAAGTCTATACCCAAAAAATAAAACACCTCAACTTCAAGCATATTTTGAAGAGGCATTTCATTTCTTTTTAAGATTATCCCAATTCTTTGATAATTATCATAACTTCTTGCATGTTCAAATGTGTCCTTAAACACATACGGTCAATAAAACCATGATTGTAGCACCTTTACAACTGTTATTTCACCACTATAATGTCCACCATATGGTAAATTGTGACAATGCCACAAAATGTTATTTAATTCTTCTTTTGTCATACACCTCCTCAACAAATTATTCGCCCCTAACTTGAATAAGTAGTTTGCATCCCAGAGAAACTATTTCTTTTGTTGTCCATTAAAACCTTCAAGTATCAACATCACTGCTTTAAATTTTGTTATGTTTTCAAACCAAGGTCTTTCCTTAATCATCAATTGTTCATCCGAAAATTCTTCAAGAACCTCTTTTTCAAATTTGGTCACCTCATGGTTCACAAGCCTAAACAAATGATTTACTACCAAGTTTTTTGTTAGTTTTTTTATCACGGACTTCAAGATTAAGTTCTTGAAGTAATAGAATCCATCTAATAAGCCTTTGTTTTGAATCATGCTTGGTGACAAATACTTGATAGCTGCATGGTCAGTAAAAACAACAATTTTTGAACCAATAAGATAAGAACGGAATTTCTCCAATGCAAATAGAATTGTAAGTAATTATTTTTCTGTTATTGCATAATTCATTTGTGCATCATTTAAAACCTTTCTTGCATAGTGTATTGCATGAAAAAATTTGTTCTATCTTTGTCCTAAGACTGCTCCCAACGTATAATCACTCGCATCACACATGAGTTCAAAATCAAGTGTCCAATTTGGTGCAATGATTATGGGTGCACTAAATAATTTTTATTTTAAGTTTTGAAAAGGATGGAAACAATCATTATCAAAAAGAAATGAACTATCTTTGTTGATAAGATTGCTCAAAGGATTTGCAATTTTTGAGAAATCCTTGATGAATCTCATATAAAAGCCAGCATGGCCAAGAAAACTCCAGACTCCTTTGACAATGGTTGGTGGGGGAAGCTTCTCGATTACATCCATTTTGGCTTTATCCACTTCAATACCTATTGATGAAATTTTATGCCCAATTATGATACCTTCCGTAAGCATGAAGTTACACTTCTCCCAATTCAATACCATGTTTGTTTCCACACACCGCTTCAGTACGGTGTCTAAGTTTCTCAAACACAATTCAAAAGATGCTCCAAAAACAGAGAAATCATTCATGAATACTTAAATTGTCATTTCAATAAATTCAGAGAAAATGGGTTGTGTAATACAGTGGGAGAACTGACTTTAGGGTTTTGCATTTTATCGCAAATGTTGCGGATAGCAAGAGTCGCCACCGACTTTTCTTTTATCCAATAAAGGAAAGGGTGAAAAGAATAGAAAATACCTTTTAAGAGTTTTCTGAGTAAGGGGGTAGGTTACGAAAAAGGAAGGTATTAGCATCCTTTTCATCCGTAGTTATCTACAGGATCTTAATTGCTAGCTCACTTTGAAAATGCTTTGTGTTTGTGTATTTGAAAATATTTTGAAAAGATGCCTAAGTGCGGCAAACTTTGTAATGATTCTCGTATCGTTGAGAATGCATACAAAAGTGTTTGTCTTTGAAAATATTTTAGGAAAGAGTGTATGTGTGAGAAAAGTTTTATTTGTGAGCAAGCGACTATGGGCTATCTACTTACTCAAAAGGTTTTTGTTCTTTTTCTCCTCTCCTTTAGATAGTGTTATCCTACCATTAGTTAGTAGGTAGCCCTATCAATGGATGTTTGAGGGACGAGCATTGGTCATTATACAGTCATGAAGGAAACTCGTAAGACACTTTAGCAATTATCATAAGGGACTAAGATCTTTTACTGAGGCAGCATCGAAGGGTCATCGAGGGACTACGATCTTTTACCCGGAGGATCTTTGCTAAAGCATCCCACGTTTGAGGGACATGACTATTTAAATCCGAGGCAACAAGTGAGGGTTACCCTAGAGGTGTACGTGTGCGAAGTGTTTTGATTTCAGTTATTTGTCTTGAGATTATATTTTCTAACTTTTTTTTATGCCTTGCCATGCACACCTAATTACTATACAGTTAAATATATACAAGTGCAGAAAGTAAAAATGCAGGAAATAATCTATGTTATTACAATGCTTCAGGGATGGGGAATTACAAACCATAAAAATTGGGGAGGAAAGCACTAAACCCTAATTATCTATTGCAAACCTTTGAGCAGTTACATAATTATATTAATGCGAAAAATAAACAAACGCATGAAGATGGTGAAGAGGGAAAGATGTTTATGACCTAAAAAGTTCTAAGTGTTAGAAAATATTTTTGGTGTTTTTTGTTTAGAAAAATATTTGAAGTGTAAAGTAAAAGATAAAACCTAATTCTAATTAATTAATTAGTTAATTATTTAAAATAATATAAAGTGTGGTTAAATTAATTAATTTCTATTTATAAATATTAAATTAAATTTATTAAAACCTAAATCTAATTTTTTAATGATTTTATGATTTTTTTTTCCTGATTAAATAAGAATGATTAAATAAGAATGATTAAAAAGAAATAATCAATTAAAATAAAAAATGAAATTAAATGGGCCTGATGTGCAAAAGGAAATTGGGGGTGTGAGAAGCAGATTGCGTTAGGCCCAAAACAAACAGCCCAGGCGCCTGTGATGATCATGCATGGCTGGCTCCAGGGGACTCACGGTGCACACATCAGATTTGGGGCGTTGTATATTGGCTTGATGAGATCTGATGGTGATGGTACGAGGCCCATGATATGTGTGCTAGGATAACTTGTACCTGATCTGCAAAGAAAAGGTTGAAAAATAAAATACCAGAGGCAAGAATCGAATCCATGCCCTGGCGCACCAAATCCTTAGTCACACACTCGTTTGCCGCTGGGGCGGTCATTTCATCCGGTATCTAAAACAAACAAAAATAATAAAAACAATAAAGGAAGCATATGGTCGGAGAAACGCCGGAGCCTTAGCTTCAATCGTCTTTTTCGGCAAGTCAAAATCTAGAACTTGCAAAAACATTAGATTTAAACGCAGAAATACATGCTACCCCCCTAATTCAAACCCCCTGATTCCAAATCTAGCTTCATTTTTGGCTAAAACCCTTGGATTGTGTGTTTTAAAACAGGTTACACTGATCGGAGGTAAACATGGTGTTTGCTAAACCTGCGTGCATGGGATGATGTTGGTGATCTAAATATGTTAAGAAGAAACTCAAGAAGACGTTAGCAATGACAACAATATTTAAAATAACACGAAATTTAAGATATGGAAATCACAATGTTATATGACCAGAGATGCATGATATGCCATTATCATGCATTTTGGATCATGGTAACTGGTCCTAATTTAACTTTCAATATTCCAAGAAGGAAATATGATCCGAACTTTAGGATGAGAGGGCTTGTAGAGAGAGTTTTGAAGCTTGAGGGTTTTGAGAAAATTTGGAGAGTTTTTGCTAGTTTCTTGAGGCAGTTATGCGTGTGCATTTGGTCTAACTTGCTTTCCTTTATATAGAGGAGGGAATGACTCTAATAACACGGAAAGAAATCAATTCATTAATCCATGTTTAATCAAGAACCAAGCAAATTGAAAACATTCAATTTTTGAGATATTCTTGCCTTCTTGAACCCTTGCACGAATTTGGAAAGTTCTAACAGGATAGCATGAGTTGTATGGGCCTGTAAATGACTCACCATGTGCTTGCCCAAAGGTTTTCTATTTTATTTATTTATTTTGAATTTATTTTAATAAAAACAAAATAAAATAAAAATAATAATAATAATAATAATAATAATAATAATAATAATAATAATAATAATAATAATAATAATAATAATAATAATAATAATAATAATAATAAGAAAATATAGGGCAAGGTGTGAGTGAACTTAGGAGCCTTTCACAAGGTCATGGATATGTTTGAAGCCTAAAAAGTTAGGTCACAAGCCAAAAATTTCAAGTTTGAATATTTTGCATTTCAAGCATTTCTTCAAAATTTCCCAACTTGTACAACTCATAACTTGCTCAATTTTCATCTTTTAAAGGTGATCTTTGACTTTTTGAAAAGCTCAATATGTCCTCTAAAATTTCTCTTTTGGTCATTTTTGCATTTGGAGATTTATCTTGATGTAAGTTGGTGTTGTACCCCAAAATTTTCCCTCCCATATTCCTCAAGACATGTCAAGAATAATCTTCAAGTTGGCTCAAGGGTTGGACAGTCAAATCACCTCCTAAGGCAGTCAATTTAAAATTAGGGTTTTTGTGTTGCATCAAGGTCCTCACATACAAATGACCTCAAGTGCTCTCCAATGTCCTAATATGTTCTCAAGTTCATCCATGTCAAATTTCAAGCCTTGCAGAGAAAGTTTGGTCAGTCAATTGATCAAGAGGCCCAAAAATCGACTATGCTAGGGCAAAAGTCAACTGTGACCTACAGACAGTCAAACCTCAATATTTTTTATCAACATTCTCATTTTTAAGGATAATTCATCATTTTATGAAGGGTTGATCATGATTCATCAATGATTGCTCAAGATTCATCAAGATTCAAAAGTTGCTAAATTAGGGTTTTGCAGGAAAAGTCAACTCAACTTTGACCAAGCATAACTTTCTCATACTTTATGAGAAATGACCCATCCAAAGCTCATTTTTAAGAGGATGAAATTTCCTACAATCCATCTTCACACCCCAAGATCAAGAAATTCTCTCACAAAAATTTACAAATTTGGACATTATAGGTCATTTTTGAAAGTCAACAAAAACCCCTTTTTTCCAAAGCTTATAACTTTAGCATGGAACATCAAAATGAGATGAGACCAAAAGGGTTGATTAAAGGACATCTCAATGTTTCTAAAAAGTACAAGATCACCTCCAAAAGTTCAAAATTGAGGAAGTTATGCATTGTTGAAGTTGGGTATTTTTCCAAATTTGCCAAAAGTCAACTATCATCAAAACTCCAATTTTTGTCAAAAGGGCCCACTTTTTTCCACTTGATATAGTCTTGTCATGCCACACACGTGTCCCATATTTTATTTCATGGCCATTCATTTATTTTTCTATTTTATTTAATTTTTATTGATTTAATTCATTTTTAATCGATATTAAATCAAATAAAATCTAAAAATTGATGAAATCATATCTTTGAGATTGGTACAACTTTCAATTATCATCATGAATCAAATCAAACTCGTGTCATGGCTTTTTTATGCACAAAAAAAATCAGATTTGGCCTATATTTGGAAACTTGATAATGGTGATCACATCAAATCTCAAAACTTTGAATGCACATGGATTATGGCCCAACTCTTGACCTAATTCACTTCTAATATACATGTGCAAGCAAGCCAGACCTAGAACACGCACAAAACACTGCAGAAACGACCACACAAAGTTTGGAAAAAAGCTTGAAAAGTGGGAGATCAAAAACAACATTGGAGCACGATTCAGTCCAAAAGCTTGACATAGTTCTCTTCCCTGACATCCAGTGAAGCGATACCAATCAAAACCAACCCTTTTCATTGCCTAAAACTCATTATAAGTCTCCACGAACCTTGCTCTGGACATGATATCGTGAAATCGTTTTCTTGCATCCTCTTGCCAATTTTCTTGTACATTCATACTTGCCATTCAATATCCTTTGATTCTGCAATATTTGATTTTATTTTCGTGGCTTCTAACCCCGTATCCAGAGCTAGGGTTCTTGTTATTGCTTTTTAGGCGTTTTTGATGCAGGATAAATTGAGGCCAATGATGGGTATAGGAATGATCAGGAGGCAGAGACGAACACGTCTATGTTCTTGGATGGCATTTTCATGGCCTGGAGTGAGTTTTGGAAGCAAGCCACGGATCTTCCTGCAGATAAAAATCCGCAGGTAAATAACCAGGGTGTTTGAGGAAGACGATCACATGTCTTGCTTCCATTGGCTTGTTTGAAATTGTTAGCGCGTTTTTTTATTTTTTCAGCATATTAATTTATTCTTCCATATATTATTTGTTTTATATTCTTATAACGAATGAGCAGTTTGGCTGAGTGGTTGGAGCGCTGGCATGTGAGCATTGGGACCTGGGTTCGAATCCCAGGTCCCCCAAAACATTTGTGTTATTTTGTTTCAGTTATTCCTGTGCACCCTCAAGCGTAGAGACTACCATACTCCTCAAAGATCCACCTGCCAGATGGCTTGGAAATCAAATCCAATGGCTCAGGCTGGATATCCACCATACACTCTAGTCAACAAGCACATAGGCAATCTGAAAAGTCAAGCAGGCTGAACGTTGATGGGCCTCAATAATTGCTAATTTCACACCCAATTTGGGCCCAACACCCCCCTGAGTTTGTTCTTTATTTTATTTACTTTTCATTATTTTTTCTATTTTATTATTATTATCTTAATTAATTAATTAACCAATTAACTTTTTTTCATAAAAAATCAGAAACAACAAAAAAAATATTTTATTAATTCCATCAATTTTATTATTTATTTTTGTAAATAACAATTAATTAATTTATTTAGTTTAAATAGGTTTAACATTAATATCTTTTGCATTAAATTAAAATTAATATAGAATTAGGGTTTTTAATATCTTTTAAACATTCTTATTTTATTTCCTTAATTAAAAAAAAACCCAAAAATATTTTCATTTAACTAATTAATTCAATTATTAATTTAGACTAATTTTTAATTCAAAAAATAACAAAAATATGATTTATTTAATAAAAGGGTCAGAACCCTAGGACACTCCGATTTAAATTTCTCGCGCGCGAATTATTTTTGATCCATATTTCAATATTGTAACTGCTTCGGGAATGTAATAGTTTTTTAATTAGGATTTTATTTATCGCTTTTATTTACTTTTCGCAATTTAATTTTAAAGGGTTTGTTTTTGGCAATGTAAATACCCGTTGTCTTGTAATAGCTTAGATTTATTTTCCGCAATTTACATTCCACAACTATTAACTGTTAGATGTTTGATAAATAGGCAATGCATGACAAGATAAATCTTTAACCTAAAATCAATAGTAGCTCACCATTAACATGTACAAAGATAATATAATTGAAAAACAATACACTCGCACATGCCACTCTTAGGGTACACCTCACTTGGTTGCCTCGAACGGGGTCATTGAGTATAGGAAGTTTTAGAGGTCGCCCTCTTGTCCAAAGATCATAAGTTTCCTCGAAACGGTTGCCTCGGAAAAATGATCTAGGATATTAGTGTTACCGCTAAGGCATCCTAACATTGCTTTAGTGACCACACGTCCCTTAATCGAATTGACCCGAAAACTCCAACGATGATGCTACCTAATTCTCAATAGTGGGATAGCATTGTCTAAAGGACACTTGTACAGTTTAATTCCTTTTTGAGTAGGTAGATGTTCTTAAGTACTTGCTCCTTTTAAAAACAAAACAAAACTTTTCGCACTTACACTCCTTTCAAACAAATAACTCTTTTCAAACCCACAAACATAAAGAAAAGAAAACTTTTGAAAACATAATGAGCAAGTACCTAAGAGCCCGTGGATAACCACGGATAGAAAGGGTGATAACACATTCCCTTTCTATAATCTACCTCCTGAACCCGAGAAACATCTCAAAAAGGAATTTTTCTGTGATTTTTTCCTTTCCTTGTTGGATAAAATAAAAGACGGTGGCGACTCTTGCTTACCGCGACATTTTGCAAAAACAAACGCAAAACGCGAACCAGCATTCCAAAATAGTCAGTTCTCTTTCCCACCGATCACAGAACTGGCGACTCTGCTGGGGACATTGTTGTACCCCAAAATTTGCCCTCCCGTAACCTTCAAAGTTTTGACAAGAATCATCCACAATTGGTTCAGGTCTACTCAAAGGCTACACAATCAACCATCCTCCTGAAGCCAGTCAAACTAGGGTTTTGGTTCTCACAAGGAAGCTGAAGTTTTCAAGGGCTCAATCAAGTCTCCCATGCACATAAACATTGTCAAGCACCTACATGTCAAGTTTCAAGACTTTCAGCACAAAATTGCACAGTCAAAACCCTAATTGCACTACAGTCAACTGTAGGGGCAAAATGGTCATTTGACAGTCAAAAGTTTAAATTTTTGGTCAACATCTCATTTTGAAGCCACAAACATCATTTGATCAATGCTTGATCATGATTCTCAAAACTTGGCTCAAGAATCATCAAGATGCAAAAGTTTCAATTTTTGGACAGTTGAAAAAGTCAACTGAAATTGACCAGGGCATAACTTTCACATGGATTATCAGAAAAATTCCATCCAAAGCTCATTTTGAAGAGAAAGACATTTCCTACAACTCATCTTCATACTTCAAGTCCAAGAAATGCTCTCACAAAAAGTTATCAATTTCAACATTATAGGTCATTTTCAAAAGTCAACAAAAAAGGACTTTAAGTCAAAGGCCATAACTTGAGATTGGTAAATCAAAATGACATGGGAACAAAGACATTGTTTAGAGGACTTCAAGACCTTTCTAAAATGTCCAAGAACATGAGCAAAGCTTAAAAATTGAGCAAGTTATGCATTGGAGAAGTTTGGAAATTTTTGTGAAATGGCCAAAATCATTTATCCTTGAAATCTCATTTTTGACAAAAGGGGCCCACTTTTTCCACTTGAATTAACTTGACCATGCTTCCGACGTGTCCCACCTTTTATTTCAGATTTTTTTATTAATTTTTTCATTTTTATTGATTTTTATTGGATTTAATTAGTTTTAAATCTTTTAAAATCAAAAGAAATTCAAAAATTGATTTAAGAGGGAATATTTGGCCTTAACTAGCCTTGAAACATCATTATGGGCCTACCCAAATTCGTGCAAAGAGCAAACAAGGCAAGAATTCAAAATTTGAGTCAAAAATGGAAAGTTGGTTATGGTGGTTTATGTGAAAATCCAATGCATCAATGCAAGGCTTTATTGGCTATAATTATCATTCATACACATTGCCAAAAGGAGATACAAGTGATCAAAAAACCATTTGACACAATAAGCGGCGCTAGAACTAAAAGAACAAACTCACACTTTTCACAAAAAATCTCAATTCTGAAATCATTGTTAGAGGTCGACTCAAGGCATAAAAACCATCCCATTGGCTTCCTGAAGCTTCACTGATCATATTCCAATCCAGAACATTCATCAAAAGGCAAGGAATCGGTATACAGAAATCAACATATTCCATGAAAATTTCATAATCGTATTCTATAATCTATGCATTTTCATGACATTTCAATTATTGATTCTTGTTCCTGGTGTGATTCTAAAGCTAACTCATATGTTTGATTGAATTTTTGCAAGCCATACGCGATTATGCCATAACTGACTTTTAGGGTTTTCAGAGTTTTGAATTGGGGTTTTTCACCCAAGGAAAAATTAGGACTCAAGGCCACCACCATTGCAATCAGCAGACCTGGACGATCCAAAACATGCCCTCGCGCCTAATTTATGTTCAAGGATAGCCTAATCGCTATTTTCCCAAAAGACCCATTCTGAAACGCATAAGAAGCTGTGGCCTAATACTTTATGTTTCAGGAAAATGAAGAAGATAGAGTCGTGGCAAGAGAGGATAGGCCAATTCAAAATTTCGCGCGCTGGATGCATTTAGGGATTGTTTTCCTTTATTATAATTATTTGCTTATTATATATCAAAACGCGTAGTAATGGCTTAGTGGCACAGGTGTTGCTTTGCAATGTCCAAGACCTGGGTTCGAGCCCCAGGTCTTCGTTACTCTCAATATTATTTTTCCATTTACCATCCTATGCAGGCACAACATTAAGGACTACCATATGCCTTCAAGAATCCCACAGCCACGTGCACATTGGAGATCAGATCAAAGGCTAAGGATTGATGAACACCTTAAGCTTGAGTCAACGTACCAGCATGTGAGCAAAAAAGGTCCACAAAGTCAGAAATTCCAATGGGCCTAATCACATGGGCTTTACCTCCAAATTAGGGGCTTCACCCCCTTAGGTTTTTTTTACAATTTCTTTCTTTTCTTTTGTTCTTTTATTATTTTTTTATTCTTTTAATTGTTGTTTGCTTTTAATTAATTAATATTTTCAAAAATATAAAAAACACAAAAAATCAGAAAAGATAAAAATAAATAATAATTTTATTTTAGTATTAATTTTCATACATAAATTCGCATGTAATTAATTTAGATTTAATTTTAGGTAATTTAATTCTTTTTTCATAATAAACCAAAAAATAACAAAAATAGGTCTTTAATACTTTTTTCCCTTTTTTTTAATTAATTAAATATTTTGTCATCAACCATTAATTTTGTAAATAAGTTTTATAATTAATTAGTTTTAGGTTTTAACTTTAATGCATTTTCTTTAATAAATTAAAAACAATTAAAATTAGAATTAATTACTTGACTTTTAATTAATTTAATTTTCTTTAATGTCATAAATACAAAAAAAACATAGAAATAAGTTCTTCTTTATTTATTTAATTTAATTATTTTAACTTAATTATTTTAAATTCCTTCAAAGGGTTCAACGCCCTCGCATTCGGTCATATTTTCCTTTTTCGCGCGTTTTATTTATTTTTGATGTAAATATAATGTAATTGTACCAAAGCCATGCAATAGCTATTAGACATTTATTTTCTGCAATTTATTTTAAATCGGGTCTGGATTAATTTGGCGTTGTAGACCCGCGCCTTGTAATAGCGTAGGACCTTTATTTTTCGCACTTTAAATTCCCGCACCTTTTAACTGTTAACAATCACATGAAAGAATGAATGCCCAAAAATAAATCAAAACGTAGATCACCAATGCATGACAAGACAAACAATAAACTGAAAATGACACACAAATCACACACCACTCTTAGGGTACGTCTCACTGTTGCCTTGCCCCTCGAAAGGTGGTCATCAAGTACAGGATGCCTTAGTGAGTCCTTATGTTCCATTGATCCAGTTGCCTCGAATAAGTTGCCTCGAAATGATCGCCTCAGAATAAAAGGATCAATGGCATAAGGGTAGCTTCTAAGGTATCTTACCATTGCTCTGGTGATCACCCTGTTGCCTTGCCCCTCGAAACGTGGTCGTTGAGTACAGGACGTCTTAGTAAGTCCTTATGTTCCATTGATCTAGTTGCCTCGAATAAGTTGCCTCGGAACGGTCGCCTCGGAATAAAAAGATCAATGGCATAAGGGTAGCTTCTAAGGTATCTTACTATTGCTCGGTGACCACCCTGTCCCGAACCCTCGAATTGACCCGAACACCTCCAACGGTGGTGCTACCTACCTCTCAATGGTGGGATGGCATTACCTTAAGGACATTTACACAGACTAATTCCTTAGGGTAGGTAGATGACTCATAGATACTTGCTCTAATTCAAAACAAATCAAAAACTTCTTTTCACACCTTACACTTTGCAAAAAGCTTTCAAAACAACTTTTCAAACACTCTTGAGGACTGATACAAGAGTCGATCTGAAACTTTCAAAGAAACTTTTTTAAACCCACTCACCTTGAAAAGCAAACAAACATTTTGAAAACACAAATGAGCAAGTACCTAAGAGCCCATGGATAACCATGGATAGAAAGGGTGCTAACACCTTCCCTTTCTATAAATCTACCTCCCGAACCGAGAACTAATCTCAATAAGGAATTTTTCTGTGCTTTTGTCCTTTCCATGTTGGAGAAAATAAAAGACGGTGGCGACTCTTGCTTACCGCGACATTTCGCGAACCAGCTTTAAAACAGTCAGTTCCAGATCCACCGATCACAGAACTGGCGACTCTGCTGGGGACTAAACTTAAAGTGAGGTGTACCTAAGGATTAAGATCACTGTGTTTTCAATTGTTTTCTTTGCTTGCTTTAAATTGTGGGTTGCTTGGGAGTTCTATAGATCCTAACCCAGATCTGGGGATACCTTTCTTAGAAAGTAGCAACAAGGCTATGAGGGAACTGTGCGGGGTATACCGACATGGTTGAAGCAGTCTTCTACGTTGATGTGGCACTTTGGTGTGTACCGGTAACCCTTGAGTCAATCAAGGAGAGTACGGGGCCTCCATGTGGTGTCGTGAAGCATCAACAGACCTTAGGAACCTTAATTGAACCATCTTGGCCTCTTTAGGGTAGTGAGATGACTACTTTGGTGTACTCCGAAGTCGGTTGATACTCGATACTACACTCAATTGAGGGTTGTTTTCTTGGGATATTTTGATCGCCAGTCAGTAGCCAAATCGAAACGATGAACAATGAAAGCAATCCAATGATATTGAGATCCTTAGAACCCGGTTACTTTGATAGGACAGTTTTGAGCCCACCAACTTCAAGAGGGTAATACCCAGACCCCATGCTGGCCTAAACTCTAAGGGCTTTGTCTTGTGTGACTTATGTGCCTTACATGTTTGCCTTTGTAAATATTTGTGGTGTGTTTAACCATAGCATCATGACATCATACAGCATCATATGCATCCACTAACCATTTCAGGGGTTCGAATCTTCATCTTTGTTCTTATTTTGTAGGACATGGAAACTATCCGCAGAAAGACAATTCAGATCAACCTCATAAGGATCCCTCCTCAGCTTAAGGAGCTTACATCCAGGATTCCCGAGAACTCGTCATTCAGTGAAAGGCATGGTAGACTCATCAGCCTGGTCAATACCAATATTGAAGAAGAGATGATGAAGGTCCTTTTCCAATTCTTTGACCCTCTGCATCACTGTTTTAATTTCCCGGATTATCAGCTGGTGCCTACTCTAGAAGAGTTTTCCCAACTTCTGAAGATTCCCATTCTCAATCAACTACCCTACAACGGTATGGAAAGGGAACCAAAACTTGAAGAAGTGGCTAAAGCATTATGCCTACAACCATCTGACATCAAGGGGCATTGGGAAGCCAGAAATGGTATCAAAGGATTTTTGGCAAAGTTTCTGTTTGAGAAGGCCCAAGAGTGTTGGAATTCCCTTGACCTGCAAGCCTTTGAAGAAATTGTAGCCCTCCTTGTCTATGGGTTGGTGTTGTTCCCTAAACCAGATCAACTTATAGATATCAGTGCCGTCAAGGTCTTCATGTCCAGGAACCCTATACCTACGTTGCTGGGGGACATCCTTCACTCATGTTACACTCGAACCATGAGAAAAAGGGGTGTTCTTATGTGCTGCACTCCCCTCTTGGGAAGGTGGTTTATTTCGCACCTTCCACAATCAGTTTTGAAGAACGAGCGAGGTTTGAGGTGGTCACAACGGTTGATGACTCTTACACATGCAGATATACATTGGTGTTCTCGGTCCAGAGAGGATGTCACTATCATTGATCGTTGTGGGGAGTACCCTAATGTTCCTTTGCTTGGAATCAGAGGAGGTATTACTTACAACCCGTGCCTGGCTTGGAGACAGTTTGGTTATGCCCGGAAAGATGGCCCTCATGAGATGTTAATTCCTGACATAGTTTTTGACTTCGACAAGGATACGCAAGAACTTCGCCAGAAATTTATCAAAGCTTGGAGGATGCCCAGCAAAATAGACAGTAAGACCCTGGGGCACAGGAACTCCATCCCATTGGAGCCTTATCTCAAGTGGGTACGAGCCTGCTCCCAGAAGCTGGTGATGCCATATCCTCATGTTCTCCCCGTGATCAAAGAGCCAGACTTGGAAGGAGAGGTGTCCTACACCATCCAACATCCTGACATGCCCACGTCCTGGGAAGAGATGCAGAAGAGTTGGATCCAGCTTAAGGAAGAACGAAATTCTCTGGAAACCAATCTACATGCCAGTGAGAAAAAGGTCCTGGAGCTCACCCGCCTACTGCACGAGGAAAAGAATCTCAATACCTATATTGCTCCGAAGAGGATGCGTAGTGTCTTTTGGGATTGATCTGTCTTGTAATGCTTGCCCATGAGGCTTTAATGTACTGAACAATTATTTTCTTAATAATAACGGGTGTTCCTTTTTGTCTACAACAAATTTGAATTTTCGAAACCTTGAATGCATTGCATAAACACATATCATTCATCATATGCATCACAGGTACTCTTCTTTTCAGGTTGCTGACTGTTCTTCGCTGTTTATTTCAGCATCATGAACCCTGAATCATCAACCGAGGCATCTATCAAGGCTCTTCAGGCGCAGAACGCCCAATTTCAGGAGCTGATCAAGGGTTTGGCTCAGGGTCAACAAGAGTTGAAGACCATGCTTCTGAAGAAGAATAAGAAGAAGAGGAGGACTGTGCTATTTAACACTGGGCGCAGACTCGGGAACACCTTACAGGTTGAGGCTGAGAGGACTACTCCATCTGTGGGGGAAGGTAGTCACCAAGAAAGGGAGGTCCCTACTCCTGTGGGCTCTGATACTGAAACAGACTTCAACGACGAACAGTACCCTCCTGTTGAAGACCGGTACAAGCAGCTAGAGGACAGATTAAAAGCTATGGAAGTTCAGCGTGTGCTTGGACTGGATTTCGGAGACTTGGGGTTATCTACTGGGGTGGTGATTCCACACAAATTCAAGGCACCTGCCTTTGTGAAGTATGATGGGGCTTCCTGTCCCAAGATGCATCTCCGTTCTTATGTAAGGAAGATCCAGCCTTACACAGCGGACAAGAACCTTTGGATCCACTTCTTCCAGGAGAGTCTTTCAGGGACTCACCTCGAATGGTTCTATCAGCTGGATGGAATCAACATTCGTAACTGGGAGGATCTGGCCACTGCTTTTTACAAGCAGTATCAATATAATTCCGACCTCGCTCCTACGCGTACCCAACTCCAGGGTATGTCGCTAAGGTCGGGTGAAGGTTTTAAGGAATACGCACAGAAATGGAGAGACCTGGCTGGCAGGGTGCAGCCACCGTTGACAGACCGGGAGCTGGTGGATATGTTTTTGGGGACCCTTTCTGGTCCATTTTTCAATCATCTCATCAGTAATTCCTCTGCTGCGTTTACTGATCTGATCCTGACTGGTGAGAGGATCGAGGCCGGTATAAAATCGGGGAAGATACAGAGGGTTGCCTCCTCCAATGCTGAAAAGAAGCCCTTCAAGAAAGAGGCAAGTGCTGTGTATGGCCCGAGAAGGCAGAACAAACCTGAACACCGCCAAGCTGTCAATGCGGTGGTTATTTCTAAACCTGCTGCTGCTCCGCAACAGTACAATCAACCCAGAGCTGAGAGGCCTAAACGACAATATACTCGGCTCAGCATGACTCTCTCTCAAATCCTGCCGCAACTGCTATCAACCAACTTGGTGACTATTAGAGAGGCCCCGAAGGTTGTGAATACTACATCCCCCAAGTTTAATCCAAATGCCCGCTGTGCTTATCACTCCGATAGCCCGGGGCATTCTACTGATGATTGCTGGGCCTTAAAGAACAAGCTGCAGGACCTTATTGATGCAAAGGAGGTTCAGTTTGAGGAACCTGAGAAGCCCAATGTAGTGACAGCTCCCCTGCCTGCCCATGGAGTAAATGCTATTGGGGACGAAGAGGAAGTGGATGAAGCTGAGTTTGATAGCTGGATCTACCCGGCAACCGACGGTGGACTTAACAATTGGAGTGCAAAGGACAATCTGACTGTTTCTCTTGTTACTAAGTAAAATTCCTATGTTGTTGGTATCTGTAATAAACAATAATAAACTCTATGGCCCGGTGTCTTACCCGAGGCACCGTGGTTCTACTTATGAGGGCATATAAATTGTCATTTCATATATCATAAATGGAAATTTTGGACGTTTTCTCGCATTACAAATCTTATGCTCCTTTTCTGTCTTTCTTTCCTTTACATATATTTCAAAACAGCTGTATTTACACACACACACTCACTCATACAGGTTTCAATCCACTCTGGATCTCACTGGTAACGACTCTGCTACTGCCAGTTATGACTTCGAAAATCCGATCAACTTAGCCGAAGACGAAGGTGAAGATGATTGTGAAGTGCCTGGCGAACTTGCAAGACTGTTACAACAGGAAGAGAGGGCAATTCAACCACATGAAGAGCCAGTGGAAATAATAAACTTGGGTACTGAAGAAGACAGGAAAGAGGTGAAGATTGGTGCCAACCTAGAGCTCAGCGTGAAGCAACGGTTGACTAAGATGCTACATGACTACATGGAAATATTCGCCTGGTCCTACGAAGACATGCCCGGGTTGGATACCGACATTGTGGTCCATCACTTGCCTACTAAGGAAGACTGCCCTCCAGTTAAGCAAAAGGTCCGCCGTATGCGTCCAGAGATGTCTGAAAAGATCAAAGCCGAGGTTATGAAACAGTTTGATGCCGGGTTTCTCGCAGTAACTTCTTACCCCCAGTGGGTTGCTAATGTGGTGCCGGTACCAAAGAAGGATGGAAAGGTCAGAATGTGTGTTGACTACAGGGATCTGAACAGGGCCAGCCCCAAGGATGACTTCCCTCTACCTCACATTGATGTCCTTGTTGATAATACAGCTCAGCATAAAGTGTTCTCTTTTATGGATGGCTTTTCAGGTTACAATCAGATCAAGATGGCACCTGAAGACATGGAAAAGACTACATTTGTTACTCAGTAGGGCACCTTCTGCTACAAAGTCATGCCTTTTGGACTAAAGAATGCTGGGGCAACCTACCAACATGCCATGGTTGCTTTATTTCATGACATGATCCATCATGAGATAGAAGTGTATGTTGATGACATGATCGCAAGGTCCCAGACTGAGGAAGAACACCTGGATCATCTGCAGAAATTGTTTGACCGTCTGAAACTGTACAAGCTGAGGTTGAACCCAAACAAGTGCACCTTCGGGGTAAGATCTGGGAAGTTACTAGGCTTCGTTGTAAGTGATAAGGGTATTCAAGTGGACCCTGCCAAGGTTAAAGCTATTCAAGAGATGCCAGTTCCTAGAACAGAGAAGGAAGTCAGAGGTTTTTTAGGACGCCTGAATTACATTGCTCGATTCATCTCACACCTGACTGCTACCTGTGAGCCAATCTTCAAACTGCTGAAGAAAGATCAGGTAGTACGTTGGAATGATGAATGTCAGGCTGCTTTTGACAGAATCAAAGAGTATCTCCAAGAACCGCCCATCCTTATGCCACCGGTTGAAGGGAGACCTCTGATACTTTACCTGACAGTACTTGATAACTCAATGGGGTGTGTGCTGGGGAAGCATGACGAGTCTGGACGAAAAGAGCATGCCATTTATTACCTTAGCAAAAAGTTTACCGACTGTGAGACCCGATACTCACTGCTTGAGAAAACTTGCTGCGCTTTGGTATGGGCTGCTCGCCGGCTGAGACAGTATATGTTGACTCACACTACTTTGTTGATCTCAAAAATGGATCCTATAAAGTACATATTCGAAAAGCCTGCTCTGTCTGGGAGGATTGCAAGATGGCAAATGATCTTGACGGAATATGACATTCAGTATACGACCCAGAAAGCCATCAAGGGAAGTGTATTGGCAGACCACTTGGCACATCAAGCTGTAGATGACTATCAATCAATGAACTTCGAGTTTCCAGATGAAAGTATCATGATTGTGACTGATTGTGAAGTACCTGGACCGGATGAAGGACCTGAACCAGGATCCCGATGGTCTATGCACTTTGACGGAGCCTCCAATGCTTTGGGTAACGGTATCGGCGTTGTGATCATATCCCCTCAAGGCACTCATACTCCACTCACTGCCCGGCTATGCTTCAACTGTACCAATAACATGGCGGAGTATGAGGCGTGCATCATGGGACTCAAAGCTGCGATTGACTTAAGGATTAAGTTTCTGAGTGTCTTCGGAGATTCCGCCCTCGTGATCAACCAGATCAAAGGAGAGTGGGATACGAAACATCCGAATCTTATCCCTTACAAAGAATGTGTGTTGACAATGATCCCCCACTTCACAGAAATAACTTTTGAACACTTCCCGAGAGAAGAGAATCAGCTGGCGGACGCGTTAGCTACAATGTCTTCTATGTTCAAGGTTAAATGGGATAATGAGGCTCCCAGGGTCATCATTTGGAAGTTAGACGAACCGGCATACTGTTGCGATCTCGAGACTGAATTGGTAACTGAGAAGCCTTGGTACCATGAGGTAAAGAGATATCTGGAAGCTCAGGAGTATCCTGAAGGTGCATCTGTCAATGATAAAAAGTTTCTAAGAAGGTTCGCGGCAAAGTTCTTCCTTAGTAACGGCATCTTGTACAAGCGAAACCATGATTCAACCTTACTGCGTTGTGTGGATAAGACGGAAGCAGAAAAGATCATGGAAGAGCTACATGAAGGGACCTTTGGTACACATTCCAGTGGATACACTATGGCTAAAAAGATCCTTCGGGCAGGGTATTACTGGTCCACATTGGAAGCTGACTGTTACCAACATTCCAGGACATGCCATAAGTGCCAGATTTATGCAGACAAGGTGCACGTTCCTCCAGTTCCCCTGAATGTCTTGACAGCACCTTGGCCGTTTGCAATGTGGGGCATTGACATGATTGGTGAGATCAGACCTACGGCATCTAACGGGCATCGCTTCATCCTTGTAGCGATTGATTACTTTACAAAGTGGGTTGAAGCAGCTTCCTATGCTACAATAACCAAGAATGTCGTGGCACGGTTCATTCGGCATAATCTGATCTGTCGGTACGGTGTCCCAGAGAGAATTATTACAGACAACGGTACCAATCTGAACAACAAGATGATCACTGAGCTCTGCGAGCAGTTCAAAATACAGCACCACAATTCTTCTCCTTACAGACCGAAGATGAATGGGGCTGTAGAAGCAGCAAATAAAAACATTAAGAAAATCGTGCAGAAGATGACAGTGACCTATAAAGATTGGCACGAGATGTTACCGTTCGCTCTACATGGGTACCGTACCTCGGCTAGGACGTCAACCGGGGCAACTCCTTTCTCTTTGGTTTACGGCATGTAGGCAGTCTTACCAATCGAAGTGCAAATACCATCTCTCCGGATAATGAAGGATGCAAATCTGAACGAAGATGATTGGATCCAGACCCGACTTGACCAGCTCAACCTTATTGATGAAAAAAGACTTGCTGCTATCTGCCATGGTCAGACGTATCAAAAATGGATGATCAGAGCATTTAACAAAAAGGTCAGACCACAGGAATATCAAGTTGGGGATCTGGTAATCAAGCGAATCATCATTCCTCAGAGTGATCCAAGGGGCAAATGGACCCCTACGTACGAAGGACCATTTGTGGTTAAACATGTGTTCTCAGGAGGAGCCATGATTCTAACCAACATGGATGGTGACGACCTTCCTCACCCTGCCAATGCAGACATAGTAAAAAGATACTATGCATAAAAAAGACCCGCTAGGCTGACATGCCTAGGCAAAAATTAGGGCTTCCCGTCGAACCAAAAGGGTTCGGGCAAAATGAAGGGATAAAATGAAAAAAATCTGTACACCCGGCAAGTCGAAAACCTGAAAAGGCGGCTTGGGCAAAAATGGGTATCCCGGTGGACTGAAAACCCGAAAGGGCGGTCCAGGAAAAAATTAGGGATAAAAGCGTAATACTATGTCTCATTGATCACTTTGCATCCAGAATCCGGTATCTACATCAAGATCAGACGGCATCGATCAGTCAACTTCACCTTCAACCAAGGTCATCAAGTGATGAGACGCTCGGAGTTATAAAGGCAATAGCAGAGTTGAAACCCAGTGGATCATTCATTTCACACAGCTGTTTTATTTTCTTTTGTACAAAATTTGTATAAACTCTTTTGCTCGGAGGCGTTCTCTTACTAGGACGTCAGCCTCTTGTATACAAAACGCCTATTTACAGGCCACTCAAAAAATCAATACAAATATACTTTTCAGTTAAAATGTGCCAATTGTTTTTCTTTTTCTGTTTTGTTTTGCGAAGAACGTCCAAGATTCAATTTGTGATATATGCATTGACAATAGCTTGCTAACTCATGAGTATTTGCATACAAAACAAAGGATTAATTACAGGTGACATTAGAAACAGGGGCAATAAAGAGTTGTCTGAGCAGTCTAATTGTTCTATCCTCCAAGGTACCAAGGTAGGTTCAGCTAAAGAACATAACCAGGCATCTTAAATTCCCCAGAGAGTGAGCCAGCAAGCAGCATACTCTCCTCAAGCAAGGCAGTTATCAACCTTAAAGAAGTTGGGTGTCCTCCAGCAGACCTCAACATTTTCCAACAGCATACATAGCATCCCCGGCAATCTTGGTCTAAAGATTGTTCCCCGGAAGCATACCAATCATTCAAAGGGATCACTTCCCCCGCAATTCAATACTTCCCCAGGAGAGTCCAATCCAATTCCCCAGGAAAGTTGGAACTCATCTCCCCAAGCAGCAAGCTTATCCCTAGTAGATTCTGGAAGCTTATCCCTCGCAGAGCACGAACGTGTCGTCCGGCTTTATTCAAAGAGTTATTTCCTTAACAGGATATAACTGGGTTATCCTCAGCCAAAAGCCACGGAAAGATCGTCGTCGACAAAGTCTTATCATCCCCAGCGAAGTTACTACCAACATCTCAACAAAGAGTACCTCTCTCCCCACAGAGTATTGTTCCCCAGCCAGATCGCTAGAATAATTTTCTCCCCGCAGAGTAATCTCTCCAACAAGTTTATTCCCCCAACGGAGTCGTCTTCTCCTACCGGTTCATTCTTGCAACCATCACTCCCCAGTGGAAACAAAGAATGCTATTCACGTCAGCCCAGGATTTGACTTCCCGGCACCCGTCTAGGATTTATTTTCCTAAGACGAAAACATACATTCACAAACAACATATCTTCATACATTATAGCATGCATATACGCATCATGAACATACAATCTCATTCATTCTGAGAACATCTCGCATGTCATACATCACGGCATCGCATACAACTAACGTTTTGTCTTTTTAGGACAAAAGTTAATACAAAGATAATTGCTATCAACTGTCTTGATTCCAGATCCGATTCCTGAATCTTGCCAGGGAGTATCTGTTGACGACTACAGTACCAGACTCGATTCCTGTATCTAGACAGGGCACGTCTGAAGAGTTCGAAGATCCGATTCCTGAATCTTGCCAGGGAGTATCTGTTGACGACTACAGTACCAGACTCGATTCCTGTATCTTGACAGGGCACGTCTGAAGAGTTCGAAGATCCGATTCCTGTATCTTGCCAGGGAGTATTTGTTGACGACTACAGTACCAGACTCGATTCCTGTATCTAGACAGGGCACGTCTGAAGAGTTCGAAGATCCGATTCCTGAATCTTGCCAGGGAGTATCTATTGACGACTACAGTACCAGACTCGATTCCTGTATCTTGACAGGGCACGTCTGAAGAGTTCGAAGATCCGATTCCTGTATCTTGCCAGGGAGTATCTGTTGACGACTACAGTACCAGACTCGATTCCTGTATCTTGACAGGGCACGTCTGAAGAGTTCGAAGATCCGATTCCTAAATCTTGCCAGGGAGTATCTGTTGACGACTACATTACCAGACTCGATTCCTGTATCTAGACAGGGCACGTCTGAAGAGTTCGAGGATCCGATGCCTGAATCTTGCCAGGGTGTATCCGTTGAAGACTAACATTACCAGACTCGATTCCTGTATCTCGCCAGGGCACGTCTGAAGAATTCAAAGACCCATCTCCTGTAACCAATCAGGACACATCTATACCAAGCATCTGAAAACCAGCTCCTGCAACGTGTCAGGTACTCATTTTTTCTTTTGCAGGCATGCAGGTTCTCGCTAAAGAATCTCTTACGCGATCAACATCCAGATGGCATCTATAAGCCCATCATCCTATTCGTCAACCTCTAAATGGCATCTGTAAGCCCATTTCCATCATCACACTGCTGCTATGTGAGCGCAAATTTCTGGGCACTCTAGTGTCCAATCATCTTCTACACTCGGATTACGAAAGGCACGTCAGCCAATCTACATCCTCAGGTCTAAGAAGATTGAACAGGGGCAACTGTTGTACCCCAAAATTTGCCCTCCCATAACCTTCAAAGTTTTGACAAGAATCATCCACAATTGGTTCAGGTCTACTCAAAGGCTACACAATCAACCATCCTCCTGAAGCCAGTCAAACTAGGGTTTTGGTTCTCACAAGGAAGCTGAAGTTTTCAAGGGCTCAATCAAGTCTCCCATGCACATAAACATTGTCAAGCACCTACATGTCAAGTTTCAAGACTTTCAGCACAAAATTGCACAGTCAAAACCCTAATTGCACTACAGTCAACTGTAGGGGCAAAATGGTCATTTGACAGTCAAAAGTTTAAATTTTTGGTCAACATCTCATTTTGAAGCCACAAACATCATTTGATCAATGCTTGATCATGATTCTCAAAACTTGGCTCAAGAATTATCAAGATGCAAAAGTTTCTATTTTTGGACAGCTGAAAAAGTCAACTGAAATTGACCAGGGCATAACTTTCACATGGATTATCAGAAAAATTCCATCCAAAGCTCATTTTGAAGAGAAAGACATTTCCTACAACTCATCTTCATACTTCAAGTCCAAGAAATGCTCTCACAAAAAGTTATCAATTTCAACATTATAGGTCATTTTCAAAAGTCAACAAAAAAGGACTTTAAGTCAAAGGCCATAACTTGAGATTGGTAAATCAAAATGACATGGGACCAAAGACATTGTTTAGAGGACTTAAAGACCTTTCTAAAATGTCCAAGAACATGAGCAAAGCTTAAAAATTGAGCAAGTTATGCATTGGAGAAGTTTGGAAATTTTTATGAAATGGCCAAAATCATTTATCCTTGAAATCTCATTTTTGACAAAAGGGGCCCACTTTTTCCACTTGAATTAACTTGACCTTGCTTCCGACGTGTCCCACCTTTTATTTCAGATTTTTTTATTAATTTTTTCATTTTTATTGATTTTTATTGGATTTAATTAGTTTTAAATCTTTTAAAATCAAAAGAAATTCAAAAATTGATTTAAGAGGGAATATTTGGCCTTAACTAGCCTTGAAACATCATTATGGGCCTACCCAAATTCGTGCAAAGAGCAAACAAGGCAAGAATTCAAAATTTGAGTCAAAAATGGAAAGTTGGTTATGGTGGTTTATGTGAAAATCCAATGCATCAATGCAAGGCTTTATTGGCTATAATTATCATTCATACACATTGCCAAAAGGAGATACAAGTGATCAAAAAACCATTTGACACAATAAGCGGCGCCAGAACTAAAAGAACAAACTCACACTTTTCACAAAAAATCTCAATTCTGAAATCATTGTTAGAGGTCGACTCAAGGCATAAAAACCATCCCATTGGCTTCCTGAAGCTTCACTGATCATATTCCAATCCAGAACATTCATCAAAAGGCAAGGAATCGGTATACAGAACTCAACATATTCCATGAAAATTTCATAATCGTATTCTATAATCTATGCATTTTCATGACATTTCAATTATTGATTCTTGTTCCTGGTGTGATTCTAAAGCTAACTCATATGTTTGATTGAATTTTTGCAAGCCATACGCGATTATGCCATAACTGACTTTTAGGGTTTTCAGAGTTTTGAATTGGGGTTTTTCACCCAAGGAAAAATTAGGACTCAAGGCCACCACCATTGCAATCAGCAGACCTGGACGATCCAAAACATGCCCTCGCGCCTAATTTATGTTCAAGGATAGCCTAATCGCTATTTTCCCAAAAGACCCATTCTGAAACGCATAAGAAGTCGTGGCCTAATACTTTATGTTTCAGGAAAACGAAGAAGATAGAGTCGTGGCAAGAGAGGATAGGCCAATTCAAAATTTCGCGCGCTGGATGCATTAAGGGATTGTTTTCCTTTATTATAATTATTTGCTTATTATATATCAAAACGCGTAGTAATGGCTTAGTGGCACAGGTGTTGCTTTGCAATGTCCAAGACCTGGGTTCGAGCCCCAGGTCTTCGTTACTCTCAATATTATTTTTCCATTTACCATCCTATGCAGGCACAACATTAAGGACTACCATATGCCTTCAAGAATCCCACAACCACGTGCACATTGGAGATCAGATCAAAGGCTGAGGATTGATGAACACCTTAAGCTTGAGTCAACGTACCAGCATGTGAGCAAAAAAGGTCCACAAAGTCAGAAATTCCAATGGGCCTAATCACATGGGCTTTACCTCCAAATTAGGGGCTTCACCCCCTTAGGTTTTTTTTACAATTTCTTTCTTTTCTTTTGTTCTTTTATTATTTTTTTATTCTTTTAATTGTTGTTTGCTTTTAATTAATTAATATTTTCAAAAATATAAAAAACACAAAAAATCAGAAAAGATACAAATAAATAATAATTTTATTTTAGTATTAATTTTCATAAATAAATTCGCATGTAATTAATTTAGATTTAATTTTAGGTAATTTAATTCTTTTTTTCATAATAAACCAAAAAATAACAAAAATAGGTCTTTAATACTTTTTTCCCTTTTTTTTAATTAATTAAATATTTTGTCATCAACCATTAATTTTGTAAATAAGTTTTATAATTAATTAGTTTTAGGTTTTAACTTTAATGCATTTTCTTTAATAAATTAAAAACAATTAAAATTAGAATTAATTACTTGACTTTTAATTAATTTAATTTTCTTTAATGTCATAAATACAAAAAAAACATAAAAATAAGTTCTTCTTTATTTATTTAATTTAATTATTTTAACTTAATTATTTTAAATTCCTTCAAAGGGTTCAACGCCCTCGCATTCGGTCATATTTTCCTTTTTCGCGCGTTTTATTTATTTTTGATGTAAATATAATGTAATTGTACCAAAGCCATGCAATAGCTATTAGACATTTATTTTCTGCAATTTATTTTAAATTGGGTCTGGATTAATTTGGCGTTGTAGACCCGCGCCTTGTAATAGCGTAGGACCTTTATTTTTCGCACTTTAAATTCCCGCACCTTTTAACTGTTAACAATCACATGAAAGAATGAATGCCCAAAAATAAATCAAAACGTAGATCACCAATGCATGACAAGACAAACAATAAACTGAAAATGACACACAAATCACACACCACTCTTAGGGTACGTCTCACTGTTGCCTTGCCCCTCGAAAGGTGGTCATCAAGTACAGGATGCCTTAGTGAGTCCTTATGTTCCATTGATCCAGTTGCCTCGAATAAGTTGCCTCGAAATGATCGCCTCGGAATAAAAGGATCAATGGCATAAGGGTAGCTTCTAAGGTATCTTACCATTGCTCTGGTGATCACCCTGTTGCCTTGCCCCTCGAAACGTGGTCGTTGAGTACAGGACGTCTTAGTAAGTCCTTATGTTCCATTGATCTAGTTGCCTCGAATAAGTTGCCTCGGAACGGTCGCCTCGGAATAAAAAGATCAATGGCATAAGGGTAGCTTCTAAGGTATCTTACTATTGCTCGGTGACCACCCTGTCCCGAACCCTCGAATTGACCCGAACACCTCCAACGGTGGTGCTACCTACCTCTCAATGGTGGGATGGCATTACCTTAAGGACATTTACACAGACTAATTCCTTAGGGTAGGTAGATGACTCATAGATACTTGCTCTAATTCAAAACAAATCAAAAACTTCTTTTCACACCTTACACTTTGCAAAAAGCTTTCAAAACAACTTTTCAAACACTCTTGAGGACTGATACAAGAGTCGATCTGAAACTTTCAAAGAAACTTTTTTAAACCCACTCACCTTGAAAAGCAAACAAACATTTTGAAAACACAAATGAGCAAGTACCTAAGAGCCCATGGATAACCATGGATAGAAAGGGTGCTAACACCTTCCCTTTCTATAAATCTACCTCCCGAACCGAGAACTAATCTCAATAAGGAATTTTTCTGTGCTTTTGTCCTTTCCATGTTGGAGAAAATAAAAGACGGTGGCGACTCTTGCTTACCGCGACATTTCGCGAACCAGCTTTAAAACAGTCAGTTCCAGATCCACCGATCACAGACATCATAAGTGAGGTGTACCTTAGGATTAGATCACTGTTGTTTTCAATTGTTTGCTTTGTATGCATTAATTTTGTGGGCTTGTATAGGAGTTCTATAGATCCTAACCCGGATCTGGGGATACCCTTTAGGTAAGTAGCAATAAACTGTGAGGGATCTGTATGGCGTAGACCGATACGGATGAAGTAGTAGCTACGTTGGTGTGGCACCTTGGTCTGTACCGATATCCCTTGTGTTGGAACGAGGAGAATATGGGTCTTCTAAGGAGTCATTAAGCACCAACTGACCTTAGAACCTTAAATTGACCAACTTGGCCATAGAACAGTAGCAGTATGCTACACTCATTGAGACTGAACTCTCGTGATGATTTCGGCCGCAAGAAAAGGTTGCTAAACTAGAATTATGACCGATTGAGGGTAGTCAGTGATATTGAGATCCTCTAGAACCCGATTACTATTTTTAGGACAGGTCTTAACCAACTGAAACTGAAAGAGGGTAGTACCTAAGCTCCATGCCAGCCTGAAATCTAAGGGCTCTTTTGTGTGACTTGTGTGCTTTTACCATGTTTGCCTTTTGTGGATACTTGTGGTGTGCCTTTACCATGACATCATGACATCATAACATTGCATACATTTTGCATAAGGACTAACCTATTTCAAGGACAAGAGGGTTTCATCTTTGCTCTGTTTTGTAGGTCATCATGATGCCCATGCGTAGGAATACTATCCGGATCAACTTTGTCCAAGTACCTACCCTGCTTAAAGATTTGGTTGTTAGGATTCCAGACACTACTTCCTTCATCCAAAGACATGGTTCTCTTCTCAGTTTGGTCACTTCAAAGTTGGACGAACAAATGATGAGTGTCCTGGTCCAATTCTATGATCCAGTATACCATTGTATTACTTTCCAGGACTTCCAGCTGGTTCCTACCCTAGAAGAGTTCTCTGAGCTACTCGATATCTCTGTTCTGGAGCAGACTCTGTTTACTGGTTGGGAAAAGACTCTTAAGCCCGAAGAAATTGCTGCAGCCCTTCACTTGACCAAAGAAGAGGTAATGGCTAACTGGGAGACTAGAAGTGGAGCTAAGGGTTTTCTGGCTAAGTTTTTGGTTGACAAAGCTAATTACTTATGGGATAGCCTAGACTTTAAGGCTTTCGAGGACATTCTGGCTCTCTTGATTTATGGCCTGGTATTGTTTCCGAATGCTGACACTTTTGTTGATATTAATGCCATAAAGATCTTCATCTCTCAGAATCCGGTACCCACTCTCTTGGGTGATATCCTTCATCAGCTCTATGCTCGTACTGCCCGAAAGCGGGGAACTTTGATGTGCTGTGCTCCTTTATTGTCGAGGTGGTTTATTTCGCACCTCCCTAAGTCCGTACTGAAGAACAAAGAAGGAATAGGCTGGGCTTATAAGGTGATGTCTCTTTCTAATAATGACATTATCTAGACTCTCAAAGTTATGGATGAGGTGACTGTCATTGATCGCTGTGGAGAATATCCTAATGTCCCATTGATCAGAACACATGGAGGGATTTCTTACAACCCATGCTTAGCTCTTCGTCAGTTTGGAAGAGCCAGAAGAGAAGGGCCTCATGAGATGTTGATGCCTCATATCATCTTTGATTTTCAGGGAGATAGCGACGAGCTACGTCGTAGATTCATAAGGGCTTAGGACAGAGTTCACCAATCTGATCCACATGAGTTGCGACCAAAGACTTCTCTGCCTATGGAGCCAAATCTCATATGGGTCTGCATCCGTACCCAGAAGTTAGGTATGCCATATGAAGCTGTCAGGCCTGTTACTCTTGAAGTTGCTAATGAGGACGGGGTTCTTCCAACCATTCTCCACCCGTATATACCCACTGATATTGGGACACTGAAGAAGTCTTGGATTCAGTTGAGGGATGAACGGGATTCTTATCGAGAAAGGTTCAATGAACAAGAGCAGAAGATCCAAAAGCTGACTCGACAGTTGGAGAATATGCGGATTCTGAATGATTATGTCCGCACTGAGAAGAAGAGACCATGGGAGCATTGATGGACCTCTGTTTTCTTTTACAGTTTTTATTTACTTTTCAGTATTCTTATTCTTGTAACGCCTAAGGGAAGTTTCTTGAACAATTTAAATTTTTGAAGTTTAAATCTAATAAAGTGTGTTTCCTTTCTTGTTTACAAATTTGAATCCCGATTGTCTTTGAAATCATAAATCATACGCATTTCATCCCATGCACTTCATAAACAGGTACCCTTTACAGGTCTCTTATCTTCTTCGCTGTTTATTTCAGCAATCATCATGCCTGCTGAACCTTTAACTGAGCAAGCTATCAAGGCCCTCCAGGCCCAGAATGCCCAATTTCAAGAGCTGTTCATGAATATAGCTAAGGGTCAGCAGGACCTGAAGACCTTGATTCTGAAGGAGAAGAAGAAGAAGAAGAAGAGGACCATCTTGTTCAACACTGGACGCAGGTTTGGAAACGGGCTGCAGAATGAAGTTGATCTGACCACCTCATCTGGAGGGAAAGATAGTCCACAATAAAGGAGGGCTCCTAGCCCTGTGGTCTCCGACAACGAGACGGACTATGATGAAGAATAGTATCCTCCTGCTGAGGATAAGTACAAACAGCTGGAAGACCGTTTGAGCGCTATGGAAATACAGAAGGTGCCCGGTCTGGACTTCGGAGATCTGGGTCTATCATCTGGGGTGGTGATTCCCCATAAGTTCAAGGCACCTGCCTTTGCCAAGTATGACGGAGTTTCCTGTCCAAAGCTGCACCTCCGGTCATATGTGAGGAAGATCCAGCCTTACACTGCTGATAAGAACTTGTGGATCCATTTCTCTCAAGTCAGTCTCTCAGGGACTCAGCTTGAGTGGTTCTATCAGTTGGACGGAGCCAGTATCCGCAGCTGGGAAGATTTGGCTACTGCATTCTATAGGCAGTATCAGTACAACTCCGACCTCACTCCTACGCGTATCCAACTCCAAGGTATGTCAGTAGGAACGGGTGAAGGATTTAAAGAGTATGCTCAGAAATGGAGAGACCTTGCCGGAAGGGTGCAACCACTGTTGGCTGATCGTGAGCTTGTTGACATGTTTTTGGGGACCCTGTCTGGTCCATTCTTTAACCATCTAATTGGAAGCTCTTCAGCTGGGTTTATAGATCTTATTTTGACTGGTGAGAGGATTGAAGCTGGTATTAAGGCTGGAAAGATACAGAAGGGTGCCTCTTCGAGCACCAAGAAGAAACCGTTTAAGAAAGAGACCAGTGTTGTCTACAGTTCGAGAAGACAGAATAGACCTGAACACCGCCAAGCTGTCAATGCGGTTGTTATTTCAAAACCTGCTGGTGCTCCTCAGCATCACAATCAACAAAAGGACGAGAGACCTCAAAGGCAATTCACTCGTCTCAGCATGACTTTGTCTCAGATTCTGCCACAGTTGCTGAAGACCAATCTGGTGACTCTAAAAGAAGCTCCGAAGAATCCAAGTACCACATCACCAAAGTACAACCCTAATGCCTGCTGCACTTTTCACTCTGATAGCCCGGGGCATAATACAGATGATTGTTGGGTTTTGAGGAACAAGGTGCAAGACCTAATTGATGCGAAGGAGATTGAGTTTGAGGCGCCCTAGAGGCCTAATGTTGTGACTTCTTCCATGCCCAAACATGGAGTAAACGCTGTAGAGGAAGACTTGTTTGTAGTTTCCGTGGATGATATTATTACCCCTCTGATGACTGTCAAGAAGAACTTGTGGCTAGCCGGTTTATTTCCGGGCTGCGACGAAGGTTGTCATATGTGTTCTGTTTTACCTACTGGTTGCCCATCTCTGAAGTCAGGTATCCAAAACCTGATGGATGGCAAAGAGATCCTGTTTGAAAAGACTGTTGTTCCATCCGTTCATTCTGAAGAAGTTGCCATCATTACCATTTTCAACAATTCTTCCAAGGTTCCCTCGAGGAAGCCTGTTAGAATTACATCTACTCTGAAGATCGCACCTGTAATCATCATTGTTTCGGGGCCCATCCCCTACACCTCTGACAAAGCTGTCCCTTGGCACTATGGGGAAGATGTTTATGTTCTAGGAGTTAAGCAAGAGTTGGATGCCGATACCAGTGTCAGCAACATTACTGGACCTGCTAAAGTCACCCGCAGCGGTAGACTTTTCTCACCTGATATTGCTCCACCAATTGTCCGAAGACCTGTTGTCATTACACCTCCAAGTGTACCTATCACCATTCCTGATCAAGTTCTTAGTTCTACCCCTTACGTCGAGTCATCCAATGCTCGGGGCAAGGGGATCATCACTGATGTGCCTGCCCAGACGGAGACATCAAAGACAATTACTGTTGAAGCTTCCAAACAGGAGATGGAAGAGATTCTGAAGATTATTAAGAAGAGTGATTATAACGTAGTTGAGCAACTGGGGAAAACCCCATCCAAGATTTCTATGTTGTCACTATTGTTGTGTTCAGAGGCCCATGCTAAGGCTCTGATTACCTTCTTGAAAACTGCCCACGTGCCACAAGAGATATCAGCTGATCAGTTTACCGATTGTGTGGCCAATTTAACTGATGATAATGGTTTGGGTTTCTCCGACGCTGATTTGAATGCTAAAGGGAAGAACCATAACGATGCCCTACATGTCTCCATTGAATGCAGGGGCACTACTCTTGCACATGTATTGGTTGACACTGGTTCCTCATTGAACGTCTTGCCCAAGAAAGCTCTAGACCGGTTGGATTGCGAAGGGTTGGAGCTAAAGCCAAGTAACATCATTGTCAGGGCCTTTGACGGGTCTAAGAGGATGGTGCATGGTGAAGTTAATATTCCAATTAAAGTTGGTTCTCAGGTCTTCAATTCTACATTCTACGTGATGGACATTCGGCCATCCTATTCTTGTTTGCTGGGTCATCCAAGGATCCACAAAGCTGGGGCCGTAACCTCAACGCTTCACCGGAAGCTAAAGTACCCGGTCAGAGGGAAGATTGTGACAGTTCAAGGGGAGGAAGAGTACATGGTCAGCCACCTCAACTCATTCAGATACGTAGAGATGGATGCGGAATTCATTGAGACCCCATTTCAGCACTTTGAAGAGGTTCCTCAGACACTAGCATCAGCTGAGACAGTGGCTGAAGATTCTCCCATGAAGATGGCTTCCTTAAAGGATACCCAGGCTGTTATTGGGAAGGGTGAGTGTGCAAATTGGGGCCGTCTTCCTGATTTCACTCAGAAGACTAACAAGTTTGGTTTGGGTTTCACTGTAGAAGCTCAAAGGGATGTTCGTAATGCAAGGATTGGAAGACCTCCCGTGTTCATCAGCAACTCGAGAGTAAATGCCATTGAAGATGATGTGAAGGAGTCTGAATTCGACAGTTGGATCTATCCTACAACCAATTATGGACCAAGCAACTGGACAGCAAAGGACTTCATCCATATTACTTTTGTTAACCAGAAATGAACTCTTTGTTTTGAATTTGTAACAGACAATGTTTTGAAACTTTATGGCCCGATGTCTTACCCGGGGCACCGTGGCTTCATTTGTGAGGGATTTTGTGTGTCATTTTCATATATCATTAATAAAAGCATTGGACGTTTCTTGCATTTCAAATTTTGTGCTCCTTGATTTTCTTTATTATATATTGCAAAACAGCTATTTTACACACACTCACATACACAGGTCTCAATCCACTCTGGATCTCACTGGTAACGACTCTGCTACTGCCAATTATAACTTCGAAAATCTGATCAACTTGGCTGAAGACGAAGGTGAAGATGATTGCGAAGTGCCTAGTGAACTTGCAAGACTGTTACTCCAAGAAGAGAGGGCCATTCAGCCGCATGAAGATCCGGTGGAAACAGTGAATCTGGGTACTGAGACAGACAAGAAGGAAGTCAAGGTTGGTGAAAATATGAAGCTTAGTGTGAAACAGCGGTTGATTCAGATGCTGCATGACTACGTTGAAATATTTGCCTGGTCTTACGAAGATATGCCTGGGTTGGATACTGACATTGTGGTTCATCTCCTGCCTACCAAGGAAGACTGCCCTCCCGTAAAATAGAAGGTTCGCCGTATGCGCCCAGAGATGTCTGAGAAAATCAAGGCCGAAGTTATGAAACAGTTTGACGCCGGTTTTTTAGAAGTGACTTCTTACCCTCAGTGGGTTACCAATGTGGTTCCGGTATCGAAGAAGGATGGTAAGGTTCGAATGTGTGTTGACTATAGGGATTTGAACAGGGCAAGCCCCAAGGATGACTTCCCTCTACCTCACATCGACGTTCTGGTTTACAATACTGCTCAGCACAAGGTATTCTCCTTTATGGATGGTTTCTCTGGTTATAATAAGATAAAGATGGCTCCCGAGGATATGGAGAAGACCACCTTTGTTACTCAGTGGGGTACCTTTCGCTACAAAGTCATGCCTTTTGGGTTGAAGAACGTCGGGGCAACATATCAACGTGCCATGGTTGCTTTGTTTCATGATATGATCCATCATGAGATTGAAGTATACGTCGACGATATGATTGCAAGGTCCCAGATTGAGGAGGAACACCTTGACCATCTACAGAAACTGTTTGACAGGTTGAGGTTGTACAAGTTGAGGTTGAACCCGAACAAGTGCACCTTCGGGGTGAGGTCTGGTAAGTTGCTGGGTTTCGTTGTAAGTGACAAAGGTATTCAAGTGCACCCTGCCAAAGTGAAAGCCATACAAGAGATGCCAGCTACCAAGACAGAGAAGGAGGTCAGAGGCTTCCTGGGACAACTGAACTACATTGCCCGATTCATCTCGCACCTAACTGCTACTTTTGAGCCAATCTTCAAGTTACTGAAGAAAGATCAAGTGGTACGTTGGAATAATGAATGTCAGGCCGCTTTCGAAAGAATCAAAGAGTATCTCCAAGAGCCACCTATTCTAATGCCACCGGTTGAAGGGAGACCTCTGATCTTATACTTGACAGTACTTGACAACTCAATGGGGTGTGTGTTGGGGAAGCATGACGAGTCTGGCCGAAAAGAGCATGCTATTTATTACCTTAGCAAAAAGTTTACGGACTGTGAGACCCGATACTCACTGCTTGAGAAAACTTGCTGCACTTTGGCATGGGCTGCTTTCCGGCTGAGACAGTATATGCTGACTCACACTACTCTGTTGATTTCAAAGATGGATCCAATCAAGTATATCTTCGAAAAGCATGCCTTGTCCAGAAGAATAACAAGATGGCAGATGATCCTGACTGAGTATGACATCCAGTACACGACTCAAAAAGAAATCAAGGGAAGTGTATTGGCAGACCATTTGGCACATCAGGCAGTGGATGATTACCAGTCTATGAACTTTGAATTTCCGGACGAGAATATCATGTTGATAACCGATTGTGAGACACCTGGACCGGATGAAGGACCTGAGGAGGGATCCCGATGGTCTATGTACTTTGATGGAGCTTCAAATGCGTTGGGTAATGGCATTGGCGCCGTGATTATATCTCCTAAAGGCTCTCATACTCCATTTACCGCCCGACTATGTTTTAACTGCACCAACAACATGGCAGAGTATGAAGCGTGCATCATGGGTCTTCGAGCTGCAATTGACCTAAGGATTAAGTTTCTAAGTGTCTTCGGAGATTCCGCTCTCGTGATCAGTCAGATCAAAGGCGAGTGGGATATGAAACACCCTAATCTTATTCCTTACAAGGAGTATGTGTTGACATTGCTTCCCCATTTCGAGGAGATAACCTTTGAACATTTTCCTAGAGAGGAGAATCAGTTGGCGGACGCGCTGGCTACGATGTCTTCTATGTTCAAAGTCAATTGGGACAACGAGGCTCCCCGGATCATTATTGAAAAATTGGACGAACTTGCACATTGTTGTGATATTGAGACTGAAGAGGTAACAGAAAAGCCCTGGTATCATGAAGTGAAGAGGTATCTTGAAGCTCAGGAGTACCCCGAGGGTGCATCTGTTAATGATAAGAAGTTTCTGAGGAGGTTCGCGGCGAAGTTCTTCATCAGCAATGACATTCTTTACAAGCGTAACCATGATTCAACCTTGCTGCGTTGTGTGGATAAGATTGAAGCGGAAGGATCATGGCAGAGTTGCATGAAGGTACCTTCGGAACTCATTCCAGTGGACATACCATGGCAAAGAAAATACTCCGGGCAGGATATTACTGGTCCACAATGGGAGCCGACTGTTATCAGTATTCTCGGACATGTCACAAGTGCCAAGTCTATGCTGATAAGGTGCACATACCTCAAGTTCCTCTGAATGTTTTGACAGCGCCTTGGCCTTTTGCAATGTGGGGCATTGATATGATCGGCGAGATTAGACCTACGGCATCCAACGGGCATCGTTTCATCCTGGTAGCGATTGATTACTTTACAAAGTGGGTTGAAGCAGCTTCCTTTTCTACCGTAACCAAGAACGTCGTGGCACGGTTCATTCGGCACAATCTGATCTGTCGGTATGGTGTACCAGAGAGGATCATTACGGACAATGGTACCAATCTCAACAACAAGATGATCACTAAGCTCTGCGAGTAATTCAAGATACAACATCATAACTATTCTCCCTACCAGCCGAAGATGAAAGGGGCTGTAGAAGCGGCTAATAAAAACATTAAGAAAATTGTGCAGAAGATGACAGTGACATACAAAGACTGGCACGAGATGTTACCGTTTGCTCTTCATGGGTACCGTACCTCAACACGGACGTCAACAGGGGCAACACCCTATTCCTTGGTATATGGTATGGAAGCAGTCTTTCCTATTGAAGTTCAGATACCCTCTCTTCGGATAATGAAGGATGAAGGTTTGAGTGAAGATGACTGGATTCAGACCCGACTTGATCAACTTAATATAATCGATGAAAAAAGACTTGCTGCTATTTGTCATGGTCAGACGTACCAAAAACGGATGATCAAAGCATTTAACAAGAAAGTCAAACGACAAGAGTATCAAGTTGGGGACCTGGTAATCAAGCGCATTATTCTATCTCAAGGTGATCCCAGGGGCAAATGGACCCCTACTTACGAAGGGCCATTTGTGGTTAAGAACATTTTCTCAGGAGGAGCGATGATTCTAACCACCATGGATGGTGACGACCTTCCTCACCCCGTCAATGCAGACATAGTGAAAAGATACTACGCATAATCAAAGACCCGCTAGGTTGACTGGCCTAGGCAAAAATAAGGGCTTCCCGGCGAACCAAAAGGGTTCGGGCAAAAATAAGGGATGAAAATGAAAAAATCTGTACACCCGGCAAGTTGAAAACCTGAAAAGGCGGCTTGGGCAAAAATGGGTATCCCGGTGGACTGAAAACCCGAAAGGGCGGTCCAAGCAAAAGTTAGGGATTAAAGCGTAACACTATGTCTCATTGGATCACCTCGCATCTAGACTTCGGTATCAACTATCAAGCTCGGACGACACTAATCAATCTGATTCATCTTCAACTAAAGCAGCAAAGTGATGAGATGCTTGAAGATATAAAGGCAATAGCAGAGTTGGAACCCAATAGGATTAGTCACATAGCTGTTTTACTTCCTTTTCACAAATTGTATAAATTTTATTTGTTCGGCGGCGCCCTCTTACTAGGACGTCAGCCTCTTGTACAAAAAATGCCTATTTACAGGCAAGCTTCAAAGTCAATACAAATTCATTTTCAGACAAGTTTCAAATTGTTTTTCCTTTATCCATTTTGTTTTGAAAAGAACGTCCAATGTTCATTTTTGATATATGCATTTGACATTAATTGCTGCTCATAAGTATTTACATGCGAAACAAAGGACGAATTACTGGTAATATCAGAAACAGGGGCATAAGAAATGTCCAAACTGTGTAGTTACTTTGTCCACCAAGGTACCAAGGTAGGTTCAGCTGAAGAATATGACCAAGATACCATCACTCCCCGTAGAGTAAAACAGTAATGGTAGCTCTCCCCATTGAGATTTGCGGCTATGAACGAATCAGCAATGCTCTCCCCAAGCAGAGTTAATCTACCATCAGCCCTAAAAAAGTTGGGTATCCCCAGAAGGTCTTAATATTCGTCAGGAGTATAAACACATTCCCCAACAAGTATAAGAATACCCCCGACAGTCTTAACATTCCTCAACGGAGTATAAGAATGTTCTCCGGCGGAATGCAAGATACCCCAGTGGAGTCATTTCCCCAGCGCAGTCTAAAAAAAAGGCTTCCCCGCCATAGTTGAATCATCTTACCCAGTAGATTCTGGAAGCTTATCCCCTGCAGAGTACAAATAAATCTCCCCAGCCAAATTCAGAAGGTTATCCTCACAAGAGTTTAACTGGGTTATCCTCAGCAAGTTGCAACTGAAAGATCATCCCAAGCGAAGTTCTTTCTATCCCCAGCGGAGTTCATCATTAAAATTCCCAACAGAGCTTATCAACAAAATCCCCAGCGGAGTTATCATTGAAATCTTCAGCAGAATATCTCTTCCCCACAGAGTAATTCCCCTCAGAGTAATCTCTTCATCAGTTTATTCCCCCAACGGAGTTCTTCTCTCCTACAGGTTTATCATCTTCGTTCATCATCCCAGCGGAAACGAAGAACTCAGCTCTATTCTCCAGCAGCTCCGGGATTTATTTTCCCCAGCTAAAACATTATATCCCCATACATCATGATACATGCATATATGCATCATACGAATACAATCTCATTATTTTGAGAACATCATTGCTTGATCCATATCATGCATTTCACATGACTGACCTTTACCTTTCAGGAAAGATACAGTTAAAGTTCTCAATTACGTCGAAGACCTAACCGGTTCTTAAATCTCAATTGAATTATCCTCGGTTGAAATTCAGATAAGGTTCTCAATCTCGACAGTTTCTCTACGTCATAGTGTGGACGAGTTCTATAACCTCAGCGGTATACTCCATTGAGCACGAGACAGTTCCTAGATCTTGATGAAGATTTTTCCCTATGTCAGAGTATGGACGAGTACTATAACCTCGACGGTATACTCTGTGGAGCACGAGTCAGTTCCTAGATCTTGATGTTTCTGTCATAGTATGGACAAGTTCTATAACCTCAACGATATACTCCATTGAGCACGAGACAGTTCCTAGATCTTGATGAAGATGTTTCCCTACGTCATAGTATGGACGAGTACTATAACCTCGACGGTATACTCCGTGGAGCACGAGTCAGTTCCTATATCTTGATGTTTTCCTTTGTCATAGTGTGGACAAGTTCTATAACCTCAACAGTATACTCCATTGAGCATGAGACAATTCCTAGATCTTGATGAAGATGTTTCCCTACGTCATAGTGTGGATGAGTATTATAACCTCAACGGTATACTCCGTGGAGCACGAGTCAGTTCCTAGATCTTGATGTTTTCCTCCGTCATAGTGTGGACAAGTTCTATAACCTCAACGGTATACTCCATTGAGCACGAGACAGTTCCTAGATCTTGATGAAGATGTTTCCCTATGTTATAGTATGGACGAGTACTATAACCTCAATGGTATACTCCATCGAGTACGAGTCAGTTCCTAGATCTTGATGTTTTCCTCCGTCATAGTGTGGACAAGTTCTATAACCTCAGCCGTATACTCCATTGAGCACGAGACAGTTCCTAGATCTTGATGAAGATGTTTCCCATGAGTTAAATTATGGACAAGTTCTTAAGACTCAGCCGAGGCATTCTCTCAGTTGAAGTACAGGCCAAATTCCTAAATCTCAACAAAAGTTAGACTTCCCCAGCGGAATCTTCTACGACAACAGGTATGCAAGTTCTCACTAAGGAATCTCTTATGCGATCGACACTCATGCAGAGGTCATCTGTAAGCCCATCCTCCTATCAACAATCTCCAAATGGCATCTGTAAGCCCATTCCCGACTTCATAATGCTGATACTACACCTTGTGAGTGCAAATTTTTGGGCACTCTAGTGTTCAATTATCTTCAACCTTCGGATCAAGAAAGGCTCGAAAGCCAATCTATATCCTCAGGTTTAAGAAAATTGAATAGGGGCAACTGTTGTACCCCAAAATTTTCCCTCCCATATTCCTCAAGACATGTCAAGAATAATCTTCAAGTTACTCAAGTTGGCTCAAGGGTTGGACAGTCAAATCACCTCCTAAGGCAGTCAATTCAAAATTAGGGTTTTTGTGTTACATAAAGGTCCTCACATCCAAATGACCTCAAGTTCTCCCCAATGTCCTAATATGTTCTCAAGTTCATCCATGTCAAATTTCAAGCCTTGCAGAGAAAGTTTGGTCAGTCAATTGCTCAAGAGGCCCAAAAATTGATTGTGCTAGGGCAAAAGTCAACTGTGACCTACAGACAGTCAAACCTCAAGATTTTTTGTCAACATTCTCATTTTGAAGGATAATTCATCATTTGATCAAGGTTTGATCATGATTCATCAAGTATTGCTCAAGATTCATCAAGATTCAAAAGTTGCTAAATTAGGATTCTGCAGGAAAAGTCAACTCAACTTTGACCAAGCATAACTTTCTCATAATTAATGAGAAATGAACCATCTAAAGATAATTTTAAAGAGGATGCAATTTCCTACAATCCATATTCACACCCCAAGATCAAGAAATGCTCTCACAAAAAGTTACAATTTAGATATTATAGGTCATTTTTGAAAGTCAACAAAAACCCCTTTTTTCCAAAGCTTATAACTTGAGCATGGAACATCAAAATGCGATGAGACAAAAAGGGTTGATTAAAGGACATCTCAAGGTTTCTAAAAAGTCCAAGATCAACTCCAAAAGTTCAAAATTGAGGAAGTTATGCATTGTTGAAGTTGGACATTTTTCCAAATTTGCCAAAAGTCAACTATCATCAAAACTCCAATTTTTGACAAAAGGGCCCACTTTTTTCCACTTGATATAGTCTTGTCATGCCACACACGTGTCCCATATTTTATTTCATGGCCATTCATTTATTTTTCTATTTTATTTAATATTTATTGATTTAATTCATTTTTAATCAATATTAAATCAAATAAAATCTCAAAATTGATGAAATCATATCTTTGAGATTGGTACAACTTTCAATTATCATCATGAATCAAATCAAACTCGTATCATGGATTTTTTATGCATAAAAAATCAGATTTGGCCTATATTTGGAAACTTGATAATGGTGATCACATCAAATCTCAAAACTTTGAATGCACATGGATTATGGCCCAACTCTTGACCTAATTCACTTCTAATATACATGTGCAAGCAAGCCAGACCTAGAAAACGCACAAAACACTGCAGAAACGGCCAATTGAAGTAGTGAAAAACACAAGAAGGGGGGGTTGAATTGTAAAACTGAAAATCAATGCAATGAACAAGATATTTTTATCCTGGTTCGTTTGATCTCAAACTACTCCAGTCCACCCGTCAAGGTGATTTCGCCTCTCTCCAACGAGGTCTTAATCCACTATATTCAACTGAATATTACAAACTGCTTTAACAACTGCTAAAGCCTTCTTAATGCAAACCACAACCCGGTTTGTCAAGGAAACACTTTCTTACAAAGAAGATAAATCTAAGTGTGTGAATGTTTTCAACAAAATTGTATCACAACTGTGATGTATACACAACTTTAAGCTTATGAGACTAGATTGCTAAAACAAAGATTGAGTAAGAAGATATGTAGTGTTTAGCAAACTTGGAGAAGGAAGATTATGATTAGCTTTTAGGCGTGTAAGATGTTGGAGAGCATTAACCAATTCAATCTTCATAGTCTTGTTTATATAGCACTGAGATTCTTGAACGCTGGAGCAATATTCTTGATTCAATGCTAATAACAAACTTTCCTTATTGAGCAGATCTTGTCTGGAATGAGGCCGTTTGTAATAATTTGCTTTCAATGCACAGTACCGTTGCTTACTTAATGCATGTTCTGGCTTGGCTCATTCTGACTCTGCTTAACTGCTGATGAACTGTTGTTTTCTTTATCAGAGTGTTGAGCGCAATTCTGTTCATCAAGCTTCAGCATACACGTGAGTTGATCTTCTGATTCTGGTATTCTGATATAGCAACTTCTGATGCTGATGTTGTGATCGGTGGATCTGGAACTGACTGTTTAACGCTGGTTCGCGAAATGTCGCGGAAGCAAGAGTCGCCACCATCTTTTATTTTCTCCGAATGGAAAGGACAAAAGCACAGAAAAATTCCTTATAGAGATTGCTCTCGGTTCGGGAGGTAGATTATAGAAAGGGAAGGTGTTAGCACCCTTTCTATCCATGGTTATCCATGGGCTCTTAGATACTTGCTCATTTGTGTTTTCAAAAGTGGTTTGTTTGCTTTTCAAATGTGGGTTTTAAAAAGTTTCTTTGAAAATTTTCAGTTCGACTCTTGTATCGGTCCTCAAGAGTGTTTGAAAAATTGCTTTCGAAAGCTTTTTGAAAAGGTGTCGGTGTGAAAAGTATTTTTGATTTGTTTTTAAATTTAGAGCAAGTATCTAGAGTCGTCTATCTACCCTAAGGAATTCGTCTGTGTAGATGTCCTTTAAAGTAGTGCCATCCCACCATTGAGAGGTAGGTAGCACCACCATTGGAGGTGTTCGGGTCAATTCGAGGTTCGGGACATGGTGATCACCAGAGCAATGGGAAGATACCCTAGAAGCTACCCTCATGCCAGGTTCCCGGATCATGAGGACTTACTAAGACATCCTCTACTCGACGATCACCTTTCGAGGCAAGGCAACAGTGAGGCGTACCCTAGGGGTGGTGTGTGATTTGTGTGTCATGTTCAGTTATTTTGTCTTATTCATGTCAAGGTGATCTATGCGTTTGTTTTTATTTAGACATTCATTCTTGCATGCAATTATTAACAGTTAAAAAAGTTGCGGAAATTAAAGTTCCTAAACTATTACAAAGGCGCGGGTCCACATCGCCAAAATTTCCAAGACTCGATTTGACAGAAAGTAAATAATTAAAGTAAAGTGCGAAAGATTAAAATGTTCGAGTTTACAAGGCTTTGGGAGAGGTACATAAATATTAAAAGAAAAAGAAATAAATACGCGAATTGAATTAAAACTGGAAACGAGGGCGTTGGACCCTTTTTAACGAAATTAAATTAAATTGTTAAATTAATTAAATTAAAAAGAAAAAAGAAATTATTTTTTTGAGATTTTTTTGCATTTATGGTTTTAATGAGAAAGATTAATTGAAATTAAAATGTTAACCCTAATTCTAATTGTTTTTAGTTTATTAAGAAAGTGTTAAAGTTAAACCTAAATTAACCTAATTATTTACATGCAATTTAATAACAAAAATAATATTTAATAATTAATTATTGTGAAAAGAAAAGAAAAAGGATAAAAATTAATACAAACCCTAATTCTACAAAATATTAAGTTTATTAGAAAAATATTAAGATTTAACCTAAATTAAAACTAAAATCAATTAATGTTATTTATTTACAAAAAATAATATTAAATAAAAATACTTATTTTTGTCCTTTTTTGATTTTATATTGTTTTTATGTTTTTTATGAAAATATTAAATTAAAGGAATTAATTAAAAAAACAATAATTGAAATAAATAAAATAATAATGGAAAGAAATATTGCAAACCTAGGGGGGGTCTGTCCCCATTTGGGAGGTTTTGTTAGCATTGCTGGCCCATTAAGTTCATGGCCTGATTGACTTTTGTGCCAGCGTGTAACTCCATTGACTAACATATATGGTGTCCATCAGATCTGGGCTTTTGGATTAAGATCATTGCACGCGTGGCAAGCATGGATGTGGAGAATATGGTGGTCTTCATGGTTGAATCTGCATGGGATTAGTTTTATGGAAAAAATATTGAAAGAGAGTGGGGACCTGGGGCTCGAACCCAGGTCATGAAGATTACCAATGCTACGCTTCACCACTGAGCTATCCAACGCGCTTTGATTATATAATATGAAACAAATAATATAACATAAAAATAATGGTCAGTGGGAAATTTAGCGTGAAATTCGAATGAACCAGTCACCGCTTGCCACATACCCTTCTTCTTCCTTTGTGCCTGAAACAGAAAAAGGTTAGCAACGGTTTTGAACCGTTCCTATATACTCCATATTTCAAAATAGCGATTAGCTCGTGGTAGCTCATAAATTGAGCGCGAGGGTGGCTTTATAATCGTCCAAGCACGCTGAATCCATTCATGGCATTATGAGGTTCTAATTTTACCATATTCAAAAACCCCTAATTCGAAAGCTGAAGAACCCTAATATCCTTCAATGGTGAAATCGCGTATGGGTGATAAAAATGCAATCAAACAACTGGGTTAGCTTCAGAATCAATCAAGAAACATAAATCAAACATTAAAAAGTATTAAAAACGCATGAATCATGATGCAAGCATATGAAAGATTTTCTGTACAGGGCACGATTATTCTCACGTTTCTTGGTGTTAGAGCTTATGGTTTTGATCCAAATCCCTTCCTTGAAGTCTCAGCAAGCCAGTGGAATAGTTGTTTGATCTTGAAAAACCCTAAAACCTAGTTTTCAGTTTTCAACTTTCAGGCAAAAAACTCAAGTGTGTTTCTTGGTCTATGGCGCAGCTGGGAGATCATGGGCATGAGGGTTACCATCCATATATACCTGTGAATGATTAGGGTAAGAATTCAGAGCCAAAGGATCAAGGAATTGATGATAAGATATTTGATTTTCCATGCATTAGTTTTCAAATCTTTTTCATGCAAACTTAGTTCAAATCATGTTCAATCACCAATATTCTTTCCAAATCTGATTATACACAAAATCTTGAGATTATTTCATGCACAAAAAGATTCAAAAAGTTAGGTTTAGTATTTTTCACCTATTTATTTTAATTAAATGAATTATTAATGATTAAAAATCCAAATAAATAAATAAAAATGATAAAAAACTTCCCTTTGGGCCAAATGGTCGTGCACATGCCTTGGATGATGAATTGTGGAAGAAAAAGAGGCCCATTAGCAATTTTAGGTCATTTGAAGCAATGTTAACTTTTCAAAATATCCAAAAATTTCCCAACTTCCACAAGGCATAACTTGCTCAATTTGTAAGCTTTGCTCATGTTCTTGGACATTTTGGAAAGGTCTTTGAGTCCTCTAACCAATGCCTTTGGTCCCATGTCATTTTGATTTACCAATCTCAAGTTATGGCCTTTGACTTAAAGTCCCTTTTTGTTGACTTTTGAAAATGACCTATAATGTTGAAATTGATAAATTTTTGTGAGAGCATTTCTTGGATTTGAAGTATGAAGAGGAGTTGTAGGAAATATCTTTATCTTCAAAATTAGCTTTGGATGGAATTTTTCTGATAATCCATGTGAAAGTTATGCCTTGGTCAAGTTACAGTTGACTTTTTCAACTGTCCAAATATAGAAACTTTTGCATCTTGATGTTTTTTGAGCCAAGCTTTGAGAATCATGATCAAGCATTGATAAAATGATGTTTGGGGCTTCAAAATGAGATGTTGACCAAAAATTTAAACTTTTGACTGTCAAATGACCATTTTGCCCCTACAGTTGACTGTAGTGCAATTAGGGTTTTTGACTGTGCAATTTTGTGTTGTAAGTCTTGAAACTTGGTATGAGGATGCTTGACCATATTTGTAGGCATGTGGGACTTGATTGGACCCTTGGAAACTTCATTTACTTTGTCAGAACCAAAACCCTAATTTTGACTGTTAGGAGGCCCTTGAACTGTGCAACCCTTGGGGAATTTTGAAGCATGCTTTTGACAAATCTTGAAGAATATGGGAGGGCAAATTTTGGGGTACAACAGTTGCCCCTGTTCAATCTTCTTAGACTTGAGGATGAAGATTGGCTGACGTGCCTTTCGTAATCCGAAGGTGGAAGATGATTGAACACTAGAGTGCCCAGAAATTTGCGCTCACATAGTAGTAGTGTGATGGTGGAATGGGCTTATAGATGCCATTTTGAGATTGATGGATAGGATGATGGGCTTATAGATGCCATGCTAAGAGATGATGGATGGTGGATGGGCTTATAGATGCCATCTGGATGTTGATCGCATAAGAGATTCCTTAGCGAGAACTTGCGTACCTGCAAAAGAAAAATGATTACCTGACCCGTTACAGGAGCTGGTCTTCAAATTCTTTGTATGGATGTGTCCTGACTGGTTACAGGAGCTGGACCTGGATCTTCAAACGGTAATGAATGAACCAGGGATGGTTACCACCTCAACAGGAACGCTGAGAGAACCTTGGATGGTTACTACCTCACAGGAACGCTGAGAGAATATTGGGCGACTTCAACCTCAACAGTAACGACGAGAGAATCTTGGATAACTTCAACTCCAACAGCAATGGTTGAGCGAATCTTGGGATGATTACTACCTCCGCAGTATCGGGGAGAGAACCATAGGCGACTACAACCTCAACAGCAATCATTGAGAGAATCTTGGATAACTTCTACTGAGTCTTTATCAGGAAAATCTGCTTGGGGTCGATTTAGCTAGACTAGAGAAGGCCTTGGACTGGATAAGAAACAGAAAATCTTAGGGTCGATTAACTGAACCGGTCTAGGTCTTGAAATCTTCAACTGGAATAAGTGTCAGAACGTCGCCATGCCTGGGTCACATCCGAACCATATCTGGAAGGAAATCTGGAAGAAGTATCAGAACATCGCCATATCTGGTTCACATCTGAACTATATCTAGGAGGAAATCTGGAAGCAGTATCAGAACGTCGCCATATCTGATTCACATCTGAACTATATCTAGAAGGAAATCTGGAAGCAGTATCAGAACGTCGCCATATCTGGTTCACATCTGAACTATATCTAGAAGGAAATCTGGAAGCAGTATCAGAACGTCGCCATATCTGGGTCACATCTGAACTATATCTAGAAGGAAATCTGGAAGCAGTATCAGAACGTCGCCATATCTGGGTCACATCTGAACTATATCTAGAAGGAAATCTGGAAGAAGTATCAGAACGTCGCCATATCTGGGTCACATCTGAACTATATCTAGAAAGAGTTGCGATAGTTGATAGTAATCATCTTTGTGTTGACCTTTCCTGAAAAAGGCAAAACATTAGTTATATGCAATATCATGATGCATGAACTGCATGATTTCAGGATGTCCTCAAAATTGATGAGATTCGTGTAGTATGATGCATATGCATGCTATAATGTATGAAGATGTAATGTTCATGAATGTATTTTTGTCTAAGAAAATAAATCCTTGACGGGTTCCAGGCAGTTAACTCCTGGGATGGTGTTGAAGAATAGATTTTGCTTCCGCTGGGGATGATAGTTGCAAAAATACCGGTAGGAGAAGCTAACTCCGTTGGGGAATAAACTTGGCGAATGGATTACTCAGCGGGGAGAAAAATACCCTAACGATCTTGCTGGGAAGAAACACTCTGTGGGGAGAGAGGTACTTTGTTGAAATGTTGATGGTAACTTGCTGGGGATACCCTTGTTGTGTTGGAAGTGTTAGTAGACTTTGCTGGGGATAAGAAGATTGTGTCGAGGACGCTCTTTCCGTGGCTTTGGGCTGAGGATAACCCAGTTATATCCTGGTGAGGAAATAACTCTTGAATAAAGCCGGGTGACGCGTTCGTGCTCTGCGAGGATAAGCTTCCAGAATCTACTGGGGATAAGCTTACTGCTTGGGAGATGGATTCCAACTTTCCTGGGGAAACTGGATTGGACTCTCTTGGGGAAGTATTGAACTGTATTGGTTATGTTCTTCAACGGAACCTACCTTGATACCTTGGAGGATAGAACAATCAGATTGCTTAGACCACCCAATATTGCCCCTGTTTCTATGGGGGAGGCACCTGTGGGATGCTGATAATTGTTGAGGGCCAAACCTTCTTCAGATAGGCAGGTGACAAGATGACAGGACATAGTCGTACGCTTTGATCCCTAACTTTTGCCTGGACCGCCCTTTCGGGTTTTCAGTCCACCAGGATACCCATTTTTGCCCAAGCCGCCTTTTCAGGTTTTCGACTTGTCGGGTGTACAGATTTTTTCATTTCATCCCTTATTTTTGCCCGAACCCTTTTGGTTTGCCGGGAAGCCCTTATTTTTGCCTAGGTATGTCAACCTAGCGGGTCTTTGATTTTGCGTAGTATTTTTTTGACTATGTCCATGTTCAGGGAATGTGGGGAGTTTCCCCTGTTGGAAGTATTTTGCCACGTCACCAGAAGGTTTTTGATCAGGCAAGATTCGTTGCTGGAGTGCCCCAAGTGACTCAAGCAGAGATTTTCCTCTACTGTTTGGCTTTTGAGAGATTCCATGAATCTTGATTGGACTGCCCCAGATGATGGACAATGATCATGTCATGCCCCTTGATTGGAGATGCTTTTGTTCACTAGGTATTCATCGTGTGAATTTCCCTTCCGTTCAAACAAAAAGTCATATGCAAACGAAGTTATGTTAAAAATGCAAAGCTCATGTCTGTCTTGAAGATTTTCAAAAATGCATTTTGTCGTAAAACAATGTGATGTCAACTCAAGATTTTACAGCGAGCCTTCAGGAGTCAGGATACCTTTCGTAACAGTACGCTTTCGAACTAACCCATGCTTCAACTAGGACTTTTAAGGGTTATAACGTGTCCTGGTTCACGGTTTAAGAAACAAAGGATAAAGGCTCAAATTATTTGTACCCACCCGCTCTTCGTGATATTCTCCAAACCTGAACTCAGTTGATCATACGTTAGACCTTTTTTGAGTCCTTGCTCTAATTTTCCGGTGATGGTTCGGATGTTGATAACTTATTTTGAATAGGCAGTCATTCCTATTTTTGTTGAGGGTTTGTAAGACCTCTTTCTTGTCTGATTTTTGTTATCCCTTTCTTTTTGCCTGAACTGTTTCCTTTTTTGGAATTACAGTCAGCGGGATGCCCCAGTTTTGTAAGTCTCCTTTATAGGTTTTGACTTATTGGGCTTTTCATTTGTGAATTTTTGATAATGACTGCCTGTCTTTATGATTGTTCGGAACCATCACTGTCTTTCTTTTCTGTAAGGACCTATTTGGTGCCATTTGTTATGCACTTGGATCAACTGAGAGACTACCCTGCCCCAGGTTATGATTAAGGGTTTTAAATTTCGAAAAGAAAAACTCCTACTTCTTTGGCTCAGAGGGGTTGACGAGGGATTATCATCCTTATAACTCCAGTGTTTAGGAATTGAAACAATGCCTGTACCTCATCAGCAGGGTCCATTCAAAAGCATATTGTAGAGATCATGGTATCGTTTTCGTCATCCTCCCTCAAGAGGCTTAGAAATTATTAACCGAGAGTTGATCATCACAGAAAAATGAAAGCAATTTTGAATATAATGAAAACAATTGTATTAATTCCCAAAACAAACATATGCGATGCATTGATAGAATAAAAGAGTTTGCTATGACATTAATTGTTTGTATAAGCAAAGAAAAACACAACTCGGAAATTCAAATAAACAAAAGGTCTTCAATGATTGGGCAACGGAGCAGTGATTATGTTCGGAGTCTCAGGCACTTCAAACTGAATCTCTCCGGCTTCGATCATATCTTGAATCTTGTTCTTGAGAGGCCAGCAGTTGTCCGTAGTATGCCCCGGGCTATCAGAATGATATGCGCACCTATCGTTGGGATGATAGTTAGGAGCAGAAGTGTTCGGATTCCGAAGAGGAGCCCTTAAGGTGATCAGCCCTGCCTTCAACATTTGTTGTAGTGCTTGATCCAGCGACATATTGATCTTGGTGAACTGTCGTTTGGGTGCGACCTCCTTGCGCTGCTGCCCCTGTCCTTATTGAGCAGGTCTAGGATTGGAGATCTGGGTTGCCCCTACCTTATGACGGCTCTTTTTACCGTGCACAGCATTGGACTCTTTCTTTCCATGATGAGGCTTTTTATCAGAAGGTGCAGCCTCTTGAATCTTCCCAGACCTGATGCCAGCTTTTATTCACTCTCCAGTCAAGATAAGATCTGTGAATCCAGCAGACGAATTCCCAATCAGGTGGTTGTAGAATGGACCAGACAGGGTCCCCAAGAACATATCGACAAGTTCCCGATCAGTCAGAGGTGGTTGTACCCTTCCAGCCAGGTCTCTCCATTTCTGCGCATACTCTTTAAAACCTTCTCCCGATCTTAGCGACATACCCTGGAGTTGGGTACGCGTAGGAGCGAGGTCGGCATTGTACTGATACTGCTTGTAAAAAGAAGTAGCCAACTCCTCCCAGTTACGAACCTTGGTTCCATCTAGCTGATAGAACCATTCGAGATGAGTCCCTGAAAGACTTTCCTGGAAGAAGTGGATCCACAAGTTCTTGTCCATAGTATACGGTTGAATTTTCCGCACATAAGACCTGAGATGCAGCCTGGGACAGGATGCCCCATCGTACTTAGCAAAAGAGGGTGCTTTGAATTTATGTGGGATCACCACACCAGAAGTTAGACCCAAATCTCCGAAATCCAAACCAGGTACTTGTTGAATTCCCATTGCATTCAGACGGTCTTCCAACTTCTTGTACTTGTCTTCAGCAGGAGGGTATTGTTCGTCGTTGAAATCTGTCTCGTTGTCGGAGACCACTGGACTGGGAACCCTTTCCTTCTGATGACTGCCTTCCCCAACAGATGGAGTAGTCCTCTCAGTTTCAATCTGTAGTGTATTCCCAGATCTGCGCCTGGGGTTGAACAGCACAGTCCTCTTCTTCTTCTTTTTCAAGAGCAGGGTCTTCAGATCTTGTTGCCCCTGGGCCAAATTCATGATCAGTTCTTGGAACTGGGCATTCTGAGCTTGGAGGGCCTTGATGGACTGCTCAGTTGATGATTCAGGATTCATGACGATCGGCTGAAATAAACAGCGAAGAGGGTAAGCAACCTGTCAAAAGGGTACCTGCAGTGCAATGATATGTATGTATGCATGTAATGTTTCCAAGGATCTCGCGGGGAAAACAAGAAAAATGTTAGAATTGGGATCTGATGGCTTTGATTGAAGGAACTGCATATTGTTGAGAGTCCTTCATCAAGGGTCAAAGGCTCACCATATCCAGTGGGTCATAGCCCCTGACAACCTTAGCTAGAGGAAAATAAATCCTCTTTGCCCCTTGCTAGATGTTTGATTTATCATGACCTGCATCACAAGCCCTTGAGATCCTTGAAATGGGTTAAGATGTATGCAATGGTATGATGTCATGCTATGCATGGGGTGATGTAGGTAAACCCTGTTATGAGTCCCAAATAAGGACTATAAACAAACCCTGCAAGAAATTCAGTATACTTTGTTATGAGCCCCAATTAAGGACTATAAACAAAACCTGCAAGAAACTTAGTAAACCCTGTTATGAGTCCGGATTAAGGACTATAAACAAAACCTGCAAGAAACTTAAGTAAAACCTGTCATGAGTCCCAATTAAGGACTAAAACAACCTGCAAGTAGTTCATGTGTCAGATAAAGCATGCAAGTAGTCAAGTACGAAGGCACACAAGTCACACAAGAGAAGCCCTTAGAGTGTAGGCCAGCATGGGGTCTGGGTATTACCCTCTTGAAGTTGGTGGGTTCATACCTGTCCTATCAAAAGTAATCGGGTTCTTAGGGGATCCCAATATCATTGACTACCCTCAATCGGTCATAACTCCAGCATCGCAATCTTTTCTTGCGGCCAGAACCATCACGAGAGTTTAGCCTCAATGGGCGTAGCATACTGCTACTGTTCTATTGGCCAAGTTGTGTCTTTTAAGGTTCTAAGGTCTGTTGGTGCTTAATGACTCCTCAGAAGACCCATATTCTCCTCGTTGCAACACAAGGGATATCGGTACAGACCAAGGTGCCACACCAACGTAGCCACTGTTTCACCCGTGTCGGTCTACGCCGGACAGGTCCCTCACAACTTATGCTACCTAAACAGGGTATCCCCAGATCCGGGTTAGGATCTATGTAACTCCCATGCAACCCACAAATTTAAAGCAGACAAGTCAATACAATTGAAAACATAGTTATGAACTAACCCTAAGGTACACCTCACTTTAAAAAATATCCCCAACAGAGTCGCCAGTTCTGTGATCGGTGGATCTGGAACTGACTGTTTAACGCTGGTTCGCGAAATGTCGCGGAAGCAAGAGTCACCACCATCTTTTATTTTCTCCGAATGGAAAGGACAAAAGCACAGAAAAATTCCTTATAGAGATTGCTCTCGGTTCGGGAGGTAGATTATAGAAAGGGAAGGTGTTAGCACCCTTTCTATCCATGGTTATCCATGGGCTCTTAGATACTTGCTCATTTGTGTTTTCAAAAGTGGTTTGTTTGCTTTTCAAATGTGGGTTTTAAAAAGTTTCTTTGAAAATTTTCAGTTCGACTCTTGTATCGGTCCTCAAGAGTGTTTGAAAAATTGCTTTCGAAAGCTTTTTGAAAAGGTGTCGGTGTGAAAAGTATTTTTGATTTGTTTTGAAATTTAGAGCAAGTATCTAGAGTCGTCTATCTACCCTAAGGAATTCGTCTGTGTAGATGTCCTTTAAAGTAGTGCCATCCCACCATTGAGAGGTAGGTACACCACCATTGGAGGTGTTCGGGTCAATTCGAGGTTCGGGACATGGTGATCACCAGAGCAATGGGAAGATACCCTAGAAGCTACCCTCATGCCAGGTTCCCGGATCATGAGGACTTACTAAGACATCCTCTACTCGACGATCACCTTTCGAGGCAAGGCAACAGTGAGGCGTACCCTAGGGGTGGTGTGTGATTTGTGTGTCATGTTCAGTTATTTTGTCTTATTCATGTCAAGGTGATCTATGCGTTTGTTTTTATTTAGACATTCATTCTTGCATGCAATTATTAACAGTTAAAAAAGTTGCGGAAATTAAAGTTCCTAAACTATTACAAAGGCGCGCGTTCACATCGCCAAAATTTCCAGGACCCGATTTGACAGAAAGTAAATAATTAAAGTAAAGTGCGAAAGATTAAAATGTCCGAGTTTACAAGGCTTTGGGAGAGGTACATAAATATTAAAAGAAAAAGAAATAAATACGCGAATTGAATTAAAACTGGAAACGAGGGCGTTGGACCCTTTTTAACGAAATTAAATTAAATTGTTAAATTAATTAAATTAAAAAGAAAAAAGAAATTATTTTTTTGAGATTTTTTTGCATTTATGGTTTTAATGAGAAAGATTAATTGAAATTAAAATGTTAACCCTAATTCTAATTGTTTTTAGTTTATTAAGAAAGTGTTAAAGTTAAACCTAAATTAACCTAATTATTTACATGCAATTTAATTACAAAAAATAATATTTAATAATTAATTATTGTGAAAAGAAAAGAAAAAGGATAAAAATTAATACAAACCCTAATTCTACAAAATATTAAGTTTATTAGAAAAATATTAAGATTTAACCTAAATTAAAACTAAAATCAATTAATGTTATTTATTTACAAAAAATAATATTAAATAAAAATACTTATTTTTGTCCTTTTTTGATTTTATATTGTTTTTATGTTTTTTATGAAAATATTAAATTAAAGGAATTAATTAAAAAAACAATAATTGAAATAAATAAAATAATAATGGAAAGAAATATTGCAAACCTAGGGGGGGTCTGTCCCCATTTGGGAGGTTTTGTTAGCATTGCTGGCCCATTAAGTTCATGGCCTGATTGACTTTTGTGCCAGCGTGTAACTCCATTGACTAACATATATGGTGTCCATCAGATCTGGGCTTTTGGATTAAGATCATTGCACGCGTGGCAAGCATGGATGTGGAGAATATGGTGGTCTTCATGGTTGAATCTGCATGGGATTAGTTTTATGGAAAAAATATTGAAAGAGAGTGGGGACCTGGGACTCGAACCCAGGTCATGAAGATTACCAATGCTACGCTTCACCACTGAGCTATCCAGCGTGCTTTGATTATATAATATGAAACAAATAATATAACATAAAAACAATGGTCAGTGGGAAATTTAGCGCGAAATTCGAATGAACCAGTCACCGATTGCCACATACCCTTCTTCTTCCTTTGTGCCTGAAACAGAAAAAGGTTAGCAACGGTTTTGAACCGTTCCTATATACTCCATATTTCAAAATAGCGATTAGCTCGTGGTAGCTCATAAATTGAGCGCGAGGGTGGCTTTATAATCGTCCAAGCACGCTGAATCCATTCATAGCATTATGAGGTTCTAATTTTACCATATTCAAAAACCCCTAATTCGAAAGCTGAAGAACCCTAATATCCTTCAATGGTGAAATCGCGTATGGGTGATAAAAATGCAATCAAACAACTGAGTTAGCTTCAGAATCAATCAAGAAACATAAATCAAACATTAAAAAGTATTAAAAACGCATGAATCATGATGCAAGCATATGAAAGATTTTCTGTACAGGGCACGATTATTCTCACGTTTCTTGGTGTTAGAGCTTATGGTTTTGATCCAAATCCCTTCCTTGAAGTCTCAGCAAGCCAATGGAATAGTTGTTTGATCTTGAAAAACCCTAAAACCTAGTTTTCAGTTTTCAACTTTTAGGCAAAAAACTCAAGTGTGTTTCTTGGTCTATGGCGCAGCTGGGAGATCATGGGCAAGAGGGTTAGCATCCATATATACCTGTGAATGATTAGGGTAAGAATTCAGAGCCAAAGGATCAAGGAATTGATGATAAGATATTTGATTTTCCATGCATTAGTTTTCAAATCTTTTTCATGCAAACTTAGTTCAAATCATGTTCAATCACCAAGATTCTTTCCAAATCTGATTATACACAAAATCTTGAGATTATTTCATGCACAAAAAGATTCAAAAAGTTAGGTTTAGTATTTTTCACCTATTTATTTTAATTAAATGAATTATTAATGATTAAAAATCCAAATAAATAAATAAAAATGATAAAAAAACTTCCCTTTGGGCCAAATGGTCGTGCACATGCCTTGGATGATGAATTGTGGAAGAAAAAGAGGCCCATTAGTAATTTTAGGTCATTTGAAGCAATGTTGACTTTTCAAAATATCCAAAAATTTCCCAACTTCCACAAGGCATAACTTGCTCAATTTTTAAGCTTTGCTCATGTTCTTGGACATTTTGTAAAGGCCTTTGAGTCCTCTAACCAATGCCTTTGGTCCCATGTCATTTTTATTTACCAATCTCAAGTTATGGCCTTTGACTTAAAGTCCCTTTTTGTTGACTTTTGAAAATGACCTATAATGTTGAAATTGATAACTTTTTGTGAGAGCATTTCTTGGATTTGAAGTATGAAGAGGAGTTGTAGGAAATGTCTTTATCTTCAAAATGAGCTTTGGATGGAATTTTTCTGATAATCCATGTGAAAGTTATGCCTTGGTCAAGTTATAGTTGACTTTTTCAACTGTCTAAATATAGAAACTTTTGCATCTTGATGTTTTTTGAGCCAAGCTTTGAGAATCATGATCAAGAATTGATCAAATGATGTTTGGGGCTTCAAAATGAGATGTTGACCAAAAATTTGAACTTTTGACTGTCAAATGACCATTTTGCCCCTACAGTTGACTGTAGTGCAATTAGGGTTTTTGACTGTGCAATTTTGTGCTGTAAGTCTTGAAACTTGGTATGAGGATGCTTGACCATATTTGTAGGCATGTGGGACTTGATTGGACCCTTGGAAACTTCATTTACTTTGTCAGAACCAAAACCCTAATTTTGACTGTTAGGAGGCCCTTGAACTGTGCAACCCTTGGGGAATTTTGAAGCATGCTTTTGACAAATCTTGAAGAATATGGGAGAGCAAATTTTGGGGTACAACAGATGTCAAGAACCAAATTTCGGATGCTGATTAGGTGTGATCTTGCTTATACCAATCAGAGTTTCTGCAAATCAGAACGTCATAATTTAGGTAACAAATAGTTCATACATGAATCATATAAATAATATATCTTTTCATTTTGTTATCATCAAAACTTAAACATAGGGTAGTAGATTCAAACTTTGTTCTAACAATCTCCCCCTTTTTGATGATGACAAAAACTGGATATTTTTAATTGAAAATAACGTGAAAAGGTATCAGAGAGATGTATCAGAGTAAGAGGTTATCAAAGATAAGGGATAAGAGTTGAGAGATACTCCCCCTGAGTTTATTGCTTCCCTTTTTGATTCCAAGAGTTCTTCAGGATCAGATCTTTTTGCCTTTCTTTGAACATTAGAGTATCAGAGTCTTTGACTATCAGGAGCTTTAGATCAGCATATCAGAGCAGAGTTTCAGATCAGCGTATCAGAGCTTTTCTTGTCAGAGTATCAGAGCGGGACAGAGTTTCAGAGCTTTAGTCTTCAGAGTATCATGGAGCTTTCTTGTACCTGTAGACTTAAGCAAAACAGAAAACATATTCAAGTATAACAGAGTTAGAATGTTTGAGAATTTATGTCTTAGTAATCCGTTATTATTTAAAATATCATTCTTGTTCTCCCCCTTTTTGTCAACAATCAAAAAGTGTAAGTGATGTGCTAAAACAATTAAGATCAGAAAAACTTGTCATATTAAAAGGTTCAGAATCAAACAAAACATATTAAAACAGTACAACAGATAATCAAGGAAAACATGAGAATGACATGAATGAAAAAGCTAAGGTTGGGGAGGAAAGCGTGTGAACAAGTTCTCCAGCATGGCTTTGATCTGATCAGCAGTCTCATTCTGTTTGTGCACCATGCTAACAACTGTGTCAATCTTGCTATCCTACACATCCATCCTTTCTTTCATCTTCTGGTCGTTTTCATCCATCCTTTGCTGCAGACGTATGTCATTCAGCTTCAGCTCTTCCAGAGTCTGCCTATCCAAGGCAGCTTGAGAAACATCAGAAGTAGGAAGCTTCTGAGAGCTTTCTGCAACATCTTCTGCTTGACTTGCTTCAGCTTGAATGGTCTTGTCTTCTTCTGGTTGCACCTTTGAAGCTAGCTGTTTCTCAGACCATGGCTCACTATCCAGAGGGAGCACGTCTTCCTGTGGCAGCTGACTGGCAACTTCCTTCAGCAGCTTGCTGAAGTTCTGTTGTGTCTGCTCATAGTTGATATCCTGCAACTTGAGGGCTTCAGCACGTACCCAAATTCTGAATTGTGACCAGAGCTGGTCAGAGGCAGCTGGGTCAATCATTCCAGGACAGACTTGCTTCAGAGAAGCAATCCACTGCTGCAAACCTGTTTCAAAATCCATAATACCAGAGCCAACATCTGGTTGTTTTGGTTTTGGGATGGCTATTTTATTTTTCATATCAGCAAGACGGTCAAGGCTGGTTAAGTCTATGAAGGTCCTGCTGGGGTTTTCGGTGGTTTGCTTGGCAGCTGTTTGTTTTGGAGATGGAGTGGGAGAATCAGAAATAATGATTGGACTGTTTGGTGTTTTGGGAGTATTGGGTGGTGTAGATTCTGATGAGGATGGCAGCTGGGCCATTGTGACTGTTGTTCCACATGGCAGCTGGATTTCCAGAGGTGATGGTTGAGGTGAATGAGGTTCAGAAGGTGGATGAGAAGGAGTTTTAGAGTGATGAAACTCAGGTTGAGGTGATGGTGGATGAATTTCTGGTTGTTCAGGGATGAGAGGTTCTTCTGGAATGGATGAGAGAGGTTGTTGTTGTTCTGGTTCCTCAGCAGATTGCTGTTGTTCTGGTTGTGGAGGAGGGACAATTTGTGGTTCAGAGTTTGGATTGGAGGAGTGATCAGAAGTGTGTTGATCAATGTCAGACAACACTTTGTCAATTGCTGATGTTGTTGATATTGTTGGTTTTGGATGTTTGGTTCTGGGTCTTCTGAGTTGTAATGCCTCAGAAGAGTCATCTTCTGGTTCTGTTTCATCTATTGTTGGGATGGGGATTGAGATTCTATGAGAGGTTGGAGGTGGAATAGATGCTGGAATAGTAGAAGAATTTAAAACAGAAGCAGCAGATAAATTACCTCTTTTCTTGGGTGTCTGCTGGGATGATCCTTCTGAAGGTGCCTTCCTTTTCTTCGTCTTCTTCAGAGTCACTTCTGGTTGAGGTTGATGCAGATCTTTGATCTTCAGATTTGGATCTGTACCATCAGCTTTGCACGCGTCCATATATCTGAGAACTACCACTGGCTTGAATTCTATCTGAGAGAATAAAGGAAAGTCACTCAGTGGAACTCTTCTGCTGGTGATATCAGCAATAGGAGTAGCGCTGGGTTCCTTTTTGATATTCTCTATCAAATTCATTTTCTTCAAGTTCTTCGCGTTCAGAGGCTTCCCAACTGTTGGTTCAATGGTGCTTAACTCTTGAGCTTCTATCAGATGCTCTATCAGCCTATTCTCTGTTAGAATATCTGATATCAACCTTCTAAAGGGTATCCAATCCCTCTTTGTTCTTTCTTCTTCCCTGGTTTCCTTCACGCTTGTTCTGAGGTGGTTGAATAGAAGATGAGCCAAGTTGATTTTTACATTCTGATTGATAAAGTAGATCAGAAACTGCTGATCCACATTTATGTAATCAGGGGAACTAGTTGGCTTCCTATGGTTGAAGCACCCCAGAATTATCTTCGCCCAAACTCTGTGATGATCCTTCAGATCTTTGATCTTGCTGCTGGGCACCCCATGGGTGAAAATCCTTTCAGCTATGACGCCCACGTCAGCACATCTCTCAGCCATATCAATACAGCGGACGCCATCGCCACTGTAACCAATTAACCTTGCTATGTGATCCTCAGTGATCACAATCTTCTTCCCCATAATGTAGGAGGTGACTTGATGCGTTGAAGTCGTCGCATGAATCTAGAACTCCTTCACTAACATAGGGAGTGTTGGTCCAACCAACCTGTCAAAATACCTTTCCCATTTCTGTGCCCTAACTTCTTCAGTTAAATCAAAACCGTTTTCCTTCAGACTTCCAAAATCAATGATCAATTCAGATAACACTTCAAGATTCTTCACAGGAGTGAGGAGTGTTCTGAATGGCACTTGATACTGTTCAGATGATGCTTTCTTCTGAGAACCTGCAGAAGCACTGCTGGAGGTTGCCATGTTCACACTTAAAGATTTTTGAGAAGAAAAGCTGAGAAAATGGGTTTGAGAGAGATGAACACAGAAAAATGCAGAGAATGCTTAAGAAATAGTGAGAAACTGTAAAAGATTAAAATGAGAGGTTAACGTGTTTAAATAGGGTTCAGAATATTTTGAAATTGTAAACGTTTTTAAGAAAGAGAAATAAAATCATGATTACGTTTTAAACACATGATTACTTTCATTTAATGCTTGCTGATTTTGGGGGATTTGAGAAAGATACTTAAAAACGATTACCAGACATGTGTCTCAATGCACCCAATCAGCATTTTGCCTTCTCAGAAGCGTGCACGCGTTCTGCTTCAGAAATTTGCTGATGATTGGATGACACTTGTTTGATGTAGTGATCAGCACGTCTGTCTTTGAGCTTAGACTCTCAGATCTTTAGACTTGCATCTGATACAATCTGCATGTTCTATCTTTTCTCAAAAATATGGAAGTCTTCAAGCTGACTTTTCATCCAGAGCATTTGTGTGCTACATCCTGCTGCTGCTATGTACTCAGCTTCTGCTGTTGATAGCGCAATTGTTGATTGCCTTTTACTGGACCAAGAGATCAGATTTTCTCCCAGAAACTGGCAGCTTCCAGAAGTACTTTTACGCTCCACTCTATCTCCAGCAAAGTCAGCATCGCAGTAGCCTACTAAGCTGTAATCACTAGATTTTCTATAAAACAAGCCCAGATTAGTAGTACCTTTCAGATACTTGAAAATTCGCTTAACAGCTGTTAAGTGAGATTCTCTAGGATCTGATTGGAATCTAGCACAAATACAAACACTGAATAATATATCAGGTCTTGAAGCAGTCAGATAGAGGAGAGAACCAATCATACCTCTGTAGACTTTCTGTTCTACATTTTTGCTTACCTCTTCTCTTTCCAGAATGCACGTGGGATGCATTGGAATCTTTGATGACTTACATTCTGAGAGGTTAAATTTCTTCAGAAGATCTCTGATGTATTTGCTCTGATGAATGTAAGTTCCCTCTGGAGTTTGATTGATCTGAATTCCTAGAAAGAATTCCAGTTCCCCCATGAGGCTCATCTCAAATTCTGCCTGCATACACTTAGCAAATTTTCTTCCAAGAGAAGGATTAGTAGAACCAAAAATAATATCATCAACGTAAATTTGACAGACTAAGATGTCATTCTTAACTGACTTACAGAATAAGGTAGTGTCCACCTTCCCTCTGGTGAATTCATTTTCTAACAGAAAGTTACTTAGACTTTCATACCAAGCTCTGGGAGCTTGTTTCAGACCATATAGTGACTTCTTTAGTTTGAAAACATGTTCTAGATGTTTTGTATTTTCAAAACCAGGGGGTTGGTGCACATAAACCTCTTCTTCTATATAACCATTTAAGAATGCACTTTTGACATCCATCTGATACAGAGTGATGCCTCTATTAACAACAAATGAAATTAAAAGTCTGATAGATTCTAACCTGGCGACTGGAGCAAAGGTTTCTGTATAGTCTATCCCCTCTTGCTGACTATAACCTTGTGCAACCAGTTGTGCCTTGTTTCTGATGACTTCACCTTGTTCATTTAGCTTGTTTCTGAACACCCATCTTGTTCCAATGACGTTGAATCCTTTTGGTCTGGGAACAAGATCCCATACGTCATTTCTGGTGAATTGATTCAGCTCTTCTTGCATTGCCAGAATCCAGTCATTATCCAGAAGTGCTTCATCAATAGAAGAAGGTTCAATCAGAGACACAAGTCCCATGAGTGTTTCTTTAGAGTTTCTGAAGCTTGCTCTTGTTCTGATTGGATCTTCCTTTCTTCCTAAGATAGTCTCTTCTGGGTGATCCAAGCTGCTTCTGGGTAATCTCTTCTGAGGTTGATCAACAGCTGTTGTAGGATTGCTAGCAGTGCTCCTTTCAGACGTTGAAGGAGTGTCTGTGTTGAGAGCTTCTGATGACTTGTCTTCAGAACCTGTAAATTCAATTTCCATACCTGCAAAAACTTCATTCTGCTTTGACTTTTTAGAGTCAAGCTACAGTTCTAGAGCCAATTATCTTTCCCCTCTGATTGCCTCCAAAGCCAACGTGGCCTCCAGGCTTAAGTTCCAGGCTTTGGAACATATGCCTTCTTCCCGCATGTGTCGCGAGCAGCCAGAGTCCAGGTACCATGACTGGTGTTTCTGACTTGCTGCTAAAGATATCTGCAACATATATTATTTTATCCTTAGGTACCCAGATTTTCTTGGGTCCTGATTTGTTAGTTTTACCAAAACTCTGGTTGAATTTTGGTTTCACAGAGTACTTACTGCTAGTGTATTTAATATCATGTGTGTGACCATACACAAAATGGGAATTCAGAGGAATGTGTTTAATGGTTAAGTCCATGACATTCTTTGGTGTAGGAACCTTACCTTGGTATCCTATTCCTTTCCTGCCGTTTCTGCTAACTCCATAGATCATTGAAGCCATTTTGCTTCTATCTATGCTTTTAGTAAGGAACTTCTGGAAACTGTGATCATACTCCTTGATGATCTCATCAGTGTTGCTGGGAGTTTCAGAAATTGGTTCCTTCTGAGAGTTTTGTAAAGTGTTTTCTAATTTTGAAATCTTATTTCTCAGCTCAGAATTCTCCAATTTGAGACTCTCAGTCTTATTAGAGTCAGATTCAAGATTCCTTTTCAGGTCTCTGAATTTAACTCTAATTTGCTGATACCTTTCCAGGATTTCATTAAGGCTTTCAGCAAGTTCAGCCTTGGTAAAATTAACAGCAAAGTTAGGAAATACCTCTTCAGTATCTGATTTTGAGTCTGATTCAGAAGCTTCACTATCTTCTGAGATGTTAGCCATGAGAGCTATGTTTTCCCTCTCATCATCTGATTCTGAGTCAGCTTCGGACGAGTCAGAGTCATCCCATGTAGCCATGAGACTTTTCTTCTTTTCTCTTCCAAACTTCTTTTTGGGCTTTTCCCTCTGAAGCTTTGGACAGTCACTCTTGTAGTGTCCTTGCTCATTGCACTCATAGCAGATGATGTCCTTGGTGTTTGGCTTTTTGCTACTTGAGGAGCCTTCAGATCTTCTGTATCCAGAGGAAGACTCTGTCCTTCTGTATCTGGAAGAGGACTCGTTCTGATCAGATCTTCTGGGATTCCTGAACTTCCTTTGCCTTTGCTTCCACAGTTGATTTACTCTTCTGGAGAGGAGGGAGAGTTCGTCTTCTTCTGATGAGGATCCATCAGATGTTTCTTCAACTGCCTGCAAAACTTTAGACTCAGATTTTTTGTTAGATTTCAATGCTAAAGGCTTACCTTGCTTCTGAGACTCGTCAGCTTCTAGCTCTATCTCATGACTTCTGAGGGAGCTGATAAGTTCCTCCAGAGTGATTTTGTTGAGATCTTTTGCTAGCTTCAGAGCTGTAACCATTGGTCTCCACTGCTTGGGTAAACTTCTGATGATTTTCTTGACATGGTCAGCAGTAGAGTATCCTTTGTCAAGAACCTTGAGACCAGCTACCAGAATCTGGAATCTTGAGAACATTGTTTCAATGGATTCAGATTCTTCCATTTTGAACGCCTCATACTTCTGAATGAGCGCCAGAGCTTTAGTTTCTTTGACCTGAACGTTGCCCTCATGCGTCATTCTGAGTGAGTCAAAAATGTTCTTTGCTGTGTCTCTGTTGGAGATCTTTTCATATTCAGTATAGGAGATGGCGCTGAGGAGGATGGTTCTGGCCTTGTGGTGATTCTTGAAGTCACGCTTTTGTTGGTCAGACATTGTTTTTCTATCAATCTTCTGACCGCTTGCATTCACAGGGTGCGTGTATCCATCTGTCACCATATCCCACAGATCAACATCATGTGCCAGAAAGAAGCTTTCAATTCTGTCTTTCCAGTAATCAAAGTTTTCTCCATCAAAGACTGGAGGTTTGCCGCTGAATCTGTCTCTGCCCTCATGGTTGTCATTGCTGGTGTGAGAATAGTTTCCTGCCATTGTGTTTTTCTGATGCTGGATCTTGTACTGACACGGTTAAGTGTTTTAGCTCAGAACCAGGCGCTCTGATGCCAATTGAAGTAGTGAAAAACACAAGAAGGGGGGGTTGAATTGTAAAACTGAAAATCAATGCAATGAACAAGATATTTTTATCCTGGTTCGTTTGATCTCAAACTACTCCAGTCCACCCGTCAAGGTGATTTCGCCTCTCTCCAACGAGGTCTTAATCCACTATATTCAACTGAATATTACAAACTGCTTTAACAACTTCTAAAGTCTTCTTGATGCAAACCACAACCCGGTTTGTCAAGGAAACACTTTCTTACAAAGAAGATAAATCTAAGTGTGTGAATGTTTTCAACAAAACTGTATCACAACTGTGATGTATACACAACTTTAAGCTTATGAGACTAGATTGCTAAAACAAAGATTGAGTAAGAAGATATGTAGTGTTTAGCAAACTGGGAGAAGGAAGATTATGATTAGCTTTTAGGCGTGTAAGATGTTGGAGAGCATTAGCCAATTCAATCTTCACAGTCTTGTTTATATAGCACTGAGATTCTTGAACGTTGGAGCAATATTCTTGATTCAATGCTAATAACAAACTTTCCTTATTGAGCAGATCTTGTCTGGAATGAGGCCGTTGGTAATAATTTGCTTTCAATGCACAGTACCGTTGCTTACTTAATGCATGTTCTGGCTTGGCTCATTCTGACTCTGCTTAACTGCTGATGAACTGTTGTTTTCTTTATCAGAGTGTTGAGCGCAGTTCTGTTCATCAAGCTTCAGCATACACGTGAGTTGATCTTCTGATTCTGGTATTCTGATATAGCAACTTCTGATGCTGATGTCAAGAACCAAATTTCTGATGCTGATTAGGTGTGATCTTACTTATACCAATCAGAGTTTCTGCAAATCAGAACGTCATAATTTAGGTAGCAAATAGTCCATACATGAATCATATAAATAATATATCTTTTCACTTTGTTATCATCAAAACTTAAACATAGGGTAGTAGATTCAAACTTTGATCTAACACAAAGTTTGGAAAAAAGCTTGAAAAGTGGGAGATCAAAAACAACATTGGAGCACGATCCAGTCCAAAAGCTTGACATAGTTCTCTTCCCTGACATCCAATGAAGCGATACCAATCAAAACCAACCCTTTTCATTGCCTAAAACTCATTGTAAGTCTCCACAAACCTTGCTCTGGACATGATATCGTGAAATCGTTTTCTTGCATCCTCTTGCCAATTTTCTTGTACATTCATACTTACCATTCAATTTCCATTGATTCTGCAATATTTGATTTTATTTTCGTGGCTTCTAACCCCGTATCCAGAGCTAGGGTTCTTGTTCTTGACTTTTAGGCGTTTTTGATGCAGGATAAATTGAGGCTAATGATGGGTATAGGAATGATCAGGAGGCAGAGACGAACACGCCTATGTTCTTGGATAGCATTTTAATGGCCTGGAGTGAGTTTTGGAAGCAAGCCACGGATCTTCCTGCGGATAAAAATCCGCAGGTAAATAACCAGGGTGTTTGAGGAAGACGATCATGTGTCTTGCTTCCATTGGCTTGTTTGAAATTGTTAGCGCGTTTTTTTATTTTTTTCCAACATATTAATTGATTCTTCCATATATTATTTGTTTTATATTCTTATAACGAATGACCAGTTTGGCTGAATGGTTGGAGCGCTGGCATGTGAGCATTGGGACCTGGGTTTGAATCCCAGGTCCCCCAAAACATTTGTGTTATTTTGTTTCAGTTATTCCTGTGCACCCTCAAGCGTAGAGACTACCATACTCCTCAAAGATCCACCTGCCAGATGGCTTGTAAATCAAATCCAATGGCTCAGGCTGGATATCCACCATACACTTTGGTCAACAAGCACATAGGCAATCTGAAAAGTCAAGCAGGCTGAACGTTGATGGGCCTCAATAATTGCTGATTTCACACCCAATTTGGGCCCAACACCCCCCTGAGTTTGTTCTTTATTTTATTTTCTTTTCATTATTTTTTCTATTTTATTATTATTATCTTAATTAATTAATTAACCAATTAACTTTTTTTCATAAAAAATCAGAAACAACAAAAATAATATTTTATTAATTCCATCAATTTTATTAATTATTTTTGTAAATAACAATTAATTAATTTATTTAGTTTAAATAGGTTTAACATTAATATCTTTTGCATTAAATTAAAATTAATATAGAATTAGGGTTTTTAATATCTTTTAATCATTCTTATTTTATTTCCTTAATTAAAATAAAACCCAAAAATATTTTCATTTAACTAATTAATTCAATTATTAATTTGGACTAATTTTTAATTCAAAAAATAACAAAAATATGCTTTATTTAATAAAAGGGTCATAACCCTAGGACACTCCCATTTAAATTTCTCGCGCGCGAATTATTTTTGATCCATATTTCAATATTGTAACTGCTTCGGGAATGTAATAGCTTTTTAATTAGGATTTTATTTATCGCTTTTATTTACTTTTCGCAATTTAATTTTAAAGGGTTTGTTTTTGGCGATGTAAATACCCGACGCCTTGTAATAGCTTAGATTTATTTTCCGCAATTTACATTCCGCAACTATTAACTGTTAGATGTTTGATAAATAGGCAATGCATGACAAGATAAATCTTTAACCTAAAATCAATAGTAGCTCACCATTAACATGTACAAAGATAATATAACTGAAAAACAATACACTCGCACATGCCACTCTTAGGGTACACCTCACTTGGTTGCCTCGAACGGGGTCATTGAGTATAGGAAGTTTTAGAGGTCGCCCTCTTGTCCAAAGGTCATAAGTTGCCTCGAAACGGTTTCCTCGGAAAAATGATCTAGAATATTAGGGTTACCGCTAAGGCATCCTAACATTGCTTTAGTGACCACACGTCCCTTAATCGAATTGACCCGAAAACTCCAACGATGATGCTACCTACTTCTCAATAGTGGGATAGCATTGTCTAAAGGAAACTTGTACAGTTTAATTCCTTTTTGAGTAGGTAGATGTTCTTAAGTACTTGCTCCTTTTAAAAACAAAACAAAACTTTTCGCACTTACACTCCTTTCAAACAAAAAACTCTTTTCAAAACAAAGAAAAGCAAACTTTTGAAAACATAATGAGCAAGTACCTAAGAGCCCGTGGATAACCACTGATAGAAAGGGTGCTAACACCTTCCCTTTCTATAATCCACCTCCCGAACCCGAGAAACATCTCAAAAAGGAATTTTTATGTGCTTTTGTCCTTTCCTTGATGGATAAAATAAAAGACGGTGGAGACTCTTGCTTACCGCGACATTTTGCAAAAACAAACGCAAAACGCGAACCAACATTCCAAAACAGTCAGTTCTCTTTCCCACCGATCACAAAACTGGCGACTCTGCTGGGGACATCATAAGTGAGGTATGCCTTAGGATTAGATCACTGTTGTTTTCAATTGTTTGCTTTGTATGCTTTAATTTTGTGGGCTTGTATCGGAGTTCTATAGATCCTAACCCGTATCTGGGGATACCCTTTAGGTAAGTAGCAATAAACTGTGAGGGATCTGTACGGCGTAGACTGATACGGATGAAGCAGTATCTACGTTGGTGTGGCACCTTGGTCTGTACCGATATCCCTTGTGTTGGAACGAGGAGAATATGGGTCTTCTAAGGAGTCATTAAGCACCAACTGACCTTAGAACCTTAAATTGACCAACTTGGCCATAGAATAGTAGCAGTATGCTACACTCATTGAGACTAAACTCTCGCGATGTTTCCGGCCGCAAGAAAAGTTTGCTAAACTGGAATTAGACCGATTGAGGGTAGTCAGTGATATTGAGATCCTCTAGAACCCGATTACTATTTTTAGGATAGGTCTTAACCAACAGAAACTGAAAGAGGGTAGTACCTAAGCTCCATGCCAGCCTGAAATCTAAGGGCTCTTTTGTGTGACTTGTGTTCTTTTACCATGTTTGCCTTTTGTGGATACTTGTGGTGTGCCTTTACCATGACATCATGACATCATAACATTGAATACATTTTGCATAAGGACTAACCTATTTCAAGGACAAGAGGGTTTCATCTTTGCTCTGTTTTGTAGGTCATCATGATGCCCATGCGTAGGAATACTATCCGGACCAACTTTGTCCAAGTACCTACCCTGCTTAAAGATTTGGTTGTCAGGATTCCAGACACTACTTCCTTCATCCAAAGACATAGTTCTCTTCTCAGTTTGGTCACTTCAAAGTTGGACGAACAAATGATGAGTGTCCTGGTCCAATTCTATGATCCACTATACCATTGTTTTACTTTCCAGAACTTCCAGCTGGTTCCTACCCTAGAAGAGTTCTCTGAGCTGCTCGGTATCTCTGTTCTGGAGCAAACTCCGTTTACTGGTTGGGAAAAGACTCTTAAGCCCGAAGAAATTGCTGCAGCCCTTCACTTGACCAAAGAAGAGGTAATGGCTAACTGGGAGACTAGAAGTGGAGCTAAGGGTTTTCTGGCTAAGTTTTTGGTTGACAAAGCTAATTACTTCTGGGATAGCCTAGACTTTAAGGCTTTTGAGGACATTCTGGCTCTCTTGATTTATGGCCTGGTATTGTTTCTAAATCCTGACACTTTTATTGATATTAATGCCATAAAGATCTTCATCTCTTAGAATCTGGTACCCACTCTCTTAGGTGATATCCTTCATCAGCTCTATGCTCGTACTGCCTGAAAGCGGGGAACTTTGATGTGTTGTGCTCCTTTATTGTCGAGGTGGTTTATTTCGCACCTCCCTAAGTTCGTACTGAAGAACAAAGAAGGAATGGGCTGGGCTTATAGGGTGATGTCTCTTTCTAATAATGACATTATCTGGACTCTCAAAGGTATGGATGAGGTGACTGTCATTGATCGCTGTGGAGAATATCCTAATGTCCCATTGATCGGAACCCATGGAGGGATTTCTTACAACCCATGCTTAGCTCTTCGTCAGTTTGGAAGAGCCAGAAGAGAAGGGCCTCATGAGATGTTGATGCCTCATATCATCTTTGATTTTTATGGAGATAGCGACGAGCTGCGTCGTAGATTCATAAGGGCTTGGGACAGAGTTCACCAATCTGACCCACATGAGTTGGGACCAAAGACTTCTTTGATGATGGAGCCATATCTCAGATGGGTCCGCATCTGTGCCCAAAAGTTAGGTATGCCATATGAAGTTGTCAGGCCTGTTACTCTTGAAGTTGCTAATGAGGAGGGGGTTCTTCCAACCATTCTCCACCCGTATATGCCCACTGATATTGGGACACTGAAGAGGTCTTGGATGCAGTTGAGGGATGAACGGGATTCTTATCGAGAAAGGTTCAATGAATAAGAGCAGAAGATCCAGAAGCTGACTCGACAGTTGGAGAATGAGCGGATTCTAAATGATTATGTCCGCACTGAGAAGAAGAGACCATGGGAGCATTGATGGACCTCTGTTTTCTTTTACAATTTTTATTTACTTTTCAGTATTCTTATTCTTGTAACGCCTAAGGGCAGTTTGTTGAACAATTTAAATTTTTGAAGTTTAAATCTAATAAAGTGTGTTTCCTTTCTTGTTTACAAATTTGAATCCCGATTGTCTTTGACATCATAAATCATACGCATTTCATCCCATGCACTTCATAAACAGGTACCCTTTACAGGTCTCTTATCTTCTTCGTTGTTTATTTCAGCAATCATCATGTATGCTGAGCCTTCAACTGAGCAAGCTATCAAGGCCCTCCAGGCCCAGAATGCCCAATTTCAAGAGCTTTTCATGAATCTAGCTAAGGGTCAGCAGGACCTGAAGACCTTGATTCTGAAGGAGAAGAAGAAGAAGAAGAAGAGGACCATCTTGTTCAACACTGGATGCAGGTTTGGAAACGGGCTGCAAAATGAAGTTGATCTGACCACCTCATCTGGAGGGAAAGATAGTCCACAAGAAAGGAGGGCTCCTAGCCCTGTGGTCTCCGACAACGAGACGGACTATGATGAAGAACAGTATCCTCCTGCTGAGGATAAGTACAAACAGCTGGAAGACCGTTTGAGCGCTATGGAAATACAGAAGGTGCCCGATCTGGACTTCGGAGATCTGGGTCTATCATCTGGGGTGGTGATTCCCCATAAGTTCAAGGCACCTGCCTTTGCCAAGTATGACGGAGTTTCCTGTCCGAAGCTGCACCTCCGGTCATATGTGAGGAAGATCCAGCCTTACACTGCTGATAAGAACTTGTGGATCCATTTCTCTCAAGGCAGTCTCTCAGGGACTCAGCTTGAGTGGTTCTATCAGTTGGACGGAGCCAGTATCCGCAACTGGGAAGATTTGTCTACTGCATTCTATAGGCAGTATCAGTACAACTCCGACCTCGCTCCTACGCGTATCCAACTCCATGGTATGTCAATAGGAACGGGTGAAGGATTTAAGGAGTATGCTCAGAAATGGAGAGACCTTGCCGGAAGGGTGCAACCACCGTTGGCTGATCGTGAGCTTGTTGACATGTTTTTGGGGACCCTGTCTGGTCCATTCTTTAACCATCTAATTGGAAGCTCTTTAGCTGGGTTTACAGATCTTATTTTGATTGGTGAGAGGATTGAAGTTGGTATTAAGGCTGGAAAGATACAGAAGGGTGCCTCTTCGAGCACCGAGAAGAAACTGTTTAAGAAAGAGTCCAATGTTGTCTACAGTTCGAGAAGACAGAATAGACCTGAACACCGCCAAGCTGTCAATGTGGTTGTTATTTCAAAACCTGCTGGTGATCCTCAACATCACAATCAACAAAAGAACGAGAGACCTCAAAGGCAATTCACTCGTCTCAGCATGACTTTGTCTCAGATTCTACCACAGTTGTTGAAGACCAATCTGGTGACTCTAAAAGAAGCTCCGAAGAATCCAAGTACCATGTCACCAAAGTACAACCCTAATGCCCGCTGCGCTTTTCACTCTGATAGCCCGGGGCATAATACAGATGATTGTTGGGTTTTGAGGAACAAGGTGCAAGACCTAATTGATGTGAAGGAGATTGAGTTTGAGGCGCCCTAGAGGCCTAATGTTGTGACTTCTCCCATGCCCAAACATGGAGTAAATGCTGTAGAGGAAGACTTGTTTGTAGTTTTCGTGGATGATATTGTTACCCCTCTGATGACTATCAAGAAGAACCTGTGGCTAGCCGGTTTATTTCCGGGCTGCGACGAAGGTTATCATATGTGTTCTGTTTTACCTACTAGTTGCCCATCTCTGAAGTCAGGTATCCAAAACCTGATGGATAGCAAAGAGATCCTGTTTGAAAAGACTGTTGTTCCATCCGTTCATTCTGAAGAAGTTGCCATCATTACCATTTTCAACAATTCTTCCAAGGCTCCCTCGAGGAAGCCTGTTAGAATTACATCTACTCCGAAGATTGCACCTGTAATCATCACTGTTTCGGGGACCATCCCCTACACCTCTGACAAAGTTGTCCCTTGGCACTATGGGGCAGATGTTTATGTTCTAGGAGTTAAGCAAGAGTTGGATGTTGATACCGGTGTCAGCAACTTTACTGGACCTGCTAAAGTCACCCGCAGCGGTAGACTTTTCTCACTTGATATTGCTCCACTAACTGTCTGAAGACCTGTTGTCATTACACCTGCAAGTGTACCTATCACCATTCCTGATCAAGTTCTTAGTTCTACCCCTGTCACCGAGTCATCCAACGCTCGGGGCAAAGGGATCATCACTGATGTGCCTGCCCAAACGGAGACACCGAAGACAATTACTGTTGAAGCTTCCAAACAGGAGATGGAAGAGATTCTGAAGATTATTAAAAAGAGTGATTATAACATAGTTGAGCAACTGGGGAAAACCCCATCCAAGATTTCTATGTTGTCACTATTGTTGTGTTTAGAGGCCCATGCTAAGGCTCTGATTACCTTCTTGAAAACTGCCCACGTTGATCAGTTTAACTACTGATAATGGTTTGGGTTTCTCCGATGTTGATTTGAATGCTAAAGGGAAGAACCATAACAATGCCCTGTATGTCTCCATTGAATGCAGGGGCACTACTCTTGCACATGTATTGGTTCACACTGGTTCCTCATTGAACATCTTGCCCAAGAAATCTCTAGACCGGTTGGATTGCGAAGGGTTGGAGCTAAAGCCAAGTAACATCATTGTCAGGGCCTTTGACGGGTCTAAGAGGATGGTGCATGGTGAAGTTGATATTCCAATTAAAGTTGGTTCTCAGGTCTTCAAATCTACATTCTACGTGATGGACATTCGGCCATCCTATTCTTGTTTGCTGGGTCGTCCATGGATCCACAAAGCCGGGGCCGTAACCTCAACGCTTCACCAGAAGCTAAAGTACCCGATCAGAGGGAAGATTGTGACAGTTCAAGGGGAGGAGGAGTACATGGTCAGCCACCTCAACTCATTCAGATACGTAGAGATGGATGGGGAATTCATTGAGACCCCATTTCAGCACTTTGAAGAGGTTCCTCAGACACTGGCATCAGCTGAGACTGTGGCTGAAGATTCTCCCATGAAGATGGCTTCCTTAAAGGATGCCCGGGCTGTTATTGAGAAGGGTGAGTGTGCAAATTGGGGCCGACTTCCTGATTTCACTCAGAAGACTAACAAGTTTGGTTTGGGTTTCATTGTAGAAGCTCAAAGGGCTGTTCGTAATGCAAGGATTGGAAGACCTCCCATGTTCATCAGCAACTCGGGAGTAAATGTCATTGAAGATGATGTGGAGGAGTCTGAATTCGACAGCTGGATCTATCCTACGACCAATGGTGGACCAAGCAACTGGACAATAAAGGACTTCATCCCTATTACTTTTGTTAACCAGTAATGAACTCTTTGTTTTGAATTTGTAACAGACAATGTTTTGAAACTTTATGGCCCGGTGTCTTACCCGGGGCACCGTGGCTTCATTTGTGAGGGCTTTTGTGTGTCATTTTCATATATCATTAATAAAAGCATTGGACGTTTCTTGCATTTCAAATTTTACGCTCCTTGATTTTCTTTATTATATATTGCAAAACAGCTATTTTACACACACTCACATACACAGGTCTCAATCCACTCTGGATCTCACTGGTAACGACTCTGCTACTGCCAGTTATGACTTTGAAAATCCGATCAACTTGGCCGAAGACGAAGGTGAATATGATTGCGAAGTGCCTAGTGAACTTGCAAGACTGTTACTCCAAGAAGAGAGGTCCATTCAGCTGCATGAAGAGCCGGTGGAAACAGTGAATCTGGGTACTGAGACAGACAAGAAGGAAGTCAAGGTTGGTGAAAATATGGAGCTTAGTGTGAAACAGCGGTTGATTCAGATGCTGCATGACTACGTTGAAATATTTGCCTGGTCTTACGAAGATATGCCTGGGTTGGATACTGACATTGTGGTTCATCGCCTGCCTACCAAGGAAGACTGCCCTCCCGTAAAACAGAAGGTTCGCCGTATGCGCCCAGAGATGTCTGAGAAAATCAAGGCCGAAGTTATGAAATAGTTTGACGCTGGTTTTCTAGCAGTGACTTCTTACCCTCAGTGGGTTGCCAATGTGGTTCTGGTACCGAAGAAGAATGGTAAGGTTCGAATGTGTGTTGACTACAGGGATTTGAACAGGGCAAGCCCCAAGGATGACTTCCCTCTACCTCACATTGACGTTCTGGTTGACAATACTGCTCAGCACAAGGTATTCTCCTTTATGGATGGTTTCTCCGGCTATAATCAGATAAAGATGGCTCCCGAGGATACGGAGAAGACCACCTTTGTTACTCAGTGGGGTACCTTTTGCTACAAAGTCATGCCTTTTGGGTTGAAGAATGTCGGGGCAACATATCAGCGTGCCATGGTTGCTTTGTTTCATGATATGATCCATCATGAGATTGAAGTATACGTCGACAATATGATTGCGAGGTCCCAGACTGGGGAGGAACACCTTAACCATATACAGAAACTGTTTGACAGGTTGAAGTTGTACAAGTTGAGGTTGAACCCGAACAAGTGCACCTTCGGGGTGAGGTCTGGTAAGCTGCTGGGTTTCGTTGTAAGCGACAAAGGTATTCAAATGGACCCTGCCAAAGTGAAAGCCATACAAGAGATGCCAGCTCCCAAGACAGAGAAGGAGGTCAGAGGCTTCCTGGGACGACTGAACTACATTGCCCGATTCATCTCGCACCTAACTGCTACTTGTGAGCCAATCTTCAAGTTACTGAAGAAAGATCAAGTGGTACCTTGGAATAATGAATGTCAGGCCGCTTTCGAAAGAATCAAAGAGTATCTCGAAGAGCCACCTATTATAATGCCACCGGTTGAAGGGAGACCTCTGATCTTATACTTGACAGTACTTGACAACTCAATGGGGTGTGTACTGGGGAAGCATGACGAGTTTGGCCGAAAAGAGCATGCTATTTATTACCTTAGCAAAAAGTTTACCGACTGTGAGACCCGATACTCACTGCTTGAGAAAACTTGATGCGCTTTGGCATGGGCTGCTCGCCGGCTGAGATAGTATATGCTGACTCACACTACTATGTTGATTTCAAAGATGGATCCAATCAAGTATATCTTCGAAAAGCCTGCCTTGTCCGGAAGAATAACAAGATGGCAGATGATCCTGACTGAGTATGACATCCAGTACACGACTCAAAAAGCAATCAAGAGAAGTGTATTGGCAGACCATTTGGCACATCAGGCAGTGGATGATTACCAGTCTATGAACTTTGAATTTCCGGACGAGAATATCATGTTGATAACCGATTGTGAGACACCTGGACCGGATGAAGCACCAGAGGAGGGATCCCGATGGTCTATGTACTTTGATGGAGCTTCAAATAAGTTGGGAAATGGCATTGGCGCCGTGATCATATCTCCTAAAGGCTCTCATACTCTGTTTATCGCCCGACTATGTTTCAACTGCACCAATAACATGGCGGAGTATGAAGTGTGCATCATGGGTCTTCGAGCTGCAATTGACCTAAGGATTAAGTTTCTAAGTGTCTTCGGAGATTCCGCTCTCGTGATCAGTCAGATCAAAGGCGAGTGGGATACGAAACACCCTAATATTATTCCTTACAAGGAGTATGTATTGACATTGCTTCCCCATTTCGAGAAGATAACCTTTGAACACTTTCCTAGAGAGGAGAATCAGTTGGCGGACGCGCTGGCTACGATGTCTTCTATGTTCAAAGTCAATTGGGACAACGAGGCTCCCCGGATCATTATTGAAAAATTGGACGAACCTGCACATTGCTGTGATATTGAGACTGAAGAGGTAACAGAAAAGCCCTGGTATCATGAAGTGAAGAGGTATCTTGAAGCTCAGGAGTACCCTGACGGTGCATCTGTTAATGATAAGAGGTTTCTGAGGAGGTTCGCGGCGAAGTTCTTCATCAGCAATGACATTCTTTACAAGCGTAACCATGATTCAACCTTGCTGCGTTATATGGATAAGATTGAAGCGGAAAGGATCATGGCAGAGTTGCATGAAGGTACCTTCGGAACTCATTCCAGTGGACATACCATGGCAAAGAAAATACTCCGGGCAGGATATTACTGGTCCACAATGGAAGCCGACTGTTATCAGTATTCTCGGACATGTTACAAGTTCCAGGTCTATGTTGATAAGGTTCACATACCTCCAGTTCCTCTGAATGTTTTGACAGCGCCTTGGCCTTTTGCAATGTGGGGCATTGATATGATCGGCGAGATCAGACCTACGGCATCCAACGGGCATCGTTTCGTCCTGGTAGCGATTGATTACTTTACAAAGTGGGTTGAAGCAACTTCCTTTGCTACCGTAACTAAGAACGTCGTGGCACAGTTCATTCGGCACAATCTGATCTGTCGGTATGGTGTACCAGAGAGGATCATTACGGACAATGGTACCAATCTCAACAACAAGATGATCACTGAGCTCTGCGAGAAATTCAAGATACAACATCATAACTCTTCTCCCTACCGGCCAAAAATGAATGGGGTTGTAGAAGAGGCTAATAAAAACATTAAGAAAATTGTGCAGAAGATGACAGTGACATACAAAGACTGGCACGAGATGTTACCGTTTGCTCTTCATGGGTACCGTACCTCAACAAGGACGTCAACAGAGGCAACACCCTATTCCTCGGTATATGGTATGGAAGCAGTCTTGCCTATTGAAGTTCAGATACCCTCTCTTTGGATAATGAAGGATGCAGGTTTGAGTGAAGATGACTAGATTCAGACCCGACTTGATCAACTGAATCTAATCGACGAAAAAAGACTTGCTGCTATTTGTCATGGTCAGACGTACCAAAAACGGATGATCAAAGCATTTAACAAGAAAGTCAGACGACAAGAGTATCAAGTTGGGGACCTGGTAATCAAGCGCATTATTCTACCTCAAGGTGATCCCAGGGGCAAATGGACCCATACTTACGAAGGGCCATTTGTGGTTAAGAACATTTTCTCAAGAGGAGCGATGATTCTAACCACCATGGATGGTGACGACCTTCCTCACCCCGTCAATGCATACATAGTGAAAAGATACTACGCATAATCAAAGACCCGCTAGGTTGACTGGCCTAGGCAAAAATAAGGGCTTCCCGGCGAACCAAAAGGGTTCGGGCAAAAATAAGGGATGAAAATGAAAAAATCTGTACACCCGACAAGTCGAAAACCTGAAAAGGCGGCTTGGGCAAAAATGGGTATCCCGGTGGACTGAAAACCCGAAAGGGCGGTCCAGGCAAAAGTTAGGGATTAAAGTGTAACACTATGTCTGATTGGATCACCTCGCATCCAGACTTCGGTATCAACTATCAAGCTCGGACGACACTAATCAATCAGATTCATCTTCAACTAAAGCAGCAAAGTGATGAGATGCTTGAAGATATAAAGGCAATAGCAGAGTTGGAACCCAGTAGGATTATTCACATAGCTGTTTTACTTCCTTTTCACAAATTGTATAAATTTTATTTGTTCGGTGGCGCCCTCTTACTAGGACGTCAGCCTCTTGTACAAAAAATGCCTATTTATAGGCAAGCTTCAAAGTCAATACAAATTCATTTTCAGACAAGTTTCAAATTGTTTTTCCTTTATCCATTTTGTTTTGCAAAGAACATCCAATGTTCATTTTTTATATATGCATTTGACATTAATTGCTGGTCATAAGTATTTACATGCGAACCAAAGGACGAATTACTGGTAATATCAGAAACATGGGCATAAGAAATGTCCAAATTGTGTAGTTACTTTGTCCACCAAGGTACCAAGGTAGGTTCAGCTGAAGAATATGACCAAGATACCATCACTCCCCGCAGAGTAAAACAGTAATGGTAGCTCTCCCCATTGAGACTTGCGGCTATGAACGAATCAGCAATGCTCTCCCCAAGCAGAGTTAATCTACCATCAGCCCTAAAAAAGTTGGGTATCCTCAGAAGGTCTTAATATTCCTCAGCGAAGTATAAACACATTCCCCAACAAGTATAAGAATACCCCCGACAGTCTTAACATTCCTCAATGGAATATAAGAATGTTCTCTGGCGGAATGCAAGATACCCCAGTGGAGTCATTTCCCCAGCGCAGTCTAAAAAAAAGGCTTCCCCGCCAGAGTTGAATCATCTTACCCAGTAGATTCTTGAAGCTTATCCCCTGCAGAGTACAAATAAATCTCCCCAGCCAAATTCAGAAGGTTATCCTCACAAGAGTCTAACTGGGTTATCCTCAGCAAGTTGCAACTGAAAGATCATCCCCAGCGAAGTTCTTTCTATCCCCAGCGGAGTTCATCATTAAAATTCCCAACAGAGCTTATCAACAGAATCCCCAGCGGAGTTATGATTGAAATCTTCAGCAGAATGTCTCTTCCCCACAGAGTAATTCCCCTCGGAGTAATCTCTTCATCAGTTTATTCCCCCAACGGAGTTCTTCTCTCCTACAGGTTTATCATCTTTGTTCATCATCCCCAGCGGAAACGAAGAACTCAACTCTATTCTCCAGCAGCTCCGAGATTTATTTTCCCCAGCTAAAACATTATATCCCCATACATCATGATACATGCATATACGCATCATACGAATATAATTTCATTATTTTGAGAACATCATTGCCTGATCCATATCATGCATTTCACATGACTGACCTTTACCTTTCAGGAAAGATACAGTTAGTTCTCAATTACGTCGAAGACCTGACCGGTTCTTAAATCTCAATTGAATTATCCTCGGTTGAAATTCAGATAAGGTTCTCAATCTCGACAGTTTCTCTACGTCATAGTGTGGACGAGTTTTATAACCTCAGCGGTATACTCCATTGAGCACGAGACAGTTCCTAGATCTTGATGAAGATGTTTCCCTACGTCATAGTGTGGACGAGTACTATAACCTCGACAGTATACTCCGTGGAGCACGAGTCAGTTCCTAGATCTTGATGTTTTCCTCTGTCATAGTGTGGAAAAGTTCTATAACCAACGGTATACTCCATTGAGCACGAGACAGTTCCTAGATCTCGATGAAGATTTTTCCCTACGTCATAGTGTGGACGAGTACTATAACCTCGACGGTATACTCCGTAGAGCACGAGTCAGTTCCTAGATCTTGATGTTTTCCTCTGTCATAGTGTGGACAAGTTCTATAACCTCAACAGTATACTCCATTGAGCACGAGACAGTTCCTAGATCTTGATGAAGATGTTTCCCTACGTCATAGTGTGGACGAGTACTATAACCTCAACGTTATACTCCGTGGAGCACGAGTCAGTTCCTAGATCTTGATGTTTTCCTCCGTCATAGTGTGGACAAGTTCTATAACCTCAACGGTATACTCCATTGAGCACGAGACAGTTCCTAGATCTTGATGAAGATATTTCCCTACGTCATAGTGTGGACGAGTACTATAACCTCAACGGTGTACTCCATTGAGCACGAGTCAGTTCCTAGATCTTGATGTTTTCCTCTGTCATAGTATGGACAAGTTCTATAAACTCAGTGGTATACTCCATTGAGCACGAGACAGTTCCTAGATCTTGATGAAGATGTTTCCCCCCAGTTGAATTATGGACAAGTTCTTAAGACTCAGCCGAGGCATTCTCTCAGTTGAAGTACAGGCCAGATTCCTAAATCTCAACAAAAGTTAGACTTCCCCAGCGGAATCTTCTATGATAACAGGTATGCAAGTTCTCGCTAAGGAATCTCTTATCCAAATGGCATCTGTAAGCCCATTCCCGACTTCACAATGTTGATACTACACCATGTGAGTGCAAACTTTTGAGCACTCTAGTGTTCAATTATCTTCCACCTTCGGATCACGAAAGGATCGAAAGCCAATCTATATCCTCAGGTTTAAGAAAATTGAACAGGGGCAACTGTTTTACCCCAAAATTTGCCCTCCCATATTCCTCAAGACATGTCAAGAATAATCTCCAAGTTGCTCAAGTTGGCTCAAGGGTTGGACAGTCAAATCACCTCCTAAGGCAGTCAATTCAAAATTAGGGTTTTTGTGTTGCATCAAGGTCCTCACATCCAAATGTCCTCAAGTTCTCCCCAATGTCCTAATATGTTCTCAAGTTCATCCATGTCAAATTTCAAGCTTTGCAGAGAAAGTTTGGTCAGTGAATTGCTCAAGAGGCCCAAAAATCGAATGTGCTAGGGCAAAAGTCAACTGTGACCTATAGACAGTCAAACCTCAAGATTTTTTGTCAACATTATTATTTTGAAGTATAATTCATCATTTGATCAAGGGCTGATCATGATTCATCAAGGATTGCTCAAGATTCATCAAGATTCAAAAGTTGCTAAATTAGGGTTTTGTAGGAAAAGTCAACTCAACTTTGACCAAGCATAACTTTCTCATACTTTATGAGAAATGACCCATTGAAAGCTCATTTTGAAGAGGATGAAATTTCCTACGATCCATCTTCACACCCAAAGATCAAGAAATGCTCTCACAAAACGTTACAAATTTGGACATTATAGGTCATTTTTGAAAGTAAACAAAAACCCCTTTTTTGCCAAAGCTTATAACTTTAGCATGGAACATCAGAATGAGATGATACCAATAGGGTTGATTAAAGGACATCTCAAGGTTTCTAAAAAGTCCAAGATCACCTACAAAAGTTCAAAATTGAGGAAGTTATGCATTGTTGAAGTTGGGCATTTTTCCAAATTTGCCAAAAGTCAACTATCCTCAAAACTCCAATTTTTGACAAAAGGGCCCACTTTTATCCACTTGATATAGTCTTGTCATGCTACACACGTGTCCCATATTTTATTTCATGGCCATTCATTTATTTTTCTATTTTATTTAATTTTTATTGATTTAATTCATTTTTAATCAATATTAAATCAAATAAAATCTAAAAATTGATGAAATCATATCTTTGAGATTGGTACAACTTTCAATTATCATAATGAATCAAATCAAACTCGTATCATGGCTTTTCTATGCACAAAAAATCAGATTTGGCCTATATTTGGAAACTTGATAATGGTGATCACATCAAATCTCAAAACTTTGAATGCACATGGATTATGGCCCAACTCTTGACCTAATTCACTTCTAATATAGATGTGCAAGCAAGCCAGACCTAGAACACGCACAAAACACTGTAGAAACGGCCATACAAAGTTTGGAAAAAAGCTTGAAATGTGGGAGATCAAAAACAACATTGTAGCACGATTCAGTCCAAAAGCTTGACATAGTTCTCTTCCCTAACATCCAGTGAAGCGATACCAATCAAAACCAACCCTTTTCATTGCCTAAAACTCATTGTAAGTCTCCACGAACCTTGCTCAGGACACGATATTGTGAAATCGTTTTCTTGCATCCTCTTGCCAATTTTCTTGTACATTCATACTTACCATTCAATTTCCATTGATTCTGCAATATTTGATTTTATTTTCGTGGCTTCTAACTCAATATCCAGAGCTAGGGTTCTTGTTCTTGCTTTTTAGGCATTTTTGATGCAGGATAAATTGAGGCCAATGATGGGTATAGGAATGATCAGGAGGCAGAGACAAACACGTCTATGTTCTTGGATGGCATTTTCATGGCCTGGAGTGAGTTTTGGAAGCAAGCCACGGATCTTCCCGCGGATAAAAATCCGCAGGTAAATAACCAGGGTGTTTGAGGAAGACGATCACGTGTCTTGCTTCCATTGTCTTATTTGAAATTGTTAGCGCATTTTTTTATTTTTTCAGCATATTAATTGATTCTTCCATATATTATTTGTTTTATATTCTTATAACAAATGAGCAGTTTGGCTGAGTGGTTGGAGCGCTGGCATGTGAGCATTGGGACCTGGGTTCGAATCCCAGGTCCCCCAAAACATTTGTGTTATTTTGTTTCAGTTATTCCTGTGCACCCTCAAGCGTAGAGACTACCATACTCCTCAAAGATCCACCTGCCAGATGGCTTGCAAATCAAATCCAATGGCTCAGGCTGGATATCCACCATACACTCTGGTCAACAAGCGCATAGGCAATCTGAAAAGTCAAGCAGGCTGAACGTTGATGGGCCTCAATAATTGTTGATTTCACACCCAATTTGGGCCCAACACCCCCCTGAGTTTGTTCTTTATTTTCTTTTCTTTTCATTATTTTTTCTATTTTATTATTATTATCTTAATTAATTAATTAACCAATTAACTTTTTTTCATAAAAAATCAGAAACAACAAAAATAATATTTTATTAATTCCATCAATTTTATTATTTATTTTTGTAAATAACAATTAATTAATTTATTTAGTTTAAATAGGTTTAACATTAATATCTTTTGCATTAAATTAAAATTAATATAGAATTAGGGTTTTTAATATCTTTTAAACATTCTTATTTTATTTCCTTAATTAAAATAAAACCCAAAAATATTTTCATTTAACTAATTAATTCAATTATTAATTTAGACTAATTTTTAATTCAAAAAATAACAAAAATATGCTTTATTTAATAAAAGGGTCAAAACCCTAGGACACTCCGATTTAAATTTCTCGCGCGCGAATTATTTTTGATCCATATTTCAATATTGTAACTGCTTCGGGAATGTAATAGTTTTTTAATTAGGATTTTATTTATCGCTTTTATTTAGTTTTCGCAATTTAATTTTAAAGGGTTTGTTTTTGGCGATGTAAATACCCGACGCCTTGTAATAGCTTAGATTTATTTTCCGCAATTTACATTCCGCAACTATTAACTGTTAGATGTTTGATAAATAGGCAATGCATGACAAGATAAATCTTTAACCTAAAATCAATAGTAGCTCACCATTAACATGTACAAAGATAATATAACTGAAAAACAATACACTCACACATGCCACTCTTAGGGTACACCTCACTTGGTTGCCTCGAACGGGGTCATTGAGTATAGGAAGTTTTAGAGGTCGCCCTCTTGTCCAAAGATCATAAGTTTCCTCGAAATGGTTGCCTCGAAAAAATGATCTAGGATATTAGGGTTACCGCTAAGGCATCCTAACATTGCTTTAGTGACCACACGTCCCTTAATCGAATTGACCCGAAAACTCCAACGATGATGCTACCCACTTCTCAATAGTGGGATAGCATTATCTAAAGGACACTTGTACAGTTTAATTCCTTTTTGAGTAGGTAGATGTTATTAAGTACTTGCTCCTTTTAAAAACAAAACAAAACTTTTCGTACTTACACTCCTTTCAAACAAAAAACTCTTTTCAAACCCACAAACACAAAGAAAAGCAAACTTTTGAAAACATAATGAGCAAGTACCTAAGAGCCCGTGGATAACCACGGATAGAAAGGGTGCTAACACCTTCCCTTTCTATAATCTACCTCCCGAACCCGAGAAACATCTCAAAAAGGAATTTTTCTGTGCTTTTGTCCTTTCCTTGTTGGATAAAATAAAAGACGGTGGCGACTCTTGCTTACCGCGACATTTTGCAAAAACAAACGCAAAACGCGAACCAGCATTCCAAAACAGACAGTTCTCTTTCCCACCGATCACAGTTGGCTTGACAAAAATGTTTTTTGTTGACTTTTGGAAATGACTTGTAATGTATTAGCTCATATCTTTCAAATGAAGCCTTTTTTGGATTTGAGCATAAATACAAAGTTGTAGAGAATTGAATTTACTTCAAAATGGGCTTTGGTTGGGGAAAATTTGATGAAGCATGTGAAAGTTATGTTTGGTCAAAGTTCAATTGACTTCTCCTAAGGAAATCCTAATTTGGAAATTCTTGACTTTTGATGATTTGAGGGATTTCCTTGAGGAATCATGATAAACCCTTGATCAAATGATGAATATCACTTCAAAATGTTGATTTTGACCAAAAATTTTGAAGCTTGACTGTATGTTGACCATAGTTGACTTTTTATCTAATACAATTAATCTCCAATTATCTGAGTCATTGACTGAGCAAACTTGTGATGCAAGACATGAAACTTGACATGAACATTGTTGAGGGTCTATGATGAACCATGAAAACCATTTGAGGCCTTTGAAACTGAATCTTCCTTGATAAGCACAAAACCCCAGTTGTAGACCCTTTGCTTAGGAGGAGGTTTTGATTGGTCAACTCTTGAGATTTTTTTTAGTATTTTGAGAACTTTGTGAGCATGTCTTAAAGAAAATAGGCGGGAAAATTTTAGGGTACAACATCTTCCCCTGTTCAATCTTCTTAAACCCGAAGAGTTAGATTTACATGTTTGCCATTCACATTTTGAAGGTATAAGAGGATTGAACACTTAAGTGCCCAGAAATTTACGCTTGTTGATGTACGAAGTAACGTTGTTGGTTGATTGTACCGGGAATGGGCTTATAGATGCCATTTTGTGAGGTGATGGTGAGTCATCAGAGATGGGCTTATAGATGCCATCCAAAGTAACTGTTGACTTCAACTGGAAGAAGTATCAAAATAAATCTATGCTCGATTTAAACTGATCCAGAAGATATTTACGTTCGACTTTAACTGGAAGAAGTATCAGAATAAATCTACGCTTAATTTAAACTGAGCCAGAAAATATCTACGACCGTATTCAACTGGAAGAAGTATCAAAATAAATCTATGCTTGATTTAATCTGAGCTAGAATATGCTCACGATCGTCTTCAACTGGAAGAAGTATCAGAATAAATCTATGCTTGATTTAAACTGATCCAGAAGATATTCTCTTTGAGAATGACCTTATGAGGCAATTGCTTAAGTAGCCATTTGTCAGATGTAGCCTTTGAGAAGATTGTCTGGTCATACAAGTAGTTGGTGATGTTTTCCTGTTGATTGATTCTTTTCTAAAAAGGTAAAGAGTGAGTTGTATGCAATATCATGATGTATGAAATGCATTGCGTAATGATGTTCTCAAAATAAATGAGACTGTGCTATATGCATTTCATATGCACATGCTATGATTCTTGTAACAGATGTATGAATGTGAAATTTTGTTGAAGTATATTTATAAACTTGAACATCATCTTTGTCTGGGAAAATAAATCCCTGACTGTTGTTGGGGATGAAGACTATGTGTATCTTCAATCTTGTCTGTAATGTTGCTGCTAAGGACTCATGCTCTCTTGTTTGAGGAAACTCCGCTGGGGAACATTGATTTTTTCTTCGGGAGAAGAGTTCAAAAACATTGGTTGTTCATCGCTCTACTGGGGATTATAATTCTTGTATACCCTGACTGGGGATACAAGAGATGGATAAGCTTTTGAGGTACTGTCTAATAGAGTTTTTGATATGGATACCGACTCGTCTGGAGAGAATAAGGTTGAGCGATATTTGATCTAGTTTCAGATTCAGTAGCAACTCTTTGGGGATAGCAACCCGAATTGTCTTTTGCTGGAGGTGGGAATCTTGTCGATGATTTGCAGTGAAAACGGACGCAAAATGGGGAGATTGAACTCCGTTGGGGAAATAAACCTTGTTGGGGAAATAAACCCTGTTGGGGAAATAAACCCTGTTGGTGGAGGAATACTCTGATGAGGAATCACCCTTGCTGAGGAAATGAGCTCTGTTGGAGAGAAGATATCTACAGGGGGTTTTACAGTTTTGGAGGAATAAACTCAGCTGGGGAAGAGCATTTCCATAAATTGTACTGATTGAGACTCCGTAGGTGGGCGATATTGCCGGGAAAAAGATCATATTTCTTTATCTGCTGGAGTGATTTTGCTGGTGAGTATGATAAGACTACTATATGGCGATAACCCCATGGAAGTGGATCTGTGGGGACTTGTGGATAGCTTGAACGTTATCCCAACTCCTAGAGTCTTGAGTAAATGATTTTTCCTATTTTTATGTATATATTTGTTAACAGTTAATCATATTCATACGCATATGTTCATTCAATTTTATTCATTGGACGTTTTTGCAAATAAAACAAAAAAAGTAAAAAGTTTGAATTTTGAAACTTGTGCTTTTATTGATAGTTTGCCCACAAACAGGCGATTTTGTACAAAGAGACATAAATCCTAGTAAGAGGAAATTTTCATGAAATGAAAAGAGTAAAAAGTGAAAACAAAACATATAGCTATGTGGAAATGATCTCATTGGTTTCCAAATCTGCTATTGCCCATATGTCTTTAATCATCTCATCCCTTGCTGTCGGAAGAAGTTAATTGAATTGATTTATACTGTTCGAACTTGACGTTGGTAATAAAGCTTGTTGTAAGTGATTCGATGGGGACATAGTCGTACACTTTAATCCCTAAGTTTTTTCTGGACCTCCCTTTCGGGTTTTCAGTCCACCAGGATACCATTTTTTGCCCAAGCTGCCTTTTTAAGTTTTCAACTTGTCGGGTGTACAATCTTATATATATATATATATATATATATATATATATATATATATATATATATATATATATATATATATATATATATATATATATATATATATATATATATATATATATATATATATATATATATATATATATATATATATATATATATATCCCTAATTTTTTCTCGAACCTTTTTGGTTCGTCGTGCATGCCCTTATTTTTTCCTAGGCCAGTCAACCTAGCGGGTCGATTTCATGCGTAATATCTTTTGACTATGTCCATGTTCACAAGGTGTGGGAAATCTTCACCGTCCATGGTGGTCAATATCATAGCACCGCCAGAGAATATTTTTTTGACAACAAATGGCCCTTCGTAAGTGGGAGTCCATTTTCCCCTGGGATCATCTTGCGGTAGAATGGTGCGCTTTATTACCAAGTCACCAGCCTGATATACCTGATGCTTGATTTTCTTGTTGAATGCCTTGATCATACACTTCAGATACATTTGACCGTGACAGACAGCCGCAAGCTTGTTCTCGTTGATTAGATTTAACTGATCCAACCTGGTCTAAATCCACTCGTCTTTTTCCAAGTCTGCATCTTTCATGATCCTTAGAGGAGGAACCTAAACTTTGATAGGTAGGACATCTTCCATACCGTAAACCAGAGAGAATGGGGTTACCCCAGTTGATGTTCTAGCCAAAGTGCGGTAGCCATGGAGAGCAAACGATAACATCCCGTGCCAGTCTTTGTAAGTCACGACCATCTTCTGTATGATCTTCTTAATGTTTTTGTTGGCAGCTTCCACTGCGCCATTCACCTTCGGTAGATACAGAGAAGATTTTTTGTGTTTGATCTTGAACTGCGCGTAGAGATTAGTGATCATTGTGTTGTTGAGATTGGTACCATTTTCCGTGATGATTCTCTCGGGGATGCCATAATGATAGATCATGTTGTACTTTATGAACTGGGCAACCACATTCTTAGTGACGGAGGCGAACGAGGCTGCTTCAACCTATTTTGTGAAGTAATCAATGGCGACGAGGATGAGGCGATGTCCGTTAGAGGCAGTAGGTTTTATTTATCCTATCATATCAATGCCCCACATTGTGAATGGACAAAGAGCAGTTATAAAATCCAGGGGAACCGAAGGGACATGAACTTTATCAGTGTAAATTTGGCACTTATGACAAGTTCTCTAGTGGTGGTGACAGTCGATTTCCATAGTCGACCAATAGTAACCATCTCTCAAAATCTTTTTAGCCTTAGTATGCCCACTGGAGTGAGTATCAATGACGCCTTCGTGCATATCTTGCATAATTTCTTCTACTTCCTTCTTGTCTACACAACGAAGTAAGGTTGAATTATGATTACACTTGTATAAAACCTCGTTGCTCAAGAAGAACATAGTCGAGAACCTCTGTAGGAACTTCTTGTCATTAATGGGTGACCCTTCAGGGTATTCTTGAGCCTCAAGGTACATTTTCACCTCATGAAACCAAGGTTTTTCCTCTACCCCATCAGTGTCAATTTCATAGTAGTGTGTCGGTTCGTCGAATCTTTCGATAGTAATCCTGGGAGCCTCATTTTCCCATATGACCTTGAAAATGGATGACATGGTAGCTAATGCATCCACTAATTGATTCTCTTCTCTTGGTATATGCTCAAAAGTAATCTCCTCAAAATACAAAATCAAGGTTAGCACATGTTCTCGGTAAGGGATAAGATTTGGATCCTTCATATCCCATTCTCCCTTGATCTGACTGATTACTAAGGCTGAATCCCCATACACGTTTAAAAACTTGATTCTTAGGTTAAAAGAAGCTTTAATTCCCATGATGCACGCTTCATATTCATCCATATTATTGGTGCAGTTAAAGCAAATTCTGGTTGTAAAGGGTGTATGGTAACCCTGAGGAGAGATAATTATAGCACCAATTTCGTTACCAAGTGCGTTGGAAGCTCCATCAAAAACCATAGTCCATCGGGATCCTGGCTCTGGTCCTTCATACGGTCCAGGTTCTTAATAATCTGTTACTAGCATAATGTTCTCCTCTGAGAATTCGATATTTATAGACTGATAGTCTTCTACAGCTTGATGCTTGAAATGATCTGCCAATACACTTTCTTTGATTGATTTTTGAGTGGTGTATTGAATGTCATATTCTGTTAAGACCATTTTCCATCAAGGCTATTCTTCCGGAGAGAGATGTATTCTCGAATATGTACTTGATAGGATCCATTTTAGAGATCAACAAAGTAGTATGGGCCAACATATACTGTCATAGTTGGAGAGAAACCCATGCCAAAGCGTAGCAAGTTTTCTCGAGCAGTGAATATATTGTTTCACAGTCGGTAAACCTTTTGCTAAGGTAGTATATTACATGCTTTTTTCGACCAAACTCATCATGTTGCCCTAGTACACACCTCATTGAGTTCTCTAGCACTGTTAGGTACATGATTAAAGGTCTTCCTTCAACTGGTTGTATTAGAATCGGAGGTTCTTGCAAGTACTCCTTGATTTTATCAAAGGCTATTTGACAAACGTTGTTCCATTTTACTACTTGATCTTTCTTCAGTAGTTTGAAGATTGGCTCACAAGTAGCAGTCAAATGAGAAATGAAACATGTGATTTAATTTAATCGTCCTAAGAAACCTCTTACTTACTTCTCGGTACGGGGAGCTGACATTTCTTGGATAGCTTTGACCTTGGCGGGATCAAACTTAATACCTTTACCACTAACTGAAGGAAAATTGCGACCAAAAGCGCAACGGAATTTAAAATTTTCCTTTAGCGATCCTTACGAATGAGCATGGCCAATGATAGAAATATTTACCTCTTGTGGCGATTCGGACCTTTGATGTTGTGATCACGAGCGTTGATGAAGAACAACGCCTCTACTCAGTCCACACGAACAGATCGCTTCCGGTCACAGTGCTAGCTGATCACGAACGGAAACTTTGAGTGAGAGAGAGAATCAAAAACGAAATTGCATCAAGTGAAATTGCTTCATCACAAGGGATCTATTTATAGAATCACTCGTGTGGGCTACAAGCTAAAAGCCCAATTAAGGCTATAAGCTAAAAGCCCAATTAAGCTTATGGACATCATACCTTATGATGTACCATATATCACTTATCCACGTGGTACCTTACCACTTTCCGTATTACACTTAAGTGCACCGTACCTTACGGTGTTCCTTATTTATTCTATCTCTCATCAACCTGTCCTTATGTGTGTGACCCTGTAGGTTTTCGCGACGTTGGCAATTATGTTAAATCACACATTTAATATAATAAACAGTGAGTGGTATCTAGCAACACATCACTGTTACCCAAGTCACGAAAATGTCATGTGATCTGACCAAACCTTTTCCGTGATAATATTTGTGTTGTATAATTACCCTTTTGCCCTCATGTCTATATTGAACACAAGGCATACATTGTGTCACCCTTGTCCAGTTCAATATTGGGCCCTTAGACATTTATCCTGTTATGCAGGATGAGCAAATTCCATCTAGGTCACTCATGTCCCTTAGCATGCTTTGTGAAGTACCCATCAACCGTCTTTACAGACATCCAGTTACGGATGACGTTTGATCAGCAATAAAGTACTTGACTCTACATCTAGGGTCCATAGTGGTTTCAGGTCGAAGGGTGGTATACACCATTATCATCATGAGAATAACTTATACCACTTTGCATAACATTCTATGTAGTATTCTCATAGCGGGTCAATCCAGTATAAATATTACTCCTAATATTCATACCTATGTCAAGACTTGATAACTCCTTATCTATGATCCATGAGATGTGATCATCAATCTATCTTCATAATAATCTTAATGCTTTAATGCTATCCCACTTCACATTAAAGCTTGACTACGGATACTTTAAGAATAGTGTCTTATGTTTAATGGGATCTCATGATTAAGTCACACTTAACATTTCATTAAACAAATAAACCATTCTAGGGACTTTATTATTTTGGAAAGAAAACATAATAAAGAAATGCCTTTTATTATTAATAAATAATTCGATACAAGTACCAAAAGTATTGGCCTCTAGGGCTTACACCAACACTAACGACGAAACCCAGGAGTTTACCAGATCTCACCCCAAAGGTGCAATTGTTCGGGTTGAACCTTAGCTTGTACTTCCTCACTCTTTCAAACAATTTATACAGATGATCAAGATGCTATTCTTCAGTCTATGACCTAGCTATCATGTCGTCGATGTAGACTTCTATCTCGTGATGAATCATGTCATGAAATAAGGCTACCATAGCATGCTGATAAGTTGCCCTGACGTTCTTTAGCCCAAAAGGCATAACCTTGTAATAGAAAGTTCCCCACTGTGACGAATGCAGTTTTCTCCATATCTTCAGGTGCCATCTTAATCTGATTATAATCCGAGAAACCATCCATGAAGGAGAATACCTTGTGCTGAGCGGTGTTGTCGACCGGGACATCAATATGTGGAAGAGAGAAGTCGTCTTTGGGGCTCGCCCTATTAAGATCCCTGTCGTTTATGCACATACATGCCTTGCCGTCTTTCTTTGGCACCAGAAGGACATTAGTAACCTATTGAGGACATGACATCACCGCTAAGAACCCTGCGTTAAATTGTTTCGTGACCTTAACTTTGATCTTTTCGGACATCTCGGGACGCATGTGATGGATCTTCTGCTTGATTGGAGTACAACCTTCTTTCATCGGCATACGGTGAACCACAATATCGATATTAAGTCCTGGCATATCTTCATATGACCAGGCAAATATTTCAACATATTTATGCAACATTTGGATTAATCTGTTCTTGACAATGCTTTCTAAGTTGACGCCGATCTTGACTTCTTCTCTATCTATCTCATAACCCAAGTTCACCACTTCGATCGACTCTTCATGTGGCTGGATATCCTTTTCCTCTTGTATTAAGAGTCTGGAAAGTTCTCCAAGTATTTCACAATCTTTTTCACCTTCGTCCTCTGCTTGGTAGATCATATTTTCAAAGTCATAAACGACAATAGCAGAATTGTTATCAACGAGATCCAGAATGGATGAGGATCTACAATGTAGTGTGTGGGTGTGTGTAAGAACACATAGCTAATTGAAAATGCAATAAGATAAAAGATTGACAGAGATCACAAAATATGTATGCAAAACGTCCAATGTGTTTATTGAATGAGCAAGTTTATGAATTATCAACCCTTAACAAATGAAGCATTGTGCCCCGAGTAAGACACAAGGTTTAAAGTCATTGTTGATTACATAACCAAAATAAGAAAACCGAAAATGGAATTTACTCTTGTCTGAAAGAGATTGAGATAATATCTTCAGTCTTCAAATTGCAAAGCATATTGTCGGTAGTGGGAAAGATCTGGTTGTCAAAGTTACTATCATCCTCTTCTTCATCAGAAACAACATCAATTGCATTCACACCTTTGTCGTGCTTTGGCATAGGTGCGGTAATCACATTCGGGGTCTCTGGAGGATCAAACTCAATCTTTTTGTTGTCAATTAGATCTTGAATTTTGCTTCTCAGGGCCCAACAATTGTTGGTGCCGTGCCCAGAACTGTTAAAATGATAAGCACACTTCGCATTCAGATTATACTTAGGAGAGGATGTGTTTGGATTCTAAGGAGGATCCCGTGGTTAAATGAGTTCATCTTTTAACAAATGTTGCAATGCCTGAGATAAAGGCATGCCAATCTTGGTAAACTTTCCTTAATGGAGCATATGACCTTCGTCGGTTGCCATGTTATTGTTGTTGAACAGGCACCGGATTAGAGATCAACACCGCTCCCACAGACTGATGGAGGTCATTTTTACTATGGCCCTTCTGACCATAGACAGCATTGGCTTCTTTTTTACCACTAAATGGCTTCTTCACAACATTAGAAGACATAGACATCAATATCTTCCCACTCTTAATACCACTTTCAACTCTTTCCCCAGTCAATATTAGCTCCATAAAACCAGACGACGAGCTTCCAATTAACAGATTAAAGAATGGGCATGTCAGAGTCCCCATGAACATATCTACTAGCTCCCGCTTAGACAATGGAGGTTGCACCCTTCTAGCTAAATCCCTCTAGTTTTGTGCATACTCCTTGAACCCTTCATTCGAGCCCATGGACATATTTTGCAGTTGCACTCGTGCCGGTGCCAAGTCAGTGTTATATTGATACTGCTTATAGAAAGCAGCAGCCAAGTCTTCCCATGTGTGAATGTTGGTTCCTTCAAGCTGATAGAACCATTCAAGTTGAGTGCTAACTAAACTCTCTTGGAAGAAATGGACCCATAATTTCTGGTCAGCAGTGTGAGGTTGAATCTTTCGGACATACGACCTCAAATGGAGTTTGGGACAAGAGACCCTGTCGTACTTAGAAAAGACGGGTACCTTGAACTTATGTGGGATGACCACCCCCAGGACCAGACCTAGTTCTCTGAAATCCAATCCAGGAACCTTCTGGATTTCCATTGCCTTGAGCCTATCTTCCAACTACTTATACTTGTAATCTGCAGGAGGATATTGTTCGTTGGAGTAATCTTCATCTTCATGAATATTCTCATAGCCCTAGTTATTCCTTCCTTCGTGCTTAATGCTTCTACCATCTTCTTCCTCAGAGGAAACATCATCCACTTGAACTAGTTGAGCGGGACCTTTGAACCTTCTCCCCATATTGAGGATAACAGCCAGCTTCTTAGTCTTATTTTTCTTGGTGACGAGCGCCATCAGATCTTTCTGCCCCTATGCCAGATTCAGAAGAGTCTCTTGAAATTGTGCATGCTGAGTTTGGAGATCTTTGACAGTTTGTCCGAGGGCCATTTTTCTGCTGAAATAAACAGCGAGAAAATGAGAAACTTGTATGAAAAACCTGTTATGTAATGATGCGTGATATGTAAATGCAAATGTTTTTAAGGACCTTAGGAGATTTAAATTTGCTAAGCAAGAGGAAACAAAAACAAAGATTTTATTAGTAAGTTCATATTACAAATTCCTTTTAGGCTTACAATGAAAACAATAAAGTCTCAAAGAGACAACAAAATGAACTTCTAAAATCTAAGACTCAAGTTTCCCATGGATGCTTCCTCTTTGTGCTGATGTATGCATTAAGACTCTGCTCCTCATGAAGTTTCTTTGTGAGCTCCAACACTTTCTTTTCACTTTCATAGAGTTGAGTCTTAAAGGTGTTCCATTCTTCCTTCAGTTGAATCAAAGACTTCTGAAATTCTTCAAGCTTAGTAGGCATGTCTGGATGGAGGATGGTGCGAGAGACGTCTCCATCGACAACAGGCTCCATGATCACTGGTAGGATAGCTGGATATGGCATCATGAGGTTTTGAGCTCGAGCTCGTATCCATTTGAGATAGGGATCCAGAGGGATGGAGTTCTTCTATCCTAAAGCCTTACTATCAATGTTTCCTACCATGCCCCAAGCGTATATAAACCTCTGACGATAACCTTAAGGATCATTTTCGTAATCAAACACGATACCCTGGATAAGTGCGTCATGAGGACCATCTCTTCGAGCATAACCGAATTAATGTAGAGCCAGAGAAGGGTTGTAAGTAATACCTCCCGTAATACCAAGTAGTGGGACACTAGGGAATTCCCCGCAGCGGTTAATGATAGTGATATCCTCGTAAGATCAGGAATACTAATAGATGTATGTATGAGAAAGTGACATTATTCTTTGCGGCCATCTTAAAACTTGTTCATTCTTCATTACTGAGCGGGGAAGATGTAAAATAAACCACCTGGATAATAGAGGTATACAACACATGAGAGTTCCTCGCCTCTTCATGGTACGAGTGTGTAGAGAATGCAGAATGTCTCTGAGCAAGGTAGGCACTGGATTACGAGCAAGGAAAATTTTGATTGCGTTCACATTTATGAGTTGGTCTGGATTAGGGAATGGTACCAACCTGTGATACGGTGGGAAGAACTAACTGTTTTTAGAATGCTGGTTTACGTTTTGCGTTTGTTTTCGCAAAATGTCGCGGTAAGCAAGAGTCACCACCGACATTTATTTTATCCAACAAGGAAAGGAAAAAAGCACAGAAAAATTCCTTTTTCGAGATATTTCTGAGTACGGGGGGTAAATTATAGAAAGGGAAGGTATTAGCACCCTTTCTATCCATAGTTATCTACGGGCTCTTAGGTACTTGCTCATTTTATTTTCAAAATGGTTTTCTTTGTGTTTGTGGGATTTGAAAAAAAGTTTTTGTTTTGAAACTTCGATTTAAGTCTTGCTTCTGTCCTTAAGAGTGTAATGAAGTATTTTAAAAACTTTGTTCGAAAAGTGTAAGTGTGAAAAAAATTTGTTTGGAAAGAGCAAGTATCTAAGAGCTACCTACCTACTTGAAAAAGGGATCATTCTATTCTAATGTCCTTTAAGCAATACTATCCCACTATTAATGAGTAGGTAGCATCGTCGTTGGAGTTTTAGGGTCAATTCGAATGAGGGACTTACTGTCACCAAAGCAATGTTAGGATGCCTTAGCGGTAACCCTAATGTCTTATATCATTTGTTTGAGGCAACAATATCCAAGGCAACCATTTCTAGGCGACTATGATCTTTTAGACAAGAGGGTAACCTCTAAAGCGACCTATATTCAATGACCGCGTACGAAGGCAACCAAGTGGGGTATACCCTAAGAGTGCGCATGTGCGAGTGTGTCGTTTTCAATTATTTTTATCTTTGTACATGTTAATGGTGATCTAATTTGATTTTAGGTTAAAACATTCAGTCTTGTCATGCAAACCCTATTATCAAACATCTAAAAGTTATAATTTGCGGGAAAATAAAATGCGGAATTTAAATTACAAGGCGTCGGGTATTTACATCGCCAAAGACAAACCCTTTGAAAATAAATAAAGTGATAAAAATAATTAAAAGTCCTATTAATTATTACAATCCGGGAGCAAGTACATTATTGGATAAAAAATAAATAACGCGCGAGAAATTAGATCGAATGTGAATTTTAGGGTTTTGACCCTTTTGAAGAAAACATGTCTTTTTTGTTGTTTTTTAAATGAAGAAACAAATTAATCCTCAATTAATTTCTAAATTAAATTAAATAAATAAAATAAAAATAAATTATTTTTTGGGTTTTTGATATTTTAAGAAAGAAAATAAAATTAATTGAATTAGTAATTAAAACCTAATTATATCTAGTTAATTTTAATTATTTACAAAATAGGTTAAAATTAATCTAGAATTAAAACCTAAATTAATTAATTAGTGTTTATTAAGAAAAATAAAATTTCAAAGTTTAATTAAATATAAAAAATATTTGTGATTTTATTTTAATAAGAAAAAGAATTTTGATTGGTTAGGAATTAAATAAAAATAATAAAAACAATTAATAAAATAAAATAAATAAATAGAAGAGAGAAGGGGTATGGGCCTGAATTGGGAGTGTTGATAGCAATGGGAAGGCCCATTTGTGGCTGGCCTTTGTTGACTTTTGGATCTTATATGCCTGCATGGACCAATGCCTATGGTGGACCTTCAACTTTGGACTCTCAGATTTGGCCTTTGGCCATCTGTCTCTTGGATGTACGAGGGTGCACGGTGAACTACAAACCAATATACGCACAGGAATACCTGAAAGACAAAATTAACAAGAAAGTGGGGAACCTGGGACTCGAACCCAGGTCCTGAAGGAGATTTGAACGCTTGCCTTGCCAACGCACCATGTTGTTCTGTTTGTTAATAATATGCAAAGAAAACATAATATAATAAAAACCAATCATATGCCAACAAAACAAAAAATGCGCGCTATTTTTTGAATGGACCTATGAGCAAGGGACACCTCATCATCCCTGTCCTGAAACCTGTAAAAGATTACCTGCGGATTTGAATCCGCAGCTAAAAACGCAGGCTTGTCCTAAAATCTTCTCTAGGTCATATAAATCCATTCCAAGAACATGGTTGGGTTCGTTATGGCCTCCTGATCACAGCTATGCCCTTCTTGTGGATCAATTGTTCCTGAAATAGAAAACCCCAAAAAAGCTTCCAAGAACCCTAGCTATGGCGTTTTGCATTACAGGTTAGATAAACAAAATTGAATGATGCAAATAGCTTGGAAATGTTGCGAGGATTACAAATATGCCAATAGTTTTCTCAAATGATGCAAGAATAAGCCAAATCGATTTCAAGAACAGAGGTGGTTATCGTGACACTTACAGCGTGTTATAGAGTCTGAATAAGCTTGCTTTGGATTGGTTTGGCTTGAGTGAAGGCCCAGGAAGAGATTGGGACAAGTCTTAGCTTCTGAAAATGCCTCTAGCTATGATTTCGATCTCAAGCTTTTTGATGAATTTTCCAACTTTTATTCTGCCTCTGCCTGCACTTTCCAACCCTTGTTTCATTCCCTTTGGCTTCGTTATGTAATGTGTAGTGTACTAGGGTAGAAATCATGGACTGAATCCCTCCATATCAATGTACATGAATATGATTTGATTCCCATTTACAAACTTGCCAAATTTGATTTGATTCAATCTTTTTGCACATGATTTGTCTTGGTACGAGTTTGGAGATATTCTAGTTGTTCATTGAAGCCTACAATCAATAAAAAATATTTGGTTATCAATTTTTTTTGTTTTATATGATTTAATTTGATTTAAAATGAATAAATTCAAATGAAAATCAAATTAAATAATAAAATTAATATATGGACACATGGCTGAATCCAGGGCACGTGGAAAATGATGCAAACTCAAATCAAGTGGAAAAGAATGGGCCCATTTGACAAAATTTGAAGTTTTGGGGATAGTTGACTTTTGGCAATTTTGCAAAAAAGTCCGACTTCAATAATGCATAACTTCTTCAATTTTGAACTTTCGGAAGTGTTCTTTGACTTTTTAGAAAGCTTGAGATGTCCTATAATCAACCCTTTTGGTCTATTCTCATTTTGATATTCCATGTTCAAGTTATAAACTTTGGAAAAAAAGGTGTTTTTGTTGACTTTCAAAAATGACCTATAATGTCCAAATTTATAACTTCTTGTGAGTGCATTTTTTGATCTTGGGGTATGAATATGGATTGTAGGAAATTTAATTCTATTCAAAATGAGCTTTGTATGGGTCATTTCTCATAAAGTATGAGAAAGTTATGCTTGGTCAAAGTTGAGTTGACTTTTCCTACAAAACCTTAATTTAGCAACTTTTGAATCTTGATGAATTGTGAGCAATCCTTGATGAGTCATGATAAACCCTTGATCAAATGATAAAATATACTTCACAATGATAATGTTGACAAAAAATCTTGAATTTTGATTGTTTATAGGTCACAATTGACTTTTGCCCTAGCATGGTCGATTTTTGACCCTTGAGCAATTGACTGGGCAAACTTCCTCTGCAAGGCTTGAAATTTGTCATGGATGATATTGAGAACATATTAGGACATTGGTGAGCACTTGGGGTCACTTGGACTCAAAGATCTTGATGCAACACAAAACCCTAATTTGGGGTAGACTGCCTTAGGAGAGAGCTTGTCTGACCAATTCTTGGACAACCTTGAGCAATTTGGAGATTTTTCTTGCAATGTTTTGAGAAATATGGGAGGGAAAATTTTGGGGTACAACAGCTGCCCTTGTTCAATCTTCTTAAACCTGAGGATGTAGATTGGCTTTCATGCCTTTCGTGATCCGAAGGTGGAAGATGATTGGACACTAGAGTGCCCAGAAATTTGCACCCGCATGAAGTGGTATCAGCCTTGTGACGTCGGGAATGGGCTTTCAGATGCCATTTGGAGTTTGCCGGTGGGAGTATGGGTTTAAGGATGCCATCTACAGGAGTTTCGATTGCATAAGAGATTCCTTAGCGAGAACTTGCATACCTGTTGTTGTAAAAGATTCCGCTGGGGAAGTCTATTTTTTGTTGGGATTTAAGAACTTGCCTGTACTTCAGCTGAGAGAACATCTCCGCTGAGTTTTAAGAACTTGTCTGTAATTCAACTGGGGGAAATCTGTCGAGATTTAGAACCTTATCTGTAATTCAACCGAGGATTATTCAGTTGAGATTTAAGAACTGGTCAGTACTTCGACTGGGGAGAATTGTCGAGATTTAGAACCTTATCTGTAATTCAACCGAGACTAATTCAGTTGAGATTTAAGAACTAGTCAGTACTTCGACTGAGTAGAATTTCCGAGATTTAGAACCTTATCTGTAATTCAACCGAGACTAATTCAGCTAAGATTTAAGAACCGGTCAGTGTTTCTACTGAGGGAAACATCTTCATCAAGATCAAGGACTGTCTGTACTTCAACGGAGGATAATTCTGTTGAGATTTAAGAACTCGTCCACACTTCGACGGAGGAAAATTGTCGAGATTTAGAACCTTATCTGTAATTCAACCGAGACTAATTCAATTGAGATTTAAGAACTGGTCAGTACTCCGACTGAGGGAAACATCTACATCGAGATCTAGGAACTGTCTGTACTTCAATAGAGGATAATTCTGTTGAGATTTAAGAACTCGTCCACACTTTGATGGAGGAAAATTGTCGAGATTTAGAACCTTATATGTAATTCAACCGAGACTAATTCAGTTGAGATTTAAGAACCGGTCAGTACTCCGACTGAGGGAAACATCTTCATCGAGATCTAGGAACTATCTGTACTTCAACGGAGGATAATTTTGTTGAGATTTAAGAACTCATCCACATTTCGACGGAGGAAAATTGTCGAGACTTAGAACCTTATCTGTAATTCAACCGAGACTAATTCAGTTGAGATTTAAGAACCGGTCAGTACACCTACTGAGGAGAATTGCCGAGATTTAGAACCTTATCTGTAATTCAACCGAGACTAATTCAGTTGAGATTTAAGAACCGGTCAGCACTTCGACTGAGGGAAACACTTCATAGCTGAGAACTTAATTGTATTCTTTCTGAAAAGTAAAGGTCAGTCGTATGCAATGCATGATATATATCAAGCAATGATGTTCTCAAAATAAATGAACTTGTGTTGTATGATGTGTATATGCATGTGTCATGATGTATGGCAATGTAATGTTTTTAGCCGGGGAAAATAAATCTCGGATGGCTGCTGGAGAAAAGAGTTGAATTCTTCGTTTCTGCTGGGGATGGCGAACGAAGATGATTGCGAGAATAAACCTGCAGGAGAGGATAAATCCGTTAGGGAATAAACTGATGGGGAGATTACTCTGTGGGGAAGAAATGCTCTGCTGAGGATTCCACTGATAAATTCCGCTGGGGATGAATTACCGTCACTGGTGATACTGAATCCCGTTTGGGATTGAATTCCTGTTTGTGAAAGGAAAGAACTTCGTTGGGGATGATCTTCAATTGCGACTTCACTGGGAATAACCTTTTAGACTCTAATGGGGATAATCCTCTGAGCTCCGCTGGGGACAATCTTCCAAAGTCTACTGGGGATGATTCTCCAAACTCCACTGGGGAAGCTTTTTCAGACTGCGCTGGGAAAAATTTCAAACTCCACTGGGGATAATTTGTATTCTACTGGGGAATATTCTTATACTCCGCTGGGGAATATTAAGACCTTTCAGTGCTGATGGTAAATAAACTCTTCTTTGGGAGAATATTACCGATTCATTCACAGTTGCGAGTCTCAACTGGGGAGAGCTAACATTATTGTCCTTTTCTTACTCTGCAGGGAGTGATTGTTACTGGGATGCGTGCTGAGGATATGACGATGGCTTTGCATCGAGACTTTTTTGCCCCTGTTTCTGCGGGAGAAGGTGCCTATGGAGGCCTTGTGGATTGAGTATTATCCCAACCTATGAGGTGCTTGGTAATTCCCGATTGAAAGGACAAATCTTCTTCTGGTAGGCAAGTGACGAGATGACGGGACATAGTTGTACGCTTTAAATCCTAACTTTTGCCTGGACTGTCTTTTCAGATTTTCAGTCCACCGGGATACCCTTTTTTGCCCAAGCCACCTTTTCAGGTTTTTGACTTGCCGGGTGTACAAATCTTTTTGTTTTATTATCCCTAATTTTTGCCCGAACCCTTTTGGTTCGTCGGGATGCCCTTATTTTTGCCTAGGCCAGTCAACCTAGCGGGTCTTTATTCATGCGCAGTATTTTCTGACTATGTCCACGCTCTCAGGGTGTAGGGGGTTGTCATTGTCGGTAGTGTTGTGTTGCCATACTACCAGAAGATGTTCATTTGATCATACAAGATTCGTTTCTGGAATTCATGTCCAATGCCCCAAGTGACTCAGATGGAGATTTGTCCCTGGCTATTTGGCATCTTTGAGAGATTCCTTGAATCTTGACTTAACTGCCCCAGATAATGGACAATGATCATGCCGTGCCCCTTAGTTGGAAGTGTTTTTCCACTTGAGGTGATCCTTTTTATTGAGAAGGTTTTTTGTTCACTAGATATTCGTCGTGCGAATTTCTATGCTGTTTGAACAAATAGTCATATGCAAACAATGTTATTTTAAGAATGCAAAGCTCATGTCTGTCTTGAAGTTTTTGAAAATGCATTTTTTCAGTAAAATGAGCAAATTTTGTAAAATGTGATGTCAACTCAGGATTTATAGAAAGTCCTAAAGGAGTCAGGATACCTCTTGTAACAGTATGCTTTCAAACTAACCCATGCTTCAGCTAGGACCTTTAAGGGTTATAACGTGGCCTGGTTCACGGTTTAAGAAACAAAGGATAAAGGCTCAAATTTTATTTGTACCCACCCGTTCTTCGTGATGTTCTTTGATCCTAAACTCAGATAATTGTGCATTTAGATCCCGTTTGAGTCTTTGCTCTGATATTCCAGTGATGGTTCGGTTACTGACAGATTATTTTGAACAGGCAGTCATTTTGTTGAGAGTTTGTAGGACCTCTTTATTTTTGATTTTATTATCCCTGTCTTTTTCCTGAACTGTTTCTTTTTGTGATTACAGTCAGCGGGATGCCCCAATTTTGTAAGTCTCCTTCATAGGTTTTGACTTAATGGGCTTTTATTTCTGAGAGATAATGACTGCCTGTCCTGACGATTATAAGGAACCATCACCATCTTTTATTTTGGAAGGACCTCTTTGATGCCATTCATTGTGTACCTGAATTAACTGAGAAACTACCCTGCCCCAGGTTGTGATTAAGGGTTTTAATTTGTGTGAAAAGAAAAACTCCAACTTCTTTGGCTCAAAGCGGTTGACTAGGGATTATCTTCCTTATAACTCCATTGTTTAGGATTTGAAACAACGCCTATACATCATCAACGAGGTCTGTTCAAAAGAAGGCTGTAGAGATTTTGATATCATTTTCGTCATCCTCCTTCTAAAGGCTTAGAATTTTTTAATCGAGAGTTGAACATCACAAAAAATGAAAGCAATTTGAATATAGTGAATACGAATGGATTGATTCAAAACAGACATATGCAATGCATTGATGAAGTAACAAAATTTGACATAAATAAATGTTTGAACAATCAAAAGAAAATTACAAATTGAAAATTCTAATGAACAAAAAGTCTTCTCGCCTGGTCTTGTCACTTCAGAGGACGTGCCTTGGAGGGATGGTAGAAGAACTCAGCCTGACCATCTTGTGTAAACTCCAGCACTCCTTTATCAATCAAGTCCTGAATTTTATTTTTCAATGCCCAACAGTCATCAATATCATGCCCCAGGCTGTTGGAATGGTATGCACACCTAGCATCAGGATTGTACCTTGGGGAGGCTATGTGGGGATTTTGAGGAGGGTCCCTTAGCATCAACAAATTCAATCTTAACAGGTGCTGTAAAGCTTGAGACAGCGGCATGTTGAGCTCGGTGAACTGCCTTTTGGGCGTATCTGGCTTACTTTGATCAACCCGTTGTTTTTGGCGAGGTTGTTGTTGGACCCGTAAGATGGTAGCAACTTGAAGAGTTCCATTCTTTACCAACCCAAACCCTTGTCTTCTTGGAGGCTGATTAATGACTTGATCCCTAGCCTCAACTGTTTGCTTCATACTTTTGTATCTGTCTTGATGAAACTGGTTGATAATGGTTCTCAACTATTCTTGTTCCCGGGATAAGCCTTGGATAAGAGCCATCTGCCCCAGCATTTGGGTTCTTATTTCATCTACCTCAGTTTGCAGTTGTTTCAGCCATTCGTCCTTATTGTCTTCGGGACTTTTCTTGACCAAGTTCCCAACGAGGAGTGTTTTCAACTCTTCCTGCCCCTTGGATAGGTTTAGGAATACGTCCCTGAACTGAGCTTCTTGAGTTTGAAGATCTTGGTTGTCTTGTTGAAAAGCCATTGCTGAAATAAACAACGAGAATATGAGATACCTGTATTGGGAGAGCTGTTATGCAATGATATGTATAATATATGTATGCAATGTTTTCAAGGATCTCGCAGGGTAAATAAGAAACTGTTAGAATTTGAAATTTGCAGCTTTGATTGAATAAACTTCGTGTCATCAAGAGTCCTTCTTTAAGAGTCAACCTCACCATATCGAGTGGGTCATAGCCACTCACTCAAGTTATCGTGTTTTGATCTCTAGACGACATTGGCTAGAGGAAAATAAATCCCCTTTGCCCCTTGCTAGACGTTTGATTTACCATAACCTGCATCGCAAACCCTTGAGATCCTTGAAATGGTTAAGGAAATGCTATGGCATGATGTTATGATGTGTATGTTATGCGTTTAAGCAAATTCAAGGTGATGTAAGTAAGTAAATCCGGCAAGAAACCCAAGTTATTGGATAAGGACTGTAAACAAAACCTGCAAAGAACTCATGTTGTTAGATAACAAACATGTGCAAGTAGTTCAAGTTGAAAGCATACAAGTCACACAATAGCCCTTAAATTTCAGGCTGGCATATGGAGTTTAGGTACTACCCTCTTGCAGTTTAGTTGGTTCAACCTGTCCTAGTAATAGTAATCGGGTTCTAGAGGATCTCAATATCACTGACCACCCTCGATCGGTCATAATTCCAGTTTAGCAACCTTTTCTTACGGCCGGAATCATCGCGAGAGTTTGGTCTCAATGAGTGTAGCATACTGCTACTTTTCTATGGCCAAGTTGGTCAATTATAGGTTCTAAGGTCAGTTGGTGCTTAATGACCCCTTAGCAGCCCCATATTCTCCTTGTTCCTCCACAAGGGATATCGGTACAAACTAAAGTGTCACACCAACGTAGCTACTGCTTCAACCGTATCGGTCTACACCGTACAGTTCCCTCACAGTCTATTGCTACTTACCTAAAAGGTATCCCCAGATCCGGGTTAGGATCTATAGTAACTCTGATTCAAACCTACAAAGATAAAGCATACAAATCAAGCAATTAAAAACATTATGATGAACTATTCCTAAGGTACACCCTACTTATAAGCTTCCCCAGCAGAGTCGCCAGTTCTGTGATACGGTGGGAAGAACTGACTGTTTTTGAAATGCTGGTTTGCGTTTTGCGTTTGTTTTCGCAAAATGTCGCAGTAAGCAAGAGTCGCCACCGACTTTTATTTTATCCAACAAGGAAAGGAAGAAAGCACAGAAAAATTCCTTTTTCGAGATATTTCTGAGTACGGGGGGTAGATTATAGAAAGGGGAGGTATTAGCACTCTTTCTATCCATAGTTATCTACGGGATCTTAGGTACTTGCTCATATTATTTTCAAAATGGCTTTCTTTGTGTTTGTGGGCTTTGAAAAAAAGTTTTTGTTTTGAAACTTCGATTTAACTCTTGCTTCTGTCCTCAAGAGTGTAATGAAGTGTTTTGAAAACTTTGTTCGAAAAGTGTAAGTGTGAAAATTTTTTGTTTGGAAAGAGCAAGTATCTAAGATCTACCTACCTACTCGAAAAAGGGATCATTCTATGCTAATGTCCTTTAAGAAATACTATCCCACTATTAATGAGTAGGTAGCATCGTCGTTGGAGTTTTAGGGTCAATTCGAATGAGGGACTTATGGTCACCAAAGCAATGTTAGGACACCTTAGCGGTAACCTTAATGTCTTAGATCATTTGTTTGAGGCAACAATATCCGAGGCAACCATTTCGAGGCGACTATGATCTTTTACACAAGAGGGCGGCCTCTAAAGCGACCTATACTGAATGACCGCGTACGAAGGCAACCAAGTGGGGTATACCCTAAGAGTGCACATGTGCGAGTGTGTCGTTTTCAGTTATTTTTATCTTTGTACATGTTAATGGTGATCTAATTTGATTTTAGGTTAAAACATTTAGTCTTGTCATGCAAACCCTATTATCAAACATCTAACAGTTATAATTTGCGGGAAAATAAAATGCGGAATTTAAATTACAAGGCGTCGGCTATTTACATCGCCAAAGACAAACCCTTTGAAAATAAATAAAGCGATAAAAATAATTAAAAGTCCTATTAATTATTACAATCCGGGAGAAAGTACATTATTGGATAAAACAATAAATAACGCGCGAGAAATTAGATCGAATGCGAATTTTAGGGTTTTGACCCTTTTGAAGAAAACATGTCTTTTTTGTTGTTTTTTCAATGAAGAAACAAATTAATCCTAAATTAATTTCTAAATTAAATTAAATAAATAAAATAAAAATAAATTATTTTTTGGGTTTTTGATATTTTAAGAAATAAAATAAAATTAATTGAATTAGTAATTAAAACCTAATTATATCTAGTTAATTTTAATTATTTACAAAATAGGTTAAAATTATTCTAGAATTAAAACCTAAATTAATTAATTAGTGTTTATTAAGAAAAATAAAAGTTCAAAGTTTAATTAAATATAAAAAATATTTTTGTGATTTTATTTTAATAAGAAAAAGAATTTTGATTGGTTAAGAATTAAATAAAAATAATAAAAACAATTAATAAAATAAAATAAATAAATAGAAGAGAGGAGGGGTATGGGCCTGAATTGGGAGTGTTGATAGCAATGGGAAGGCCCACTTGTGGCTGGCCTTTGTTGACTTTTGGATCTGATATGCCTGTGTGGACCAATGCCTATGGTGGACCTTCGGCTTGGACTCTCAGATTTGGCCTTTGGCCATCTGTCTCTTGGATGTATGAGGGTGCACGGTGAACTACAAACCAATATACGCACAGGAATACCTGAAAGACAAAATTAACAAGAAAGTGGGGGACCTTAGACTCAAACCCAGGTCCTGAAGGAGATTTGAACGCTTGCCTTGCCAATGCACCATGTTGTTCTGTTTGTTAATAATATGCAAAGAAAACATAATATAATAAAAACCAATCATATGCCAGCAAAACAAAAAATGCGCGCTATTTTTTGAATGGACCTATGGGCAAGGGACACCTCATCGTCCTTGTCCTGAAACCTGTAAAAGATTACCTGCGGATTTGAATCCGCAGCTAAAAACGCAGGTTTGTCCTAAAATCTTCTCTAGTTCATATAAATCCATTCCAAGAACACGGTTGGGTTCGTTATGGCCTCCTGATCACATTTATGCCCTTCTTGTGGATCAATTATTCCTAAAATAGAAAACCCCAAAAACGCTTCCAAGAACCCTAGCTATGGCATTTTGCATTACAGGTTAGATAAACAAAATTGAATGATGCAAATAGCTTGGAAATGTTGTGAGGATTACAAATATGCCAATAGTTTTCTCAAACGATGCAAGAATAAGCCAAATTGATTTCAAGAACATAGGTAGTTATCGTGACACTTACAGCGTGTTATGGAGTATGAACAAGCTTGCTTTGGATTGGTTTGGCTTGAATGAATGCCCAGGAAGCGATTGGGACAAGTCTTGGCTTCTGAAAATGCCTCTAGCTATTATTTTGATCTCAAGCTTTTTGATGAATTTACCAACTTTTGTTCTGCCTCTTCCTGCACTTTCCAACCCTTGTTTCGTTCCCTTTGGCTTCCTTATGTAATGTGTAGTGTACTAGGGTAGAAATCATGGACTGAATCCCTCCAAATCAATGTACATGAATATGATTTGATTCCCATTTACAAACTTGCCAAATTTGATTTGATTCAATCTTTTTGCACATGATTTGCCTTGGTATGAGTTTGGAGATATGCTAGCTGTTCATTGAAGCCTACAATAAATAAAATATCTTTGGTTATCAATTTTTTTGATTTTATATGATTTAATTTGATTTAAAATGAATAAATTCAAATGAAAATCAAATTAAATAATAAAATTAATATATGGACACATGGCTGAAGCTAGGGCACTTGGACAATGATGAAAACTCAAATCAAGTGGAAAAGAATGGGCCCATTTGACAAAATTTGAAGTTTTGGGGATAGTTGACTTTTGGCAATTTTGCAAAAAATTCCAACTTCAACAATGCATAACTTCTTCAATATTTAACTTTTGGAAGTGTTCTTTGTCTTTTTAGAAATATTGAGATGTACTCTAATCAACCCTTTTGGTCTCATATCATTTTGATATTCCATGTTCAAGTTATAAACTTTGGGAAAAAATGTGTTTTTGTTGGCTTTCAAAAATGACCTATAATGTCCAAATTTATAACTTCTTGTGAGTGAATGTTTTGATCTTGGGGTATGAATATGGATTGTAGGAAATTTATTTCTATTCAAAATGAGCTTTGAATGGGTCATTTATCATAAAGTATGATAAAGTTATGCTTGGTCAAAGTTGAGTTGACTTTTCCTACAAAACCCTAATTTAGCAACTTTTGAATCTTGATGAATTGTGAGCAATCCTTGATGCATCATGATCAACACTTGATAAAATGATGAAATATACTTCAAAATGAGAACGTTGACAAAAAATCTTGAATTTTGACTATTTATAGGTCACAGTTGACTTTTGCCCTAACACCGTCGATTTTTGGACCCTTGAGTAATTAACTGGGCAAACTTCCTCTGCAAGGCTTGAAATTTGTCATGGATGATCTTGAAAACATATTAGGACATTGGTGAGCACTTGGGGTCACTTGGACTCAAAGATCTTGATGTAACACAAAACCCTAATTTGGGGTAGACTGCCTTAGGAGAGAGCTTGTCTGACCAATTCTTGGGCAACCTTGAGCAATTTGGAGATTTTTCTTGCAATGTTTTGAGAAATATGGGAGGGAAAATTTTGGGGTACAACACAACCCATAGATTAGAAGAGACAAGATCTCCTCGAAAGCCTGAAAACTCATAGCATCCAGAAATAGATGATCCTTTTCTATCCGAAATTTAGCCAGAAAATCTTTGACTCCACTTCTCGTTTCCCAGTTAGATATAATGTCAGACCGCTTCAGATGTAAAGCTGCTGCAATAACTTCCGGTTTTTGAGCTTCCTCTAAACCAGTGAAGGGTATCTAATCATGATCAGGTACTCCCAGTGATTGAGAGAACTCTTCCATTATGGGTACCAACTGATAATCGGGAAAGGTGAAGCAATGATGTACATGGTTAAAGAACTGGAATAGGACACTTATCATGTCTTCATCAAAACCTGAGCTAACCATATTGAGTAGTCGACCATACCTTTTGATGAATGAAGAACTTTCGGGAACCCTTGATACTAATTCCTTAAGTTGAGGAGGCACCCTTACAAAGTTGATCCGAATTATGTTTCCGCGAGTGGAGGCCATAGCCTGCAAAACAGAACAAAGATAAATTCCTTGGTCCTTAAAATGGTTAGAAAATGATATGTTATGATGTTATGATGTCACGAACAATTTAATCATACACAAGCAAAACACACAAGGCCTTAGGTTTAAGCTTGCATGGAGTTTGGTAGGTAAGTACCCTCTTGAAGTTTTAGTTGGCTCAAACTGTCTTAAGAAAAGTAACCAGGTTCTAGGAGCCTTAATATCACTGATCTTTCTCTCAGGCATTGTTTCAGCACAAGCATCTAATTTGCAACTGAAATATCCCGAGAGTCCGACCTCAATGAGTGTAGCATCGAGTATCAACCAACTTCAGTCTGCACCAAAGCCGACTATCTCACTACTTTCTAATGGCTAAGTTGTGTAAACTGAGGTTCTACAGTCAGTTAGTGCTTTATGACACCACGCGACAGCCCAACATTCTCTTTGACTTAACTCAAGGGACATCAGCACCAACCAATGTGCCGCACTAACATAGCTATCGCTTCAACCATATCGGCGTACACCGTATAGTTTTCACAATATGTTTTTACTTACCTAAAATGTCCCAGATCCAGGTATAGGATCTTTACAAGAATAACCCAAACAACCCTTAAAAATAAATCAGACAAATCAAACAAGAAAAGCAATTTAAAGGTGATCTACCTCTAAGGTAACCCAACTTTTAGTTTCCCCAACAGAGTCCCCAGTTCAGTAATACGGTGGGAGAACTGACTTTAGGGTTTTGCGTTTTATCACAAATGTTGCGGATAGCAAGAGTCGCCACCGACTTTTCTTTTATAGAATAAAGGAAAGGGTTAAAAGAACAGGAAAGACCTTTTGAGAGTTTTCTTAGTAAGGGGGTAGGTTATGAAAAAGGAAGGTATTAGCACCCTTTTCATCCGCATTTATCTACGGGCTCTTAATCGCTAGCTCACTTTGAAAATGCTTTGTGTTTGTGTGTTTGAAAATATTTTGAAAAGATGCCTAAGTGCAGAAAACTTCGTAATGATTCTCGTATCGTTGAGAATGCATACAAAAGTTTTTGTCTTTGAAAATATTTTAGGAAAGAGTGTATGTGTGAGAAAAGTTTTATTTGTGATCAAGTGACTATAGGCTATCTACCTACTCAAAAGATTTTTGTTCTTTTCCTCATTTCCTTTAGATAATGCTATCCTAGCATTAGTTAGTAGGTAGCCCTATCATTGGATGTTTGAGGAATGGGCGCGGGTCATCGTACAATCACGAAGGCAACTCATAAGACACTTTAGCAATTATCATAAGGGACTAATATTGTTTACCGAGGTAGCATCGAAGGGTCATCAAGGAACTACGATCTTTTACCCGAAGGATCTTTGCTAAAGCATCCCACGTTCGAGGGACATGAATGTTTAAATCTGAGGTAACAAGATAGGGTCACCCTAGAGGAGTGTGTGTGCGAGGTGTTTTGATTTCAATTATTTGTCTTGAGATTATGTTTTCTAACATTTGTTTTTATGTCTTGTCATGCACACCTAATTACTATACAGTTAAATATATACAAGTGCGAAAAGTAAAAATGCGGGAAATAATCTACACTATTACAATGCTTCGGGGATGGGGAATTACAAACCATAAAAATTGGGGAGGAAAGAAATAAACCCTGATCATCTATTACAAACCTTTGAGCAGTTACATAATTATATTAATGTGAAAAATAAAATAAAAACGCGCGAAGATGGTGAAGAGGGAAAGATATTTAAGACCTAAAAAGTTCTAAGTGTTAGAAAATATTTTTGGTGTTTTTTTGTTTAGAAAAATATTTGAAGCGTAAAATAAAAGATAAAACCTAATTCTAATTTATTTATTAGTTAATTATTTAGAATAAAACAAAGTGTGGTTAAATTAATTAATTTCTATTTATAAAAATTAAATTAAATTAATTAAAACCTAAATCTATTTTTTTTATGATTTTATGATTTTTCTGATTAAAAAATAATGATTAAAAATAAATAATCAATTAAAACAAAAAAGGAAATTAAATGGGCCTGATGTGCAAAAAGGAACTAAGGGTGTAAGAAGCATATTGCGTTAGGACGAAAACAAAGAGCCCAGGCGCCTGTGATGATCATGCGTGGCTGGCTCTAGGGGACTCATGGTGCACACATTAGATCAAGGGCGTTGGGTATTGGCTTGATGAGATTTGATGGTGATGGTACGAGGCCCATGATATGCACGCTAGGATTGCTCGTACCTGATCTGCAAAAAAATGTTTTAAAAATAAAATGCCAGAGGCAGGGATCGAACCCTTGCCCTGGCGCACCAAAGCCTTAGTCAAGCACTCGTTTGCCGTTGGGGCGGTCATTTCATCTGGTATCTAAAACAAACTGTGATCGGTGGATCTGGAACTGACTGTTTAACGCTGGTTTCACGAAATGTCACGGAAGCAAGAGTCGCCACCGTCTTTTATTTTCTCCAACATGGACAGGACAAAAGCACAGCAAAATTCCTTATGAGATGGTTTCTCGATTCGGGAGATAGATTTATAGAAAGGGAAGGTGTTAGCACTCTTTCTATCCATGGTTATCCATGGGCTCTTAGATACTTGCTCATTTGTGTTTTCAAAATGTTTGCTTTTCAATTGTGAGTGGGTTTGAAAAAGTTTCGTTTAAAGATTTCAGATCGACTCTTGTATCAGTCCTCAAGAGTGTTTGAAAAATTATTTTGAAAGCTTTTTGAAAAGTGTCGGTGTGAAAAGAGTTTTGATTTGTTTTTGAATAGAGCAAGTGTCTACGAGTCATCTACCTACCCTAAGGAATTAGGCTGTGTAAATGTCCTTAAGGTAGTGCCATCCCACCATTGAGAGGTAGGTAGCACCACCGTTGGAGGTGTTCGGGTCAATTTGTTTGTAGGGACAGTGTGGTCACCAGAGCAACAGTAGGACACCTTAGAAGCTACCCTTATGCCATTGATCCTTTTTAATTCCGAGGCAACTGTTTCGAGGCAACTGGATCATGTCATGAACATAAGTACTTACTAAAACGTCCTATACTCGACGACCACGTTTCGAAGGTAAGGCAACAGTGAGGTGTACCCTAAGAGTGGTGTGTGAATTTGTGTGTTGTTTTCAGTTTAGCATTTATCTTTTGATCATGCATTATGGTGAGCTACGCTTGTTTTTAATTTGGCCATTCATTCTTTCATGCAAAGTTTAGCAGTTAAGAGTGCAGAAAGTAAATTGCGGAAACATAAATCCTACGCTATTACAAGGCGCGGGTCTATACATCGCCAAAAATTACAAAGACCCGTTTTTAGTAAATAAGTACGGAAAGTAAATAAAAACAGTAAAAATCCTAATTACTATTACATCCGGAGGCAATTACATAATAATCCAAAATAAGGAATTAAAATTAAAATGCGCGCGAAAGAAGAATCGAGAATGTTCTAAGGGTGTTGACCCCTTTTAGAAAAAGAAATTGATTTTTTTGGTCTTTTTTTGTAATTAAAATGAAATTAAAGCTAATTAATGACTGATTAATTAATTTAATTAAAGAAAATATTTTTTGTTTTTTATGTTTTTATGAAATAAAAGAAATTAAATAAAATTAAAAATGAACTTTACCTAATTCTAGATCTATTTTAATTATTTAAGAAAAGGAATTAAAATTGCCTAAATTAAACTAATTTAGTTAATGTTTATTTACAAAATAAAATAATAATAATAATAATGTTAATTCTATTTTTTTGGTTTTTTATGAAAATGTGTTAATTATGCTAATTATTAAAAAAAAAAGGCAAATAAATAAAAGAAAAGAAAATGACAAAACAAAATAAAATAAGAAAAAAGTAAATAATCCCAAGGGGGGTGAGATGGCCTTTATGGAGGTTTTCTGAAGTAATTCTGGCCCAACAACAAGAAGCCTTATTTGACTTTTTTCGGTTGCCTACGCATGCGCTGACTCCAGAGCATAGTACTCTTGCGTTCTGGGCCTTTAGATCTGCCTCCAATGACACTTGGCTTGTTGGACGGGTGAGGCTTATGGTGGAAACTACTTGAGAAAGTGCACAAGAACGCGTTAACAAAAATGATATGAGAATTATGGGGGACCTGGGAAGAACTTACAGCGCGGTATGAGCCTCAGGACTTGGCAAAGGTTGCTTTAGCTTCAGGGTGTGGCAAGGAATAGAACCACGTGCTTGTTTTGATCTGAAGATGCTCGCAACTATGTTTTAGAACTCTCACTTTTTGAATAATTTTTGGTTTTGCTCTTGGCCGTTTCTGCACACACTATTTTTTGAATGAGGTTGGGAAGGCTTGTATATATAGTTTTGAATGAGTATCCATCCAAATAATGGTCATTGAAGCCTTGCAATAATGTTCTTGATTTCCTCCATAACCAACATTGAACAATTTGCCATATTTGTGAAAATTTGAATTTTCTTGCTTGGAATAGGCCTTGCATGAATTTGGAATGTGTTTCAAGGTGTTTCAAAGCTATTCAACACAAAATATATCCCTCCATTAATTTCTTTGATTTTTATTTGAATTTTAAAGATTTAAAATGAATTAAATCAAATAAAATTAAATAAAAATGGAAGAATTAATTTTAAATCTTGAAATAAATTGTGGGACACGTGGGAGGCATGGCCAAGCTGAAACAAGTGGAAAAAGTGGGCCCCTTTTGTCAAAAATGAAGTTTCAAGGATAGTTGACTTTGGCCATTTCACAAAAATTTCCCAACTTCTCCAATGCATATCTTGCTCAATTTTGAAGCTATGAACATGTTCTTGGACATTTTGGAAAGGTCTTGAAGTCCTCTAACCAATGTCTTTGGTCCCATGTCATTTTGATTTACCAATCTCAAGTTATGGTCTTTGACTTAAAGTCCCTTTTTGTTGACTTTTGAAAATGACCTATAATGTTGAAATTGATAACTTTTTGTGAGAGCATTTCTTGGACTTGGAATGTGAAGATGAGTTGTAGGAAATGTCTTCCCCTTCAAGGTGAGCATTGGATGGGATTTTTCTGATAAACCATGAAGAAGTTATGCCTTGGTCAATTTGCAGTTGACTTTTCAACTGTTCAAAAATAGAAACTTTTGCATCTTGAGACTTTTTGAGCCATGCTTGTGGAATCATGATCAAGAATTGATCAAATGATTATTGTGGCTTCAAAATAAGATGTTGACCAAAAATTTTGACTTTTGACTGCCAAATGACCATTTTGCCCCTGTAGTTGACTGTGGAGCAATTAGGGTTTTTGACTGTGCAACTTGACCTTGTGAGCCTTGAAACTTGACATGTAGGTGCTTGACAATGTATATGAGCATATGGGACTATATTGGGCCCTTGAAAACCTCAACTTCCTTGCAAGAACCAAAACCCTAGTTTGACTGGCTTAGGAGGATGGTTGACTGTGTAGCCCTTGAGTAGACTTTGAACCATTTGAGGTGATGCTTGTCAAAACTTTGAAGAATATGGGAGGGCAAATTTTGGAGTACAACAGTTGCCCCTGTTCAATCTTCTTAGACCTGAGGATGTAGATTGGCGTGTGTGCCTTTCGTGATCCGAAGGTGGAAGATGATTGAACACTAGGGTGCCCAGAAATTTGAACTCACATAGTTGAGTATCAGCAGTGTGATAGCAGGAATGGGCTTACAGATGCCATTTGGAGAGATGATGGATGGGAGGATGGGCTTAAAGATGCCATCTGAAAGTGTAACAGAACCTTGTCGGGAATGGCCTTATAGATGCCATTTGGAAAGATGGTGGATAGGTGAATCTGAATAAGAAATAGAATAGCTTCCGTGTTTGGAGCATATCTAGTCTGTGTCTGATTGCTGACGTCTAAATAAATGGTAGAAGGACCGCCGTGTCTGGGGTATATCCATACTGCATGAGTAACAGAATGTCATCCGAATCTGGATCGTATCTGGACTGAGCAATAGAAGAGCATCCGGGATGGAGCATCTCTAAGTTGTCTTTTAGAAGTTTGAATCTGAATAAGCAATAGAACAACGTCCGGATCTGGAGCATCTCTAGGCTATATCTGAAAGGGAATCTGAACAAGTATCAGAACGTCGCCATGACTGGGTCACGTCTGAACTATCTCTAGAAGGAGTCTTTGAATAAGCAAAAGAACAACATCCATATCTGGAGCATGTCTAAGCTATCTCTGAAAGGAAATCTGGAATGAGTATCAGAATGTCGCCATGCCTGGGTCACATCTGAACTATCTCTAGAAGGAGTCTTGAATAAGCAAAAGAACAGCATCCATATCTGGAGCATTTCCAAGCTATCTCTGAAAGGAAATCTGGAATGAGTATCAAAACGTCGCCATGCCTGGGCCACATCTGAACTATATCTAGAAGGAGTCTTGAATAAGCAAAAGAACAGCATCCATATCTGGAGCATTTCCAAGCTATCTCTGAAAGGTAATCTGGAATAAGTATCAGAACGTCCCCATGCCTGGGTCACATCTGAACTATATCTAGAAGGAGTCTTGAATAAGCAAAAGAACAGCATCCATATCTGGAGCATTTCCAAGCTATCTCTGAAAGGTAATCTAGAATGAGTATCAGAATGTCGCCATGCCTGGGTCACATCTGAACTATATCTAGAAGGAGTCTTGAATAAGCAAAAGAACAGCATCCATATCTGGAGCATTTCCAAGCTATCTCTGAAATGTAATCTGGAAGAAGTATCAGAATGTCGCCATGCCTGGGTCACATATGAACTATATCTAGAAGGAGTCTTGAATAAGCAAAAGAACAGCATCCATATTTGGAGCATTTCCAAGCTATCTCTGAAAGGTAATCTGGAATAAGCAATAGAATAGCATCCGTGTCCGGAGCATTTCTAAGTTATATCTTTGGAAGGAGATCTGGAATAAGTATCAGAATGTCGCCATGTCTGGGTCGCATCTGAACCATCTCTAGAAGGGAATCTGGAATAAGCAATAGAATAGCATCCGTGTCCGGAGAATTTCTAAGCTATCTCTAGAAGGGAGTCTGGAATAAGTATCAGAATGTAGCCGTGTATGGATCGCATCTGAACCATCTCTAGAAAGAATCTCTGAATAAACAATAGAATAGCATCCGTGGTTGGAGCATCTCTAAGTTATCTCTGAAAAGAAACCCTGAATAAGCAACTCTGAATAAGCAACAGAATAGCGTCCATCTCTGGAGAATTTCCCAGCTATATATGAAAGGAAACTCTTGAATAAGCATAAGAATAACGTCCATCTCTGGAGCATTTCTAAGCCATCTCTGAAGAGAAACTCTGAATAAGCAAAAGAACATCATCCATATCTGGAGCATTTCCTAGCTATCTCTTTAATCTCTTTAACGTAGATATGCCCTGGCTAGATACAGGTATCGAACCCACAATCAATCGCTCACAGATATGCCCTGGCTAGATGCAGGTATCGAATCTGGAATTGCAACAGTCGATAGTAATCGTCTTTGGATTGACCTCTTTCCTGAAAAAGGCAGAACATCAGTTGTGCAATGCATGATGTCATGATGTTCTCAGGGAGAAATGAGATTGTGTGATATGATGCGTATGTGCATGCATTGTGTATGTAAGCAAGATGTATGAAAGGTGATATGTTTATGAATGTATTTACGTCTAGGAAAATAAATCCTTGACGAATGCCGGGAAGTTGAATGCTGGGCTGATGTTGAAGAACAGAGTTCTTCGTTTCCGCTGGGGATGATGGTTGCAAGAATAAACCGGTAGGAGAAGATGACTCCGTTGGGGAATAAACTTGTTGGAGAGATTACTCTGCGGGGAATTACTCTGCGGGGAAGAGATACTTCGCTGAGGTTTTGATGAGAACTCCGCTGGGAATTCCGTTGATATGTTATGTTGGAAGCTTTGATGAACTCCGCTGGGGGGTAGGAAGAACTTCGCCGAGGACGATCTTTCCGTGGTTTTTAGCTGAGGATAACCCAGTTATAAGCTCTGGTGGAGCATAACCTTTGAATAAAGTCCGGGAGACGCGTTCGTACTCTGCAGGCGATAAGCTTCCAGAATCTACTGGGGATAAGCTTCCTACTGGGGAGATTGATTCAACTTTCCTGGGGAGACTTTTTGAGACTGTACTAGGGAAGTGGCTCCACTGGGGTGTCTTGATTCCACCGGGGAATAATCTTATATTAAGATTTCCGGGGATGCTTCCTTAGGAACATCTGTATACTCCGCTGGGGAATATTGAGATCTTCTGGGGATACCCAACTTCCGTAAGGCTGACTGTAGGCTAACTCTTCTTGGGGAGAGCGTCGTTGACTTGCCGCAGATACTGTGCCTTGTAGTGCTTGTGGGAGACCAACTCTGCTCAGGGAGAGTATTGTTGAGTCTTGACTTACTCTGAGGGGAGTGGAGGCATCTTGGTCAAATTCTTCAGCCGAACCTACCTTGGTACCTTGTGGACAGAGCAGTTAGTACAGTTTGGGCAACTCTTATTGCCCCAGCTTCTGTGGGAGAAGGTACCTGTAGAGGTGCTTGAGGACTGCCGATTTGACAAATCTTCTTCTGGTAGACAAGTGACAAGATGCCGGGACATAGCCGTACGCTTTAATCCCTAACTTTTGCCTGGACCGCCCTTTCAGGTTTTCAGTCCACCGGGATACCCATTTTTGCCCAAGCCGCCTTTTCAGGTTTTCGACTTGCCGGGTGTATAGATTTTTTTTTCATTTCATCCCTTATTTTTGCCTAGGTGTGTCAACCTAGCGGGTCTTTGATTGTGCGTAGTACTTTTTTTTTACTATGTCCACGCTCTCAGAATGTAGGGAGTGCCACTGTCGGTAGTGTTGTGTTGCCATGCTATCAGAAGATGTTCGTTCATGCAAGACTCGTCGCTGGAATTCATGTCCAATGCCCCAAGTGATCCAGATGGAGATTTGCCCCAAGCTGGTTGGCCTATTGAGAGATTCTCCGAATCTTGACTTAACTGCCCCAAATGATGGACAATGATCATGCCATGCCCCTTGATTGGAGATGCTTTTGTTCATTAGACATTCGTCTTGCGAACTTCTATGCTGTTCAAACAAATAGTCATATGCAAGCAATGTTATATTAAAATGCAAAGCTCATGTCTGTCTTGAAGTTTTTGAAAATGCATTTTCAGTAAAACAAGCAAATTTTGTAAAATGTGATGTCAACTCAGTATTTTACAGCAAGCCTTAAGGAGTCAGGATACCTTTCGTAACAGTATGCCTTCGAACTAACCCATGCTTCAGCTAGGGCTTTTTAAGGGTTATAACATGGCCTGGTTCACGGTTTAAGAAACAAAGGATAAAGGCTCAAATTTTATTTGTACTCACCCGTTCTTCGTGATGTTCTTCAAACCTAAACTCAGCTAATCGTGTGTTAGACCTTGTTTGAGTCTTTGTCCTGATATACCAGTGATGGTTCGGGTATTGACAGTTTACTTGGAATAGGCAGTCATTCCCTTCTTTTTTTGGTGAGGGTTTGTAGGACCTCTTTTTTTTTTTTCATTATCCCTGTCTTTTGCCTGAACTGTTTCTTTTCGTGTTACGGTCAGCGGGATGCCCCAGTTTTGTAAGTCTCTTTCATAGGTTTTGACTTAATGGGCGTTTATTTTGAGAAATGATGACTGCCTATCTTTATGATTATTTGGAACCATCACTGTCTTTTGTTTTGTGAGGACCTCTTTGGTTCTATTCGTTGTGCACTTGGATCAACTGAGAGAACTACCCTGCCCCAGGTTATGATTAAGGGTTTTAATTTTCGAAAAGAAAAACTCCTACTTCTTTGGCTCAAAGGGGTTGACGAGGGATTATCATCCTTATAACTCCAGTGTTTAGGAATTGAAACAATGCCTGTACCTCATCAGCAAGGTCTGTTCAAAAGCATACTGTAGATTGTGGTATCGTTTTCGTCATCCCCCCTCAAGAGGCTTAGAATTATTAACCAAGAGTTGGACATCACAAAAAATATGAAAGCAATTTGAATATAATGAAAATAATTGGATTAATTCAAAAACAGACATATGCAGTGCATTAGTGAAATAAAAGAGTTTGCTATGACATTAATTGTTTGTATAAGCAAAAAAATTACAACTCGGAAATTCAAATAAACAAAAGCCTTCAATGATTGGGCAAAGTAGCATTGATTATGTTTGGAGTCTCTGACGCTTCAAACTGAATCTCTCCGGCGTCGATCATGTCTTGAATCTTGTTCTTCAAAGGCCAGCAGTTGTCCGTAGTATGACCCGGGCTATCGGAGTGGTATGCGCACCTCTCATTAGGATGGTAGTTGGGAGCAGAGGTGTTTGGATTCCGGAGAGGAGCCCTCAAGGTAATCAGCCCTGCCTTCAACATTTGCTGTAGCGCTTGATCCAGCGACATGTTGATTTTAGTGAATTGTCTCTTGGGTGCGACCTCCTTACGTTGATGCCCCTGTCCTTGTTGAGCAGGCCTAGGATTAGAGATCTGGACTGCCCCTACATGTTGATCATGGCAACCCTTTTGGCTGTACGCAGCATTGGCCTCCTTCTTCCCCGTATAAGGCTTTTTGTGAGTATCAGAAGGTGCAGCTCCTTGAATCTTTCCAGCCTTGATGCCAGCTTCGATCCTCTCCCCGGTCAAGATCAAATCTGTAAACCCAGCAGAAGAATTCCCAATCAGATGGTTGAAGAAGGGACCAGACAGGGTGCCCAAGAACATGTCGACGAGTTCACGGTCAGTCAAAGGTGGCTGCACCCTTCCAGCCAGATCTCTCCACCTTTGCGCATACTCCTTAAAACCTTCACTCGTCCCAAGTGACATACCCTGGAGTTGGGTACGCGTGGGAGCAAGGTCGGCATTATACTGATACTGCTTATAAAAAGCAGTTGCCAAGTCCTCCCAGTTACGAATATTGGTTCCATCCAACTGATAGAACCAATCGAGCTGAGTCCCTGAAAGACTCTCCTGGAAGAAATGGATCCATAGATTCTTGTCTGCCGTGTAGGGCTGGATCTTCCTTGTGTATGAACGGAGATGCAGCTTAGGACAGGAAACCCCGTCGTACTTTACAAAGGCAAGTGCCTTGAACTTGTGAGGGATCACCACCCCAGAAGATAAACCTAGGTCCCCAAAGTCCAACCCAGGCACACGTTTGATATCCATAGCATTTAATCGGTCCTCCAGCTATTTGTACCTGTCTTCAGCAGGGGGGTATTGTTCATCATTGAAGTCTGTCTCGGTGTCAGAGACCACAGGGCTAGGAACCTCTCTCCCTTGGTGACTGCCTTCCCCCACAGATGGAGTAGTCCTCTCAGCTTCATTCTGCAGTGTGTTCCCAGATCTGCGTCTAGGGTTGAACAGAACAGTCCTCTTGTTCTTCTTCTTCTGAATCAGAGTCTTCAATTCCTTTTGACCCTGGGCTAGGCTCATAATCAACTCCTGGAACTGGGCATTCTGGGCTTGGAGGGCCTTGATAGCTTGTCCATTGGATGATTCAGGATTCATGATGACTGCTGAAATAAACAGCGAAGAAGGTAAGTGACCTGCAACAAGTGTACCTGTAATGCAATGATATGTATGATATGCATGCAATGTTTTCAAGGACCTCGTGGGATAAACAAATAAGCTTGTTAGAATTTGAATCTGGTGGCTTGATTGAAGGAACTGCATATTATTGAGAGTCCTTCTTCAAGAGTCAAGGCTCACCATATCGAGTGGGTCATAGCCCCTGACTCAAGTCATTAACTTTGGCTAGAGGAAAATAAATCCCCTTTGCCCCTCGCTAGACATTTGATTCATCATGACCTGCATCACAAACCCTTGAGATCCTTGAAATGGATTAGTCCTTATGTAGGATGTATGCAATGGTATGATGGCATGATGTTATGCTATGTGTGGAGTGATGTAAGTAAACCCTGTTATGAGTCCAGGTTAAGGATTGTAAACAAACCCTGCAAGAAACTCATGCGTTAGATAACAAGCATGCAAGTAGTCAAGTTTGAAGGCACACAAGTCACACAGAGAGCCCTTAGAGTTTAGGCCAGCATGAAGTTCAGGTACTACCCTCTTTCAGTTTCGTTGGTTAATACCTGTCCTATCAAAAGTAATCGGGTTCTAGAGGATCCCAATATCACTGACTACCCTCAATCGGTCATAACTCCAGCGTCGCAATCTTTTCTTGTGGCCAGAACCATCGCGAGAGTTTAGCCTCAATGGGTGTAGCATACTGCTACTGTTCTATGGCCAAGTTGGGTCACATTAGGGTTCTAAGGTCGGTTGGTGCTTAATGACTCCTCAGAAGACCCATATTCTCCTCGTTGCAACACAAGGGATATCGGTACAGACCAAGGTGCCACACCAACGTAGCCACTGCTTCACCCGTGTCGGTCTATGCCGGACAGGTCCCTCACAGCTTATGCTACCTAAAAGGGTATCCCCAGATCCGGGTTAGGATCTATGAAACTCCGATGCAAAGCCCACAAATACAAAGCAATCAAAGCAAAGCAATTGAAAACATAAGTATGATCTAATCCTAAGGTACACCTCACTTTTATACTCCCCAGCAGAGTCGCCAGTTCTGTGATCGGTGGATTTGGAACTGACTGTTTAACGCTGGTTTCGCGAAATGTCGCGGAAGCAAGAGTCGCCACCGTCTTTTATTTTCTCCAACATGGACAGGACAAAAGCACAGCAAAATTCCTTATGAGATAGTTTCTCGGTTCGGGAGGTAGATTTATAGAAAGGGAAGGTGTTAGCACCCTTTCTATCCATGGTTATCCATGGGCTCTTAGATACTTGCTCATTTGTGTTTTCAAAATGTTTGCTTTTCAATTGTGAGTGGGTTTGAAAAAGTTTCGTTTAAAGATTTCAGATCGACTCTTGTATCAGTCCTCAAGAGTGTTTGAAAAATTGTTTTGAAAGCTTTTTGAAAAGTGTCGGTGTTAAAAGAGTTTTGATTTGTTTTTGAATAGAGCAAGTGTCTACGAGTCATCTACCTACCCTAAGGAATTAGGCTGTGTAAATGTCCTTAAGGTAGTGCCATCCCACCATTGAGAGGTGGGTAGCACCACCGTTGGAGGTGTTCGGGTCAATTCGTTTGTAGGGACAGTGTGGTCACCAGAGCAACAGTAGGACACCTTAGAAGCTACCATTATGCCATTGATCCTTTTTAATTCCGAGGCAACTGTTTCGAGGCAACTGGATCATGTCATGGACATAAAGACTTACTAAAACGTCCTATACTCGACGACCATATTTCGAAGGTAAGGCAACAGTGAGGCGTACCCTAAGAGTGGTGTGTGAATTTGTGTGTTGTTTCAGTTTAGCATTTATCTTTTGATCATGCATTATGGTGAGCTACGCTTGTTTTTAATTTGTCCATTCATTCTTTCATGCAAAGTTTAGCAGTTAAGAGTGCAGAAAGTAAATTGCGGAAACATAAATCCTACGCTATTACAAGGCGCGGGTCTATACATCGCCCAAAATTACAAAGACCCGTTTTTAGTAAATAAGTACGGAAAGTAAATAAAAACAGTAAAAGTCCTAATTACTATTACATCCGGAGGCAATTACATAATAATCCAAAATAAGGAATTAAAATTAAAATGCACGCGAAAGAAGAATCGGGAATGTTCTAAGGGTGTTGACCCCTTTTAGAAAAAGAAATTGATTTTTTTGGTCTTTTTTGTAATTAAAATGAAATTAAAGCTAATTAATGACTAATTAATTAATTTAATTAAAGAAAATATTTTTTGTTTTTTATGTTTTTATGAAATAAAAGAAATGAAATAAAATTAAAAATGAACTTTACCTAATTCTAGATCTATTTTAATTATTTAAGAAAAGGAATTAAAATTGCCTAAATTAAACTAATTTAGTTAATGTTTATTTACAAAATAAAATAATGATAATAATGTTAATTCTATTTTTTTGGTTTTTTATGAAAATGTGTTAATTATGCTAATTATTAAAAAAAAAATAAGGCAAATAAATAAAAGAAAAGAAAATGACAAAACAAAATAAAATAAGAAAAAAGTAAATAAACCCAAGGGGGGTGAGATGGCCTTCATGGAGGTATTCTGAAGTAATTCTGGCCCAACAACAAGAAGCCTTATTTGACTTTTTTCGGTTGCCTACGCATGCGCTGACTCCAGAGCATGGTACTCTTGCATTCTGGGCCTTTAGATCTGCCTCCAATGACACTTGGCTTGTTGGATGGGTGAGGCTTATGGTGGAAACTACTTGAGAAACTGCACAAGAACGCGTTAACAAAAATGATATGAGAATTATGGGGGACCTGGGAAGAACTTACAGCGCGGTATGAGCCTCAGGACTTGGCAAAGGTTGCTTTAGCTTCAGGGTGTGGCAAGGAATAGAACCACGTGCTTGTTTTGATCTGAAGATGCTCGCAACTATGTTTTAGAACTCTCACTTTTTGAATAATTTTTGGTTTTGCTCTTGGCCGTTTCTGCACACACTATTTTTTGAATGAGATTGGGAAGGCTTGTATATATAGTTTTGAATGAGTATCCATCCAAATAATGGTCATTGAAGCCTTGCAATAATGTTCTTGATTTCCTCCATAACCAACATTGAACAATTTGCCATATTTGTGAAAAATTGAATTTTCTTGCTTGGAATAGGCCTTGCACGAATTTGGAATGTGTTTCAAGGTGTTTCAAAGCTATTCAACACAAAATATATCCCTCCATTAATTTCTTTGATTTTTATTTGAATTTTAAAGATTTAAAATGAATTAAATCAAATAAAATTAAATAAAAATGGAAGAATTAATTTTAAATATTGAAATAAATTATGGGACACGTGGGAGGCATGGCCAAGCTGAAACAAGTGGAAAAAGTGGGCCCCTTTTGTCAAAAATGAAGTTTCAAGGATAGTTGACTTTGGCCATTTCACAAAAATTTCTCAACTTCTCCAATGCATATCTTGCTCAATTTTGAAGCTATCAATATGTTATTGGACATTTTGGAAAGGTCTTGAAGTCCTCTAACCAATGTCTTTAGTCCCATGTCATTTTGATTTACCAATCTCAAGTTATGGTCTTTGACTTAAAGTCCCTTTTTGTTGACTTTTGAAAATGACCTATAATGTTGAAATTGATAACTTTTTGTGAGAGCATTTCTTGGACTTGGAATGTGAAGATGAGTTGTAGGAAATGTCTTCCCCTTCAAGATGAGCATTGGATGGGATTTTTCTGATAAAACATGAAGAAGTTATGCCTTGGTCAATTTGCAGTTGACTTTTCAACTATTCAAAAATAGAAACTTTTGCATCTTGAGACTTTTTGAGCCATGCTTGTGGAATCATGATCAAGAATTGATCAAATGATTATTGTGGCTTCAAAATAAGATGTTGGCCAAAAATTTTGACTTTTGACTGCCAAATGACCATTTTGCCCCTGCAGTTGACTGTGGAGCAATTAGAGTTTTTGACTGTGCAACTTGACCTTGTGAGCCTTGAAACTTGACATGTAGGTGCTTGACAATGTATATGAGCATATGGGACTTGATTGGGCCCTTGAAAACCTCAACTTCCTTGCAAGAACCAAAACCCTAGTTTGACTGGCTTAGGAGGATGGTTGACTGTGTAGCCCTTGAGTAGACTTTGAACCATTTGAGGTGATGCTTGTCAAAACTTTGAAGAATATGGGAGGGCAAATTTTGGAGTACAACACAAACAAAAATAACAAAAACAATAAATAAAGCATATGGCCGGAGAAACACCGAAGCCCTATCTCTAGTCGTCTTCTCCGGCAAGTCAAAATCCAGAACCTGCAAAAACATTAGATTTAAACGCAGAAATACATGCTACCCCCCCTAATTCCAAACCCAACTTAATTTTTCGCTAAAAACCCCTGGATCGTGTGTTTCGAACCAGGTTACACCGATCGAAGGCAAACATGGTGTTTGCTAAACCTGCGTGCATGGGATGATATTGGTGATCTAAATCTGTTCAGAAGTAAATCGGGAATACAATAGCAATGACAACAATATTTAAAACAACACAAAATTTAAGATATGGAAATCACAACGTTATATGACCGGAGATGCATGATATGCCATTCTCATGTGCTTTGGATCATGGTAACTGGTCCAAATTTACCTTTCAATATTCCAGGAAGGGAATTGGATCTGAACTTTAGGATGAGAGGGCTTGTAGAGAGAGTTTTGAAGCTCGAGGTTTTTGAGAAATTTGGTGAGTTTTTGCTAGTTTCTTGAGGCACGTATGCGTGTGTATTTGGTCTGACTTGCTTGCCTTTATATAGAGGAGGGAATGCCTCCAATAACATGGAAAGAAATCAAGTCATTAAGCCATGTTTAATCAAGAATCAAGCAAATTGAAAACATTCCATTTTTTAGATATTCTTGCCTTCTTGATCCCTTGCACGAGTTTGGCAAGTTCTAACAGGCTAGCATGAGTTGTATGGGCTTGTAAATGACTCATCATGTGCTTGGCCCAAAGGTTTTCTATTTTATTTATTTATTTTTAATTTATTTGAATAAAAACAAAACAAAATAATAATAAAATATAAGACAAGGTGTGAGTGAGCTTATGAGTCTTTCACAAGGTCATGGATATGTTTGAAGCCCAATAAGTTAGGTCACAAGCCAAAAATTTCAAGTTTGCATCTTTTGCATTTCATGCATTTCTTCAAAATTTCCAAACTTGTACAACTCATAACTTGTTCAATTTTCATCTTTTGAAGGTGATCATGAACTTTTTGAAGATCTCAAGATGTCCTCTACAATTTCTCTTTTGGTCATTTTTGCATTTGGAGAATTCATCTTGATGTAAGTTGCCTTGATAAAATGAAGCCTTTTTTGGATTTGAGCATGAATATAAAGTTGTAGAGCATTGAATTTACTTCAAAATGGGATTTTGTTGGGGAAAAGTTGATGAAGCATGTGAAAGTTATGTTTGGTCAAAGTTCAGTTGACTTCTCCTAAGGAAACCCTAATTTGGAAATTCTTGACTTTTGATGATTTGAGAGATTTCCTTGAGGAATCATGATCAACCCTTGATCAAATTATGAATATTACTTAAAAATGTTGATGTTGACCAAAATTTTTGAAGTTTGACTGTATGTTGACCATAGTTTACTTTTTACCCAATATAAGTTGATCTTCAACCATCTGAGCCATTGACTAAGCAAAATTGTGATGCAAGACTTGAAACTTGACATGAACAATTTTGAGGATCTATGATGAACCATGAAAACTATTGTATGCCTTTGCAACCTAATATTCCTTGAGAGGCACAAAACTCTAGTTGTAGACCCTTTGCTTAGGAGGAGGTATTGATTGGTCAACTCTTGAGATTTTTTGAGCATTTTGAGAACTTTGTGAACAATTCTTGAAGAAAATGGGAGGGAAATTTTTTGGATACAACAACTTCCATACCTCGTTGAAATATGGTGGGCGCATTACATAAGCCAAAAGGCATACACCGATACACAAAAACCTGAAAAGACAAGTGAAAGTAGTTTTTCACAGTCTTCGAGATTAACTGAAATTTGATTGTAGTCAGAGTAACAATTCAAGAAACAATAGAATTTTTTCCCTGACAACCTCTCCAACATTTGATCCATGAATGGTAGAGGAAAATGATCTTTCCTTGTTGCTTTATTAAGCCTTCGATAATCAATACATATTTTCCACCCGGTCACGATTCTTGTTGGGACTAACTCATTTTTGTCATTTGTTATTACCATCATTCCTCCCTTCTTTAGAACCACTTACACCAGACTTACCCAAGCACAATGTGAGATGGGATAAATCATGTCCGCTTATAATAACTTGACAACTTCCTTTCGCACCACTTCCTTCATTTACCGGATTTAAACGCCTTAGAGGTTGAGCAACCAGTTTGAATTCTTCCTCCATCGTTATTTTGTGAATGCAATAATTTGGTCTAATTCCTTTTAAATCATACAAAAACCAACTGATAGCCTTTTCATTATCTTCTAAAACTTGAACCAATTTATTTTCTTCCTTCTCAGATACAGAATTGCTAATGATCACCGATTTGTTGCAATATTCTTCAAGGAATACATATTTCAAATGTGAAGGTAACAACTTCAACTCAAGTTTTGAATCTTCTTCATTCAATTCCTTTTTCAAAATTTCAACTTCTTATTTCCAAGGTTGAACTTCTTCCAAAGACTCAAGTTCTTTCAAACAATATTCCATTTATTTTCATTCATTGGCATCAACAACTTGAAGTACATTGGTTAAGGTTCTCTCAAGAGGGGTTAAAAGATGAACTTGGATTGTAACATCCAAAATAGATTCTTCGTTAGCATTAACTTTAAAACAATCTCCCTTATCATTTGAGTGATTCATTGCTTCAGAGAGATTAAAACACACTTCTTCATATTGCACACGGACCTTCATCAAACCATCATCGATGTCAATCATCATTCTTGCGATCTTCATAAATGGTCGGCCAAGAATCAAAGGGGCATCATCATCATCCTCCATATCTATCACAACAAAATCAATGGGGAAGAAAAATGTATCCACCTTCACTAACACATTTTGAGTTACACCGTAAGGACGGGTAGTGGATTTGTCGGCTAGCTGAAGTGTTATCTTCATCTTTATAATGTCAATGTTTCCCAACCTTCTCACCATGAATAACGTAATCAAATTAATGATTGAACCTAAATCCACTAGTGTTTTTCCAATATCCATATCACCAGTTGTGATCAGTAATGTGACTCTTTCGGGATCATTCTCCTTTCTTGGAATTGTTCGTTGAATAATGGCGCTACAACTAGTACCAAGGTTGATAATCTCTTGATCAATATATCTCTTCTTGTTTGAAAGAATATCCTTCATGAATTTTGCATAAGTAGGCATTTTCTCTAAGGCTTCGAAAAATGGAATATTAATTTACAAGCGGCTAAAAATATCCAAGAACCTAGCATAATGCCTAGCATTATCTTTCTTTGTGGGAGCATGAGGATAATGTAAGTTTTGGATCGGAGGACTTTTCACTAACTTTTTCCCCTCTAGTATCTTCTCCTTATTTTCCTCACTCTTTTTATTCTCTATCTACTCATTTTCAATTCTCTCATTTTCAACTAAAATTCCCTCATTTTTCTTTGATTATACTTCCTTTTCTTTTTCTATCCCAAACTCCTCACTTTCAACCTCATCACCACTTCCATTTCCTACTACTCTACCACTCCTAGTTAAAATTTCTTTGCAATGCTCCTTAGGGTTAGCGTGAGTGTCTGCAGAAAATGATGGTCTGGCTTGTTGATCAACCAATTTCTTGGCTAGCTCACCCACTTGAGTCTCCAAGTTCTTTATTGTCGCCTCATTTATCTTTGTTAGGGGAGTCTAGACATTTGCTTTGTGAGCTCCTCCACTTGTTTAGTAAGCAACTTGTTTTGAGTTAAGATTGCATCATTGGTCCCCAATTCAATAATTCCTGGTATCTTTTGTGAACACCATCTGTTATGTTGAACCCATTGATCATTTCGTGCCATCTTCTCAATAATCTCAATTGCCTCTTACGTATTTTTAGCCATCAAAGAACCATCCACTGTTGCATCTAACAAAAGTTTTGGTTGAGGTAAAAGACCATTACGAAAGATGTGTATTTGAGTAATATCATTGAATCCATAACTCATACACTTCTTAAGAATTGATTTATACCTCTCCCAAGCTTCACTAAAAGATTAATTTCCACCTTGTGAAAATAACAAAATTGCAGTTTTAGCTTCCATGAACCTGGATTGCGGAAAAAACCTCTCATGAAATCTCTCCTCTAGAACATTCCATTTTGTCATTTTTTAGGTGGGTTGATCAAGGTGCCTATCCTTCACCTTCCCAATCAAAGAATTCAAGAATAATCTCTTGAACACTTATTCTTCCTCCACTTCGGGAGCTCCAATTGCTCCGGTAATCTTGTAGAACTTTGTGAGATGAGTGTATGGGCCTTCATGATCAAGACCGACGAATATATATATATATATATATATATATATATATATATATATATATATATATATATATATATATATATATATATATATATATATATATATATATATATATATATATATATATATATATATATATATATATATATATATATATATATATATATATATATATATATATATATATATATATATATATATATATATATATATATATATATATATATATATATATTCGGTGTAAATTTTTCTTTCTCTATCTCTTTTAATTTTCTGCATATTATCGTGTAAGTTAGGTATTATTCATCATTAGAATGCCATCTAGAATTTGACCTTACTTATAATATTTTACCATATAAGCGTAGGTCTGAGATATACCTAATTCATTGAATATTTACCTTCAATTAAGATTGTATTGTCCCTAAGTTGTCGGATTTAAAATGCTTATCAAAGAAACTTCAAGTTCCTTAATTTTTTATGTTATTGATTGAATCAACTTTCTTACGAGGATAATGAAACATATAGCTTTTGAATCTATTTCATGTATTTTTGCTTTCGTGCTTTAATCTTTGATTTCGTAAGTGAATATTTTTTTTTTGGTTTAGAAAGGGACATGTCTATTCAACCCCCTATAGATTGTCTCATCCCCATATTCTCGTCCAACTCTAAATTTCTTGACTTATAGAAGGGGAGGTGGACACATATGCCAATAGATGTTTTGGTGTAGAGTTGGGTAGGAAAAATCATGCATGTGTGGAGTTGACTGAGGTTTCCTCATGTATGAAGCTAAGAACTAGAGGCTTTACTATGAGACATATACTCCCTCAAACTCGCTTCAAATAAAGTGGTCAGACATGATAAAACGTGTTATACAACCAACACATTTTCATATTATTTGTCTTTGACACTTTGATTTGATAACATCAGGGCCAATGGATTTTTACATAGAGTCCAAAAACTCATGTATAACAATATTGTGTCTTCTATTTCATTAAATGTAATTTTTAAAATGATTAGCAGGTTGTTAGCCATTATATAAGATACACACTCCCTCCGTTTTAAAATGAGTGTCATTTTAAAGAAAAAAAATTGTTTCAAAAATGAATGTCATTTTTATTTTTCAATATAACAATGATTGTTATTTTTTTCAATTGTGTTCTTCAGCTATTAGTCTGTACACTATTTCCAACATATTAATAAAGTTAATTTAGTTAAAATACATTGTCTTAGGACAAGATTATTGCATTTCTCAATTCGTGTACAAAAACCTTAAATAACATTTATTTTAAAACAGAGGGAATATTAGCTAATTAAAACGTAATTTCATTTCCATCAATAAATATGACCAAAATACAAATCGGATTTGAAAAGAACAAATCCGAAGAGAAAACTAATTTTAAGATTTAGTTTGTTTAACTTTATGGCGCCAACTGCACCCTACCTGTCAGTCATTCTAAAATATTCGATCAATCTCTCACTTTACATCGAGCCACGTGTTTTAAACTTTTGTTTTAAGCTTTTCAAAAAAAAATGAAACAAAAAAAACTTTCATCATCATCTCCACAACTACTCTGAGATCGTCATCCAGCCAACCAGCTAAATCACATTGTCCTCAAACCAACCGACTAAATCACTATTAACATACTGTCGTCATTAAACCAACCAGATAAATCATGGTTACTATGTCGCCTTCTTCTCATTTTAATTATCGATTCAATTGCACATGTCATCTTTGCCACTTTTACTTGTACTATAATATTTTCTTGTAAAAGCATGCTTGTATACTATTCAACTTTGTTCAAATGTCAATGAAGAAAACAAGACCTGTTCATTTCAACCTAGCACATAGAAAAGAATAATATACTCAGTCATAGTCAATGAGTCTTAAGACCAATGGTAGAAAGGCTCAACAATATTTCATCCTCAATTTCAAATAATATTTAATATACCTCATTCAAGTTGACATTGGAAAAAATAATTACATGTCACGAGTGTGTACTCCTATATATATATATATGCTGAAATCTTATTTTTAATTAAGACTTTCCAATCCAAAGTAAAAAGTCAAATAGCTCTGAAGCATTCAGCTGCATGGTCCCCTTTTATCCTCTCATGAAAAGTCTTCAATTCAACATATACTCACAATTCACAAATAAATAATGACGATTAACTTGGTCGAATGGGTAAGGCATAGACCATGCATGCTTTTCCTAGTTAGTAATAAGTAGTAAGGTTGAAAGTCAAAGAAATTTGGCAAATATATGGTTGCCTCTACAAGCAATGCATTAATAGTGAGCAGGTTTTATATATTTTCATTGGAAGTCAGATTCCCTGTATTGTGCTATGCATATGTGAACTATAATAAAGTATTGAAATTTGGAGTGAAATGTGAATTTCTAAATTGTATCAATGTGTTACAATCTTGTGAAACGTAAGTGTATGATGTTATGTGCCAAAATTTTACATTGTGAATTAACCTGATTCTTTGTTGATGAGGTATTTGGATTGAGTGACTTACCTCAACGAGGGAAGAGTGGCTTCTGTTAGGGTCTATTATACATGTGTTGGTTTCACATAAATTTAGTGAAACTGTCAATAAAAAAAATATGTTGAAAAATATGTTTTAGAGTGTATTTTTTTAATTTGTATACAGTTTACAACCCTGCAATGAACTCAAGTAAATAGAGGGAATATACAACAATAACTAAGTCTTATCACATAAGTGGAGTTATTTATATGGATTAATTTTTGTTATAATGTTCTATCAATGATTATACTTCTATCTATATCATTAATCTTGAGATCTTTTTTAATAATTTCTCTTATAGTCTTTCTGGATCTTCCTCTTCCTCAAATTGTTTGTTTTCTCTCTATCTGATATACTCTCCTTACTATAGAATATACATGTCTTCTGTATACATGCTCAAACCACCTTAATCTGTTTTTCACTATTTTTCTACTATATGCGCTGCCCCGACACTCTCTTTAATAATTTCATTTCTAATTTTATCTTGTCTAGTCTTACCACACATTCACTGCAACATTGTCATCTTTACTACACTTACTTTATTCTCGTGTTGATTCTTAACCGCTAAACATTTTATCTCATACAAAATCGTCGGTCTTACCGTAGTTCGATAAAACTTTCCCTTCAACTTGAATGGTTTCTTTGCATCACATAAAACATCTGATGCCTTTCTCTATTTCAACCATCCAACTTGATTTGATAGTTTACATTTCCTTTTGTTGAACTTACATTCAATATACGTCGTCTTACTTCTGCTTAGACGAAAACATGTGTTTCTAAAGCTCGTCTCTAAATTCCGAACCTCTCATTTAACTCTTTCGACTCTCTAAGAAGGATTATATCATTTGCAAAAAGCATGCATCTATGTGCTAGCTATTAGATGTGTTCTGTGAGTACATCCAAAATTAAGGTAAAAAGATAGGGACTTAGAGTTAACCCTTGATGCAAACCAATTGTAATGGGAAAATCGTTTGTCTCTCCATCCTGTGTCCGAACACTAGTCGATACCCCTTAATATATATCTTCGATAGCTCAAATATATGCAATCCTAACCCATTTCTTCTCTGGAACTTTCCATAAAATCTCTCTAAGCACTCTATCATACGCCTTCTCCAAATCGATAAAAATTAAGTGAAAGTCTTGTTGATCAATCTGATAATGCTCCGTCACACGCCGTAATAGATAAATCACTTCCATGACTCATAAGCTTAACCCCCCTATAATTTCCACAATTTTGTATATCCCCATTGTTTTTATAGATTGGAACTAAAGTACTTATTCTCCATTCATTCTTCATGCATTTTCATTAAATAGTTTGGTGAGTCACCCAATACCTCTATCAACAAGAATTTTCCATACTTCAATAGGTATGTTGTCTGGCCAAACCTTCTTACTGCTACGCATACTTTTCAACGCTTTCTTTACCCCCTATTTCTGATTACGATGATAGTAATTATAGTTTTGATTCTCTTCTCTAATGTCGAGTATGCTAGAGTCCGATGAGATATCATATACTTCCTTAAATACGTTGTAGAAATAAGTCTTCCACTTATCCATTATATCTTTTTTTTCTGAACAAATATTTTGCCTTCTTCATCCTTAACACACTTCACTTGATCCAAATCTCTAGTATTTCTTTCTCTTCCCTTAGCAAGCCTATATATATATATATATATATATATATATATATATATATATATATATATATATATATATATATATATATATATATATATATATATATATATATATATATATATATATATATATATATATATATATATATATATATATATATATATATATATATATATATATATATATATATATATATATATATATATATATATTTTTTTTTTTTTTTTTCTTCCTTGGTTCTTAGAGATTGGTATAATCTATCAAAAGCATGGATTCTTGCTTCACTTACCGCCTTCTTGGTCTCATTCTTAGCTTTCTTGCATTTTTTACAAAATTCAAAATTTTTACACCTAGACCACTCTTTAAAACAGTCATTTTTTAGTTTAACTTTACTTGGGACACTTTCATTCCACCACCATGATTCTTTACCCCAAGATCCAAAACCTCTTTATTCACTCAACATATCTTTAGCCACTTTTCTAATCTCTTGAGCCATCTTGTTTCACATATTATTTGCACTTCCTTGTGATTGTCGAAACTCTCCCTCCAAGATCTTGTATTGGAAAATTCCTTGTTTTTCACCCTTCAAATGCCACCACTTGATCCATGGAGCTACCAAATGATTTCTTCTCTTACATTCATAACCAAAACTCTATGTTGAGTAGTCAAGCTCTCTCTCTAAATAACTTTACAGGTCAAGTAAATCTTCCTATCAGACATTCTAATAAGAAAGAAATCTATCTTAGAACATGTAACATCACTTTTATATGTGATAATATGTTCATCTCTTTCCTAAACCATGTATTTTCTATAGTAATATCCAAAGCCGACGAAAACTCCAAAATAGATTTACCCTCCGTATTCACCTCCCCTAGGCCATCCCACACCATGCACCCTCTCAAAACCTCTTGTCACTCTACCTACATGTCCATTGAGATCTCCTCCTAGGAAAAACTTTTCTCCTTGGGGTATACCTTGAAGTAAACCTTTTTAAATCCTCGCAAAATTTTACCTTAAGGTGTTCTGCTAACCCAACCTGAGGTGCAAATACACTAATAACATTAAAGGTGTCTTGTTCCACTAAAAATTTCAAGGTTATGATTCGATCTTCTAATCTTTTCACATCCACAATATCCTTTTTCCACTCCATCTCCACAATAATTCCCATCACATTTCTTGATCTAATAACTTTTCTGGTGTTCCAAAGCTTATATCATGAGTTGTCTAATTCTTTCAGTTTTTCACATGTTTGTAAGTACGAAGAGTGACTAAGAGAGGGGGGAGGGGTGGGGGGATGAACTAGGACTTTAAAAACTTTATCTAGTTTTTATGAATATTGGTTATATATTTTTTGGCTATGTTAGGCAGTGAAAGCGGTAAAGTACAGAAAGTAAAGAACACACGAGATTTATCCTAGTTCCCTCACAATTTGAGAGTACGTCTAGTCCCCTTACCACATGTAAGATATTTTATTATTGTTAGATATTCCTAAATAAGACTCTAACCAAGTTATCAAGAACAATCCTATTGAGTCTTGTATCACAAGAAAAGAAAACAATCCTCCCTTTTCTTTTAACCTTATCTCCAACAATCTTGGATGATAAGCACATACACCTATTATCAAACAAAACTTGATACTTAGGAATTTTTCACAATATATGATGAATAATGATGTAGAGTAATTATCACTTTTATAATCTTAAGTGATGTATCAAAGTAAATGATCTTCCCTTCTAATAACAATAATTCACAAACACTAATATGTTATATTGCTCAAGAACTTTCTGGTTTAAATGATATGAAAGTATGAAGAAAATTTCTTGAATAAAAGTTGAATATCTGAAATGTGAATTTTGAAAGTCTCAGTGTTTTTTATTGGAAGAGGTTATTTGTAATTTGAAAATTTAGGCATTTATAAGAGTATGACACCTTTATGAATCATGGTGAAGTTATGAAAAAATATCATGAACAAATGCCAAGTTAAATTGAAAAGGTTTCATGAAGAGAAATATGAAAAGGTGTCTAAAAAAATCTATTGTTTTTCAAATTCGTTCAGGTGCAAATCAATTGTTGTATGGTGCAAATCGATTTGCATAAGGCAGCATTACATTAGTTTTGAAAAGCTTTTGTAAGTAATTGATTTACATCAAGTGAAAATCGATTTTCATAGTATAAAAATTAAAAAATTTCAAAGCACCAATAGATTGGCCAGGATGAAAATAGGTTGACATTCCCATCATGCTAAAAACTCTTAGGCCTATCACAACTATAAATTGATTACTATAAGGTGAAAATCGATTTGCATATAGTGAAAATGAATTTTTTTACGAAGTGCTTATGTCATGAGAAAATGAATGAGGTATGCATTGAGTGTTTGATCATTGATCATATAAAACATTAGTGAAGGTACGTATTGTACCCCAATATTTTCCCTCCCTTTTTCTTTAAGACATTCTCCTAGGGTTCTCAAATGCTCAAGGTTGCTCAAGAATTGATCAGACAAATTTTCCTCCTAAGCAATTGACCTACAACTAGGGTTTTGTGTTTCTCAAGGAATATTGGGTTTCTAAGGTCTCAAGTGAATTTCATGGTCTCCTATATGTCTCCAAGAATTCTCATACCAAATTTCAAGTCTTGCACCACAAGTTTGCTCAACTAATTTCTCAATGACTAAAAATCAACTATATTGGGTAAAAAGTCAATTATGGTCAACATATAGTCAAACTTCAAGATTATTGGTCAACATCGAGGTTTTGAAGATATATTCATCATTTTATCAAGGTTTGATCATGATTCATCAAGGAAAACTCTCAAATCATCAAAAGTCAAAAGTTGCCAAATTAGGGTTTCCTTTAGGAGAAGTCAACTAAACTTTGACCAAGTATAACTTTCACATGCTTCATCAGATTTTCCTCAACCAAAGATCATGTTAAAGGAAATTCAATTCTCTACAAATTTATCACTCTAAGCTTAAGTCCAAAAAATACTTCATTTGAGAGATATGAGCCAATACATTATAGGTCATTTCAAAAGTCAACAAAAAGACACTTGATCAATGAGTGGGGAGGTTATTATCACAAGTACAGATGGTGACTATGTTCAGATGGTTACTCTTATTTAGATGGTGAATATGTTCTATTGGTGACTTTGGTTCTTTGGTGTTCTGAATTGGTCCGGACCTTTGATCTTATTACATGCGACCGTGGTTCTGTTATCAGTTCGCCAACTACTCAATATCGCAGAAGCTTTAATCCAACATATTTGCATACATGGCATGTTAATGTAATCATCAACATACATGTTCTTCGTTTCCAAACATCATTTCTTTGATTCTAATAGTTAAGCCAAAAAAAATAAACATTGACTCTCTCTCTCTCTCTCTCTCTCTCTCTCTATATATATATATATATATATATATATATATATATATATATATATATATATATATATATATATATATATATATATATATATATATATATATATATATATATATATATATATATATATATATATATATACATGGAAAATACATGAAAAATACATAATAATACCGTGGCATAGTAACAGGAATCAAATCATAGAAACTTTTGGGAATGAAAACATGGCATTTGTATTGCATGTCATGCATCATGTTACATTTAACTATGCATTTCATGAGTTTCCCAGAAGTCTTACCCAAGGTCCTTTGGTCTTCAGAATCTAGCTGTCTCACCGGTACAACACTCGAGCCAAATCTAAGAAGTAGATGGAAAATCTCGAACAGAAGAATTACGAACTGTGTGAAGAGGTTACCTCTTTAAGAGCCGGAATGGCAAACTTGACTGCCTTGGTATAGTCGTTAGTGGTTGCTCAGAATCAGCCACCACCACCTCCACCTCCTCATGCTTCACAACCACAACAAACAATGGTCATCTCAGAGGTTATGATAGTTCTCGTCTCAGTTTCTCTGAATACTACTGCTGCTCAGCATCGCATGCCTCCTGGTTATCCATGGGGAATGCCTGAAGATTATATGCCAGAAGGATATAACCCTACTTCTCAAATTGATCAGCCTGTTTAACAAGTTATGGCTTCTGCCCTTCCCGTGGTACACGTTACTCCTACTGTTAAGAATGAGATTCGTCATGCTATAGCTCCAGTAATGAATGTTGTCCCTGTTATTAATGATGTGGTTCATCACACTACTCCTCCACCGAGTGAAGGACTGAGATTCTATGACAGAATACATGATTTCCAAGATCAGTTTAATGAGATGCGAAAGGAAATGAAGGCCCTTAGGGGAAAAGAACTGTTTGGACAGAATGTAAGTGATCTATGCTTAGTTAAAAATGTAAAAGTACCTGCAATGTTCAAAGTACCGAAATTCGAGAAGTACAAGGGAAATACTTTCCCTCATGCTCACCTTATGATGTATGTGAGAAGAATGTCCACTCACACCGATGATTAACGTCTACTAATCCATTTTTTTTTCAAGATAGTCTAATTGGTGCTATACTGAAATGGTACATGAGCTTGGATAGTGCCAATATTCCTACCTTCAATGACATAAGAGAAGAGTTTGTTAGGAAGTACAATTACAATGTGGACATGGCACCTGACCGTGATCAACTTAGAAAAATGGTCAAGAAAGAAAAGGAGTTGTTTAAAGATTATGCACAAAGATGACGTGAAGTAGCCGCCCAGGTGATCCCTCCAATGGAAGAAAAATAAATGACAAAGATCTTCCTAAAAACTCTCGGTTCCTTCTATTATGAGAAGATGATTACAAGTGCTCCCACTGATTTCCCCGAAATGGTAAGCATGGGAGTTAGTTTAGAGGAAGTTGTCCTTGAAGGCCATTTATCCAAAGATGGGGACCCATCAAATGGTGCTAAGAAGTATGGTGATAGTTCTTCCAACAAGAAAGAACAAGACTCCTACACTATATCTCATGGTAGGCAAGAGAGATCTCATAATAGGAATCAACAAGTTGCTTATGTTAGTTCAGTGGTTCATCCAACTCTTGTGGTCCTTGCTCAAAAGGCTTATCAGCAGCGTAATCAACAAAGTCGTATGCAGAAGAAGGATCAGTTTGACCCAATTCCTATGACGTATGCTGTATTATTGCCTTATTTGTTACAAAAGAACTTGATTCATATAAGATCACCTCCAGCTATCCCAAAAGTAATTCCTTGGTGGTATAAGGCTGATGCTTTCTGTGATTTTCACCAAGGCGCCCCTGGGCATGACACTAAGAATTGTTTTCCATTGAAGATAAAAGTACAAAAGTTGATAAAAAGTGGTATTTCATCCTTCAAATATTTTAACCCACCGCTCAAACATATATGAACTTTGGAGAGCTCGATCGAAGGATGCACTGAAGTTTAAGGATGATTAGTCTTCTCAGTTTACTAGCAATTTTACTGATTTCTCATTTGTAATTTTTCTTGTTGATCATTGTACTGTTTACATGTAAGGACTTGTTTACATTTGAATGATTATCTTAATACAATGAATATGTTTGTCTTGAAGAAATCCATTTGTTTCACTCATATTTGTTTTCAATTTTAAAATTTCTTTTTGCATTATGATACCAAATCGTTACCAATTTGATTGCCTAAGCATAGATTGGAGGGAGGATGATGAATTTAAAATGGAAAATTTCTGGTTGTATGCTTTTGAATGAAACCCTATTGACGATGTACAAGCATTGTTTCAAATCCCCAAACACTGGAGATATAAGGGAGTGAAACCCTCGTTAACCCCTTTGACCCTTGAAGTAGGAGTTTCTTTTCTATTTATAAAAACCCATCATTTTTAACCTGGGGCAGGGTAGTGTTTAGTTAATTTGAACGAGTGTTCAAAACTCATCAGAAATGTGCATCTAAGGATACAACAATGGTTATCTTTCAAAAGGTTGAGGAAAGTCAAAATTGCAATGGCTAACCTTCACTTATCAAAAGTGTGTGTCAATTGATGATATTCTAATGGGTATATCTCACACATTAGAAGGTCAGTAGATGACTATACAACAATGGTTATCCATCACTGACCAAGAAATAGGGCAGTCACAATTCTTCCAACAAGTCAAAAATGACTCGAAGTCACGCGACGCGTTCAAAAGGAAAGAAAGGGTAATATAAAAAAGAATGAATAAATTAAATGAATAAGAAATGAAAAATAATGAGACAAAAAGCCCCACTAAGTTGAAACTTGAAAAACAAGTCGCTTAGGCAAAAGTCAGGGCATCCCGCTGGACCTTATAGTCAAATTAAAAAAGAAATTGTGAAGGAAAAAGTTAGGGAAAGTATGAAAGACGAAAAAGGATTATGAAATGGATATCCTCAACAAAGAAATAAGTCGCGTTATCAGAAACTAAAAGTAAAGGTAAGTGATTGGCATGTCCAAAGAAGACCTCAGTTGTTTCCTCAACCGTCTCGAAATTTCTTTTGAGAGACGAATGTTCGTGTCAAGTTAACTGAACTTAGGATTGGAGAACAACTTGAAGGGGGTGGGAACCAAATAATTTTGAGCCTTAAAATCTATTTTTTCTAAAACCGTGAACCAGGCCATGTTACAACCCTCAAAAGTCCTAATTGAAATATGGTTAATTTCGAAAGCGTACTTCAACGAGATAGCGTTTTCTGACTCCCATGAGTTTTGATAAATTGTTGTATTGGTATCATATGTTTTTGTCATCTTTTATACAAAAAATCAATTTTGCATCATGGCTAGTGATTCATTCACAAGGTTTTGCGAAATATTTTTAATAAAAACTTCAAGACTTACATAATTGTTGCATTGGATTTTCCATTATAAGAATAAACAATTTCTGCCCGTAAAACAACTGCTTGATATCAAGGAAGCTTACATTTGAGTATCAACAAAGGGCATGTCACCGAGAAGAAGTTGTTGAGAAAAGAGGATGCAACATTCAGTCAATCTAGGGCAGTTACGTCGAGATTCGATGAATCTCTAGAAGCATTTTTGGTCAGACAGATTATCTTAAAAGCATACAACCAAGGGCAAGTTGTGAAAGATATCTCGACCAAAACGGTAAACTTGAGACAACAAAGTTGTTTCCAAGGAAATTTCTAGATTTTTGTCAAGACAATTACTATGTTCTTCCCCAAGCCGAAGATCTTCCTCAAGCAAGACCGTTTCTCATGATCTGCCTTGTAGAGGTGTCATGGTTCCCTCTACGGTAACTGACCAGTTAGTGGGTTTCCTCCAGGTTGTGGTGTGGTATTGGATTTGCAATCCCATTTTCTTCCCCAGTCAAGTATTGGTTCAGATTTTCTCCAAGTTGTTATTTGATGTTGGGTTTGTAATCCCATATTCCCCAGTTAAGTCTTGATTTAGATTTCTTTGGATGAGTGTGATTTATTTCCATAGTCAAGTGGGGATCAAGCAAAGATTGCAAAGTTATGGAGAATGTTCTTAGTTGTTGGATTCTTTCTCCCTTTGTATTGAGAAGTGATGTAGAATCTCTTGTAGGATATTACGCCCTCCAGTTATGACATTGTCGTTGTTGTGTGCCTCCAAGCAGCCAAACAAGGGCAATATACCTTCTAAGAAGTGTTGAGATGGATGTCAACTCATTTGGTTTTATCTCGCCGTGTATTGAGTTTGATTTAAAATCCCAATAAGCTGACCTCTTGCTGTGATGTTAACTTCTTAATTCTCTAGATGAGTCGGGGATTATACTTCCCTCTAAAATTATTATCCCATGAAATTTCATGATTTCTCTCCAGAGAAGTTTTCACAACTATTATGCTTGATATTGAAGACTGTATTTGGGCTCTCTTTAGCATGTACAGTTTTTTCCCCCCAATGAAGTTAGCATAACAATCCCTAGTTGAAGTCTTAACGATGTGGTTTTTCATGTTTCCTAGTGAGGTCTGTATTGACATCCCCAGTTGAATTCTCAATAATGTGGTTTTCATCTTCCCTAGTGAAGTTAGTTTTGGGAGTCTCCAGGTGAAGTCCAGACGATGAGGCATTGTCTTTCCCATTCGAAGTCTGTATGACATTCCCCAGTGAAACCTAGAGGAGTTTTCTATATCCCCGCAACTTTATTTGTTGCTAGCGGGTATTTCTTTGATTTCTTTAAAGCCATGTTCTTCCCAGTGAAGTTAAGACATGAAGTAGGACCTTGTTTCCTCAGTTGATGCTAACCCTCTTGCGGAATATCCATCCTGAATGTGATTTAGCCGAGTGTTGTCTTCACCCAATTTGGCTTTGTCTGGTTATCCCCGTTATGGTTGTTTTGTCAGCATAGACATAATAACATTCATACACATCACGCATAGATGAATTTAAAATTCATTGCTCATTTGCATTCGTTGATGCTCTGTTGGCATATTATTCTCTTTGCAGAGTTATGTTACCCTCTCTCCAATTGAGTTGACAACTTTAAAGAGAAAATGTATATCCTTGCAATTTCCCCACTGAGTTATCCCTCGTGGAAGAATTTTGCTTTAGCTTTCCCATCCAGCCCATTATCTAGTTGGGATGTGATCCCCTTTTGAGTTTATTTCTCATTATGTGTTGTCTTTGTTAATTGTTTCATTCTAATTTATTTCGGGTTTGAATCTGTAGTCCCTGACAATATTATTATTCTGACTTATGCAGGCTTTGCACCTTGGTTTGAGAAATTTGCATTTATTTTACACGCAAAGGCTTTTTTCTCTTCAATAGGAATGTATTAGTATTTCCCCAGGAAATCAAAATTCATTTCCCTCCAGTGTTATTACAATTCCTTTTTAAATAGTAAGTGGCAGGTCTCTTTATTTGTGCAACCTGTTCTTCCCAAGTAAGTCTGTTAATGCCGGAGAAGATGTTACTCCAATGAATGGTAGTCTCGTCATTATGGGAGATAGTTCGTTGTTGAGATTTGTATTTTGATGAATGGTAGTCTCGCCATTATAGGAGATACTTCGTTGTTGAGATTTTTACTCCAATGAATGGTAGTCTTGTCATTATGGGAGATAGTTCATTGTTGAAATTTGTTACTCCAATGAATGGTAGTCTTTTCACTATGGGAGATAGTTCATTGTTGAGATTTGTTGTGCTTCAATGATAAAGACAGTTCATTGAAAGATTCTTACAACAATTTATTACCCTTTCCAGGTGAAACATCTTGGTTAAAGAAGAAACTGAGACCAGTTCATGGCTTATGGTCAGGATCGAGGGGAGGTTTATCTAATTCTCCATCAAATGGTATCTCTTTGAAAAAGTCTCGCAAGAGAAGTTTGTTGTGAAATCATAGCTTGTATTTTTTACCCTTTCCAGGTGGAATACCTTGGTTAAAGAAGAAACTGAGATCAGTTCGTTGCTTATGGTCAGGATAGAGGGGAGTTTTATTTGATTCTTCATCAAATAGTATCTCTTCGAAAAAGTCTCGTAAGAGATGTTTGTTGTGAAATCATTCCAAGTGGTAGTCTCCTTATTTGAGATAGCTTGTATTTTTTAGCCTTTCCAAGTTGAATACCTTGGTTAAAAAATAAACTGAGACCAATTCGTGGCTTATGGTCAGGATCGAGGAGAGGTTTATCTTCAAATGGTATCTCTTTGAAAAAGTCTTACAAGATAAGTTTATTGTGAAATCATTGCAAGTGGTAGTCTCCTTATTTGAGATAGCTTGTATTTTTTACCCTTTCCAGGTGGAATATCTTGGTTAAAGAAGAAACTGAGATCACCTCGTGACTTATGGTCAGGATCTGTGGGAGGTTTATCTGATTCTCCATCAAATGGTATCTCTTCGAAGAAGTCTCGCAAGAGAAGTTTGTTGTGAAGTCATTGCAAGTGGTAGTCTCTTTATTTGAGATAGCTTGTATTTTTACCTGTTCTAGGTAGAACGCCAGAATTTTGGGAAACTCGTTATTATTATTGCAAATTTTACCTTCAATAAAAGTTGGTGTATTCTCTTGTCTCTACCTTCAGTAAAAGTCGGTAGTTCACCTTCAGTAAACGTTGGTGTATCCTTTGCTTGTTACCTTCAGTAAAAGTAGGTAACTCACCTTCAATAAATGTTGGTGTATCTTTTATATCTTTACCTTCAGTAAAAGTTGTTATTTTCTCCATATATCTACCTTCAGTAAAAGTTGGTGTATTCTCTTTTATCTCTACCTTCAGTGAAAATTGGTAATCCACCTTCAGTAAAAGTCGGTGCATCTTCTGTTTTCTTTACCTTCAATAAAAGTCGGTATTATTCTATGTTTTTTCTACCTTCATCCTTGAGTTGGTAGTTCATCGTCATTCTTAGTCAAGATTTATCTCTTTCTCCTCATTGGACCTTACTCCGATAGAGTCGAGTTGTCCCCAGTCATAAGTGCTGATGTCAAACTTTGTTTCCAGCCATAAGCGCTGGCGTCAAATCTTTGTTACCATTCATAAGTATTGATACCACTCACTAGTTTACTAGTCTCGATGTTGATGTTTATCGTCATCTGTGAGCCGATATTATCTTATTATATATGTCCGCATCTTTTGAGTTAGCAGTTGTCGATCCCCTGTGAGTTGATGTAACACTCTTTTTGCTATCTTCTCTATGAGTGGATAGTTTACAGTTGTCGGTTAATCGTTGTTATCCATTAATTTTTACTCGTTTTATCGAGTGAATGTTATGTTATCTCCTCTATGGGATTTACCCTAGTAAAGCCGAGTCTTCTTTTCCCCAGTGGAGTTGATTTGTCTCCAATGGAACCAAATTTCTATCCCCAGAGCCGTGTTGTTCTCCAGAGATTTATTTTCCTGGTCGAACTCTGCTCCTTAGTCTGTTGATTTTATTTTTGCTTCTCCAATATGTCTTGTTCACCTGCACGAAGTTTATATTTTATATCCATTATAATAAGAATCACATGGCATCTTAGGATCAAAAATAGGGCTTTTTTTATATTTAAGTATCTTCAATCGCGTCGAGACGAAGATTTTAACCTTTGTATCTCCAGATATAAGACACTTAAATAAGGGTTGCTGTTATACCCCAATTTTCCCCCTAAGATCCCTCATCACATCATATATATATCATGCATATTATCAATTCCATGGTTATGGGATCAAAGGGCTCTTTGGCATCAGGGTTCCCTATGGATTGAGGTCGCTACCTTACTCAGTGTTGTTTCAACAGGTGCTCTTGCTATTCTTTGTATTAAAATTTCTCGATGTCTTCACTGGCAGGGTTCCTCGAGATATAAGGTTGTCTTTCTCAAATTTTCTCAAAGAATCAATGCATTAGGGATTTAACTTTGTGTGTTTAGGATTCATCATGTCTTGCAATTAAGTAGGCTATGAGCTAGGGTTTTGATTCCTATCTATACTTCAAGTCATCTCCTCATCATTGTGCTTCTAAATCAAGAAAATTGGGGTTCCTCCTAATTGCTTACATCATAAGTCAACTCTTCTCAAGAGGGCTAAAAGATTGAGTCATGTTTCTCTTCTTGTGATAATACTGGTCAGATAAGTAAGCTTTGCTTTGGATTTTCATCAAGATATTTTATTGATTAAAGAGCGAGCATTCAATATGGTAGGAGTTTGAGGATTCCTTATGATCAAGACCTTACTATCTTTTCAATTTCTTGATGGTTTGCAAGTTAACTTGATTTTGAGGATGGAAGTATAGAATGGATTCTTATTATGAAGGGTTTCCTTTAAGATTGATGGTTTGTGTTGAATTCAAAGTTGTTAATTCAAAAGCATTTCAATTTTCTCAAGTTTGATTCAAAAAGTTTAGGCTCGTTCATGGGATTTGTTTGGAATTCAAGAACATCAATCCTATACAAGAATTTCAAAGTTTAAATGATTCAAGTATTCACGTTTCTTGGAATTTAAGGCCTTGTCCAAAGTTTAAAATTCTATCCAAGGTATTGGAGGGGTATTCATGCTTCAAGAGAAAATTCAAGATTTGTCAAGAGATCGAAGGTTATTTCAAATCCACTTTGCAAGTCAACATTTAGTCAAGAGTTTTCAATATCCATTTCAAGCTCAAGATTTGAAGTGGTCAGTGTTTCATTCAAATTCTTCACCAAATTCATTTTCAAATTGTCAAAAATTAAAATCAAAATTCATCCAAAACAACATTCCAGTTCAATTACAAGCTAATATCACCATCATTCAAATGATCAAATACATACAAAATTCCATTACTAGCCTCCAATTATTGTGTCTGGTGGTGATCTTGCTAAGGCGCGGAGGGTTGTGTGTATGATTTCCAACTCTACCAATGTTGTTGAAGTGTTTATAAGTGGGTTCTAGGAAACCTGTGTGTTGAAGGAGAAAGACACCAAGGATTTCGACAATGCAGAAAATAGACAGGAAATTCACCAAAAGTTATCGGGGATAAAACAAAAACCGTAATCAATATTGGGTTTATTTGTAGTTAGCTTAGACAAGGAATGAAGCAGATTATTATTCATTTGGATAGTCCAAAAATTCAAGCATTGGAGAAAGATGGGGACAAAAGAGCTATTACCAGGGCATCAAGGTAGGGTGTCCTGTTTCAAATACGTGAAGGTGCTGCACAACTTACTACATACAAAGGGAACTCTCAGCAGGCATTTCCTCTAGTCACTGATGGTGAATAACTTGCTTATTCACTTGAATATGATATGAAGAACATGTCCCCAGAGCTTGCAATTAGTTGTGCATCTGTTATTTATTGTCGCTCATCTCTAAAGTGGAAGGCAGTGGCCACCAGATTAGTCAAATCTGTAACTAAAACAATGTTAGCTATTGGAGATGGAGCTAATGATGTTGGAATGCTTCAAGATGCTGATATCGAAGTTGGTATGAGTGACATAGAATACTCTACTGGATGCTTAATGGACTCTTTAGCGCATCATTAATTTTCTTTTTCTTGCACAAAGGAAATAAAGGTATAAACCTTCGATTCGGACAATGAAGCCTGCAAAAAGGAACCCTGAAACCAAGTGTACCTGCATATTCACAACATGAGGAGTTCAACATACACAAGCCAACTCAATAAAAAATAGAATAACAAAATTTGAGAAAACTATAACTAACAATAACAGACTCCTAACCAATTTCTACCCACCTAATCTCTGCCCTCCATTCCATAACAAACTCTATCAAGATCCAATGGGTAAGAGCTTCTCACTTCAACCTATATAACATAATCATAATAGAATAATTAGAGGAGGAGATTGATTCATAACAGAAAATTGATAAAAATCAGAAACTGACCTCTTTACTTTTTCTCTTCCTCTTCCTTCAACCATCGTTTATTCACAATTTTCCTGGAATTTTCACTTCATTCTTCATCATCCTCAACTCTGCAACACTTCATCGATGCAAAAACCTTTGTTCTTCTCCATATTCAACCTTAAAATTTTCCATCATCTCCGCCTTTCAATCATCAGCCTCAATCTTCAATGACGGAGCAATAACCACGACGACTCAATTGAGAATACCTTGCAATACAAATGTGACAAATTCAGAAACCCGAGGAAAATCAGTGCACAAGCTCACAAAATCTAAAGAATAAGAAGAAGAAGAGGTGAAATGAAATAGGATATTCATACCTGAACATTTGTCATTGGATTTCTCACCATCGTCGTTACACTTGAAAATGCGCCTCCAGCAGGTAATCACTCAAACTCTTTATGTGTAGCTTGAAGCTCGTATCCATAGTGTATCGACCTTGCGATGTAGATTCTTAGGCATTTAGGCTTCAGAGATGGGGGGAACAAGATGAAGATATTTGAATCAAGTAACAAATTATCAATGAGGACGACTGATGACGAATCGGAGAAGCGTGAAGATCGCGGTGGATGAGAGAGCCACCGTGAATCGTTCATGAAGAAGAAGGTTAAGTGTTGAATGGAGGCCACTGCGTGAAGGAGATGAAGATTAAGAATTATGCGCACGACGATATGGATTCAATCAAAAGCTGTCGTCGTTTTGTTCATCGGTAGAGGAATTTGTTACTCCTCATTAATTTAGATGGAGGGTTTGAGTAGAGAATCGACAGCATGTTTTTTTCTTTGAGAAGAGAGAAGAATTTATGTGTTTTGTCTTGGAGTTGAATATACGAGATTCTGAACCATAACATTGAAACTCCCAAACGTCACCGTATTGCTGTTGTTATTTTTATTTTATTTTATTCTTTATGTACTTAATTGATAATACTCAAAATAGTGTTTAACAATAAATAAATGTTGATAATGGATTAAAAAATATTGGGAGATGATGACTGTGTTGGTTTACGGACCGGGATTATATGTCCCGGCTAGGCCCATTAGTTTTTTTTGTTCACCTGGTTGATGTTTAGAACAGAAAATTAATCTGGATTGCATTTAATTGGGCCTGGACCGCATTATACCCTTGTTAGGGGCCTGTTACACGTTTTGTTTGAGCGCATGGAGCTGGTACGAAAAATATCCCTAGACCTAGCCCATCACCCCCTAATCCCATTCATTTTTTGCAGCAACCTATTGTTTTGCAAACAAAAACAACATTGTGGACTCAACTTCTTGGGCCTAGCGCCCAGATTCCTACTACACCCCCTGGATTTTGGCTTGCACCCCCCTGAGTTTATTGTTTTAATATTTGCTTTTAAATAATTTTGATAAATTTTTAGTTTTGTTTGAAATTCTTTCTTTACATGATAAAAAATAATAAAATCAATAAAAATTTGTTAGATTTATCATTTTATTTTTAGGAAATTAATTCCTAATTTTTTAGATTACTTGAAACTTGTGATTCACCTTTTCTTGTTGAGTTGAGTCTTATGCAGGTTCATTGTTTGATATGCATACATGTTTGAGTTTCCGATTGTGATTTATATTCACATCGATGATGCCTCGATGCCTATTTCGAATATGCAATCTCTGACTGTTTGTTTGTTGATGCCAGCTCGCGCAAAGTATTATGAGTTTCTTTGCTTTGGTTGCACTTTTTGCGGACATTATTGCTCGTTTGGTATTATACTGCTGTTGTACCCCAATTTTTGCCCCTAAGATTCCTCTATCATATCATATCAACTCAATCATAACAAGATGACACTAGGGTTTGGTTCTTCTCCTTATCTTTAGCTTTGCTCATGGGGAATCACCAAGCACCTTGACTTGTATTTTGTGATCATCTATGTTTTTTATTGATTAACTTTTAACTAATAAATATAATGAATGTTTGCCCTAATTATTGATATTATAGGTGAAAGCACAACACATTCCATCAAGTTGATCTATAAGTTCATGAGTTTATTCCCATTCCTTCTTCAACAAAGCTTCATTGAGATTCAAGCTTCATCATTGAAGATGTTTTGAAGTAATATCATGACAAAGGCTATTATGATCCATCATGCCTCACGTTGTCAAAGATAGTCCAAAGATATAAGGGTTGATGGAAAAAGGTTGACCTAATTGGACAAGTTTTGGATATCTAGGTCACAAGTGCATATCTCCCTCAATTCTCAATATTTGGAAGTGGTTATGGTTGCTATGGTTCCTCATTATCATCCTCAACAACTTTTATTTACAATACAAAAGTATTTTTGCAAGAAGGTTTTGTTGTACCCCAAAATTTTCCCTCTCATATTTTTCCAAGATTTTTTCTTGCATAGGTGGTTACAGACCTTTGCCTAAAGACAAGGAAAATTTTCAAATTATGGTTAAGTATCCTTCGATTGGCATCTGCAAAAGGTCCTTTGATTGGCATCTTCAAAAGGTCCTTCGACTGGCATCTGCAAAAGGTTATTCGATTGGCGTAGGGCCTTTCGATGGGCATTTCCAACAACGTAACTTCAAGGGGAATCTTAAATAAGTTTGTTTTTGGTTAGAGCGTACAAAGCGCCTTTCGACAGGCATGTTAACCAAGTAATGTTTCGATTGGAATTGTGGCCATGCCCTTCGATTGGCAAGATCACAAGGTCTTTCGATTGGCCTCATGACAAGCCTCTTGATTGGCATTGTGTCAAGGCCTTCGATTGGCATTTTGAAAGACCCTTTCGTTTGGCACCCTGGGCCAAGCCTTTCGATTGGCAAGGCAAGGGATCCTTCGATTTAGAATTGAGTAAAAGAAGCTTCGACAGGCATGTTAACCGTGTCCTTCGATTGGCATGGACAAGATCTTTCGATTGGCGTAGCAAAGTATTCTTCGATTGACATTTCAATAAATACCCTTCGATTGGTATTTAGACAAGGGCCATTCGAAGAACTCCTTCCAGGCCATTTGAAAGAGGCCATCAAGAGGACACTCGAAAAACATTTCCAGGTACACTGAACATGAAAAAATGGCATGTTTTCCTTGCAAATATGGAAAGAATTCAATGTTGATCGTGGATTCAATTTTTGAGTTAAAGGCCAGATTCTTGCCTTGTTTGTTCCTAACTCCACAAGAGCTGGTTCGACCAAGGTAATTCTCTTCAAATCAATCAATCGAAGCAGAGGGTGGCTCAATCGAAGGAGCCATGACATTGAAGCTAGTATAATTCGAGTTAGAGTTCAGGGCCTTCGAAGAGAACAAATTCGAAGGGAAATGGATCTGCAGGGGCATGTAAGCTTTTGATTTCCATCATATTGGAGGCCCAAACAACTCATAACAAGCTGGAAGTAACGCATTAAAGTAGATTGGAACTTGACTGAATCAAATATAACAAGTTTTTATGAAGAAATCAAATCAAATCTCTTCATCATAATGGACCAAGATTTGATACACAAATGTTGACCTAAATTACCTTGTCTATATAAACCTCATAATCTCAGAGAAAAAGACACGGAGACACACGGAGACTGCCTCAAAATAAAACGCAACCTACCCGACGAAAGTCCAGAAAATAGCATCAAATTCCAAAGTTGTCAAAAATCCATTGCAGGCACCTTCCGTCTAGGTTAACACTTCGATCGTGTTCTTGGAGTTCACACAGGCGTACACTTGTTCGTGCCCCAGCCATCTCACACCCAGGACTACAGATCCAGGCGCCTCCAGTGGTAAAAATGTTCAATCCCACTTAATCTTAAATTAGACTCATGATTGCATGTTCATAGTTTTTGTTATTATTTGTGAGCGATTTAACAAAGTGTATGCATGTTGCAGTGTTCATACGTTCGAACACCATGGATAGAGTTTTTTTACTTTTGAAACCCATGATACCAGTTGTGGCAAACCGAAACAAACCCAGATCTGGGTTCAGGGATTGATTTCAAATGGGATGTTTTCTGTGTTGTTTAGTTTCGAATTAACTAATTTGCAGGACCAAAAGTAGGTGTCATGTATTTCGAATGAGTAAGCAGCTAAAGTGGTGAAAGGGAATTCGTGCAATCGAAGGGACCAGTGTTCGAATCCCATGCCTTGCATTTTCAATTTCTAACGAATTTGCTTGCAGATCTAGCACCCCTAAGACCCTCGAACGAGGTCTTCGATCAACCCTCTGGATCGAAAGGCAACCCAAGCCTCTTCGATCCAGGCCTTACTTCTAAGAATGCACTTTTTTTCATTTACTGTTTTGGTCTTTCGATTTCATCCTTCCTGTTGGTTGTTTGTCCTTACTTCTTCTAAGTACTAATTAACATTAAAAAAACACAAAAAATATTAGGCTTAGTTTTTTTTTTATATTTAATTAATTTTGTCAATTAATTAATTAATTATTTTAATATTTTCTTTAAAAAACTAAAATTTAATAGACTTAGGATTTTTAATTCAATTTCTTTTCATAACAAAAACAAAAAAAAAAAATTCCGTTCACTTAGGATTTTAGACGTATTTTCAATTCATGCGCACGTTTATTTACTTTAGCATTTTTTGTTAATTATGTAACTGTGCCCGGTTTGTAATAGCTTAATTAGGGTTTTATTTTCGCACTTTATTTTTCAGTAATTATTTATGTATCTACACTGAAGCCTTGTAATAGCGTAGGACCTTTATTTTTTGCCTTTATATTTTATATGCTTGTATATAATTGCTAGCAACCTAGGCGTGTGATTAATCAATCAATCAGTAGATCACTAAATTCAATATAAATATAGCTGAAAAAAGCACACTGCTGCACACTTGCACCCTTAGGGTATACCTCACTCGGTTGCCTTCGAATTACAGTCACAATTCTCGTAACGTGAGAATTCTTAGTGGATGTCCTTAAGTCTAGAGATCACTAGTCCCTCGATGACCCTCTCGACTGCTGCCTCGGTATAAAAGTGATCTTAGGGATTTATGGCAGTTACTAAGAAATCTTTCCCTGTTGCCTTAGTGACCGTACGTCCCTTTCGATAGTCCCTCAAATATCCAACAATTAGGGCTACCTACTCACTAATAGTAGGATATCATTGTCTAAAGGATAAAAGGAAAAGAACAGTCTTTTTTCGAGTAGGTAGATAACTGTCAGGTACTTGCTCAAACAAATTTTCACACCACACTTTCAAACACTTTTCAAACAAAGTTTTCAAAACCCTTTATCACACTATTGAGGACTGATACAAGGGTTACCATAAAGTGAATCGCCACACTAAGGCATTTTCAAACAAAAAACTTTTTTCACACAAACACGAAAGAAATTTTCAAAAATGAGCAAGTACCTAAGAGCCCATCCAAAACCACAGATGGAAAGGATGCTAACACCTTCCCTTTCCATAATCTACCCCCTTACTCAGAAATCTCGAAAAAAAGGTCTTTTTCTATTCTTTTCACCCTTTCCTTTATTGGATAAAAGAAAAGTCGGTGGCGACTCTTGCTTACTACGACATTTGCGAACAAAAAATGAAAAACCCTTATTAAATAGTCGGTTCTGCCACCGTATCACAGGTTTGTTAAAATTGAGAGGAGTTTCCAAGGCATTTTGTTGCTCTAGGGGCTAGGATTTTGAAATTCAAAGGGTTATATCTTGCTTATCTTTTGGTATTTTTGAGTGATTCCAAAAACATGTTTCTCTTCAAAATGTTATCAATAAATCAATTCAAAAGTCTCAAGAAAATTTTGTGTGGAAGATACCTAATGATGAAAAAAGATTACAATTCCTCTAGATAAGCCATCAAATTCCCTTATGTGACTTCAAAAGATCATAACTTGGTCAATTTTTATCTCCTTGAGCCCATTCTTTTTTCCATAATGATCTTAAATATGTGAACTTCAACTCTCCTTTTATGTGATAAGCTTTTAAATGGATGGAAGATGCTCTAAGGATGCAAAAGATTATAGGTCATCTCATGAATTTTCACAAACTTCACAAAGTCATAACTTTCTCAATTTTTTGATTTTTTAAATGATTCAAGTCTAAAATGTCATTCAAGAGATCTACCTCATTCCACCTTTTTTGGTCAATAGAAAATTTTAAATGGAAGGCCATGTTTGGATGCAAGACATTATAAGTCATTTTGAAGGAAAAAACTTAGAATTTTTCTAAGTACAAAAAGTCAACATCTTTTTCTCAACTTTGACTCATTACAACTTTCAACTCAAGCATCCATTTTATTCCATTATTTGCACATTGTAAAGCTTGTGATCTCATATTTCCAATGCATCAAGAATCATGTCCTAAGGTTCCCTACATCGTCGACACCATTATTCAAAGATGATACCTTGAAACTGATGTTTTCTCCAAAGTCAGAATTTGAAATCCTTGATTTGGCCTCTGAGCACAAAATTTCTGCATGTTTTCACTTCTAATCATGTTTAATGAACTTCCAGAAATGATTAGCACATTGAAACACAAGCTTTGGTTAAGTTTTGAGCAAAATAGAAGTCACACTTTTCATGTTTGCAACTTCACACGATTTTCCTCCAAACTTCATCATTTCACACGTTTAAGCATTCCATTAGTTTCCCTGTAAATAGAGGATCATACCTCATTCATTTTCTCAAGCTTCAACAACCGAAATCACCCTTCCAAACTCTCTATATAACTCACTTTTCTGTTTTTTTGAATTCCTATTTTTCCTACTTTTCAATCCAATTTCTTTATTGATCCTTCATCCATAAACATCCTTGAAGCTAACAGAAGAAGAATCAAGCCTTGAGGTGTCCTGAATCGTTCTAACTAAGTCCAGTTTCAGAGAAATTTTCAGCTACTTTGTTCAGGTAGAATTCTACATCAAATTGAACCAAATACAGTCTATTCTAATCTATTCATCCTTCTGATTCTCACACTTCTTACGGTTTGAATTTTCATTGAGAATTGAGGGAGATACTTGGGATTTTCGTGCTCGCTATTTTTTCTGGTTTTCTTTAAATTCAGCCTTGCAGAGTTTATATAAATTTTGCGCGAGGGTACCATTAGAATCGTCTTGAAGAGGCGAAGCTAATGGTACCGGTCTGGTCCTATAATTTTATAGTTTGAAGAATCCCAATCTAGGGCGTCTGGAGGTTGAAGACGACCTACTTGTCGTGCTTCAGCCAAAGAAAGTGTGACATGTGATTTTTTGAATTCTATCCAATACATCTGTTTTATCGTGCACGTGACTCAGGAGCCCTTGGATCTGATTACTTTAGTGAGTCAAAGTTCATCCAATGTGCCATATTTTAAGTTGTTTTTATTTAATAAAGATTGATTCAATGTGAAATTCAATAAAGTCCATGACATGCACAGTGCGCCAGATCTACTGGATCTGTTTACTAAAGTGTTTTGACAATTATCAGATGGCCTGTATTTTTTTGGTTTGATATTTTTATTTTCTGATTTTTATTTTAATTAATTTAAACTTAAAAAATTCATTTTAACTTCAAAAAATATGAAAAAAATTCTTAAAAAGACTTTTGATTTTTCTCTTTCTGATTATTATTTTTTCACAATTTTATTTTATGTTTTGATATTTTTTATATTTTTTTCACTTTCTTTGAATTGTTTTAAATGTTTAAAAATACTTTTCCTAACTTTTAAATTCTGAAAAAAATATAGAAGGATCAAATGACCTCTTGACAAATATTGGTGACCTCATTTTATTTTTATTTCTGACAATACTATTTTTCACAATTTTTGGTTTATTTTGCTTGTTTCTTTTAATTTTAAAAATAGTTTCTGACTTTAAAAAATTTACCAAAAATTTTATAAAAAATATAATTGTGCTCATTTATGATTTTTCTATGGTCTTATTTAATTTTTCTTGGACATTTTGAATATAGTTGTTAATTTCCCCTTTTATTTTCATTTAAAAACTATTTTAAAAATATTTTTTCTTTCTTTTTAAATAAAATTTTATTTTGTATATATTCTGGCTGATCTTGAACTATGATATTTTGATCATGAGCTTCATTAACATCATTGGATCTTGGGTGTTGAGTTTAACTCCACCAAAATGGATGGATGATTTTAATGATGGCTTGATTAGATTTTTGGTTCAAATGTGGTTTAATTCTTATCCTATCCCTCTTCATCTTATCCTCTTCTCACTTGTGCTACATGTTGTTGGAAAATAATCTACATATTATTTCTCCAAACATATGGTACATAGATTGCTATTGATCCGCCTTAAAATAGGTGCGACTTCTATATAAGTCCCAGTTACGATTGCTTAACATAGCGCTAAATTTTGTCCTGATTCAAGAAATGATCATTTATGGCCCAAACCCATGTTTGTAAGTCCAAGTATGTTAATTTGAATCCTTTGATCCAATAACCTTGAAATTCATTGGTAGGAGACTTTGGTCTTATCAATCCTCTAATGAATCTTCACTAGCTTTGGTCAAAGTGAATCACTTAAACATCATTGATCATTTATTGTTGTCTTGAGAATTTTAAATGAATGATATACTTGACAAAAAACAAGTGAAACTTGTTAACGATGGGCTTTGGTTTTATCAATCCTCTAATGAGTTTCAAATGCAAGTTTCAAGATGTTCATTCAACTAACCTCTAATTTCTAACAATTGACTTTATTTTATGCCTTTACTTTATGCTCTTTACTTTAAGCATATTTATTTTAGCATTTACATTTCATGCTATTTTTATCTTTGCTCAGTTGAGCATTTATTTTTATGTCATTTTTATTTTTCTCACTTGAGCCTTTCATTTCATTTTTAAGATACTTAATAATCAACTTGAACCATAAAAAACTTTAATGTTACTTGGACTATTTGATTACTCCTCTATATATGTTTGTCTAGATTTTCCTGGTTTTCAAGGTGCTTGGTGATTTCTCATAAGTACTCTACCCGGACTTGGTAAAACATAAGATATGACGTGTGGTATAGTCATGTTAACTTTGAGTGAGTAATCCCAAAAAAAGAGGCATGAGATCCCCCACTCACTGAAGTCCTCTTTGACTGTAGTGTCGTTTACCGAGTAATCGAGAAGATGTGTTGCTTTCGACCTGGGAGCCTGTTGAAGCTGAGGACCCTAGAACCCTTAACCCATCTTGACCTTTTAGGAGTAGTGCAGAAACTATGATGGAGTAATCTAGAAATGGTTGTAATACGATACTACACTCAGACGAGTTTTTCATGAGAATATTACTAATTACCGAGTCAATCGGGATGTTGATAATATCCGAAGGAAGGATGTAGACTCTGGGAACCTCTTAGAACCTTGTTCAACAGGTGATAAACTATTAGACCATACCTCGTGGGTAGTACCTTTGACCTCATGCTCGTGACGTCAAACCTATGAACCCCCCATGTTTGTGATCTTGTGTGTGATTGTTGCATCATGCATTCATGCACCCATGAGCATCCTTTAAGACATTTTGGTTCAAGGGACTCAAAGTTGACTTTTTGCGAATATCTCAGGTACTTTTGACCATAAATTCTGGAAAAAGAAAGACTCGGAACTACAATTTCAAGAATCCCAAGATATATGATTTAATGAGTCTAAATCCCAATATTGAGAGTTCTACAGATTTTCGGAAGAAATATGGATCCATCGTGTCTCTCATGAAGCTCATGATGAAGGAGGGTATTCTATCGACTTTAGTCCAATTCTATGATCTGATGTATCAATGTTTCACTTTCCCTAATTATCATTTGATGCCTACATTGGAGGAGTATTATTATCTACTGGGTTTACCTATTACTGATTGTGTTCCTTTCACCGATTTTGAGGAGGAGCCAAAGTACCATGAGATTGCTGATATGATTCATTTGGGGAAGTATGAGATTGAGGCCCTCATGACTACCAAAGGAGGAATTAGAGGATTACCCGCTCAATTTTTATTATAGAAAGCTCGTTACTTTTCTAGGATAAAGAGTACAGTTGCTTTTGAGGCCACCTTTGCTCTGCTTTCTTATGGGTTGTTCTTATTTCCGAACATCGACAACTTTGTGGATATCAATGCCATCAGGATCTTTTTGATAGGGAATACAATCCCTACATTATTAGGATATGCTTATTACTATATTCACCTTCGGGATTATTATCATGGAGGGATGATCATTTGCTGCACACCTTTGTTGTATCAGTGATTTATTCCTCACTTACCTCGGTCCGATGCTTTTTGGGATGTCAAGAAGGAACCTCCTTGGGCTCCAAAGATTATGGCCCTCACTCATTCAGATATTGTTTGGTATCTTCGGGCTTACCATGATGTGGATATTGTCAATAGTTGTGGTAGTTTCCCCAATGTATCTCTTCTTGGTACAAAGGGAGGAATTAACTATAATCCCGTTCTTGCACGACGATAACTTGGATATTCAATGAGAGATAAGCCAAACAATATTCATCTGAGTGGTTTTTTCTCAAAGAGGTGGAGGATCATAAGGAAGCTAAGGAGGATATTGCAAAGGCTTGGCGCCATATTCACAGGAAGAGTAGAAAGGACTTGGGACCTAGAGGAGTTGTTTCTTTGGAGCCTTATCTGTGTTGGGTACAAGCGAGGGTAATCCAGTTGAAGATGTCGTATTCCCGTAAAGAACCTATGCCTGATATGTTTGTGAAGACCACTCCCCCCCTTTTAGATGATGTGGAAGAGCTCCAGCTTGCCTTAGTTAGGATGCAGCAGGAGGAGGAGGCTTGGAAGAATAAGTGTCAGACTTTAGAGATGTCCTACCGAGCAGACTTGAAGGAGAAGGATGATTTGATCGAGATTCTTGAGAGTCGTGCTGTAGAAATGATGGAGAGGCAAGATGATTTATTTTCCTCTGAAGCTCAGTTAGTACTTAGTCATTCACTTCCCAAATCTGGTAATTGGAAAATGGTTGCCGACATGTATGCAGAAGAGAACAAATAGTTGAAAGCTCAGATTGCAAGACTCATGAGAAAGCATTAGTGTATGGAGAGATCTTCATCAACTTTGCTTTCTTAGGATTTTAGACTCTATCCTCTTTTGTACTTGGGATTGTTGAAACTTGTACTAAAAGTTGTAATCCGTTTTGAAGTTATTATAATAAGATTTTCAATATTTCAAAAATGTGTTAGTACTTTAGTATTTGCAAATTGTCTATAATTCTTTGAGTCACTTGAAGTATTAATAATAATAAAATAAATCATGTGCAGTGAATATCATGCATCATCTTGCATTCCTGTTCATACCCAGGTGTCTTACTGAATTTCTCTACTTCATTCAGCAAGTTGTTTCATCGATATAATACTCGAGCTAATTCCAGGAAGAAAATGGAGAATCTTGAACAAGAAAATCACGAGCTATGCGAAGAAGTTACTGCTTTGAAGGCCGGTATGGCCAATCTGACTGCTTTATTAGAACCATTGGTGGCTGCTCAAAATCAGCCACCACTTGCTCAACCACAACAAAGAACAGTTTCTTCTGAAGGACCATCAGTTCCCATTTCTGTTACTCCAGTTATTGTTGCTCAAAACCATATGCCTCAGGGTTACCCATGGGGAATTCCAGAGAACTTCATGCCAGAAGGTTTTAATCTTGATACTCAAGTTTCTCTAGTTGTACAAGCTACTGCTACTATCGTACATCTTGTGGTGCATATTACTCCTACTGCTAGAAATGAGATCCACTATGATGCACCTCCTTTGGTGAATGTTATGCCGTTTTCTAATGATGAGGTTTATCATCCTGTACTTCCACCAAGTGAAAGTATGGGTTTCTATGATCGGTTGGATGACTTTCAAGACCAGTTCAATGAGATGCAGAAGGAAATGAAGTCCCTTTGAGGAAAAGAATTGTTTGGACAGAACGTTAGTGAACTCTGCCTAGTTTCTAACTTAAAGGTGCTAGTGAAGTTTAAAGTGCAGGAATTTTAGAGGTATAACGACAACTCTTGATCAACATTTTCTAATTCATTTCTTCCAAGATATTTTAACTGGTGCTGCTCTGAAGTGGTATATGAGTATGGACAATAGTAGTATTCATACCTTCAATGATCTGAGAGAAGCTTTTATCAAGCAATAAAAGTACAATATGTTCGTGGCTCCTGACCGTGACCAGTTAAGGGCAATGGCTCAGAGAGACAAGGTGTCGTTAAAATAATATGCACAGAGATGGCACAAAATAGCTTCCCAGGTGGTGCCGCCTATGGGAGAACAATAAATGACCAAGGTCTTCCTGAAAACCCTTGGATCATTTTATTATGAAAGGACGGTCTCGAGTGTGTCGAGTGATTTTACCTAAATAGTAAGCATGGGTGTTCGTTTGGAAGAGGTTGTTAGAGAAGGGCGCTTGACAAAAGAGGAATGGACGAAGAAGTCATCGTATGGGTTCTCTCGAAAGCAAGAAAGTGAAATGAATGTTGTTATTGGGGAAAGAAAGATTAGACCAACTAAAAGGAATCAATGGTACCAACAACAGGTTTCTTTTGTGACTCCAGTCGTCAATGTAGCTCCAACCACTATTGCATATCAGAGACCATCTCCTCAGGGGAATCAAGGGAAAAGTCAGAAGAGATAAGATTTTGACTCCATTCCAATGAGCTATACAGAGTTACTTCTGTCTTTGATTACAAGAAGTTGGTTCAGACCAGGCCACCCCCTGCTATACCATCACCTTTGCCTTGGTATTATAAGGCAGACCAGACGTGTGCTTTTCATCATGGATAACTAGGGCACAATATTGAGAACTGTTATCCTTTGAAATATGAAGTACAAAATATGGTGAGATATGGCCTTTTATCCTTTAAAGATGTTTGCTCTAACGTGAAAGATAATCCTTTGCCAAAGCATGGAGGAGCAAATGCTGTAAACATGGTTGCTGGTTATCCAGGAGATTTTCGAATTTTTTATATCAACCTGGTTAGAGGAGATTTAGTGAATATGCATGGTGACCTCTGCGAGTTCAGTTACTATACGCACAACCATGCTGGTTATAGTATTTGCAGTACATATATCTAGGGATGTGATAAGATAAAAACTGATCTTCAGGAAATGATGGACGAAGACCTCATTCATATAATCAGGCCTAAGGCAGAGTACGAAGAAGATGTGAATATGGTCTTTGGATGTCTTGGAGAATTCTAGATTTTTTACGTGAAATATATGAATGATGATTTGGTGCAGTTGCACACTGCCTTATGTCACATGGATGGTCAAGAAGAACACCATTATGGGTCTTTCCAGATCCACTGCAAAGATTCTCGTGGTTGTTCCATAGTGAGAAAGGGTGTTCAGTTGTTATTGGACAATGGTACTATCAAAGTTTCAGGAAGTATAGATTATTACAATGAGATTAATGTGATTGAAGATTGCTTAGCTGAGACTGTGTCGGATGATGAATATGCTTCTGCAGATGAATTCTTTTCCTCATATGAAAATGTGTTCTCTAGCAATGATTATGTGATGTTTAAGTATTCTAAAGAAGGGGTGAATGTTATTGTTCCTTGCTTTAGTGTTCCTGCCCCAATAGATATTGAATATCATAGCAAGCCAGTTGTTGCTCCAATGGTGATTTGCTTTCTGGGTCCTGTTCCTTACGAATCACACAAAGTCGTGCCATATAAATATAAGCTACAATGTTGGAGGATGGTGTGTAAGTTCCCATCCAGCCTTTGTCTGATGTCAAGAATATTATCGTAGCCAGCCGAGTGACCCATAGTGGCCGTGTCTTTGCACCTGTCATTCGAGGGAATTATAATGCTGATAAAAAGGTTGTTGAAAGTACTGAACCCAAGAAAGCAATGGGGGAATCTAGTGGTACTACTCTGAAAAAATATGTCTATGATATATTGAAGATTATCAAGATGAGCGACTACAAGATCGTAGATTAATTATTGTAGACTCCATCAAAGATATCTATTTTAGCCTTGCTAATGAACTCTTTTGTCCACAAGGAATCTTTGATGAGAGTATTAGATCAAGCTTTCATGGAAAGTGATATACCTTTAGACCAATTCATTAGTGTTGTTGGGAATATTACATCCTATAATAACTTAAGTTTCCGTGATGACGAGCTTCCTGGTGAAGGAAGGTATCATAATATGGCTCTCCATATCTCCATGAACTGTAAGAATGATTCATTATCAAATGTGTTGATTGACAATGGATCCGATTTAAATGTCATACCTAGGAGCACGCTCATGAAGCTGAAGTATCAAGGATCTCCCAAGCGCCCGAGTGGCATAATTGTGAAAGCTTTTGATGGATCAAGGAAGTATGCCATCGGGGAAATAGATTTGCCTATGCACATAGGCCCGCACCTATTTCAGATTACTTTCCAGGTTATGGATATTATTCCCGCTTACAGCTGTTTACTGGGAGGACCATGGATCCACGAGGAAGGGGATGTCACTTCAACTTTGCACCAGAAGCTGAAGTTTATTCGGGAAGGAAAATTGGTTATCATAAATGGAGAACAAGCATTGTTAATATCTCATTTATCCTTTTTCAATGTTGTTGAAGCAGATGAAGCTGCTGTTGGAACTTAGTTCCAAGATTTATCTATTGATAACAAAAAGTAAAATGAGAATTCTATAACTTCATTGAAGGATGCTCAGCAGGTAGTGCGTAATGGCCCTAGTAAAGTATGGGGGCAGTTTATTGATCCGCCTGTGAATAAGAATATAGCTGGTTTAGGATTCTTTGTGAAGAATGGTAAACGTGAGAACATGATGCCGAAGGCTGCTTCAGGAAAATATCAGGATATCTTTGACAGCAGAGGTTATCTTCATCCAACTGTTCCTATGGTCAATGCTATTATGGAAGATGAAGCAAAGCAGGAGATGCCGAACTACGTGACGCATGGAGTTAGAGTCCAAAATTGGATCACTATTGATGTTCCCTCTTGCATTCATGTATTAAATTAATTTGTTTTTTATAATCTTTTCAAAAATCTTCCACTCTGCCCAAGGTGAAAGTATTGATGTTGTATGGGCTTATCTGTTGCTTTGATGTTTAAAATCAATAATAAAAGTTGTCTTTGATTCCCAAATTGTGTCTCTATTTTATGCTTTTTCTTGGAAAATGGTAATCAGAAAAAACCTTTCAAAAATAAATAATAATTGTAATTGAATCTGCATAATCACTTGTTATATGTGTCAGTTTCTAAAAGTAGTCATAAATTATATGTGCATATTAAATAAAAAACATGTTGAATACAATGACCCTTCACCCTCTTCCAACTTTGAATATCCTGCGTATGTGGCCGAAGAAGAAGAATGTGATGAAATCCCAAGAGAGGTTTCATGGTTGCTTGAGCGTGAGGAAAGTGCCATTCAGCCATATAAAGAGTCGTTAGAGACAATCAATTTGGGTTCAGAGGAAGATCCAAAAGAAGTCAAGATTGGATCATTGATGCATCCTGACGTGAAGAGTAGGTTGATTGAATTATTGAAAGAGTATGTGGATATATTTTTTTGGTCTTACCAAGACATGCCTGGTTTGGATATTAATATTGTGGAACATCATTTGTCGCTAAATCCAGAATGCCCACCAATCAAGCAGAAATTGTGAAGAACTCGCCCTGATATGGCAATGAAAATTAAAGAAGAATTTCTAAAGCAGATTAATACCGGTTTTCTTGTGACATGAGTGTACCCTCAGTGGATCGCCAATATTGTCCCAATACCAAAGAAAGACGGAAAAGTTCGCATGTGCGTTGATTTTAGAGATTTAAACAAGGCTAGTCCAAAAGATGATTTTCCATTGCCACATATTGACATGTTAGTTGATAGTACAAAAAAATTCAAAGTATTCTCGTTCATGGATGAATTTTCCGGATATAATCAAATCAGAATGGCTCCTGAGGACATGTAAAAAACAACGTTTATCACACCCTGGGGAACAATCTGTTATAGAGTGATGCTCTTCGGGTTGAAGATCGCCGGTGCAACGTACTAGAGGGCTATGACAACCCTATTCCATGACTGAGGTATATGTTGATGATATGATTGCCAAATCCCAAACTGAAGAAGGGCATATATAAGATTTGTTAAAAAAATTTCAGCGTTTGAGGAAGTATCGTCTCCGCTTGAATCCAAATAAATGCACCTTTGGTGTCCGATAAGGGAAATTGTTAGGTTTCATTATCAGCCAAAAGGGATTGAAGTTGATCCCGATAAAGTAAAAGCAATTCAAGAAATGCCATCGCCAAGAACTGAAAAGCAAGTTAGAGGCTTCCTTGGGCGTTTGAATTACATTTCAAGATTTATCTCCCATATGACTGCAAAATATGAGCTGATCTTTAAGTTGTTAAAGAAAGATCAAGGTTGTGTGTGGACATATGATTTCCAAAGGGCATTTGAATGTATTAAGGAGTATCTGCTTGAACCTCCTATCTTGCACCCACCTGTTCAAGGAAGACCATTGATTATATATCTGATAGTGTTAGATAATTCTATGGGCTGTATTTTGGGATAGCAAGATGAATCAAGGAAGAAGGAATATGCCATTTATCATCTCAGCAAGAAGTTTATTGACTGTGAGTCATGATATTCTATGCTGGAAAATACATGTTATGCTCTGGCCTAGGCGGAAAAATATTTGCAGAAATATATGTTGAATCATACTACTTGGTTGATTTCCAAAATGGATCCAATTAAGTATATTTTTGAAAAGCCTGCTCTTACTGGGAGAATTTCCCGTTGGCAGATGCTGTTGTTTGAATATGATATTAAATATCGTACTCAGAAGGCTATAAAAAGAAGTGTGTTGGTAGATTATCTTGCTCATGAACCGGTGGATGATTATCAATCTGTTAAATATGATTTTCCGTATGAGGATGTTATGTTTCTGAAAGTAAAAATTATGATGAACTGTTGCTTGAGGAAGGTCCTGATCCTGAATCTCATTAGGGCATGGTGTTTGATGGAGATGTGAATGCTTATGGGAAAGGAATTGGTGCTGTGATTATCACTCCCCATGGATCACATATCCTATTTACTGCAAGGTTGGCATTTGATTGCACCAATAACATGGCAGAGTATGAAGCTTGTATCATGGGTCTCGAGGAGGCTATTGATCTCAGAATCAAAATTCTAGATGTATACGGCGATTCAGTTTTGGTAATAAATTAGATTAAAGGAGAATGGGATACTCATCACCCTTGATTGATTCCCTACAAAGACTATGCTATAAGATTATTACCTTTCTTTAACAAAGTTGAATTCCATCATATTTCCAGAGATGAAAATCAGATGGCGGATGCTTTGCCATTTTGGCTTCTATGTCTCAAGTAAATACTTGGAACGATGTGCCTCGTATCATAATGAGACATTTTGATAGACCAACTCATATGTTTGCAACAGAGGACACGTCAGATGAAAAACCTTGGTATTATGATATCAAGCATTTTCTCCAGACTCAAGAATACCTGGCTGGTGGGTCAGACAAGGATAGAAAGACATTGAGAAGATTGGCATGAAGCTTTTTCCTCAATGAAGATGTGGTATACAAGAGAAATTATGACATGGTCTTACTCAGATGCGTGGATAGATACGAAGCAGACATGTTGATACATGAAATCCATGAAGGTTCCTTTGGTACTCATGCTAATGGACATCCGATGGTAAAGAAGATGCTTAGGGCAAGTTACTATTGGCTGACAATGGAATTTGACTGTTACAAGTTTTCAAAGAAGTGCCATAAATTCCATATTTATGCTGAAAAAATTCATTTGCCTCCGACACTTCTCAATGTTATTTCTTCCCTGTGGCCTTTCTCTATGTGGGGTATTGACATGATTGGAATGATTGAACCTAAGGCGTCGAGTGGACATCATTTTATCTTGGTGAAAATAGACTACTTCACCAAATGGGTAGAAGTAACTTCATATGCTAATGTTACTAAGCAAGTGGTAGTACGCTTTATCAAGAACAATCTTATATGTCGGTACAGTGTGCCAAGCAGGATTATCACTGACAATGGCTTGAATATGAATAACAAGATAATGACAGAACTTTATGAAGAATTCAATATTGTCCATCACAATTCATCCCCTTGCAGGCCAAAGATGAATGGGGTTGTTAAAGCTGCTAATAAAAACATCAAGAAGATCATCTAGAAAATGGTTGTTACCTATAAAGATTGGCATGATATGCTCCCTTTTGCTTTGCACGGGTATCTTACATCCGTCTACACTTCAACAGGGGAAACCCCGTTCTCACTTGTGTATGGAATGGAATCAGTGCTCCCCATTGAGGTTGAGATTCCCTCTTTACGTGTGATAATGGAAACTAATTTGTCAGAGGCTGAATGGGTCCAGAATAGGTTTGACCAATTGAATTTGATTGAAGAAAAGAGAATGACGGCCTTTTGTCATGGTCAGTTATACCAGAAGAGAATGAAGAAAGATTTTGATAAGAAGGTCAAGCCTCACGAATTCAAAGAAGGCGGCCTCGTGCTCAATAAGATCATGTCTTTTAACGCTGATTCCAGGGGCAATTGGACTCCTAATTTTGAAGGCTCATATGTTGTCAAGAAATCCTTCTCTAGAGGTGCATTGATTCTTGAAACTATGGATGGCGAGGAGTTCCCACGTCCTATAAATGTTGATGCAGTCAAGAAATACTTCGCCTAAATAAATAAAAGAACAGATCGCTAAGTTGAAAACCCGAAAGGGCGGCTTAGGCAAAAAAGAGCGTCTCAGTAGGCTGAAACCCCGAAAGGGCGGTCTAGGAAAAAATAAGAGACATAAATAGAATAAATTCTTCCCGCTAGGTTGAAAACCCACAAGGGAAACCTAGTCAAAAGTTAGGGATTTCTTGGCAAGTAACTGCGTCAGACAAGACTTGATCATTGAAACAATAATCTTCTCAGATTATCACCATACTTCAACAAAAGTCGCTGCTAAGGAATTCAAAGTTATAATAGTGGTCATTGTATTTCAATGTATCTTTTCCAATATATTACCATTTTCCAAACTTCGTAATCATCTATGGAGTCTCGCTGTTCGCAGACTACCATTCTATTAATAAAGTTTGAGCTTTTATCCAATTCTTTGATATTCTTATTTTATTCCGCCCACAAAGACTCCATTTATTATTGATAGTAAATTTCAAAACAAAAAGATTAATTAAAAAAAAAATTTTGAGCTGAATTTACAAATTACTTTTTACTATAGATTTTGTGACTCAAGAGAAACAAAAATGGTGATTCCAAGGGTGGACGAACACTGAAATTTTAGAAGTATGTATTCCCCAGGAAGGTTCTCCCGGGTCACTTTTACTGATATGCGTATGATCTTCTTGTGTTTCTTAGATAGTTGGAGATGATACCAATTGATGTATGGTGCGTCGTTGGGTTGGTGATCCCATTTTCCCTAGTCAAGTTTTGGTTCAGTTTTTCTTCCCAGCTTGATAATTTTTTATTTTGGGTTTGCACGGTTTGAGACCTCTATCCCAAATTCCCCAATAAGGTCTTCACTCATAAAACGAAAGTCCCTTCTCCCCTTGCGTGTTGAGGAAGAATCATTTGCAAAACGTCACCCTTTTGCAGTGTTGGCATTATTGTCGTTGTTTATTTCCCAGGAAACTAGACAAGGGCAATATCTTTTCTAAGAAGTGTTGAAACAATTGTCAACTTTTCGGGTTTTCTCCCGCCAAGTGCTAGGTTTGATTTAAAATCCCCATAATTTTGACTTGTTGCGGTATTGTTGACTTCTTAAATCCCCAAGTAGAGCTGAGATAATATTTCTCTCTGAAAGTTGTTATCCCCATTTAGTTTCATATTTATCCCCAAGGATGTTAGTGTAATGTTTACTCTTGGTATTGAAGAATGTATTTTGGGCTCCCCTCGATGATATGGTATTTTTCTACCCAATGAAGTTAGCACGAGATCCCCGGTTGATATCTCGGCGATGTGGTTAGTATTGTAATCCTCAATGGAAGTACAGACGTTGAGACATTTGTTTTCCCCATTGAAATCTATGTGATATTCCCCGGTGAAGCCCGAAGGAGGATGTTATATCCTTGTATTTGCATTGATTTTACTGTGTTGATTTGATTATTTTTGGATTGTGTTTCTCCTCAGTGAAGTTAAGCCGTGGAATTGGAATTTATTTCTTCAGTTCATGCTTACTTTCTTATGAAAAGTTTCATCCTAGATGTGATTTAGACGAGTTTTGACTTTACCCAAGTTGGTCTTGTCTGGTTATTCTCAATGATGGGTCTGTTTTGTTAGCATGTACATGATAACATTCATACATTCATATGTATATCATGTATAGCTGAATTAAAATTCATTGCTCATTTGCATCCATTAATATTTTTTGGAATATTACCCTATTTTGCGGAGTTATATTACCCTCTCTCCAATAGAGTGTCGTCCTTAAGCAGAAAGTGTATATCCTTTCAATTTTCCCACTGAGTTATCCCTCATGGAAGAATTTTGTTTTAGACTTCCTATTTAGCTCATTATCTGGATGATTCAAGGTCCCCTTTTGAGTATTTCTCATCAGGAGTTATATCAGTTGACTGTTTCATTCCGGTTTATTTCTGGTTTGAATTTATGGTCCCCTACAACATTATTATTCTGATTTCTGCAGACTTTAAGCCCAAGTTCGAGAATGTGCATTTATTTTTCACAACAAGACTATACCTCCTCAGCAGGAATATATTGGCACTTCCCCATGAAGTCATTATTACAACTCCCTCTCATAATAGCAAGTGGCAGGTCTCTTTGTTTAAGCAACTTGTACTTCCCCAATAAGTTTGTTAGTTCCCGTAGAAGATTCATATTTGTTTACTCCAATGGATGGTAGTCTCGTTATCATGGGAGATAGTTTGTTGTTGAGATTTATTACTCCAATGGATGGTAGTCTCGTCATTATGGGTGATAGTTCGTTGTTGAGATTTGTTACTCTAATGGATGGTATTCTCGTCATTATGGAAGATAGTTCGTTGTTGATATTTGTTACTCCGATGGATGGTATTCTCGTCATTATGGGAGATAGTTTGTTGTTGAGATTTGTTACTCCAATGGATGATAGTATTGTCATTATGGGAGATAGTTCATTGTTGAAATTTGTTACTCCAATGGATGGTAGTCTCATCATTATGGGAGAGAGTTTGTTGTTGAGATTTGTTAATCCGATGGATGGTAGTCTAGTCATTATGGGAGATAGTTCATTGTTGAAATTTGTTACTCCAATGGATGGTAGTCTCGTCATTATGGGAGATAGTTCATTATTGAGATTTGTTACTCCGATGGATGGTAGTCTTGTCATTATGGGAGATAGTTCGTTGTTGATTTTTTTACTCCGATGAATGGTAGTCTCGTTATTATGGTAAATAGTTCGTTGTTGAGATTTATTACTCCAATGGATGGTATTCTCGTCATTATGGGAGATAGTTCATTGTTTAGATTTGTTGCTCCAATGGATGGTAGTCTCGTCATTATGGGAGATAGTTTGTTTTTTAGATTTTTTACTCCAAGGGAAAGTAGTCTCGTCTTTATGGGAGATAGTTCGTTGTTGAGATTTATTACTCTGATGGATGGTAGTATCTTCATTATGAGAGATAGTTTGTTGTTGATATTTGTTACTCCAATGGATGTTAGTCTCGACATTATGGGATATAGTTTGTTGTTGAGATTTGTTACTCCAACGGATGGTAGTCTCGTCATTATGGGAGATAATTTGTTGTTGATATTTGTTGCTCCGATGGATGGTTGTCTCGCCATTATGGGAGATATTTCATTGTTGAGATTTGTTACTCCAATGGTTGGTAGTCTCATCATTATGGGAGATAGTTCATTGTTGAGATTTGTTACTCCGATAAATGGTAGTCTCGTCATTATGGGAGATAGTCCGTTGTTGAGATTTGTTACTCCAATAGATGGTAGTATCGTCATTATGGGAGATAGTTTGTTATTGAGAGTTGTTACTCCAATGGATGGTAGTCTCGTCATTATGGGAAATAGTTCATTGTTGATATTAGTTACTTCGATGGATGGTAGTCTCGTCATTATGGGAGATATTTCGTTGTTGAGATTTGTTACTCCGATGAATGGTAGTCTCGTCATTATTAAAGATAGTTCGTTGTTGAGATTTGTTACTCCAATGGATGGTAGTTTCATCATTATCGGAGATAGTTTGTTGTCGAGATTTGTTACTCCGATCGATGGTAGTCTCATTATTATGGGAGATAGTTCTTTGTTGAGATTTGTTACTCCAATGAATGGTAGTCTCGTCATTATGGGAGATAGTTCGTTGTTGAGATTTGTAACTTCGATGAATTGTAGTCTCGTCATTATTGGAGATAGTTCGTTGTTGAGATTTGTTACTCCTATGAATGGTTGTCTCGTCATTATGGGAGATAGTTCGTTGTTGAGATTTGTTACTCCAATTGATGGTAGTCTCATCATTATGGAAGAGAGTTCGTTGTTGAGATTTGTTAATCCGATGGATGGTAGTCTAGTCATTATGGGAGATAGTTCGTTGTTGAAATTTGTTACACCAATGGATGGTAGTCTTGTCATTATGGGAGTTAGTTTATTATTGAGATTTGTTACTCCGATGGATGGTAGTCTTGTCATTATGGGAGATAGTTCGCTGTTGATTTTTTTACTCCGATGAATGGTAGTCTCGTCATTATGGGAAATAGTTCGTTATTGAGATTTGTTACTCCAATGGATTGTAGTCTCTTCATTATGGGAGATAGTTCATTGTTTGGATTTGTTGCTCCAATGGATGGTAGTCTCGTCATTATGGGAGATAGTTCGTTGTTTAGATTTGTTAATTCAAGGGATGGTAGTCTCGTCATTATGGGAGATAGTTTGTTGTTAAGATTTATTACTCTGATGGATGGTAGTCTCGTCACTATGTGAGATAGTTCGTTGTTGATATTTGTTACTCCAATGGATGGTAGTCTTGTTATTATGGGATATAGTTCATTGTCGAGGTTTGTTACTCCAACGGATGGTAGTCTCGTCATTATGGGAGATAGTTTGTTGTTGATATTTGTTACTTCGATAGATGGTTGTCTCGTCATTATGGGAGATATTTCGTTGTTGAGATTTGTTACTCCAATGAATGGTAGTCTCGTCATTATGGGAGATAGTTCATTGTTGAGATTTGTTACTCCGATAAATTGTAGTCTCGTTATTATGGGAGATAGTTCGTTGTTGAGATTTGTTACTCCAATAGATGGTAGTCTCGTCATTATGGGAGATAGTTTGTTATTGAGAGTTGTCACTCCAATGGATGGTAGTCTCGTCATTATGGGAAATAGTTCATTGTTGATATTTTTTACTTCGATGGATGGTAGTCTCGTCATTATGGGAGATAGTTCGTTGTTGAGATTTGTTACTCCGATGAATGGTAGTCTCGTCATTATTAGAGATAGTTCGTTGTTGAGATTTGTTACTCCAATGTATGGTAGTTTCATCATTATTGTAGATAGTTTGTTGTCGAGATTTGTTACTCTGATGGATGGTAGTCTCATCATTATGGGAGATAGTTCATTGTTGAGATTTTTTACTCCAATGAATGGTAGTCTCATCATTATGGGAGATAGTTCGTTGTTGAGATTTGTTACTTCGATGAATTGTAGTCTCGTCATTATTGGAGATAGTTCGTTGTTGAGATTTGTTACTCCTATGAATGGTTATCTCGTCATTATGGGAGATAGTTCATTATTGAGATTTGTTACTCCGATGAACTGTAGTCTTTTCATTATGGGAGATAGTTCGCTGTTGAGATTTGTTACTCCGATGAATTGTAGTCTCGTCATTATTGGAGATAGTTCGATGTTGATTTTTGTTACTCCTATGAATGGTTATCTCGTCATTATGGGAGATAGTTCGTTGTTGAGATTTGTTACTCCGATGAATGGTAGTCTCGTCATTATGGAAGATAGTTTGTTGTTGAGATTTGTTACTTCGATGAACGTTAGTCTCATCATTATGGGAGATGGTTCATTGTTTAGATTTTGTTACTCCGATGAATGATGGTCTCATCATTATGGGTGATAGTTCGTCATTGAGATTTTTACTCGGATGAATGTTAGTCTCGTCGTTATGGGAGATAGTTCTTTATTGAGATTTGTTACTCCAATGGATGGTAGTATCGTCATTATGGGAGATAGTTCGTTGTTGAGATTTGTTACATCAATGGATGGTAGTCTCTTCATTATGGGAAATAGTTCATTGTTGAGATTTGTTACTCCAATGGATGATAGTCTTGTCATTATGGGAGATAGTTCATTGTTGAGATTTGTTACTCCGATGGATGGTAGTATCTTCATTATGGGATATAGTTTGTTGTTGAGATTTGTTACTCCAATGGATGGTAGTCTCGTCATTATGGGAGATAGTTCGTTGTTGAGATTTGTTACTCCAATAGATGGTAGTCTCGTCATTATGGGAGATAGTTCGTTGTTGAGATTTGTTACTCCGATGGATGGTAGTCTCGTCATTTGGGAGATAGTTCAATGTTGAGACTTGTTACTCCAATGTATGGCAGTCTCATCATTATTGGAGATAGTTCGCTGTTGAGATTTGTTACTCCTATGAATGGTAGTCTCGTCATTATGGGAGATAGTTCATTGTTTAGATTTGTTACTCCAATGGATAGTAGTCTCGTCATTATAGGAGGTTCATTATTGAGATTTGTTACTTCGATGGATGGTAGTCTCGTCATTATGGGAGATAGTTCGTTGTTGAGATTTGTTACTCCGATGAATGGTAGTCTCTTCAGTATGGGAGATAGTCGTTATTGAGATTTGTTACTCTTATGAATGGTAGTCTCGTCATTATTGGAGATAGTTCGTTGTTGAGATTGGTTACTCATATGAATGGTTGTCTCATCATTATGGGAGAAAGTTCGTTGTTTAGATTTGTTACTCCGATGAATGGTAGTATCATTATTATGGAAGATAGTTCTTTGTTGAGATAGATTACTTCGATGAATGGTAGTCTTGTCATTATGGGAGATATTTCATTGTTGAGATTTTGTTACTCCGATGAATGACGGTCTTATCATTTTGGGAGATAGTTCTTCGTTGAGATTCACTTTACTCTGAAAAATTTGTTTGGTTCCAGTTATAAGTACTGATGCTGATCATTTGTTACCTACTCTAATATTGATGTTTGCTGGTATTATCCTACCACTTCTTCCCCCCATGTGGGTCGACATTACCTTTCTTTGCTATCTTCTTAGTGAATGGTTAGTTTGCGGTCATCTCTCGATCACTGTTATCTTGTATTTTCTCTCCTCAAGGTTTGAGTTAATGTTGATTTATCTCCTCCTTGGGCTTTACCCCAATAGAGTCGAGTCTTTTATTCACCAGTGATTTATTTTCCTGGTCAGACTTTCCTTTTTATCCTTTATTTTATTTTCTGTTTCCTCAACGGTGTCCTGTGTCACCTTTGGATCTGTTTGTTTGCATCATAATCATAAGCATTACATGGCCTCTTAGGGCCAAAAATATGGTTTTTTTTTATATATTTAAGAATCTTCAATCACTTCGACACAAAGATTTTAACCTTCGTATCTCTGGATAGAAGACACTTAAATAAGGGCAGATGTTGTACCCAAATTCCCCCCCCCCCCTAAGATTCCTCTATCATTTCATATCAACTCAATCACAACAAGATCACACTAGGGTTTGGCTCTTCTCCCTATCTTTAGGTTTGATCATGAGGGATCACTAAGCACCTTGGTTTGTATATTGTGATCATATATGTTTTGTATTGATTAAATTTTAACTAAAAAATATAATGAATGTTTGCTCTAATTGATGATACTATAGGTGGGGGCACAACACATTTCATCAGGTTGATTCATAGGTTCATGATTTCATTTCCATGCCTTCCTTAACAAAGCTTCATTGAGATTCAAGTTTCATCATTGAGAGTGCTTTAGAGTAATATCATGACAAGGTCTACTATGATCTATCATGCCTCAATTTGTAAAAGAAAATCAAAAGATGCAAGAGTTGATTGAAGAAGTTTGACCTAATTGGACAAGTTCTTGATTTCTTGGTCACAAGTGCATAACTCTCTCAATTCTTAATATTTGGAGGTGGCTTATGTTTCTATTCATTCTTATTATCATCCACAACAACTTTTATTAACATGGCAAGAGTTATTGTGCAAGGAAGTTGGTTAAAATTGAAAGAGGTTTCTAAGTCATTTTGGTGCTCTAGAAGCTAGGGTTTTGAACTTCTAAGGACTATATCTTGCTCATATTTTGGTATTTTTTAGTGATTCCAAAGACATGCTTCTATTTAAAGATTTTTCAACCAATCACTTCAAAAGTTTCAAGAAAATTTTATGTGGAATATGCCTAATGATGAAGAAAGATTACATGTCCCCTAAATAGGCCATCAAATTCCCTTATGTAACTTCAAAAAGTCATATCTTGATCAATTTTTATCTCCTTGAGCCCATTATTTTTCCACAATGATCTTAAGAATGTGAACTTCAACTCTTATTTATGTGAAAATCTTAAAAATGGATGGAAGATGCCCTAAGAATACAAAAGGTTATAGGCCATTTCATGGATTTTCACCAACTTCAAAAAGTCATAACTTTCTCAATTGTTGGAGTTTTTAAGTGGTTCGAATCTCAAAATGTCATTTAAGATATCTACTTCATGCCATCTTTTTTGGTCAAAAACAAATTATGGGTGGAAAGTCATATTTGGATGAAAAACATTATAGGTCAATTTTAAAGAAAAACTTAGAATTTTTCTAAGTACAAAAATTCAACATCTTTTTCTCAACTTTGATTCATCACAACTCCTAGCTCAAGTGTCCATTTGATCCCATTATTTTCATATTGTAAAATTTGTGACATTATCTTTCAATTTCTTCAAGAATCATGCCCTAAGACTCCTTGAGTTGTGAATGCCATTGATTCAAAGTTGGTACCTTGAAACTGAATTTTCCCCCAAGTATGAATTTGAAATGCACAATTCAGCTTCTAATCACTAAATTTCGGTGCGTTTTTAATTCTAATAATGTTTAACAATCTTCCAGAAGTGATTAGCACCTTGAAATTCAAGTTTTGGTTGAGTTTTGAGCAAAATACGAGTCACACTTTTCATGCTTGCAACTTCACACGGCTTCCCTCCAAACTTCATCTTTCCACACGCTTGAGAATCCCATTTTCTTCCTTATAAATAGAGAGACATATTGCATTCATTTCCTCAAGCTTTGATAGTTAATTAACCCCTGTTCAGATCCCATACGAACTCTGAATTTAAATTTCTGATTTCTTGCTTTCTCACTCCAAAACACCAAAAGCTCCATTTAGTTAGCTTCATTGAACTTCTCTGAAGCTAACCATACTCTTACCTTCAAGAATTGTGACCTATATTGATCTACAGAAGTCAAGTTTCAGAGCCACCTTGTGCTACTTCATTCAGGTAAATTTCCTAGTCAAATCAATCCAAATAAAAGACTAATCTACTCTCTGCATCCTTCTGATTATCAAGCTTTTTACAATTTGTGATTTCATCGAGATTTGAGTGAGATATTCCAGAATTTCATGCTCGCTATTATTTCTGCATTTTCTCAATTTAAACCTTGCTCAGTTTATACAAATTTGGCACGATCGTACCATTAGAATCGTCTTGAAGAGATGAATTAATGGTACCCGTTTGGTCCTCTAATTTTACAATTTAAAGAATCCCAATCTAGGGCGTCTGGAGGTTGAAGACGACCTACATGTCGTGCTTCAACGAATGAAAGCGTGACATGTGATTTTTTGAATTCAATCCAGTGTGTTTGCTTTACCATACGCGCGCTTTGAGAGCCCTTGGATCTAATTACTTTCATTAGTCAGACTCCACCCAACGTGCCAGAATTTTAGTTGTTTTTAATATTTAAAAGATGATCCCGTGCAACTTCCAAAGCTGACCATGATATGCACAGTGTGTCTGATCCTTTGGATCTGATTACTAGCACATTTTTACTCTCATCCAATGGTCCACATTTTTTTAAAATTTATTTTAGTTTTGTTTTTTACCCCAAACTTAAAAAAATCATAGAAAATTTTTTTTGACTAAAAAATTATGAAACAAATCACAAAAATATTTTCAAATATTTTCTTTCTGATTTTTGTTTTTTCATGATTTTATTTTTAGATTTGATATTTTTTTATAATTTTTTCTTTATTTTGACTTGTTTCTAATTATTTAAAAATACTTTTTGATATTTTTAAATTCTGAAATTTTTTATAAAAATCACTTTAGTCATTTCTGATTTTCTGAATTTTTTCTAGAATTTTATTTTGAATTATACTATTTTTGATATTTTTCTTCACTTATTTGAATTAGTTTAAAAATACTTTTCTGTTTTAAAAAATTACAAAAAATTTTTTAAAAATATTTGAGGTCATTTCTGATTTTTTCTATGGTCTTTTTTAAGTCTTTCTTTGATAATTTGAAAATAGTTTGCTATTTTACCTCTTATTTTCATTTTAAAAGTCTTTTTTTATTCATTAAATGAAATTTATTTTTTAATATATTTTGACTATGTGATTGTTGACCAAAAACTTCATTAACATCATTGGATCTTGGGTGTTGAATTCAACTCTACTAAAATAGATGGATGATTTTAATGATAGTTTTGATCAAGGTTTTTGATTTAAATGTATCCCATCCCTCTTCATCTCATCCTCTTCTATTTGTGCTACATGTTGTTAGAGGATGACCTACATATCATCAATCCAAACATATGGTACATAAATTGCTATTGACCGTCCTCAAAATAGGTGCGACTTCTATATAATTCCACTTACGATTGCTTACCATAGTGCTAAATTTTGTCCCGATTCGAGAAATGATCATTTGTGTCTCAAACCTATGTTTGCAAGCCTAAGTATGTTTAATTTGAAACCTTTGGATCCAATAACCTTGAGGATTCATTGTTAGGAGGCTTTGGTCTTATCAATCCTCTAATGAATCTTCATAAATTTTGGACTATGTAAATCATTTAAATATCGTTGATCATTTATTGTTTCCTTGTGAATTTGAAATGAATGATATACTTGACAAAAAGTAAATGAAACTTGTTTTTGAGAGACTTTGATTTTATTAATCTTCTAATGTGTTTTCAAATGCAAGTTTCAAGGTGGTCATTCAACTAACCTCTAATTTCTAACTTATTAACAATTGACTTTTACTTTTATGCTTTTACTTTATGCTCTTACTTTAAGCACCATTTGTCTTAGCATTTACATTTCATGCTATTTTCATCTTTGCTCACTTGAGCATTTATCTTTATGTCATTTTGTTTTGCTCACTTGGGCTTTTCATTTTCATTTTAAAGATACCAAATAATCAACTTGAACCATAAAAAACTTTAATGTTACTTGGACTATTTGGTTACTATCCTTGGCATTTTGGAGTTATGGAATTCTTGGACTTAGAATTAGAGACCTTGATTTACCTGGAGACCTTGACCTACCTGGAGACCTTGGTGACTTCTATTGTTATTTTGTCTGGAGTTCTCAGGGTTTACCCCGAGACATTGGGTTGTTTGTTTTCTTTGCATGAATGTTATTCTGATTATGTGCTTTTTCCGTGATTGGGAATTCATCTGCATACAACCGTTACTCTACCCAATTTTTATGAAGACTTAATGCCTTTGAAGCTTGGTTTTCTTAAGAGGTTTTATTATCTTTGCTTGTTTGGTTTCAAATCCAAAGGATGGGAACTCTACATTTACTCATTGTGTTAAGTGTTGGCTTCTTGTTGGTTAGATGGTTCTTTTTCCTAGCTTTTACCTTATGCTTAAGGGTAACCTCTTCATCTCTTCCCACCTTCTTTAATTTAAAAAATCTTCTCCCTCCTTTTCAAAACTATTCTTGTTTTTTAAACTTGAATCACTTTCATAATAAACTTGGACTTAGTTCCATTCCCTTTCGAAACATATTTTCTTAACTAAACTTTAATCAACTTAATAATACCTTGACATTTTTTATGAGAAGAGTAAAAGTCAATCAATCTCATTCAAACCATTTTTCCATTTTGGCCTTTTACTTAAACTTTTTCTTAAAATATTAGACTCTTGTCAATCCTTGTAGTGATGCGAGCTACTATACTTCTACAATATATAGTGAAGTGAGATATTTTCCACTTGGATGTTGAGCGAGGCTTTGTTGATTTTAAAATCTAAGCCATATCCTCCACTTTGAGATGACGCAAATTCTCCTTTCTCATGATTGTGAGTAGTAAGTATGTTCTTCCACTTAGATACGACGATTATTTCTTGTCTCTTAAAATTAACCAACACACTTGTGTTCTAAAATTTTTAAAGGTGAACTACGAGTACCCTGATCCCCTATTACACAGAAGATGGTATGTAGGCACTAAAGGTTCACAACCGCGGCGGGTGCAAAAATTGTAAAAAAAATACTTCTTTTCTCATCCCCACAATCTATTTTTCGTATATAACTTTTATAGCCAAAATACAAAGATTTTCAAAGAGGTTCCTGCGAAATACCGTAGATGTTTAGGGTGCTAATACATTCCCTTTGCATAACCAACCCCCAAACTTATATTCTCTCCACTTTTTTGGGTTATTCGCTCTCTTCCCATTGCTCTGGAAACAATAAAGTACGGTGGCAAATTTTATTTTGATCTGTGCGAGTCAAGTCAATCCGATGACTTAGTCTCAACATTTCTACCGTTACACACTCATATTAGAACTGAAATGAATATGACCAACAAAATGATAAGATTATGCAATACATGTTGTCTTCCCAGACACAATCAAAAAAATTGTCTGAATATTGGGTCTAGCTCTGCATCCTAATTTTTTCATAGCAAACTTTCCGGAGTAATTAATTTGTTGTAAGCAATAAATTTCAATTTAAATCCGGGTTTTCATTTCGTGTTCAATTTATCATTCAATTACAATAACCTTCAGATAATGACCCAAAAAATACAACACGATAAATTCAGGACAACAACACAACAACCTGATAAGCAGACAAAACAACTAAACATATCATAATATCTAAGAGATCAAAACCATCAACACAATATCGTCTGGTCCAAGCACCCTCATCGTGACATCAACGTCGTATCTCACATTTTTTCATGATCGGCTTACTCCATTTTCATTCTTCACTATAATTTGTCTTTCAATTTTTCTGATATGTTCGCCTTCAGAAATGTCTCCTTCCAACCAGGGAATCAAATGTCTCTGAAAATGCTTGAATATCTGCGTGTTCTAGAGTTTGATCTTCATCGGAGGCGTTATCACCGAAAAAATAACATGTATATCTCTTTTGATAAGTAAAAACCTATGCAAGGGAGTGGAAGATATTTTCTAAGAGTGATGTGAGAAAAGGTGTAAAAAAATGAATAAGACGACTGGTTGCATTTATAGAAAATCATATACAACTGTTAAGCCACACAAGGTGTCGCCTCTTCTCTAATTATACATGCATGCGCCATACTGCGTGGCTTTATATAGGAGGACAAGTCATGCAGTGTGACGCCTCCTCTCTATTTTGTATGCATGCACCACACACAGTGGCGCCTCCTCTATGTGGTGAATATTTTTTGTTTGAAAAATGATTACTTTGGTAAATATTTTGAAAAAGTGGTTATTTGAGTTTTTTTTGTTTGAAAAAAGTGGTTATTTAAAAAAAAAATCATTTTTATAAATGGACACACGAGTTCTAAAATCTTGCCCCGTTCTACAAAACCATGAGTGCGGGACGAAATGGACTTGCAGGCATTGAACCTTTTATGAACAACAAAAAGTCAATTGTTGATACAATTATGTGTGTGTGAAGTGTACTACACCATATATTCATATATTTTTCAACATAATTTCTATGTATATCTTGACAACTACTACAACTTAATAAATTAAATTAATATTTATATGACAATCATCATTGAAACCTTTTTTTTTAATTCATATATATTTTTATATACATTTTTTATCCATAACTATATAATATTTATTTAATATTTATATTGACTTTGCACGATCCATGTGAATGCACGAGTCCTTTATTAGTTTGAAGTGAAAAAGTGATTTGACCATTATTAATGAGTGTTTTTAGTGACTCAACTTGAGAATAGTTGAGAGCATGAGCATACACAATATTCATCTTATATTAAGAAGAAGAGAAAAAAGGTGAGGAAGAAAGTTGAATATTTTGTTTTGGTGTTGAGATGTATTTATGTTGTATGTTGTTAAATAATTGGCCTTATGTTTTAGCATTATTAATGAGAGAAGATTTCTTTTTTTCATCCTATAAGAAAAAGAAATATTTATATAATCTAAAAATATTTTTAGAAAACCTGAAATATATTTTCGGTATTCATACACGTACTTATAATTTATTCGTTTTATATACTTTTGAAAATTATCGAAAATACACTTCCAGTACTATATTAGATAACTACACTTTTGTTTAATACAATTAAACTTTCTAGATCTAAGTGTTCTTTGGTCTTTAATTGTTCTCATACAAATAATCCTGGTTGGTTATTTTATTTTCATTCTAATTGACAATCTTAATAACAAAATTTGAATCATCTCCCCTAAACTTTCTTGACACGAGCCAATACTAGCAAACCTCAACACAGTTAAACTTTCTAGATCTAGTATTTTCATTTTCAATTCCACTTGACAATTTTTATTTATGAGCATCAAAGGTTGTAGTGCGAGTTAGCAGATCTTAAAAATTATTTGACTTATTTAATATTAAGAAAGTGTAGATATTATTTTGTCCTTAGTATTGAAAGTGTATTTTAGGAATTTCGGAAAGTATATTTCCGAAATAAGTTTTATTGTAAAATATAATGAATCTCAAAAAATTAATAAATTATATGTGTATTGGTGTATACCGAAAATATATCTCTGACGTTTAGAGATATTTTTAAAATTTTGCGTAACAAGAATGCCTTTGAGTGGTCCATGATCCATGGTTCTCTTTGATTTCTTATCTTATTCGAATGTGGAAAATATGTATTTGTTAGTATTATTTTATTTTACGAATGGGATAACCTTGTGCACGTACAATAGTAGTACTAATCTTTTATCCAAATTGACGGCGGTGAAGACTCACTAAAAAAAAATGTAAACTATTAAGTTTATTTTTTAAGATTTTTTTTAAAATAACAAAAATTTAAAGTTTTAATACTAAATTATCTAATTATATTTTAAACAAAAAAAAAATTAAAGAGGAGGTGCCACTTGAAGTGACGCCTCTTATATATTATTCAAATTTTTTTAGTTATCTATGGACTTTCCTGCAGATTTAATATTACCTGCGGATTTACCTACGGATTTTCTATGAAGTTACCTACAGAAAATAATCTGCAGGTAAATTCACGAGTAAATCCGCAAGAAACATTAAATCTGGAGGAGAATTCACAGGTAAATGAAAAAAATTGAAAAAAATATAGGAGGTTTAAATTCAAGTGACATCTCCTCTTTAATTCACTTTCTTTTTTGTTTGAAATATGGTTAGATTGAAAATTATTGAGGAAAGTTTGTTAGTTTTATAAAACTTCAAAATTTCTTAATTATGAGACACATGCAATTCAAAAAATAATGGTTTGTTTAAGTTGGTTTTCAAGAATAGTTTAATTTTCAGATTATATACTTCTTCATTAATTTGAATGCTTGTATTTCTTTAGTGACATGTATGGAAAACAAGAAATCTACATATTATATAATAAAATCAAGGTACTTTCCACAACAGTTATTTATCATAACTGTGGTGAAATATTAATTATATTCCAAATAAATTGTTGCTGCTGGGTTTAGAATCCATTACCTAAGTGTATATATCACAACGATTGTTATTAATAATCGTTGTGATAGGTAGTGAGCGTCATGCCTTACTATCACATTCTTTAGACCGTGGTGGAAACAATGAACTTACAACCACACGCTACTCCACAACAGTATGTCACACGTGATGGAATCCCTTTTCCAACCGTTGTGAAAGGGGTTTTACGTAGTAGTTCTCATGTTGATGTGCTTAGTTCTCTCATGATAGGTTGAATTCTTCAAAAAGTGTATAATACTTTGACTATCACATTTAACAGTGATAACTTGACCTTGAATTTTTATCTCTTTAGCAAAACCTTCAGGAAATAATGCTTCTTTCACAGCTTCAGTGAGGGCAATATATTATGCTTCAGTGGTTGATAAGGCAACAACCTTCTGAAGTGTTGCGTTCCAACTAATTGTTGTGCCAAACATAGTGAACACATATCCAGAAATAGATTTCTTGGAACCATACAACCCGCATAATCAGAGTTGATATACACTTCGATTACTACTTTACTATCTTCATCACATGCTCCACCATAAATTAGGACTTTGTTAAGAGACCCATTTATGTACCTTAGAATCCATTTCAATGCTTGCTAGTGAGCCTTTCCAGGATTTGCTATGTACCTGCTTACAAGACTTACTGCATATGCTATGTCGGGCCTAACACATACCATAGAATACATCAATGAACCTATTGTGTTAACATATGAGATGCTATTCATATAAGCTCTTTCGACCTCAGTACTGAGACACTGATCAATACTCATCTTGAATTGAGGGTTTGTCAGAGTCATAATATGATTTAAATTTGACATACCAAACTTGTCAATAATCTTCCATAGGTATGCCTCTTGAGATAAGCATAATTATGACTGCTTTCTATCTCTTCGGATGTCAATTCCAAGAATCCTAGAAGCAACTCCGAGATCCTTCATGTTGAACTCCTTATTGAGTTCAGCCTTCACCTTCATAACATCCTCAACAATGTTGCTTCCTATGAGAATATCATCCACATAAAGCAACAAAATAACAAATGAATTTCCAGGTCAAAATCTAAAGTAAACACAAAGGTCGAACTGAATTTTAATGAAACCTCTGTGTGCCATGAACTTGTCAAATCACCTATTCCACCGTCAATGCTATTGTTTCAGACCATATAATGACCTTTTCAGCTTTCACACATAATCTTCCTTTCCCCTTTTTACATACCCTTCAGGTTGCTTCATCATGATTGTTTCATCTAGATCCCCATACAAGAAAGCATTCTTCACATCCATTTGTACCAGTTCTAGGTCGAACTGTGCCACCATGGAAAGTAACATTCAAATAGACATAGGCTTCACAGTAGGAGAAAACACATCATTGGATTCGACACCTTCTTTCTGAGTGAAACCCCTTACGACCAATCTTTCCTTGTATCTTTTCGACGTCACTCCTTTGATTCTTTCTTTAACTTTGAAAATCCACTTACAATTGACTAAATGGCTCTAGAAGGTTTCTTGATCAATTCCCAAGTGTGATTATCATGAATATATTTCATCTCATCATCTATGGCCTTCAACCATTGAGTCTTATTTCGACTCCTCATAACTTCCCAATAGTCTATATGTTCTTCATCTAAAACCTCACTTGTAGAGATTAAGGCATAAGTTATAAGATCTGCGTAACCAAGTCTCTGATGTGGATTAATGAATCTTCTCGGACTATCTCTTGCCAATAGGTAGTCATCTATAGTTTCCTCAACTTCCTCAGTATCTTCAATATCTTGTGTTTCTTCTTCGACTTGATCTAGGACACGCAATTCAACATTGACATGCTCTACCTTAACATGAATCTCTTCTTGTTCCAGCTTTTCTTCAGATATATCTACACTTCTACTAACGTCATCATTTTTCTTGAAAGCCATTACAACTTCATTGAAAACTACATCTCGACTGATGATACACCTCCTGTGACCTGGCTCTAGGCACCATAGCCATGACTCCTTCGGGGTATCTCATGAACATGCATCTCAGAGATATAGGTTGACGTTGTCTTGCCTAATGTGAGCATAGGCTACACATTCAAATAATCTAAGTTTGTCGAGATCTGGGGGATTTCCCGACCAAACTTCTTTAAGTGTCTTCATATCTAACACAGTCGAAGGACATCTATTTATCAGATATGTTGTTGTTGAAACAACCTCTGCCTAAAATACCTTCTTTAACCCAACACTAGTCAGCATGCATCTATCTCTTTCCAAAATGGTTCGATTAAACCTTTCAGTCAAACCATTTTGTTAGGGGTACCTGCAGTGGTTCTGAGCCTTGCAATACTAGAGGATGCACAAAAACTATCGAACAAATCATTGTAAAATTCAAGGCCATTGTCAGTTCTCAACTTCTTGACCTTTTTGCCAGTCTGATTTTTGACCAGAGTCTTCCAACTTTTGAAATTCTCAAAAGTTTCATCCTTAGTCTTCTGATTAAATACCCACAACTTTTTGGAATATTCATCAACTATGGGTTTAAAACACCTTGCTCCTGAATATGATGGACACCTTACAGGCACCCAAAGATAAGCATGAATGTAATTGAGGGATCCATGTGTTCTTTGCTTGCCATTATTGAACTTCACACTGCAAGATTTTCCAAGTACACAAGGTTCACAAAACTTCAGCTTTTCGACTTTGTCTCCACCAAACAAATTTTGTTTCCCTAATTTGACTAGACCCCTTTCACTGACATGGCCCAATAACATGTGCCAAATTTATGTCTTTGACAAAGGTTCTGTGGATGCAACAGCTGCAGAACCACTTACAACTTCAGCCTCAAAGGTGTACAAGCCTTGTTTCTTCACGCCTCTCAAGACTTCCTTTGACCACTTCCTGAATCTTAGGATACTTTTCTCTCCTTGGAAAACATATCCTTTCTTTTCGAATTCACCAAGAGAAATCAAATTTATCTTCAAATCAGGTACATACCCGACTTCAGTCAACAACCCTATTGACTCATCATGGATCTTAAATCTCATAGATCCAACACCTGCAATCTTGCAAGCTTTATTGTTTCCCAGCAACACAGATCCACCAGCTTGATCATATTGTTCCTCAAACACGTCTTTGTTTGGAGTCATGTGCTAAGTGCAACCTGAGTCCATAATACACTCTTTACTTGAGTCACTGCTTGAAACTATAAGAACATCAGATGAGTCGAAATCATCTTGAAAAATGGATGCGTTTCCATTATCCTTACCTCCATAATCTTTCAGGCGTTCAGGGCACACCTTTCTTGTATGACTGTCCTTTTTACAATGATAACATTGAATACCAGATGCTTCACCACTATAAAACTATTACTGACTTCTACCATTCTTCTTTTCAAACTTTCCATATCTCTTTGAGAATTTCGCTTTAACCGACAGATCTTCACCAGTCGAAGATGGCTTATGCTCCTTCGATTCATTCAAATCCTAATAATACAAGGTTGATTGAACTTCTTCAAAGGTCAGGGACTCTCATCCATACAAGAGGGTTTCTTTGAAGTGAGTATGTGTTCTGGGAAAATCACAAAACAATAACAACGATTGATCTTCATCCTCGATTTTGACATCGATATTTTCAAGATCAAGAATCAACTTGTTGAACATATCTAATTTCTCCAACAGAACTTGGCCTTCACTTATCTTGAATGAATATAGAGCTTGCTTCTGGTAGAGGCAATTAACCAACGATGTGGTCATGTACAAACTTTCAAGTTTATCCCATAAACTCGACACCGTCGTCTGCTTCGAAACCTATCGAAGAACCTTATCACCAAGGCTCAATAAGATAGTGATGTGCGATATCTCTACCATAGTCATTTTTTCTTCATCTTTTAACATAATGTCCATGGTTGCGGCTCTCTTCAATGCTTCTAAACAAACCTGCTGAACCAGTAGCACTTTCATCTTCAAGCGCCACAGACTGAAATCATCCACTCCGGTGAACTTTTCAATCTCATACTTTGTGGACGACATATTCTCCATGCTTAGCGCACCAATTTGTTATGAAAAACGATACCAAAAACAAAGTATACCAGGTTTCTTTGATGGCGAGAAACCCACAAGGGTAGAAAAGAAAACAATAAGATTGGTTATAAACTACTATTATTTCTTTCTATTTGAAATAACATTACAAGTGTTACAGAATAACAAATAACCTCTCTCACCTTAATTAGGATTTGCAGTGCTACAATGATGAGAGACTGGTATGCTATTTATAAGAAAACTAACACACTAAACTAATGGGCTTTTTCACACAGACCCATTACAAGCTAACTTAGAGAACATGCTAACTTAAACAATTGGGAATAACAAATAGGCCCATTTTGACTTGCTAATAAACCTAGCATTTCGACTACTGCATTCTTGAGCAAACTTCGACTATAATATTGCAGGGCTTCGACTACAAAATATGAGTAGACTTCGACGCCATGCTAAGATCCTGACTAATTGTCGAACCAAAAAACTACCCTTTAACCATACTAGAGTTTGATCTAATATCTCATAGCAACTTTAGAGGCAGAAAAGGAAAGTTTGACATAAGCAAAGCACCATGCTACAATTGTCAAAAGTTCGGTCATTTTGCAAGAGAATTCAATGCGAAAGAGAGGGAATCTCAAGGTGATAAATCTGAGGTTGATAAACAAGATATGGATGATAAGAATACACTCTTATTCATTATTAGAGAAGGAGAATGCAGTAGAAGAAGGCTACAGAGAAACAACAACAGTTTTGGGAACGCTGCATAAACGTTTGGGGAATAAAATGTTATCGTGACTGTGAGAGAAGGAGCCTAATGCAACAAATAATGGTATTTGGATTCTGGATATTCTACACATATGACAGGGAGAAGAGATTTATTTATCAAAATCAATTAAGCCACGAAGAATAAAGTGAAATTCACGGATGACACAACTTTAACAGTCAATGGGATCAGTGATGTTTTGACCATGAGAAGGGATGATGGACATTCCTTGATCAAATATGTATTGAAAATTCCAGAAATCAAATGTAACCTTCTAAGTATTGGTCAATTTCTTAAGAAGGGTTAAAAGATTCACATGGAAGATAATACTTTACACGTTATGGACGGAAGCAAGGTTTTGGTCCTTAAAGCTCTTACGGCTGCTAATAGAACTTTCAATATTGAGTTGAAGGTGACAGAGCATATGTAGCTTGCTACAACGGAAATTTGAGAAGAGTGGTTATTGAACTACCGTCTTAGACATCTCAATTTTTTAGATCTTAATACATTGCAATGGAACGAAATGATAATCATGTTTCCATCTGTCATACCCCAAATTTTCCTGCTCTTTTATTTCTACAGTCAAAAATATTTTAAATATTGTTTTTATCATATTATTTGATTTTTGTAGATGTTCATTTTCAAGTCCAGTCAAAAATATTTTAAATTTTATTTTTATAATATTATTTGATTTTTATAGATGTTCATTCTCAAGTCCAGTCAAAAATATTTTAAACTTTGTTTTTATAATATTATTTGATTTTTATAACTATTCGCTTTCAAACCTATTTAAAAATATAATGATTCATTTAAAATTATTTGTAATTTTAAAAAATAGCAAATATCTGCACACCTTTTATATTATTTCAAATTGAGTTTATTTATAAATGAGTAACACAACATAATTGGTACAGAATAAAGCTTACAAGTATAAGGTTGTGGGTTCGAATCTCTTATGGAGCACTTGTGACGTTCTTTTTATTTCTTTTTGTTACTAATTTTTTTTCCTTTTTGGAAATCGGGCTTAGGATTTTCATTCACTTTGGATAACTTGTCTAAAATTTTCATCCAGAATTTCTCACAACAACTTTTCACACACACTTTCTCTTTAAATTTTCTTCTCAATATTATTGGTGTTTGTTTTATTATTTTTGGCCAATGATTTCATATGAGGCCTCTTGATTATTTTTTTAATTGTTGTTGTTGTTTTATTTAACCATATAATGATATTTTCTCATGGTTTCCTTTCTTCCTAAAAAAATGTAGTATTTTGTTTTATCAACAATTTCACAAACCTTTTTTTTATCATCATTTCTTATCAACATATTATTTAACCTACAATATTCACATTTTATATAGGTTCCCTACATATATTACAACAACAATTTCTAACTCATTTTTCTAACACACCTAAGAAACCTCCATCCATGTTTATATATATATATATATATATATATATATATATATATATATATATATATATATATATATATATATATATATATATATATATATATATATAACCTTGTACATATTATACACATTTTGTGTATACAGTATATATCATTGTTTCACATAGAAACATTCTCTCAAGGGATTCACTCACAACTACCATACTCATATCCCACCAAGAAAAGCCATACAGAATAAGTCTCTCACTCTCACATGTGTTGACCGTGACATACAAACCGTATCCGCTTTTTAACCTGCATATCAAAACCAAAAATCTATATTCAAACCATTATGAATTAAAATCAGTAACTTTTTTTATCACTTTTTTTTGCAGCCACAATATTTGTTCATTATTTTTTTGCAGCAACTCAAAACTTCAAGTTTGCTTCCATCCAATTCCAAGCCTTGAATTATCATTTTTCCAAGCAAATCACTCACAAGGGCAAAATTATCATTTGGCACACAGGAAAGTAATACTTTGACTTTTGGATCAAAATCAAATCTCAAAAATCATATTTCATCAAGACATGTTGGAATATGAAGTTTGTATCATCAAAAAGTTCAAAAGTCAAATTTACTATGAAAAAGCCAAATTTCAAAGTACTTGGGATTTTTTCTAAGTATTTAAGAAAAATGACACTTCAGAACTTCTGAGCTAGCCTCCAGGCAGGTGCAGTCAGAAGTTGTGAACATGGTTCAGCACATAGTCTTCAGTCAGAACATGGCTCTTCAGCATCTACGCAAGTTCAGTCAGAGTTTGCTAGGGTAATTCAAAGAAGGTAATAAGGCGTAATACGAAGCCTGAAAGCTCCTTCAGAACATGCTGGAGCCAGAAGATTAGAGGATCAGAAGATTGGATGCTACGCTGAAGCATAACTTCTGATCCAGAACTAAGCCTTGGTGTAGAGTTTCACGTTGCAGGATTTCTGGTTGTGATAAGTCTCATCATCATTTAATGCTCATTTAATGCTCACAACCACCTTATGAGTCTTTATCCAAAGGATTTTCACCACGTGTACCTCTACTATCTTGGGATAGCAACTTTGCTACCAAGCCCAAACTTTTCTTTTTTGCTTTTCCTTAAATCCTACTGACAGCCACCATGCTTGCTTCAAAGACAAGGCAACGCTTCAGCACATGAAGGCTATTTTTCAAAGCTTTGGTTAGAACTTGACCAAATCCCAAAACCTTGCTTATACAACTTGCTGCAGACCTATAACCAACAACTGACTCAGCCTACGCCTGCATCTCATGATTACACCAAACTAGCATACGAAAACTGTGATGAAAAAGCAAAGTAACAGGATGCCAAAACAGGTTCAAGTCCCATTTGTTTCTGTAACACCCCTTCTAAAATACCCCAAATAATATTAATTATATCAATGATTAAAGACATATTCCATCAGAGTTAACACGGAACAAGGGATGTCACAATTATGAAATAAATAAAACTTCCAATAAAACAGTAGTCATGCTACACTGAGGGTCATTATTCAAATAATTCAATCAAATTAAGACCATGTCTTACACAGCGGAAAAATACCATAACCAAAACGGAATAAACCAAAACATAATTATTCCCAATGAAATTCAAAGAAACAATTGAATAATAACTAATTCCTCAACTAAACGTTCCCCAGTGTTACAACCTATCAGAGCACGACACTGACACGCAGACTTAAAGTAACATAGCTCTAGAGTCATCCTCACCAACTCCTGAGCTGCTAACTTAAATCTGAAATTGTTAAAGTAAGGGTGAGATTTCTCATAATTAACATGCATTATAAGCTTCTCAATCAACAGTATATCACAAGCATATTATTTCACCCATTTTAGCATAAATTCAGATTCAACACGCAGTTCTAATCATACAAGTCATTATGCACAAATCAATAATCAACCAAAGAATTGTAACACTGGAAGACATCCTAACATGTTACAATTCCATGCAAACACAAATGCAGACACAATGCATGTGGTACCAACACGTGACCAAGTCATCCAACACTGATCCATCATCAACCGAATACATCAACCATCGATTCGTCCATAAACACCCAGACACGAATCCAGCCTAACCACCCATAATCACCCGGGTATCGGTTAACGGCAATACAAGTCAAATTCCACACAATGGGAATTAGCTTCACCAAAACAATGCATATGCACGCACATCACTAGCATGCAACATCAAATCAGTCTATGAAATACATCAATTTATCATAACTGAACCAAAACCAAAAACATGATATCTCAACAATCATGCACACCATCATTAGCAACATAAACATGCCTTTCATTCACACAATACTAATACATCCATCCATCACAGGTTCACTGCTACATACACACCCATGTGCGTTAGCCAATAATCACGTATTCCAGGATTTGACTCATTTTCAAAATAATTCCAGGTTTTAGGAAATCTTTTCATTTTATAAAATAGAGCATTAAATTTAAGAAATAACGTCCAAAACGTCACTCAAAACGGACTTACGGTTTGAAAGTTATGAATTTTCAAAGTTTAATATTTTTCAAAAGTTACAGCAGAACCCGGTTCCTACATATGCAGGAACCGGTTCCTGCGAAGTTCAAAAATCACACTTCTGGAAAAATGTATGGGAACCCGGTTCCTACCTATACAGGAACCGGTTCCTACGTGCATTTTTGCCAGTTTTTATAAATTCACACAGTGGAACCCGGTTCCTCCCCACTGGGAACCGGTTCCCACGACCTGCAGAGTCAAATTCTGCACTTTTGACAGCATTTATTCATTCTAAACCAATTCCAAACATACCCATACGAATTGCAACATGAGAAACACCAAAACACATTCATTTTGTACCATTATAACATCAAACAACATTATTTCATCATTCCTTTTTATCATCTGACACCCTAATGGTTTTCAACCTACAATTCGACGCAATAGGGACAATTCTACGGAACCCTAGAATTCCAAACCGGGATTCCCTAACATACTATGATCCATACTATTGAATATATAAACCGATAATACGAATTAACTAATCGAAATCACCCCTTACCTTGTGGGTTCTTCGAATTATGATGCTTCCGATTTTCTCCTTCTTTTTCCTCTTCTCAAATGCACGTATGATGAATATTCCAAAGATAACTCTCTTTCTCTTCTTTTTCCTTTTAATAAACCTTTTATTAAAATAATTAAATTAGTAATTAGTAAGAGTAGAGTATTTTACCCCTCACACCCTTTAATCACTCTTCACACCACCAATACTTCTTTCCTTTTAATTAATTAAATTAATTCCAATAATCCAAAAATACCAATAATTAAATTTCCAATTAAATTAATAATTAAAAATTCTAATTATTTAATAATCGGATTATTTGGGGTGTCACAACTCTCCCCAACTAAAAGATTTTTCGTCCTCGAAAACATACCTTAGACGAACAGTTCGGGATACGAGCCCTTCATCTGACTCTCCAGCTCCCAAGTGACATTTCCATCTGCTGGTCCTCCCCAAGCCACTCTTACCAACGCGATCTCCTTGCCTCACAACTGTTTCAACTTCCGATCCTCAATTCTCACAGGTACCGCTTCCACAGTCAAATTCTCTCGTACCTGTATATCGTCTACCCGAATCTCATGAGACGGATCAACAATGTACTTCCTTAGCTGAGATACATGAAAAACATCATGAAAATTTGCAAGTGACGGCGGCAAAGCAATCTGATAAGCAACTTTCCCAACTCTCTTGGTAATCTGAAACGGACCAATAAAACATGGAGTCAACTTCTTTGACTTCAAAGCTCGACCAATACCAGTCATCGAAGTAACTCGCATAAAAACATGTTCTCCTTTGCTAAACTCAAGATCTTTCCTCCTCTTATCGTGATAACTTTTCTGACGACTCTGAGAAGTCCTCATCTTCTCCTGAATCATCTTAATCTTTTCCGAAGTCTGTTGGACAATTTATGGTCCAATCAAATCACTCTCTCCAGATTCATACCAACACAACGGTGTCCGACACCTCCTACCATACAATGCCTCAAACGGAGCCATACCAATGCTCGAATGAAAACTATTATTGTAGGTAAACTCAATCAATGGTAGATAACTATCCCAAGCTCCACCTTTCTCCAACACACAAGCTCTTAACAAATCTTCCAACGACTGAATCATTCTCTCCGTATGACCATCTGTCTGTGGATCATAAGCGGAATTCAAACGCAACTTAGTACCCAAAGCTTCTTGCAATCCCGTCCAGAATTTAGATGTAAACCTCGGATCTCGATCCGACACAATACTAGAAGGAATACCGTGCAAACTCACAATCTTCTCAACATACAATTCTGCCAACCTTTCCATCGGATAATCCATTCTTATCGGAATAAAGTGAGCAGATTTCGTCAACCGATCAACAATAACCCAGATAGAATCAGAATTCTTCGATGTCCTTGGCAAACCAGACATAAAATCCATAGAGATTCCATCCCATTTCCATTTCGGAACAAACAACGGTTCCATCAATCCTAACGGTTTCTGATGCTCAATCTTCGACTTCTGACAAACCAAACAAGCATACATAAACTCATCAATTTCCTTTTTCATTCCCGGCCACCAAAACAACTTCTTCAAATCATGATACATTTTAGTAGCACCAGGATGAATACTCAATCCACTACGATGTCCTTCTTCCAAAATACTCTTCCTAATCTCTGCAACATCCGAAACACACACCCTATTACCAAATCTCATAACACCATTCTCATCAATCCGGAACTCGCCTCCTTGACCTTGGTTGATCAATGTCAATTTATCAACTAACCCAACATCGGACTTCTGTCCATTCCGAATTTCTTCCAGAATACCACTAGTCAGTTTCAACATACCCAATTTCACACTATTCGGAGTAGTTTCACATACCAAACTTAAATCTCTGAACTGCTCAACCAAATCTAACTCACGGACCATTAACATCGACATATGCAAGGACTTCCTACTCAAGGCATCCGCAACAACGTTTGCCTTACCAGGATGGTAATTCAAACCGAAATCATAATCCTTTAGAAATTCTAACCATCTCCTCTGCCTCATATTCAACTCTTTCTGATCAAAGAGATACCTCAGACTTTTGTGATCACTGAACACCTCAAACCGAGAACCATATAAATAATGCCTCCACAACTTCAAAACAAACACAACAGCTGCCAACTCCAAATCATGAGTCGGATAATTCCTTTCATGTACTTTCAATTGTCTCGAAGCATAAGCCACCACCTGCTTATCTTGCATCAACACACCACCTAATCCCATTAATGATGCGTCACAATACACAACAAAAGACTTAGTCGGATTTGGCAAAATCAAGATCGGAGCACTTGTCAACCTCCTCTTCAGCTCTTGAAATCCTTTCTCACATTCAACATCCCAAACAAACATCTGACCCTTCCTGGTCAACTTAGTCATCGGTAACGCTAATTTGGAAAATCCTTCTATAAACTTCCTGTAATAACCTGCAAGACCCAGAAAACTACGGATCTCAGAAGAATTCTTCGGCGCTTCCCACTGAGATACTGCTTCTACCTTCGTAGGATCCACATCAATTCCATTATTGGAAATTACATGGCCAAGAAAACTTACTTCACTTAACCAGAATTCACACTTGGACAACTTCGCATAAAGCTTCTTCTCTTTCAACAATTCCAACACAACTCTGAGATGTTCTGCATGCTCTTCATCGCTCTTCGAATAAATTAGAATATCATCAATGAACACCACCACAAACTTATCAAGATACGGATGAAATATCCTGTTCATATACTCCATGAAAACACCAGGTGCATTAGTAACTCCAAACGGCATAACAGAATACTCGTAATGTCCATACCTCGTTCTAAATGCAGTTTTCTGAATATCTTCCGACTTCACACGAATCTGATGATATCCAGATCTCAGATCAATCTTACTAAATACACAAGCTCCAACTAGTTGATCCATCAAATCATAGATCCTCGGAAAAGGATACCGATTCTTGATTGTAACTTTATTCAGCGGTCTGTAATCAACACATAATCTCATTGAACCTTCTTTCTTCTTAACCAACAACACCGGAGCACACCACGGCGAAACACTCGGACGAATAAACTTCTTCTCAAGTAACTCCTCCAACCGTTTCTTTAACTCCGCTAATTCAGATGCCGACATACGGTGAGGCGCCATCGACACCGGACTAGTTCCAGGAATCAAATCTATAGTAAATTCTACCTCCCTCTCAGGTGGCAATTCATTAACGTCTTCCGGAAACACCTCTGGAAATTCATTCACCACTGGCAATCCATCACTCTTTGCTTTTCCCTCCGCTTCTATTGCAGAATACAACATAAATACCACAACACCATCTTTCACAACTAGGTTCATCTGTTTAACCGACATAGTCACATCTTCAACACCAACCTCTTCAGGAAAAATAACCGTCTTTGCAAAACAGTTGATATGAACCTGGTTGAATTCCAACCAGTTCATTCCAAGGATGATATCAAGTTATTCTAACGGTAGGCACACTAAATCCATACCGAAACCCCTACCAAAAATCACAATAGAACAATTCCTACAAACATACGAAGTAGTCACTGAACCCGACGCAGGAGTATCAATAACCATACTTCCATCCATATTAGAAATTTCCAAATTCAATCTTTTAGCACAATCCAAAGCAATAATAGAATGCGTAGCTCCAGTATCAATAATCACAATCAAAGGTATGTCATTAATAAAACATGTACCTTTAATCAGCCGATCATCTGGCTTAGTCTCTGACCCAGACAATGTAAACACTTTACCACCAGCTTGCTCCTTCTTGGGTTTTGTACACTGAGGAAGAGTATGACCTTCTTCACCATAGTTGTAACAAGTCACCACTCTTACTCTGCAATCATTGGCCACATGGCCGAGTTTCCCACACTTGAAACACTTCTTATCATTACTTTTGCAATCCACCATACGATGTCCTGTCTCACCACACTTGTAGCACTTAATGGAAGAACTAGAATCTCCTCCACCAAACTTCTTCCAACCACCGGGTCTCTGATTACTTCTATCATAAGGCTTACCACGATCCATCTGTTGCTTACCCTTCCTATCAACATACCCTCGAGCATTCGACTTAGTGCTAGAAAGATCCTCCTCTAAAATCCTACTACAGTCAACCAGATCAGGAAATCTTCGGATACGCTGATACCGAATACCCTGCTTAATCTCATCACGAAGACCATTCTCAAACTTGATACATTTGGAAAATTCTTCATCTGCATCGTTAGTATAATGAGCATAATACTTCGCTAACTCAGTAAACTTCGAAGCATACTCACTGACAGTCTTGTTACCCTGCTTGAGTTCCAGAAACTCAATCTCCTTCTTGCCTCTGATGTCCTCAGGAAAGTACCTCCTCAGAAAAGCCCTCCTGAACACAGCCCAAGTCAATGCAATACCATCTTCTTCCATTTCAGTTCTGGTAGCAACCCACCAGTCATCAGCTTCCTCTGCTAACATGTGAGTTCCGTATCTCACCTTCAGCCCTTCAGCACAGTCAATTACTCTGAAGATCCTCTCGATCTCCTTCAACCACTTCTGAGCACCTTCGGGATCATGTTCACCCTTGAACAACGGAGGATTATTCCTCTGAAAATTTCCCAATTGTCGGTCAGCACCAATCACAGCTCCCCGCTGGTTCCCTCCGAGTACTCTGGCCAACATTCCCAATGCTTCAGCAATAGCATCGACGTTTCTTCCGTTACCTCTTCCGGCCATTGTTCGGTAACATTACAAAACAACCTCATCAGCACACAAGTATCGACAGTGTCATATTACACTAGTCGCATACAAAACGGATAACGACACAAGACAAGACCGACTATACTCTGATACCACTATTGTAACACCCCTTCTAAAATACCCCGAATAATATTAATTATATCAATGATTAAAGACATATTCCATCAGAGTTAACACGGAACAAGGGATGTCACAATTATGAAATAAATAAAACTTCCAATAAAACAGTAGTCATGCTACACTGAGGGTCATTATTCAAATAATTCAATCAAATTAAGACCATGTCTTACACAGCGGAAAAATACAATAACCAAAACGGAATAAACCAAAACATAATTATTCCCAATGAAATAAAAGAAACAATTGAATAATAACTAATTCCTCAACTAAACATTCCCCAGTGTTACAACCTATCAGAGCACGACACTGACACGCAGACTTAAAGTAACGTAGCTCTAGAGCCATCCTCACCAACTCCTGAGATGCTAACTTTAATCTGAAATTGTTAAAGTAAGGGTGAGATTTCTCATAATTAACATGCATTATAAGCTTCTCAATCAACAGTATATCACAAGCATATTATTTCACCCATTTTAGCATAAATTCAGATTCAACACGCAGTTCCAATCATACAAGTCATTATGCACAAATCAATAATCAACCAAAGAATTGTAACACTGGAAGACATCCTAACATGTTACAATTCCATGCAAACACAAATGCAAACACAATGCATGTGGTACCAACACGTGACCAAGTCACCCAACACTGATCCATCATCAACCGAATACAACAACCATCGATTCGTCCATAAACACCCGGACACAAATCCATCCTAACCACCCATCATCACTCGGGTATCGGTTAACGGCAATACAAGTCAAATTCCACACAATGGGAATTAACTTCACCAAAACAATGCATATGCACGCACATCACTAGCATGCAACATCAAATCAGTCTATGAAATACATCAATTTATCATAATTGAACCAAAACCAAAAACATGATATCTCAACGATCATGCACACCATCATTAGCAACATAAACATGCCTTTCATTCACACAATACTAATACATCCATCCATCACAGGTTCACTGCTACATACACACCCATGTGCGTTAGCCAATAATCACTTATTCCGGGATTTGACTCATTTTCAAAATATTTTCAGGTTTTAGGAAATCTTTTCATTTTATAAAATAGAGCATTAAATTTAAGAAATAACGTCCAAAACGACACTCAAAACGGACTTACGGTTTGAAAGTTATGAATTTTCAAAGTTTAATATTTTTCAAAAGTTACAGCAGAACCCGGTTCCTACATATGCAGGAACCGGTTCCTGCGAAGTTCAAAAATCACGCTTTTGGAAAAATGTATGGGAAATCGGTTCCTACCTATACAGGAACCGGTTCCTACGTGCATTTTTTCCAGTTTTTATAAATTCACACAGTGGAACCCGGTTCCTCCCCACTGGGAACCGGTTCCCACGACCTGCAGAGTCAAATTCTGCACTTTTGACAGCATTTATTCATTCTAAACCAATTCCAAACATACCCATATGAATTGCAACATGAGAAACACCAAAACACATCCATTTTGCACCATTATAACATCAACCAACATTATTTCATCATTCCTTTTTATCATCTGACACCCTAATGGTTTTCAACCTACAATTCGACGCAATAGGGACAATTATACGGAACCCTAGAATTCCAAACCGGGATTCCCTAACATACTATGATCCATACTATTGAATATCTAAACTGATAATACGAATTAACTAATCGAAATCACCCCTTACCTTGTGGGTTCTTCGAATTCTGACGCTTCCGGTTTTCTCCTTCTTTTTCCTCTTCTCAAATGCACGTATGATGAATATTCCAAAAATAACTCTCTTTCTCTTCTTTTTCCTTTTAATACTCCTTTTATTAAAATAATTAAATTAGTAATTAGTAAGAGTAGAGTATTTTACCCCTCACACCCTCTAATCACTCTTCACACCACCAATACTTCTTTCCTTTTAATTAATTAAATTTATTCCAATAATCCAAAAATACCAATAATTAAATTTCCAATTAAATTAATAATTAAAAATTCTAATTATTTAATAATCGGATTATTTGGGGTGTCACAGTTCCCCCCCCCCCAAATCACAGCAAATTCATCTATAAATACTTGGCTCCATCACACGTTCAAGGGGCTGGCTTTTGGAAAGAGAGAACGAACAAGAGAGAAAAGTGGTTGTGAAACCTTCAAAAAATTCAGATCACTCACACACAAAAACAAACCTTTGTTCTTCCCTTTGAATCAAAGAGCACAACCACTGTTCTGTCACACTTGCTGACTCAGAACATCCAAAGGCAGCCACTCAAAGCTCCAAACACGCTCCAGGTAAGTCTTTCTGACTTCACTTGCTTTTCATTCTGAACATCATTAACCTGTAAATATCATAATATTAATGTTGTACATATCATTGTATGAATAGAAAAACTATGTATCAGAACTTCTAGAATAATGCTAGGCTCAGACTTAGGCTTGGAACTTCTGTGATTTGTTGTGTTGTGATTATTCTGATTTGCTGAACTGAATAAATTACTGATTAAGAGTTGAAACGTAACACATAACTTTTATTTTTCACTCACTATCCTAACACAGCACAGAACTTCTGAGTTCTCCTCACATGTTGAATACACTGAACCTCTGATGTTTCCATCAGCTATTTTCAAACACTCAGAGTTTATGACTTTCACATGCTGATAATGCACTGAACTGCTGACGTTTGCTCATTGTTTTAGTGTAATACAGAACATCTGACTTTTGGTTTGCTAGCTGCATACCACCCAGAACCTCTGTGTTTGTCATCTAACGTTTCTTGCAGGACCTCAAAATTTTCCAGTTCAGAACTTCTGATCTCACGGACGTCTCCTGTTGAGTCACAGCGCTCTTGGCTTCAGAACTTCTGATCCTAGCTGTTATGCTTACAGCAACACGCTGTTTCTACCTTGCATTTATTTTCCTTTTCATCATTTTTTAATATTAATATAAAAAACATAAAAATATTTTTCCTTTTAACTTCTTTCCTTAAGACAAACATTTTATAAACAAATCCATTTCTTTCTTATATGGTACATTTCAATATGGTTGTAATAATAACTTAGGGCTTATTTTTACTTGCAATCCCCATTCGTACATATGTACCCCATCCCCTAAATATTGTAATAGCGTAGAATTTCATTTCTCGCAATTTATTGTTTTCCTTATACTGTATAGTAATTAGGCGTGTATGGCAAGATAAAACCAATAAATAGACCACCAAAAATCAAAGGAAAATGCATGCAATCAAACACACATGCACACATGCATCCTTAGGGTAATCTCACTTGTTGCCTTACAAAAAATGGCCATGTTATGCATGTGGGATGTCTTAGCACAAACGAATCAAAAATACAAGATCATAGTCCCTTGATGACGCTATCACAGTTGCCTTTCAAAATGATCTTAGTCCCTAAAGAAAAAGTGCTAAGTCATCTCACAATATTGCTATCATGGTCATACGATGACCCAACGCTTGTCCCTCCACATCCAACGATGGGGCTTCTTACCAAATCAATGGTAAGATAGCAACATCTAAAGGAGGAGGAAAAACACATCTAAGACCTTTTGAGTAGGTAGGTTCACTCTCAGTTACTTGCTCGCTCACAACAAAAATACACCAACACTTTCATTTTGAAGATGTTTTTGAAACAAACACTTTGTACGTGTTCTTATAGAGACGAGAAACGTTACAAAGATGTTTTCAAAATCACTTTCAAAAAACGCATCTCACCAACATATCTTTGAACTATTATCAAAACAAACACTTTGCATACATTCTTATAGACACGAGAATCATTGCAAAGTTACATTTTCAAAATACTTTCAAAAAACCACACAAATCACATTCAAACAAAAGCAAGTGATCTAGAGAGTAACTAAGAGCCCATGGAAAACCATGGATGAAAAGGGTGCTAATACCTTCCCTTTTCATAATCTACCTCCCGAACTCAAAAACATCTCTAAAGGTCTTTCCTATGCTTTTTCACCTTTCCTTTTTGGATAAAAGAAAAGTCGGTGGCGACTTTTGCTAAACCGCAACATTTGTGAACACAAAATGCAAAACCTCAAGTCAGTTCTCCCACCGTATCACAGAACTGGCGACTCTGCTGGGGAATGACTTAAAAGTGGGGTTACCTTAGGGCTAGATCACATTTACTTGCTTACATTGTTTGATTTTCATGCTTTACATTTTGGTTCCTTGTTTGGGTTTGTTTTAAATCCTACACCCGAATTTGGGGGCACCTTTTAGGTAAGTAGCAATAAACTGTGAGGGAACTCTGCAGCGTATACCGTCATGGTTGAAGCAGTAGCTACGTTGATGTGGCATTTTGGTTGGTACCGGTAACCCTTGAGTTGGATCAAGGAGAGTACGGGGCTGCCGCGTGGTGTCGTGAAGCATCAACTGACCTTAGAACCTTACTTGACCAACTTGGCCATTAGGACGTAGTGAGATAATCGGTTTCGGTGTAGAGCTGAAAATTGGTTGATACTCGATACTACACTCATTGAGGCTGGACTTTTGGGATATCTCGGCCACAAGAAAAGATTAATTGAGCTGAGACAATGCCTAAAAGAAAGGTCAGTGATATTGAGATCCCTTAGAACCCGGTTACTATTAACTAGGACAGGTTGGGCCAACTAAACTTCAAGAGGGTACTTACCTACAAACTCCATGCAAGCCTAAAACTAAGGACTTGTCTGCTTTGTGTGAATATGATTATTTGTATATAAATTTTCTTACCTCACATACTTGTACATAACATCATAACATCATAAACATCATACCATAGCATTTTCAATAACCATTTCAAGGATCTCGAGGGTCTTTGATGCAGGGTCACGTTGAATCAAGACGTCTATCAAGGGACAAGAGGACTTATTTCCCTCTAACCAAACACCGTCAAAATCAGGTACAATGAACCAGAGTCAAGGGCTATGACCCACTCGACATGGTGAGCTTGAATCTTGAAGAAGGACTCCCAACGACATGAAGTTTCTTCAATCAAACTGCAATCAAATTCTAACAGTTTCTTGTTTACCCCACGAGATCTTTGAAAACATTGCATATATATCATACATATCATTGCATAACAGAATTCATAACAGGTTTCTCATCTCCTCCGCTGTTTATTTCAGCAATGGCTCTTGAACAAACTGTAAAAGATCTTCAAGCTCAAAACGCTCAGTTCCAACAAATGTTTCTGTCTATGGCTAAGGGGCAAGAGGATCTGAAAACTCTCCTTCTCAAAGAAAAGAAGTCCAAGAAGTCAGTAGGAGTCCTGAACTTGAGAAGAAGACCTAGAGGACCAGTCAAAAGAGCTTTAGATCTTTCAACTCCATCCAACATGGGGGATATTCATGAAGAAAACAATAGTTCAGAAATTGATGAAGTTGAAGCTGACTACTCCGAAGAACAATATCCTCCCACTGAGGATAAGTACAAACAATTGGAGGATCGCCTCAGTGCTATGGAGATTCAACAGACACCTGGCTTGGATTTAGAAGACATGGGTTTGGTTTCTGGAGTGGTCATCCCGCCAAAGTTCAAAATCCCTACCTTTGCCTTGTAAGATGAAGTCTCTTTCCCTAAGACGCACTTAAAGTCTTACGTCCACAAGATTCAACCATACACAACTGATCCGAAACTTTGGATCCATTTCTTCCAAGAGAGCCTAGTAGAGACTCAACTCGAATGGTTCTATCAATTGGAGAGTTCTCGCATCCACACCTGGGAGGATTTAGCTGATGCTTTCTACAAGCAGTATCAGTACAATGCTGATCTTGCACCAACTCAAGTGCAATTGCAGAACATGACCATGGGTTCAAATGAAAGATTCAAAGGGTATGCCCAAAAGTGGAGAGATCTGGCTGGTAGGGTGCAGCCCCCTTTAACTGACAGGGAGCTGATTGACATCTTTATGGGAACCTTGATAGGGCCTTTCTTCAAACACTTGATCGGAAGCTCCTCAGCCTAGTTCGCCGTGCTAATACTGACCGTCGAAAGGGTCGAAGCTGGCATCAAAAGTGGAAAGATCCAAGGAGCTACACCCTCTGATGCTCAGAAAAGGCCATACAATGAGAAGAAAGAGTCTGATGCAGTCTCTGGTCAAAAGAGTCATCATAACCAACAAGTAGGGGCAGTCCTGATCTCTGGTTCTACATCACACCGACAACAACAAAGGGGAAATCAACGAAGGCCAGACGAGCCCAAAAGACAGTTCACCAACATCAACAAGCCGCTGTCTCAAGCGCTGCAACACTTTTTGAGGATGAATCTGATTACATTGATAGGACCTCATCCAAACGCCAAGACTTCTCCTAACTAAAATCCTAATGCAACGTGTGCTTATCATTCTGTCAGTCCCGGGCATGACACTAACAATTGTTGGGCATTGAGGTACATGTTTCAGAATTTGATTGACGCCAAGGAGATCGAGTTCGACCCTCCGGAGACTCCAAACGTGATCACTACTCCTATGCAATGAAATTGAAAGCGTCTCATTCATTTTGAATTTTCAATTGTAATTTCTTTTGATATTCAAGCAATTATCTATTAATGTCAAACTTTGTTCCATTATTGCATTGCATATGTTTGTCTTGATTTGATCCACTCATCTTTATTACATTTAAACTATGCTTTTTACTTTCTTTATGACATTTAACTCTTGCTAAAAGTTACAAGCCTTTAGAGGGAGGATGACGAAAACAATTCCATAATCTCATACAGTATGCTTTTGAATAGACCTTGCTGACGATGTACAGGAATTCTTTAAAATCCTAAACACTGGAGTCATAAGGAAGATAATCCCTCGTCAACCCCTTCGAGCCAAAGAAGTAGAAGTTTTCTTTTTCACAAAATTGAAACCTTTAATCAAAACCTGGGGCAGGGTAGTCTCTCAGTTAATTCAAACGCGCGTTAAGCCGCAAACTCTCATCTCGTAATACAACGAATGACATCAAAAACATTCCTATAAAATCAAAAATGGTGATGGTTCCCTATCACATAGGCAGTCACTATTTCTAAAAAAAAAGTAAAGCCCACTAAGTTAAAACCTACAACGGAGACTTGAGAAAAATGGGGCGTCCCGCTGACTGTAATCTCAAAACAAGAACAATCGGGCAAAAATTAGGGATAACAAATCAATCAAAAGAGGTTGCTACAAATCATCAACAACATGAAAAAAAATGTTATAAGAATGACTGCCTTCCGACAAACTCAACCTGTCTGAACCATCACCAAAACATCATCCAATTAGAGTTCAAACGTACAATTAACTGAGCTTAGGACTGGAGAACATCACGAAGAACAGGTGGGTACAAATACATTTGAGCCTTTATCCTTTGTTTCTTAAACTGTGAACCAAGCCACGTTACAACCCTTCAAAATTTCTAATTGAAGCATGGGTTATTTCAAAAGCATACTGTTACAAAAGGTATCCTGACTCCTGTAAGGCTTTACTCAAAATCCAAAGTTGAATTACAACTTCTTTACTTGCTGAAAACCCATTTTTCAAAACTTCAAGACAAGCATAAACTTTGCATTTCTTGAATATCACTGTTTGCATTTGGCTATTTGTTTGACAGCGGAGAAATTCATACAATGAATATCCGATGAACAAAAGCTCTCTCAGTGAACAAAATCAATTCAAGAAGGATGACACTTCCATGGACAAATCTCCTATCAACAGGGGGACATGACACGTCAATATCCAGCACACCTGGGGAAGTCCAGTCAAGATTCCAAGAAATCTCTCAAGAATTGCAGAGTAACCAGGGGCAGGTCTCCATCTCCGTCACTTGGGGCATTGAACGTCAATCCCGACAAAGGGTTATGTATAGTAAAAAATTTCCAGGCAGTTCCACAAACACTCGCTACTAGGGGCAGTGACAAATCCCCCTAAAATCCTTCTCATAGGATAATTCCCCAGCCAAAGCTTAATCTCTGAAAACCTTTGCCCAGCTGAGACAACCTAAAGAATCCTCGAGGACTATTCCCCAACGAAGTCGTCACCTCTCTAGCAGACCGGCAACATGGTTTATTTCCACAACAAACGGCAGAAATCCCCAGCTTGAGGTGGCCTCTCCATATCAAAGGACTACAACTACTCTTACCCAGTAGACTGCTCTACAATCCCCAGCAAGTTACTGTGAAACCTGGACCCGACCAGATATCAGTTCAACTGCGACTCCCCAGTAAAGCAACAGACAACCAAGACTCCTGAATTCTTTTCCCAAGCAGGAATAAAAATTATTCCCACAGAGTTTTCAATATCCCCTAGCGGAGTTCTCCTCAAACAACAAAACGGGAACCCCCGGTGGAAACATTCTAAGCAAAGTTTGAAGACACACATACTCTTCAACAGCGGACCAGGATTTAACAAACTCCCCGACATTTGTCAAGGATTTATTTTCCCAGACAAAAATACATTCATAAACATTTCACATTTCATACCTCCTATTTACATACATGATAAGTGCATACGAAACAATATCATTTATTTTGAGAACATCATGACATCATGCATCTCATGCATCACGAAATTGTATACAGCTAAAGTTTTTTTTCTTTTTCAGGAAAAGGTCAATCAACAGATGGCTACCAGCAACCTTACACAGGTTCCTCCTTTCCAAGATGCAGTTTTACACAGACTCATCATGAGGCAACCCTACACAGGTTCCTCCTTTCCAAGATGCAGTTTTACACGGGCTCATCATGAAGCAACCCTATACAGGTTCCTCCTTTCCAAGATACAGTTTTACACGGACTCATCATGAAGTAACCCTACACAGGTTCCTTCTTTCCAAGATAAAGTTTTACACTGACTCATCATTAGACAACCCTACACAGGTTCCTTCTTTTAAAGATGAAGTTTTACACTAACTCATCATCAGGCAACCCTACACAGGTTCCTCCTTCCCAGATGAAGTTTTACACTGACTCATCATCAGGCAACCCTACACATGTTCCTCCTTCCCAGATGAAGTTTTACACTGACTCATCATCAGGCAACCCTACACAGGTTCCTCCTTCCCAGATGCAGTTTTACACTGACTCATCATTAGGCAACCCTACACAGGTTCCTTCTTTCCAAGATGAAGTTTTACACGGACTCATCATTAGGCAACCCTACACAGGTTCCTCCTTCCCAGATGCAGTTTTACACTGACTCTTCATCAGGCAACCCTACACAGGTTCCTCCCTTCCAGATGCAGTTTTACACGAACTCATCGCCAGGCAACCCTACACAGGTTCCTCCTTTACAAGATGCAGTTTTACACGGACTCATCATGAAGCAACCCTACACAAGTTCCTTCTCAGGAAATTTCAGATAAAGTTTTACACAGACTCATCATCAAACAACCCAACGTCCTGATACAGTACAGATACGCACTAGACACTGATGCCATTTTGATACTCATTCAGATACACCTCCTGATACAGTATGGATACGCACCACATACAGATGCCATTCTGATACTCATTCAGATTCAACTTTTGATACAGTTCAGATACGCACCAGACACGAATGCCATTCTGATACTCATTCAGAATCAACTTTTGATACAAAACAGATACACTCCAGACACGGACGCCATTCTGATGTTCAAATTACATCTCAACAAGCATTCTTGGACGGTGTTGTACCCCAAAATTTTCCCTCCCATATTTCTCAAGACATTACAAGAATAATATCCAAGTGGCTCAAGATTGCTCAAGATTTGGACAGTCAAATCATCTCCTAAGGCAGTCAACCTCAAAATTAGGGTTTTGTGTTGCATCAAGGTCCTTACATCCAAATGACCTCAATTTCTACAAAATGACCTAATATGTTCTCAAGTTCATCCATGTCAAATTTCAAGCCTTGCAGAGAAAGTTTGGTCAGTCAATTGCTCAAGAGGTCCAAAAATCGACTATGCTAGGGCAAAAGTCAACTGTGACCTAAAAATAGTCAAACTTCAATATTTTTTTGTCAACATTCTCATTTTGAAGTTTATTTCATCATTTGATCAAGGGTTGTTCATGATTCATCAAGGATTGCTCAAAATTCATCAAGATTCAAAAGTTGCTAAATTAGGGTTTTGTAGGAAAAGTCAACTCAACTTTGACCAAGCATAACTTTCTCACAATTTATGAGAAATGATCCATCCAAAGATCATTTTGAATAGGATGAAATTTCCTACAATCCATATTCACAACCCAAGATCAAGAAATGCACTCACAAAAAGTTACAAATTTGGACATTATAGGTCATTTTTGGAAGTCAACAAAAACACATTTTTTGCCAAAGCTTATAACTTGATCATGGAATATAAAAATGAGATGATACAAAAAGGGTTGGTTAGAGGACATCTCAAGGTTTCTAAAAATACCAATAACACCTCCAAAAGTTCAAAATTGAAGAATTTATGCATTGTTGAAGTTGGGCATGTTTCCAAAATTGCCCAAAGTCAACTATCCCCAAAACTTCAAAATTTGTCAAATAGGCCCCCTTTTTTCCACTTGATTTGATCTTGTCACACTACACACGTGTCCTATCTTCAGCCTTATGTCCATTCATTAATTTTTCTATTTTATTTGATTTTTACTGAATTAATTCATTTTAAATCAATTTAAATCTAAATAAAATCTAAAAATTGATAACTTGGTATCTTTTTGATTGATACAGGTCTTAAATATCATCATGTACACAATCAAACTCGTATCAAACTATATCATGCACAAAATATTGGATTTGGAATAAAATTGGAAGATTTTTAATGGAGGATCATATTACATCTTCAATCATCAATGCACAAGGATTCAAAGCCCGAAACCTGACCTAATTCACCCCATGTTACATATACAACACAAAGCATACGAGTTCAAGGGCTAGAGGCTGCACAATTTGGAAAACCAAACTTGGAAATTTGTCAAAAAAGCTTGGAATCGAAATCAGTCTTGGAGGCCAATTCAACACAAAATCTCAACGTAGACCTCTTGCTGGACATCCACTGAAGCAGTAGCAATCAAAAGCAAAGCCATTCGCCTCCTAAAACGCGCTGTAAGTCTCTCAGAACCTCGCTCTATATGTGAAATCGTATTCTCTTATTCTGGCATTTTCTTGACAAAACATTGGCATATTCATGATTCTTGAATGATTTCTAAGCTTCCTACATTATTAAATTGTATTTTTATAGCCTGTAATGCCATACCCGAAACTAGGGTTTTTGGTTCTTGTTTTTAGGCGTTTCAGTTTCAGGAAAAATTGATGCAAACAATGGCTATGAGCGTGTTCAGAAGGAAGAGACGAGCATGATGATGGTCTCAAAATTCGTTTCCATAGCCTAGAGAAGATTTTAGGATCGACCTAGGGATTTAGTTGCGGATTCAAATCCGCAGGAAAAAGAGTCAGGGTTCAGTGGAGAAGACGAAGACGTGTCCTTTTCCAACTGGCCCATTCAAAAACTGCGCGCGTGTTTTTTTGCATCGTTGGCATATTGTTGTTGTTTCACATATATTAATTATTGTTTATTATACTAACAATTGAGTGCAGTGGTTGAGTTGGAAAGCGTGTTGTACAAAATCCAATGGGACCTGGGTTCGAATCCCAGGTCCCCCAATTGTTTGTTATTATTTTTCAATAGGTATTTCCATGCAAGGTCCAAAGCGTAGCATATCATGTGTCCTCATCCAGATGGTTGCCAGATGGCCCCAGGCCAGATCTGGTGGCCAAGATTGAACGTCCATCACGGTCTCAAGTCAACCAAGGCATAGAGAATCTGGGAAAGTCAATAAAGGCCAACGTGATTGGGCCTCAAAAATGCTGATCTCACTCCCTTTCCAGGCCCAACACCCCCCCTTGAGTATTTCTTTCTTATTTTTTATCTTATTTTATTTATTTATTTATTAGTTTTGTATTATTATTTTTATTATTTAAACTAATCAATTAAAATCTTTTTTCTCCTAAAATCAAAAACCAAAAATATTTTATTTATTAAAATTAAATTCATCACTTTTATTTTTTGTAAATAAATACTAATTTAATTAATTTAGTTTAATTTAGGTTTAACTTTTGATATTTTCGCAATAATTAAAATTAATGTAGAAAATTTGGTTTTTATTAACTTTGACCAAATTTATCTTATTTTCTTTAAATATCCAAAAATCCAAAAAATATTTTCATTAATTAATTTGTTTATTTATTTAATTAACTTAAATTTAATTTCTTCTTAATTCAAAAATAACCAAAAAATGCTTTCTTTCAAAAAAGGGTCAAAACCCTAAAAAATTCGCATTCGATTTAATTTTCCGCATGCGATCAATTTTTCCATATTGATGTATCTGTTTCCCGGAATGTAATAGTTAAATTAGGACTTTGATTATTTTATCGCTCTATTTAATTTCCGCAATTTAATTTCAAGGGTTGTTTTTGGCGATGTAAATACCCGACGCCTTGTACTAGTTTAGATTTAATTTCCGCAATTTAATTTCTGCAATCTATAAACTGTTAGATGTATGGTAATAGGGATTGCATGACAAGATCAAATGTATGAACTTAAAAATCAACATAGCTCACCCATGACATGTACAAAGATAAAATTAACCGAAATAACACACTCGCACATGCGCACTCTTAGGGTACACCTCACTTGGTTGCCTTCGAACGTTGTCATTGAGTATAGGAAGTTTTAGAGGCCGCCCTCTTGTCCAAAGATCCTAGTTGCCTCGGAAAAATGATCTAAGACATTAGGGTTACCGCTAAGGCGTCCTAACATTGCTTTAGTGACCACACGTCCCTTAATCGAATTGACCCTTAAATTCCAACGACGATGCTACCTACTCATCAATAGTGGGATAGCATTGTCTAAAGGACATTAGTACATATTTATTCCTTTTTCGAGTAGGTAGATGGTTCTTAAGTACTTGCTCTCTCAAAAATAAAAACTTTTCGCACTTACACTCTTTTCAAACAAAAACTTCTTTCAAACCCACAAACACAAAGAAAAGCAATTTTTGAAAACACTATGAGCAAGTAACTAAGAGCCCGTGGATAACCACATATAGAAAGGGTGCTAACAGCTTCCTTTTCTATAATCTACCCCCCGGACCCGAGAAACATCTCGAAAAAGGAATTTTTCTATGCTTTTTTCCTTTCCTTGTTGGATAAAATAAAAGTCGGTGGCGACTCTTGCTTACCGCGACATTTTGCGAAAACAAACGCAAGCAAACCAGCATTCCAAAAATAGTTAGTTCTCTCCCACCGTATCACAGAACTGGAGACTCTGCTGGGGAACATAATAAGTGGGGTGTACCTTAGGATTAGATCATTGTGTTTTCCATTGTATGCTTTGTATGATTTATATTTGTGGGCTTGAATCAGAGTTACTATAGATCCTAACCCGGATCTGGGGATACCCTTTAGGTAAGTAGCAATAAACTATGAGGGAACTGTACGACATAGACCGATATAGTTGAAGCAGTAGCTACGTTATTGTGGCACTTTAGATTGTACTGATATCCCTTGTGTTAGAACGAGGAGAATATGGGTCATCTAAGGGGTCATTAAGCACCAACTGACCTTAGAACCTTTAAATTGACCAACTTGGCCATAGAATAGTAGCAGTATGCTACACTCATTGAGACTAAACTCTCGCGATGATTCCGGCCGCAAGAAAAGGTTGCTAAACTGGAATTATGAACGATTGAGGGTAGTCAGTGATATTGAGATCCTCTAGAACCCGGTTACTATTTTTAGGACAGGTTTAAACCAACTGAACTAAAAGAGGGTAGTACCTAAGCTCCTTGGCAGCCTGAAATCTAAGGGCTCTCTATGTGACTTGTGTGCCTTTACCATGTTTTCTATTTGTGGATACTTGTGATGTTCTTTCTATCATGACATCATGACATCATAACATTGCATACATCTTGCATTGGACTAACCTATTTCAAAGACAGGAGGGATTCATCCTTGTTCTGTTTTGTAGGTCATCATGATGCCCATGCGTAGGAATACCATCCGGATCAACTTTGTCCAAGTTCCCACTGTGCTCAAAGAGTTGACTACAAAGATGCCTGATACTAGTTCCTTCCTCAAGAGACATGGTTATCTTCTCAATTTGGTCACCTCTAAATTGGACGAGCAGATGATGAGTGTTTTGGTCCAATTCTATGATCCCACCTTAGAAGAATTCTATGATCTGCTCGGTATCTCCATTATGGAGCAGACCTCGTTTACTAGTTGGGAGAAGGTTCTTAGGCCCGAAGAGATTGCTGCAGCCCTTCATTTGACCAAGGAAGAGGTAATGGCTAATTGGGAGACTAGAAGTGGAGCAAAGGGCTTTCTGACTAAGTTCTTGGTTGGTAAGGCTAATTATTTCTGGGATAGTTTAGACTTCAAGGCATTCGAGGATATTTTGGCCCTTCTGATATATGGCTTGGTGTTGTTTCCGAACTCTGACTCCTTTGTTGATGTGAATGCGGTAAATATCTTCATCTCTCGTAATCCTGTGCCCACTCTCTTGGGTGACATTCTTCATCAGCTCTATGCTCGTACTGCCCGAAAGCGGGGAACCTTGATGTTATGTGCTCCTTCATTGGCGAGGTGGTTTATTTCGCACCTTCCCAAGTCAGTGCTGAAGAACAAAGAAGGCATGGGCTGGGCTTATAGGGTTATGTATCTCTCGCATAATGACATCATCTGGACTCTCAAGGGTATGGATGAGGAGGCTATCATTGATCACTGTGGGGAGTATTCCAATGTTCCACTGCTAGAAACCCATGGAGGAATTTCTTACAACCTGTGCTTGGCCTTACGTCAATTTGGGCGTGCCGGAAGAGAAGGACCTTATGAGCTGTTAATGCCTAGTATCATCTTTGATTTTCAAGGAGATAGCGACGAGCAACGCCGGAGATTCATAAAGGCCTGGGATAGAGTTCACAGATATGATCCACATGAGTTGGGTCCAAAGACTTCTCTGCCAATGGAGCCATATCTCAGATGGGTCTGTATCCGTGCCCAGAAGCTGGGTATGCCATATGAAGCCATCCGGCCTATCATTGTTGAAATTGCTAATGAAAAAGGGGTTCTTCTAACCATCCTCCATCCTCATATGCCCACTGACATTGGGGCACTGAAAAGGTCTTGGATGCAGCTAAGGGAAGAACGAGATTCTTACCGAGAGAAGTTCAATGAGCAAGAGCAGAAGATTCAGAGGTTGACTAGACAGTTGGAGAACGAGCGGATTCTCAACGACTATGTCCGCACTGATAAGAAGAGATCATGGGAGCATTGATTGGACTTTGATGATTTCCTTTCCAGTTTTTATTTACTTTTCAGTATTTCCATTCTTGTAACGCCCTGAGGGCATCAGTTGAACAATTTGAATTTTGAAGTTTATCTAATAAAGTGTGTTTCCTTTCTTGTTTACAAATTTGAATCTCCCAATTGTCTTTGAAATCATAATCATACGCATTTCATCCCATGCACTTCATAAACAGGTACCCATTACAGGTCTCTTATCTTCTTCGTTGTTTATTTCAGCACTCATCATGTCTGCTGAACCTTCAACTGAGCAAGCAATCAAGGCCCTCCAGACCCAGAATGCCCAATTTCAAGAGCTGTTCATGAATCTAGATAAGGGTCAGCAAGACCTGAAGACATTGATTCTGAAAGAGAAGAAGAAGAAGAAGAAGAAGAGGACAATCCTGTTTAATACAGGACACTAGTTTGGAAATAGGCTACAGAATGAAGTTGATCTGACCACCTCATCTGGAGGGAAAGATAGTCAAGAGGAAAGGAGGGATCCTAGCCCTGTGGTCTCCGATAATGAGATGGACTTCGATGAAGAACATTATCCTCCTGCTGAGGATAGATACAAGCAACTGGAAGACCGATTGAGTGCTATGGAAGTTCAAAAAGTGCCTGGTCTGGACTTTGGTGATCTAGGTCTATCATCTGGGGTAGTGATTCCCCACAAATTCAAGGCACCAGCCTTTGCTAAGTATGACGGAGTTTCTTGTCCGAAGTTGCACCTCCGGTCATATGTGAGGAAGATTCAGCCGTACACCGCTGATAAGAACTTATGGATCCACTTCTTTCAAGACAGTCTCTCAGGGACTCAACTTGAGTGGTTCTACCAGTTGGACGGAACCAGTATCCGTAGTTGGGAAGATCTGGCTACTGCTTTCTACAGGCAGTACCAGTATAACTCCGACCTCGCTCCTACGCGTACCCAACTCCAGGGTATGTCAATAGGAACGGGTGAAGGATTCAAATATTATGCTCAGAAGTGGAGGGACCTCGCCGGAAGAGTACAACCACCCTTGGCTGATCGGAAGCTTGTTGATATGTTTCTGGGGACCCTGTCTGGTCCATTTTTCAACCACTTAATTAGAAGCTCTTCGTCTGGGTTTGCAGTGCTTATTTTGACCGGTGAGAGGATTGAGGCTGGTATTAAGGCTGGTAAGATACAAAAGGGTGCTTCCTCGAGCACCGAGAAGAAGCCGTTTAAGAAAGAGTCCAGTGCTATCTACAGTGCAAGACGATAGAATAGACCTGAACACCGCCAAGCTGTTAACGTGGTTGTTATTTCAAAACCTGCTGGTGCTCCACAGCACAACAATCAACAGAAGGATGAGAGACCTCGAATAAAATTCACCCGTCTCAGCATGACCTTATCTCAGATTCTGCCACAGTTGCTGAAGACCAATCTGTTGATTCCAAAGGAAGCCCCAAAGAATCCAAATACAACATCACCGAGGTATAACCCTAACGCCCATTGTGCTTATCACTCTGATAGCCCGGGGCATAATACATATGATTGTTGGACTTTAAAGAATAAGATACAGGACTTAATTGATGCCAAGGAGATTGAGTTCGAGGCGCCCGAGAGGCCTAATGTTGTGACTGCTCCTATGCCCAAGCATGGAGTAAATGCTATAGATGAAGACTCGTTTGTGTTTTCGGTGAATGATATTGTTACCCCTTTGATGATTTTAAAGAAGAACCTTTTGCTAGCCGGTTTATTTCCGGGCTGTGACGAAGGTTGCCGTATGTGTGTTGTTCTGTCTATTGGTTGCCATCTCTTGAAATCAGGTGTCCAATGCCTGATGGATAGTAAATAAATTATGTTCGATAAGACTGTTGTTCCTCTAGTTCATACTGAAGAAGTTTCCATCATTACCATTTTCAACAATTCTCCCAAGGCTCCCTCGAGGAAGCCTGTTAGAATTACATCTGTTCCAAGGATTGCACCGGCGATCATCACTGTTCCGGGGCCCATCCCCTACACCTCTGATAAAGCTGTCCCGTGGCACTATGGGGCTGATGTTTATTTTCATGGAGTTAAGCAAGAGTCGGATGCTGATACTGACGTCATCAATATTGTTGGACCTACTAAAGTCACCCGCAGCGGAAGACTTTTCTCGCCTGATATCTCTCCACCCACTGCCCGAAGACCTGTTGTTATTACACCTACCAGTGTACCTGCTGCTATTCCTTTTCAAGCTCCTATTCTTATCCCTGTCGCCGAGTCATCTGACACTCGGGGCAAAGGGATCACCACTGATGTGCCTGCCCAAACGGAGGCACCGAAGATGATTACTGTTGAAGCTTCTAAACAAGAGATGGAAGAGATCCTAAAGATCATTAAAAAGAGTGACTACAATGTAGTTGAGCAGATGGGGAAAACCCCGTCCAAGATTTCTATGTTGTCACTGTTGTTATGCTCAGAGGCCCATGCCAAGGCTCTGATTACCTTTTTGAATACTGCCCACGTACCACAAGAGACATCAGCTGATCAGTGTACAGATTGCGTGGCCAATTTGACTGCTGATAATGGGTTGGGTTTCTCTGACGCCGACTTGACTGCCAAGGGGAAGAATCACAATGATGCCCTGCATGTCTCCATTGAATGCAGGGGAACTACTCTTGCACATGTATTGGTGGATACTGGTTCCTCAATGAACGTCCTGCCTAAGAAAGCTCTAGACTGGTTGGACTGTGAAGGGTTGGAGCTGAAACCAAGCAACATTGTCGTCAGGGCCTTTGATGGGTCTAAAAGAATGGTACATGGAGAGGTTGATATCCCGATTAAGGTTGGTTCTCAGGTCTTCAACTCTACGTTCTATGTGATGGACATTCGACCATCTTATTCTTGTTTGTTGAGTCGTCCATGGATCCACAAAGCTGGGGCCGTAACCTCAACGCTCCACTAGAAGCTGAAGTACCCGGTCAAAGGGAAGATTTTGACAGTACAAGGAGAGGAAGAGTACATGGTTAGCCACCTCAACTCTTTCGATATATAGAGATGGATGGGGAGTTCATTGAGACCCCATTTCAGCATTTTGAAGAGGTTCCCCAGACACTGGCGTCAGCTGAGGCTTTTGTTGAAGACTCTCCTATGAAGATGGCTTCCTTTAAGGATGCCCGAGCTATTGTCGAGAAAGGTGGGTGTGCAAATTGGGGCCGACTCCCTGATTTTACACAGGAGACTAACAAGTTTGGTGTGGGTTTCACTACAGAAGCTCAAAGGGCTGTTCGGAATGAACGAACTGGAAGACCTCCCGTGTTCATCAGCAACTCGGGAGTGAATGCCATTGAAGATGATGTGGAAGAGTCTGAGTTCGAAAGCTGGATCTATCCTACGACCGACGGTGGACCAAGCAACTGGACAGCAAAGGACTTCATCCCTATTACTTTTGTTACCCAGTAATGAAACTTTTTGTTTTGAATATGTAACAGACAATGTTTTAAACTTTATGGCCCGGTGTCTTACCCGGGGCACTGTGGCTTCATTTGTGAGGGCTTTATGTGTGTCATTTTCATATATCATTAATAAACGCATTGGACATTCTTGCATTTCAACTTTTGCGCTCCTTGTTTTTCTTTATTATATATTGCAAAACCGCTATTTACACATACTCACATATACAGGTCTACATCCACTCTGGATCTCACTGGTAACGACTCTGCTACTGCCAGTTATGACTTTGAAAATCTGATCAACTTAGCCGAAGACGAAGGTAAAGATGATTGCGAAGTGCCTGGTGAACTTGCAAGACTGTTACTCCAAGAAGAGAGGGTTATTCAGCCACATGAAGAGCCGGTGGAATCAGTGAATCTGGGTACTGAGACAGACAAAAAAGAAGTTAAGATTGGTGCAAATCTGGAAGCTAGTGTGAAGCAACGGTTGGTTCAGATACTGCATGACTATGTTGAGATCTTTGCCTGGTCTTATGAAGATATGCCTGGTTTGGATACTGATATTGTGGTTCATCGCCTGCCTACCAAGGAAGATTGTCCTCCAGTAAAACAGAAGGTTCGCCGAATGCGCCCAGAGATGTCTGAGAAAATTAAGGCTGAAGTCATGAAGCAGTTTGACGCTGGTTTTCTAGCAGTTACTTATTACCCTCAGTGGGTGGCCAATGTGGTTCCCGTACCGAAGAAGGATGGCAAGGTTCGAATGTGTGTTGACTACAGGGACCTCAACAGGGAAAGCCCCAAGGATGATTTCCCTCTACCTCATATCGACGTTCTGGTTGACAACACCGCTCAACGTAAGGTATTATCCTTTATGGATGGCTTCTCTAGTTATAATCAGATTAAAATGGCTCCCGAAGACATGGAGAAGACGACCTTTGTTACTTAGTGGGGTACCTTTTGCTACAAGGTCATGCCTTTTGGACTGAAAAATTTTGGGGCAACATATCAGCGTGCCATGGTTGCTTTGTTTCATGACATGATCCATCATGAGATAGAGGTATACGTCGACGATATGATTGCAAGGTCCCAAACTGAGGAGGAACACCTTGACCATCTGCAGAAGCTGTTTGACAGGTTGAAGTTGTACAAGCTGAGGTTAAACCCGAAGAAGTGCACCTTCGGGGTGAGATCTTGTAAGCTATTGGGTTTCGTCGTGAGCGACAAAGGTATTCAAGTGGATCCTGCAAAAGTGAAAGCTATACAGGATATGCCAGCTCCCAAAACAGAGAAAGAAGTCAGAGGCTTTCTGGGACGTCTGAACTACATTGCCCGATTCATCTCGCACCTGACTGCTACTTGTGAGCCAATCTTCAAGCTGCTGAAGAAAGATCAAGTAGTACGTTGGAACGATGAATGCCAGGCCGCTTTCGAAAGGATCAAAGAGTATCTCCAAGAGCCACCTATTCTGATGCCACCAGTTGAAGGGAGACCTCTGATCTTATACTTCACAGTACTCGACAACTCAATAGAGTGTGTGCTGGGTCAGCATGACGAGTCTGGCCGAAAAGAGCATGCTATTTATTACCTTAGCAAAAGGTTTACCGACTGTGAGACCCAATAATCACTGCTTGAGAAAACTTGATGCGCTTTGGCATGGGCTGCTCGCCGGCTGAGACAGTATATGCTGACTCATACTACTCTGTTGATATCAAAGATAGATCCAATCAAGTATATCTTTGAGAAGCCTGCCTTGTCCGGAAGAATAGCAAGATGGAAGATGATCTTGACTGAGTATGAAATCCAATATACGACCCAAAAGGTAATTAAGGGAAGTGTGTTGGCAGACCATTTGGCACATCAGGCAGTGGATGATTACCAGTCTATGAAGTTTGAATTCCCGGACGAGAATATCATGTTGGTAACTGATTGTGAGACACCTGGACCGGATGAAGGACCTAAGGAGGGATGCCGATGGTCTATGTACTTTGATGGATCTTCGAACGCTTTTGGTAATGGAATTGGCACCGTGATCATATCTCCTAAAGGCTCTCATACTCCATTCACCGCCCGACTATGTTTCAACTGCACCAACAACATGGCGGAGTATGAAGCGTGCATCATGGGTCTTCGAACAACAATTGACCTAAGGATTAAGTTTCTAAGTGTCTTCGGAGATTCCGCTCTCGTGATCAGTCAGATCAAAGGCGAGTGGGATACGAAACACCCAAATCTTATTCCTTATAAGGAGTATGTATTGACGTTGCTTCCCCATTTCGAAGAGATAACCTTTGAACACTTCCCTAGAGAGGAGAATCAGTTGGAGGACGCGCTAGATATGATGTCTTCTATGTTCAAAGTCAATTGGGACAACGAAGCTCCCCGAATTATCATTGAAAGATTGGACGAACCTGCACATTGCCATGATCTTGAGACTGAAGAGGTAACAGAAAAGCCCTAGTATCATGAGGTGAAGAGGTATCTCGAAGCTCAGGAATACCCCGAGGGTGCATTTGTTAATGACAGGAAGTTTTTGAGGAGGTTCGCGGCGAAGTTCTTCATCAGCAATGGCATTCTTTACAAGCGCAACCATGATTCTACCTTACTGCGTTGTGTGGATAAGAATGAAGCAGAAAGGATCATGGCGGAGTTACACGAAGGTACTTCCGGAACTCATTCCAGTGGACACACCATGGCAAAGAAAATCCTACGAGCAGGATATTATTGGTCCACAATGGAAGCTGACTGTTATCAGCATTCTCGGACATGTCACAAGTGCCAAGTCTATGCTGATAAGGTGCACATACCTCCAGTCCCTATGAATGTCTTAACGACACCTTGTCCTTTTGCAATGTGGGGCATTGATATGATCGGAGAGATCAGACCTACGACATCCAACGGGCATCGTTTCATCCTGGTAGCAATTGATTACTTTATGAAGTGGGTTGAAGCAGCTTCCTTTGCCACTGTAACCAAGAACGTTGTGGCACGGTTTATTCGGCATAATCTGATCTGTCGATACGGTGTACCAGAGAGGATCATTACGGACAATGGTACCAATCTCAACAACAAGATGATCATTGAGCTCTGCGAGCAATTCAAGATACAGCATCATAACTCTTCTCCCTACCGGCTGAAGATGAATGGGGCTGTAGAAGCGGCTAATAAGAACATTAAGAAGATTGTGCAGAAGATGACTGTGACATACAGAGACTGGCACGAGATGTTACCATTTGCTCTCCATGGGTACCGTACCTCAGCACGGATGTCAACAGGGGCAACACCCTACTCCTTGGTATATGGCATAGAGGCAGTCTTGCCCATTGAGTGAAGATGACTGGATTCAGACCCGACTTGATCAACTAAACCTAATCGACGAAAAGAGACTTACTGCTATTTGTCATGGTCAGACGTACCAAAAGCGGATGATCAAGGCATTTAACAAGAAAGTCAGACGACAAGAGTATCAAGTTGGGGATCTGGTAATCAAGCACATTATTCTACCTCAAGGTGATCCCAGGGGAAAATGGACCCCTACTTACGAAGGGCCATTTGTGGTTAAGAACATTTTCTCAGGAGGAGCTATGATTCTAACCACCATGGATGGTGACGACCTTCCTCACCCGGTCAATGCAAACATAGTGAAAAGATACTACGCATAATCAAAGACCCGCTAGGTTGACTGGCCTAGGCAAAAATAAGGGCTTCCCGACAAACCAAAAGGGTTCGGGCAAAAATAAGGGATGAAATTGAAAAAAATCTATACACTCGGCAAGTTGAAAACCTGAAAAGGCGGCTTGGGCAAAAAAGGGTATCCCGGTGGACTGAAAACCCGAAAGGGAGGTCCAGGCAAAAATTAGGGATCAAAGCGTAACACTATGTCTCATTGGATCACCTTGCATCCAGACTTCGGTATCGACTATCAAGCTCAGACGGCACTAGTTAATCTGATTCATCTTCAACCAACAGCGAAGTGATGAGATGATCGAGGACATAAAGGAAATAGCAGAGTTGGAACCCAGTGGGATCATTCACATAACTGTTTTGTTTTCTTTTCACAAATTGTGTAAATTCTATTATTTGGCGGTGTTCTCTTACTAAGACGTCAGCCTCTTGTACAAAAAAGGCCTATTTACAGGCCAAACTTCAAAATCAATACAAATCATTTTCAGACAAATTTTAAACTATTTTTCCTTTATCTGTTTTGTTTTGCAAAGAACGTCCAATGTTTGTTTTTGATATATGTGTAATACCCCAAATTTGTCCTACCCTTCTACATTATCTGGTTTACGCATTGTCGCACTTTTCTCATGTACATAACTCCATTAGGTCATTTAACATTGCATACATTTTCTATCAATAAATTGGCATAAGATCATGGATTTCGAGGAATAAGGGTTGGTGTATGGCTTTAAGGCTCTCATCTCCGCACAAGCTTGTTTCGGTTGATTTCTCCATTAATAATTTGTTTGAAGCTAGGGTTTTATTTTCTGGACTTCTTTATCATTAAATTACAGGGGTATTCTTTCTTCTCGACATCAAGTTGCGATCTTTCTTCAAGGATTAAGAATTATGATTTTTCGTCCATTATGCTTCAATTGGGGGTCATTAGATTAAGGCTCGATCTTGTGGTTATCTTGAGCCTCTCTTTCTCTAACATTGTGGAATTCTTTTAGTGATACAATTTTTGGTTCTCATCAAATACTTGCCGTTTCAATTGTGAGTCATCCCAAGGCTATCTCGAAAGGCTGCAAGCTTGAGCAGTGAGGAACATCGTCTTATACTTATCACCTCCACATGAATGATGATTTATTTCCATAATCATATAGACTTCAAGAGGGATTCCATGTGTATTTGTTCTTCAATAAATTTCAAAGGGGTTCTATAATTACTTAAAGTGCAAATGGTTGAAGATTTTGATATATCCATGGCCATTAAGATCTTGTTCAAGGATGCTTCAATATGTCATACAAAAAGGTTATCATATAAGAAAATCGTATCTTTTACAAGTTAGTATTTCAAATGGTCCTTTCTTCATCAAAGGAGGTTTAGCTATTCCTTGTATGTTCACGAGCTCTAGGCAAGAGAAGAAGATTCAATGGGATACTATTTGCAAATTGGAGTTTGTATACTTTATGATGCAAAGCTCTTCGTCGAGTCTATCCGCTTACTTGTGATATAATATGCTTTGGGGGACTTCATTTCAAATACATTAAGATCAAAATCTAAAGCTTCTTCAATTATGGTTTTGAAGTGAGGATTAAGAAAGATGCGAGGCTCGCTCATTCATTTGAAGATGTTTAGGCATGCTTTCGTTCAAAAGTAAAGAAACTAGACACTACAAGATTGTTGTTGGCAAAGGCTCTTATCAAATTCATATCACAACCATGAAGTTATATGTGACATAAAATTAAAAGATCTTGGAGATACAAAAGGCAATTTGGAAGAAAAGACTACTTGGAATATTTGGGCTTCATCATTAAAATTCAAGGGTTCACATTCATTCAATGATATGATCTTTACAAGTTCTAAAGCATTACTCATGATTTGTCAAAGGGTTATCCAAATTCATTCTCGTTCATTCAATGTCATAACCATGAAATTTACAAGCGGTGTCATTAGAACATTACAAGAGAAGATTTCAAAAGGCCGTTTACATCCAAGATTACTAAATACACATCAGAATTCACATTAAAATACTCATAGTCTACATATACTAAAACCTAAGGCTCTAAGCTTTACATTTTTCTAATCTCCGTAACCATTCGCGTGTTCTTCATAATAAACCTTCATGCCTCATCCAGATTCGCGACTAACCACCTCAGCATTACTCCAGCCAGTTCATTCCTGCCATAACCAATCCATAACCTGTAATAGAAAACCAAGAAAACTTCAAACAGAAAACCGAACTAACTCAACAAACTTCAAACAGAACTAGTAACTAACCTCAACAGAATTTAACAAAAACTGTCATAACATCTAACAAATTTCCTAACCAACTAACAGTCCAACCAACCACCTAAACCAATTCATAACAGCCTTTAACCAACCTTTAACAGTTTTCAAAACCGCATCTAACTGTCAAACAGCACATAACAGAACTCTCAACTGAAACTAACTGCTAATTGATTTCTTCACTAACCAACCAAAACTAACAGTTCATAACAAACTTAACAAACCTATAACTAACTGCATAACAAAATTTTTGATAACTACCTCCTAACTAACAGATAACCAACTTCTAACAGAATGTCACAACAAACCTTTAACCAACTTTCTATACAATCTAACAAACTTCCAGCAGAAAAATTCTAACACACTATACAAAGCCGAATTTACCTCTTTCATTAGGCATTCTTCAGCATTCTGGAAGCATCACCACAAAAAAATCAGAATCATCTCTCTACTCTCTTTTCAACTGAATCATCATCACATACCCCTCCAATCTCTGAATTTCCCTTCATCCTCCCTAGGAATTTCAACAACTTGCAACAATCTTCATCAAAATTCTGCACAAGATTTGTAACAGCTCCAACACAACATCGACGCGACAGAAAAGCGCAGATCAGAATAAGCAAAAAAAGAAATAGAAGAAGATTGCGGAAATAAGAAGAAGCTCGAAGAGTTAATAGAAAATACGTGTTACCTGAAGAGTGCATAGCGGGTTTTATGGCTCTTTATTGTCATTGTTGTAATGCATTCGAAGCGACTCCGATAGAGAAGAGAAGGATCAAAAGCGAATATATACCTGAGTGTATCTTGTTCTGGATTTCTCGCATTTTCGTCGTTGACGAAGAGTCATCGGAACATCTCCGGCCAGTGTAGATGAAATTGATAGCGAATCGAATATGAATTCGCCGAGGAAGTGAGGTGAAGAGGATGAACAGGGGGTCGTGACGGAGACGATGTGGGGCCGGTCACGTGCGGCAAATCGGAACCGCCGCCGCTGAGCCGTAAGATAAGAAGAAGGGCGAAGCACATATTTTTCTAACCCTATTCCCATTTCAATTTCTATTTTCTTATTTTCGTTTTTATCTTTTCTAATAATTATGAATTTAAATTGTTAATTGAAAATATGCTGGAAAATGAGGAATTAATTAGACCGGGCCTCACTTCTTTGCTTTAGGCCCGTGTTGTTGTTTTTTTTAGTCTGAAGAAATTGGACAAAAATCCTTTTGGGCTCAACCCTTGGGTCATGGATCCACTATTCTGCACTACACCCCTGAATTCAGCTCATACCTCCTGACTCTTCTAATTTTTCTTTTCTATTATTTTAGCTTTCTTCTAGTTTAATTTTCTCTCTCAATTGATAATAAAATGATACAAAACAATAGAATATTTTAGATTTCTTTAGAATTTCTTTTTAGAATTTCGATTAGAATTTTTTCTATTTTATTTTTCATATTTGGTAATCATTTTTATTGCCATTTCTAGTCAAGATTTTTGTGATAGCATCGACATAACTCTTGCAATGTGGAATGCTCGGGGTTAATTCTTCAATCACTCGTTCGAGGAAACTTTGGTAGAATTTTCTTATCACTTGCGTGGCGTCGAAGAGGCAACAGACCTTCTCCGTTCGGTATCATCACAAATCTATTTTATTCTTCATTCTCGTACTTTATCGTAATCCATATGCATGCTAACATTAGGTAGAATTCCCTCAAAATTCTAACTTTAGGTCTAACAATACATAATAGCATTAGGTTTAGAAGTAGGCTAGTCCCCAGTTGACTTTTCTTTCTCCTTTTGCATACACACCTAAAACTAAAACTTCTTTTCTTTCAAAATTCAAAACACTTTAAAACTACTGAAGAGAATCATGCCTTTGCTTAGTGTGGGAAATGATAAGCGGGTCTCTTCTCGATCTTATTGTTCTTCATCTTAAGCATAGGTGTGGTTCAATTCTCAAAGACTCCTTTCATGACTAAGTAGAAAAATGGCTAATATCTCTCTCTTGAGGTCAATCAGTCATCATCTACAAATACAAAACAAATTCAAACCATTTTGTGCGATCGAGCACCATTTCTCTAAGAAACCCTTTTCAGGTAAGAACACGATTAATTTACTTCTGTGCCAACGCATAAGTCTCCAAAGGTCGAGCTGCGGCAGAAGGCGGAATTAACTTCGTCCACAAAAAAACATTTACAACAAAATATAAACCAATTCAAATATTTTGTGCGCTCGAGCACTTTCTTAAAAACCCTTTTCAGGTAAGGACACGATTAATTTACTTATGTGCCAACGCATAAGTCTCCAAAGGTCGAGCTGCGGCAGAAGGAGGAATTAACATTGTCCATTAAAAAAACACAAACAAACAAAAACATATGAGCTGAACTACGGTAGCTCTGATTCCTCAAAATGGATACGTAGGCATTGGGGTAGGGCCCAAGCGAGCACAATTTTATTTTCCCTACATTCTTTTCCCTTTTATTTTGCATGCATTCTCCCTTTAGCAGTAATAAACAGTAAGCATAGATTAAACACACCCATAAGATAGATAACAAGAGTGGATACCATAGAGTACTACGGGCGTGTGGGGTGCTAATACCTTCCCCTCGCGTAACAGACTCCCTTACCCGATCTCTCGCAAGACCGTGACTTCTCCCTTCTCAGGTTTTCTCGATGTTTACCTTTCCCTACATGTGGGATAAAAGACATTCGATGGCGACTTCATTGTTTGATGATTTTCAGCCGGTTGTTTCAGCTGGCGACTTCACTGGGGAATAGGTCGACCAAATGCTGGTCCATCCCGGAGTCGCTCCTAGCTCTTGCTTTCTCTCATTTGGGTGTTTTATGCTTTCAGTTTATTCATTCATTTTGTATATACTTGAGCATACATATGCATTGCATTTTACTGTTTTCCATATACCACTGTTGTACTGGATTTGCTTCTTGTTTGGGTTGGGATGTCACTATTGAGGTAAAAGGCCCAGTACCCAGGCCAGAGTGCACTAGGACACCTAGGAATAGAGTGGGGGCATGACGGCTATAGGACGTGGTCTGATTAGTGCAGTCATGTCATATACCACGCTCGTATGAGGTTCAAATGAATTACTATCGGCACCCACGTCTATGGGTAAGCCCATAACACTTTCAGGCGGACCCGTGATTTTAGAGTTACCATTATCTTACCCTGACCTAGTTTTCACCCGTGAGTGGGGACGGAATTTCTATCACATGTACAGATGGTGACTATGTGCAGATGGTTACTCGTGTTCAGATGGTAACTATGCTTAGACAGTGGCTATCGGTTCTAATGGCTATTCTGGATTTCTGTTATGACTTTATGCAGATGCTATACCCTGTTGGTGACCGTATAGTTCTCAGATTTATTTTCTGAGTTTCTGACTTGTTTACCTGGAAATTCATTCAGGCCTTCGATTTTGGTATTCCCAGCATGTTCAGAAAATGCTCAACAGTATCCGATGTTCCAGAAGCCTTGGCCCCGTACAATGGGAGATCCACATGGCTCTTGGTTCTTATATATGCAGAAGCTATGTCGGACCTTTAATCTGATGATACTCACATGATTCAGAGCAGTGCAACAATCTTATTCAGGAATGGTGGAACCTTGATCCTCTTTGATCTCATGCCTTTGCATACATAACATGGCTAACCACATGCGTAACATACATGTTCTATTATTTCCAAGGAATCACATTTGCAAGTCTTGTGCTAAACTCTTCCATCCCTTACTTGCGTAAAATCGAAATCAAAGCACGCAAATTCCTTGGAAATGACAAAACATGACACGACATTCATTCATGCACCCCATGCATTCATGACAGGTACTCGAAGATTGGGGATTCTTATTCAGACTTGGGGTTCTCTTCAAAGGCTCAACCTGGTTTCTCACCTCACATGCTCAGATATCAATCCGAGTGGTACATGCAAGCTTTGACCCGTGGTCAAAAACTTCTTCAAGCAGGAAGATAATTGATTAAATACTCAAATAATCCAGGTCATGGAAACTCTGATGATGATGTCTATTATTTCTTTGAGACATGATATGCTTGGTGATGCAGTTTATACTGATTCGTTGGGTAAATCATTCATTCGTTCTCCTGAAAAGATCTTTTATGCATATTATACTGGGGCGCCGGGCCATTCGATTGAAGATGGTATGTCATCCATAGACCAAGTCCAAGACTGGATTAATTCAGAGACTGTTGTGTTCACATCAGATTAGAGGGGAATTCTCTCACACACTCGAGCATCAAGACTACAGAAAGTCGTCAGAATCAGCAAGTCCATACAGAGTCAAGTCTCCTCAACAATGGCAATCATTGGTTTCTTTTACTGCATTTTCATTTGAATTCTTGCTTGTTTGTTTAAACATTGCTTGTATATAGAAACTTGTCTATTTTTGAACGAAAATCTTAATGCAATAAGTATGCTTGTCTTGAAGTATTCCTTTCATTTTTACTCATCCATTTGTTATCACTCTTTAAATATTTTACTTGCATATTGATGCCAAATTTCCTAGTCTTATGCTTAGGTAAAGATTTAAAGGAGGATGATGACAATCTGAAAACGCAAAAATCTCTGGTTGGTACGCTTTTGAGTAGGACCCTGCTAACGATGTACATGCCTTGTCTCAATTCCTAAACACCAGAGATATAAGGGAGATAGACCCTCGTTAACCCCTCTGAGCCTTCGAAGTAGGAGTTTCTTTTCTGTTCCGAAAAAAACCTCGTTTCAACGCTGGGGCGGGTAGTGTTCAGCTAATCTGATCAAGCATTCAGAACTCATCAAGAGTGTGCATCCAAGGAAACAACAATGGTTATCCAGCAAAGGTTGAGGAAAGTCAAAACCACAGTGGTCAATCCTCATCTATCAGCAACGTGCATCAATTAACAATATCCCAATGGATATCTCTCGCACATCAGGAGGTCGACAGATGACAATACAACAATGACTATCCCTCGTCTATCAAAGACTCAGACAGTCACGATCACTTCCGAAAAATCAAAAAACAATGTGAAGATCAACGAATTGTTCAAAATGAAAAAATACGAATAAGAAAGAAACAAAAATCCCCGCTAAGTCAAAACTTGAAAACAAGTCGCTTAGGCAAAAAATTGGGGCATCCCGCTGGACTTTCAAATCGAAATTCAAAAGAATTTCTCCAGGCAAAAATTAGGGAAAGCAAGAAAGAAATTGAAAAGCCTAAAAGGCGAGAAAAGGATTACCAATGAAAATCCTCATCAAAGAACAAAGTCGTCTGATCAGACACCAAAGACAAAGAAGTAAGTGGTTGTCGTGTCCAGGAAACCACAGTGGTTCCTCAACCATCGCAAACTCTTCTAGAGAGATGAATGCTTATATCAGGTCAACTGAACATAGGAATGGAGAGCATCATGGAGAATGGGTGGGCACCAAATAATTTTGAGCCTTAAATCCTTTTTTCTAAAATCGTGAACTAGGCCACGTTACAACCCATAAAAGTCATAATTGAAGCGTGGGTCAATTCGAAAGCGTGCTACAACGAGATAGCGTTTAAATGACTCCTAAGAGGTACGTTCCAATATCTGTTTTGGCATCATATGCTTGCATTATCTTTCGTAAAAAATAATTTGCAAATGTTTCTCTCTGGCTAGTGACTCGTTCACAATAGAGTTGTGACGACATTTCATTCAAAAAAATTTCAAACTTCAAGACTTACATATGTGTTGCATTAAAATTATCATTCTCATAATAAGTATTCTTCTGCATACAAAACAACTGATCAACATCAAGTAAGTTTGCACAATGAACAACCGGTAAAGAGCTCAATCTTGTCAGAGAAGAGAGGTTTGAATACCCTGTTGAAGCAAGAATCAGCTGCCACAAGAGAAATGACTTATCCAACAGCATGTTAACCGGTGATTCTGTCAAGAGAAATCATCTTGGTACTTCACAGCTTGAGTACCCTTCAGGGGTAAAGTTAGCAGATTCCATCAATCTGGGGAATTCCCTTAAAACTGCTAATCTGGGACCGTCAAGTCGAGAGTCGATCTCTCCAAGATCAGCCAAATCTGGGGCATTCCCTCAAAGTTGTCAATCAGAGGCTATCACGTTGATAAATATCTTCAAGCTCGATCAATTAGAGGCTATCACGTCGAGAGATCTATTCAGAATTCATTCAACCTGGGGCAATTACGTCGAGATTCGACAAATCTCTCCAAGAAAGCTGTAATCAAGAACAGTTTGTTTCGTGGCTCAAGATGTTGGGGCAGGCCACCTCATATCGTATTGTGGCATGAATCTTCTGGTCTTCTATTCAACCTAGATCTTCCCAGAGACCCTCCAGATATGGGCATTCCTCATCCATACTTGCAAAGTTGCTCAAACCAATTATGTTGCACGAAACCACTACAATCAGCTGAAAGCATCATAACGGCCACCCTGACCTAGACAGCGCATGAAACTGCCTCCATCTACTACAGATAACTTTGGGTCTGATTCCCCAAGTGAATTCAAAAAATCTAGAATCGTCTTTTAACTCAGCACGCACAAGTGCATCCTCAGTGGAGTTAATCAAGAGCATCCCCAATAAAGCTAAACCGGGGCATTCGCAGAGCCAGACCGGGGAATTCACAGAGCTCGACTGGGGCATTCGCAGAGCTAAACCGGGGCACTCGTAAGTGTCCATGCCCATCTATTATCCACAAGTGATTCAAGACATAATTCCCCATTGTGCGTAAACTTGGGGCATGTATTCAAGGAGATCCACATGGTGTTTAGTATCCATTCTTCGGCGTATTCAATTCCATCATCCCCTTGACAGTTCAGGATGTATGGGAGTCTGGCCAAATTATCTCTCCCCAACGGTATGATTCAGAATTCAGCAGCATACCTGAAGACTTGCTTCGTCAGCAATTCAATCCTTAGCAGAGTCAACAACAATCTTCGGTATCATGGGCTCCCTAGTGCAAATTTTTGTCAGTACCCCCAACAACCTTTGATACTGCAGGCATCCCAACATCGATATATATTGACATCCCCAGTGATGAGCAATGGTTCCCAGCAAGCCTTCTCTTATTCCCATGAAGTTTATTTCTTCGCATTGCATATAGTTATCATTCCATAACATTGCATCCTCAAAAGCGCGTAGCTGATCCATTAGAGTGGATCTCTACGTCAAAAGAAATTCAAACATGCATACAAAGCATAAGCCAGATCAGGTACCTTACACGAAAGACTTGAATCTTTCAAGTACAACAATACGTCCCTACAAGAGGGTATCATGCCCAAAGTCCCCAATCGGTGACCTTCACCTTTTTAATGTCCAACAAAACCAATACACTTTGCCGTTCTAAACCCAGTTCTTGTCTGGTAGTCAGTTTCCTAAACACTCGCCCGTGTCCATTCGTAAACACTCGCCCGTGTCCATTCTTAAAACACTCTTATGTGTCAAGTTTCCTAAACACTCGTCCGTGTTTAAACTTTTGATACTCACCTGTATCTTCTTTCAATACTCGTCCGTATTGAATCAAACACTCGCCCGTGTCCATTCCTAAACACTCGCCCGTGTCCATTCCTAAAACACTCGTATGTGTCAAGTTTCCTAAACACTCGTCCGTGTTTAAACTTGTGATACTCACCTGTATCTTCTTTCAATACCCGTCCGTATTGAATCAAACACTCGTCCGTGTTTAACCTTTTGATACTTGCCTGTATCTCCTTTCAATACTCGTCTGTATTGAATCAAACACTCGTCCGTGTTTAACCTTTTGATACTCGTCCGTATCTCCTTTCAATACTCGTCCGTATTGATTCAAACACTCGTCCGTGTTTAACCTTTTGATACTCATCTGTATCTCCTTTCAATACTCGTCCGTATTGATTCAAACACTCGTCCGTGTTTAACCTTTGATACTCGTCCGTATCTCCTTTCAATACTCGTCCGTATTGATTCAAACACTCGTCCGTGTTTAACCTTGGATACTCATCCGTATCTTCTTTCAATACTCGTCCGTATTGATTCAAACACTCGTCCGTGTTTAAACTTTCTTGATGCTCATCCGTGTCGCTTATCTAAACAATCATCATGTCATAACCCATGTTCCCTTCTTCGAACCTGAGATCGCCTCTTGGCTAGGTTCTCCCTTAAATCATCGTCGAACCTGAGATTGCCTCTTGGCTAGGTTCTTCCTTCAAATCATCGTCGAACATGAGATCGCCTCTTGGCTAGGTTCTTCCCTCAAATCATCGTCGAACCTGATATCGCCCCTTGGCTAGGTTCTTCCTTCAAATCAGCGTCGAACCTGAGATCGCCTCTTGGCTAGGTTCTTCCTTCAAATCATCGTTGAACTTGAGATCGCCTCTTGGCTAGGTTCTTCCTTCAAATCATCGTCGAACCTGAGATCGCCTCTTGGATAGGTTCTTCCTTCAAATCATCGTCGAACCTGAGATCGCCTCTTGGCTAGGTTCTTCCTTCAAATCATCGTCGAACCTGAGATTGCCTCTTGGCTAGGTTCTTCCTTCAAATCATCTTCGAACCTGGGATCGCCTCTTGGCTAGGTTCTTCCTTCAAATCATTGTCGAACCTGAGATTGCCTCTTGGCTAGGTTCTTCCTTCAAATCATCGTCGAACCTGAGATCGCCTCTTGGCTAGGTTCTTCCTTCAAATCATCATCGAACCTGAGATCGCCTCTTGGCTAGGTTCTTCCTTCAAATCATCGTCGAACCTGAGATCGCCTCTTGGCTAGGTTCTTCCCTCAAATCATCGTTGAACCTGATATCTCCTCTTGGCTAGGTTCTTCCTTCAAATCATCGTCGAATTTGAGATCGCCTCTTGGCTAGGTTCTTCCTTCAAATCATCGTCGAACCTGAGATCGCCTCTTGGCTAGGTTCTTCCTTCAAATCATCGTCGAACCTGAGATCGCCTCTTGGATAGGTTCTTCCTTCAAATCATCGTCGAACCTGAGATCGCCTCTTGGATAGGTTCTTCCTTCAAATCATCGTCGAACCTGAGATCGCCTCTTGGCAAGGTTCTTCCTTCAAATCATCGTCGAACCTGAGATCGCCTCTTGGCTAGGTTCTTCCTTCAAATCATCTTCGAACCTGAGATCGCCTCTTGGCTAGGTTCTTCCTTCAAATCATCGTCGAACCTGAGATCGCCTCTTGGCTAGGTTCTTCCTTCAAATCATCGTCGAACCTGAGATCGCCTCTTGGCTTGGTTCTTCCTTCAAATCATCGTCGAACCTGAGATTGCCCTTTGGCTAGGTTCTCTATCAAATCACTCTCATGTGTCACGTTAGGATCGTAGGTCGCTCGTAGACCCCGTCCGCTGTCTTTTCATACCAATCATTTGTCTTGTATTGGCATTACGCCACGTTACAAGTTCAATCTCTGTCTCTTCATTGAAAAAACAAATTTCTTTTCCCCAGCAGATAACACAAAAATAAATAAAGAAAACACTTACGCTCTCCCTCAGGACAAATTTTTGGCATTGATATTTAATCATCTTCAACCTTGAACTTCCAAAAGGCATGTGCCAATCGTACTTTCAGGTTTAAGACGACTAAATAGGGGCAGCTGTAATACCCCAAATTTGTCCTACCCTTCTACTTTATCTGGTTTACGCATTGTCGCACTTTTCTCATGTACATAACTCCATTAGGTCATTTAACATTGCATACATTCGCTATCAATAAATTGGCATAAGATCATGGATTTCGAGGAATAAGGGTTGGTGTATGGCTTTAAGGCTCTCATCTTCGCACAAGCTTGTTTTGGTTGATTTCTCCATTAATAATTTGTTTGAAGCTAGGGTTTTATTTTCTGGACTTCTTTATCATTAAATTACAGGGGTATTCTTTCTTCTCGACATCAAGTTGCAATCTTTCTTCAAGGATTAAGAATTAGGATTTTTCGTCCATTATGCTTCAATTGGGGGTCATTATATTAAGGCTCGATCTTGTGGTTATCTTGAGCCTCTCTTTCTCTAACAATGTGGACTTCTTTTAGTGATACAATTTTTGGTTCTCATCAAATACTTTCCGTTTCAATTGTGAGTCATCCCAAGGCTATCTCGAAAGGCTGCAAGCTTGAGCAGTGAGGAACATCGTCTTATACTTATCACCTCCACATGAATGATGATTTATTTCCATAATCATATAGACTTCAAGAGGGATTCCATGTGTATTTGTTCTTCAATAAATTTCAAAGGGGTTCTATAATTACTTAAAGTGCAAATGGTTGAAGATTTTGATATATCCATGGCCATTAAGATCTTGTTCAAGGATGCTTCAATATGTCATACAAAAAGGTTATCATATAAGAAAATCGTATCTTTTACAAGTTAGTATTTCAAATGGTCCTTTCTTCATCAAAGGAGGTTTAGCTATTCCTTGTATGTTCACGAGCTCTAGGCAAGAGAAGAAGATTCAATGGGATACTATTTGCAAATTGGAGTTTGTATCTTTTATGATGCAAAGCTCTTCGTCGGGTCTATCCGCTTACTTGTGATATAATATGCTTTGGGGGACTTCATTTCAAATACATTAAGATCAAAATCTAAAGCTTCTTCAATTATGGTTTTGAAGTGAGGATTAAGAAAGATGCGAGGCTCGCTCATTCATTTGAAGATGTTTAGGCATGCTTTCGTTCAAAAGTAAAGAAACTCGACACTACAAGATTGTTGTTGGCAAAGGCTCTTATCAAATTCATATCACAACCATGAAGTTATATGTGACATAAAATTAAAAGATCTTGGAGATACAAAAGGCAATTTGGAAGAAAAGACTACTTGGAATATTTGGTCTTCATCATTAAAATTCAAGGGTTCACATTCATTCAATGATATGATCTTTACAAGTTCTAAAGCATTAATCATGATTTTTCAAAGGGTTATCCAAATTCATTCGAGGTCATAACCATGCAATTTACAAGCGGTGTCATTAGAACATTACAAGAGAAGATTTCAAAAGGCCGTTTACATCTAAGATTACTAAATACACATCAGAATTCACATTAAAATACTCATAGTCTACATATACTAAAACCTAGGGCTCTAAGCTTTACATTTTTCTAATCTTCGTAACCATTCGCATGTTCTTCATAATCAATCTTCATGCCTCATCCAGATTCGCGACTAACCACCTCAGCATTACTCCAGCCAGTTCATTCCTGCCATAACCAATCCATAACCTGTAATAGAAAACCAAGAAAACTTCAAACAGAAAACCGAACTAACTCAACAAACTTCAAACAAAACTAGTAACTAACCTCAACAGAATTTAACAAAAACTGTCATAACATCTAACAAATTTCCTAACCAACTAACAGTCCAACCAACCACCTAAACCAATTCATAACAGCCTTTAACCAACCTCTAACAGTTTTCAAAACCGCATCTAATTGTCAAACAGCACATAACAGAACTCTCAACTGAAACTAACTGCTAACCGATTTCTTCACTAACCAACCAAAACTAACAGTTCATATCTAACTTAACAAACCTATAACTAACTGCATAACATAATTTTTGATAACTACCTCCTAACTAACAGATAACCAGCTTCTAACAGAATGTCACAACAAACCTTTAACCAACTTTCTATACAATCTAACAAACTTCTAGCAGAAAAATTCTGACACACTATACAAAGCAGAATTTACCTCTTTCATTAGGCATTCTTCAGCATTCTGGAAGCATCACCACAAAAAAATCAGAATCATCTCTCTACTCTCTTTTCAACTGAATCATCATCACATACCCCTCCAATCTCTGAATTTCCCTTCATCCTCCCTAGGAATTTCAACAACTTGCAACAATCTTCATCAACATTCTGCACAAGATTTGTAACAGCTCCAACACAACATCGACGCGACAGAAAAGCACAAATCAGAATAAGCAAAAAAATAAGTAGAAGAAGATTGCGGAAATAAGAAGAAGCTCGAAGAGTTAAGAGAAAATATGTGTTACCTGAAGAGTGCATAGCGGGTTTTATGGCTCTTTATTGTCGTCGTTGTAATGCATTCGAAGCGACTCCGATAGAGAAGAGAAGGATCAAAAGCGAATATATACCTGAGTGTATCTTGTTCTGCATTTCTCGTATTTTAGTCGTTGACGAAGAGTCATCGGAACATCTCCGAGGAAGTGAGGTGAAGAGGATGAACAGGGGGTCGTGACAAAGATGATGTGGGGACGGTCACGTGCGGAAAATCGGAGCCGCCGCCGCTGAGCCGCAAGAGAAGAAGAAGGGCGAAGCACATATTTTTCTAACCCTATTCCCATTTCAATTTCTATTTTCTTATTTTCGTTTTTATCTTTTCTAATAATTATGAATTTAAATTGTTAATTGAAAATATGCTGGAAAATGAGGAATTAATTAGACGGGGCCTCACTTCTTTGCTTTAGGCCCGTGTTGTTGTTTTTTTTAGTCTGAAGAAATTGGACAAAAATCCTTTTGGGCTCAACCCTTGGGTCATGGATCCACTATTCTGCACTACACCCCTGAATTCAGCTCATACCTCCTGACTCTTCTAATTTTTCTTTTCTATTATTTTAGCTTTCTTCTAGTTTAATTTTCTCTCTCAATTGATAATAAAATGATACAAAACAATAGAATATTTTAGATTTCTTTAGAATTTCTTTTTAGAATTTCGATTAGAATTTTTTCTATTTTATTTTTCATATTTGGTAATCATTTTTATTGCCATTTCTAGTCAAGATTTTTGTGATAGCATCGACATAAGTCTTGCAATGTGGAATGCTCGGGGTTAATTCTTCAATCACTCGTTCGAGGAAACTTTGGTAGAATTTTCTTATCACTTGCATGGCGTCGAAGAGGCAACGAACCTTCTCCGTTCGGTATCGTCACAAATCTATTTTATTCTTCATTCTCGTACTTTATCGTAATCCATATGCATGCTAACATTAGGTAGAATTCCCTCAAAATTCTAACTTTAGGTCTAACAATACATAATAGCATTAGGTTTAGAAGTAGGCTAGTCCTCAGTTGACTTTTCTTTCTCCTTTTGCATACACACCTAAAACTAAAACTTCTTTTCTTTCAAAATTCAAAACACTTTAAAACTACTGATGAGAATCATACCTTTGCTTAGTGTGGGAAATGATAAGCGGGTCTCTTCTCGATCTTATTGTTCTTCATCTCAAGCATAGGTGTGGTTCAATTCTCAAAGACTCCTTTCATGACTAAGTAGAAAAATGGCTAATATCTCTCTCTTGAGGTCAATCAGTCATCATCTACAAATACAAAACAAATTCAAACCATTTTGTGCGCTCGAGCACCATTTCTCTAAGAAACCCTTTTCAGGTAATGAAACGATTAATTTACTTCTGTGCCAACGCATAAGTCTCCAAAGGTCGAGCTGCGGCAGAAGGAGGAATTAACATTGTCCATTAAAAAAACACAAACAAACAAAAACATATGAGCCGAACTACGGTAGCTCTGATTCCTCAAAATGGATACGTAGGTATTGGGGTAGGGCCCAAGCGAGCACAATTTTATTTTCCCTCCATTCTTTTCCCTTTTATTTTGCATGCATTATCCCTTTAGCAGTAATAAACAGTAAGCATAGATTAAACACGCCCATAAGATAGATAACAAGAGTGGATACCGTAGAGTACTACTGGCGTGTGGGGTGCTAATACCTTTTCCTCGCGTAACAGACTCCCTTACCCGATCTCTCGCAAGACCGTGACTTCTCCCTTCTCAGGTTTTCTCGATGTTTACCTTTCCCTACATGTGGGATAAAAGACGTTCGATGGCGACTTCATTGTTTGATGATTTTCAGCCGGTTGTTTCAATATGAATTTGACATTAATTGTTGATCATAAATATTTACCTGCGAAACAAAAGATGAATTACTGGTAATAGCAGAAACAGGGGCAAATAAGAATTGTCTGAACTGTACAGTTGCTCTGTCCACCAGGTACCAAGGTATATTCAACTGAAGAATATGGCTAAGATACTTTCACTCCCCGCAGAGTAAGGCAATAATGATAGCTCTCCCCCAGTTGAGACTTGCAACTACGAACAAATCAGCAATACTCTCTCCAAGCAGAGTTAGTCTACCATCAGCACTAAAAAGGTCTTAATATTCCCCAGCGGAGTGTAAGAACATTCCCCAGCGGAGTGTAAGAATATTCCCCAGCAAGTATAAGAGTATCCCCGACAGTCTTAATATTCCTCAACGGAGTATAAGAATGTTCCCTGGCAGAACACAAGATACCCCAATGGAGTCAATATTTTCCCAGCACGGTCTGGAAAAGCTTCCCCAACGGAGTTGAAGCATCATCCCCAGTAGACTCTGGAAGTTTACCCCCAGCGGAGTACAAAATAAACCTCCCCAGCCAAATTCAGAGGGTTATCCCCACAAGAGTCTAACAGGATCATCCCTAGAAAGTTGCAACTGAAATATCATCCCCAGTGAAGTTCTTTCCTTTCACAAACTGGAATTCAATCCTCAACAGACTCAGTATCACCAGCAACGGTAATCCATCCCCGGCGAAGCTTATCAGTGGAATTCTCAGCAGAGTATCTCTTCCCCACAAAGTAATTCCCCTCGGAGTAATCTCCTCATCAGTTTATTCCCCAACAGAGTTATCCTTTCCTGCAAGTTCATCATCTTCGTTCATCATCCCCAGCAGAAACGGAGAATCCAACTCTATTCTCCAGCAGCTATCCGGGTTTTGTTTTCCCCAGCTAAAACATCACATTTCCAAACATCATGATACATGCATAAACGCATCATACCATACAATCTCATTTATGTTGAGAACATCATTGCTTGACCCATATCATGCATTGCATATGATTGACCTTTACCTTTCAGGAAATATGCAGTTAAATTCTCAACTATATGGAAGTTATTCCAAGACCTTGCCTGGTCCAGTTAAATCAATTCCTAAAGATTTTTCCGAGGCCAATTCAGTCAAAGGAGACATGACCAGTTAAATCGATTCCTAAAGATTTTTCGGATGCCAATTCAGTCAAAGGAGACATGACCAGTTAAATCGATTCCTAAAGATTTTTCTGATGCCAATTCAGTCAAAGGAGACATGACCACTTAAATCGATTCCTAAAGATTTTTCTGATGCCAATTCAGTCAAAAGAGACAAAACCAGTTAAATCGATTCCTAAAGATTTTTCTGAGGCCAATCCAGTAGAAAGAGACAAAACCAGTTAAATCAATTCCTAAAGATTTTTCTGAGGCCAATCCAGTCAAAAGAGACAAAACCACTTAAATCGATTCCTAAAGATTTTTCTGAGGCCAATCCAGTCAAAAGAGACAAAACCATTTAAATCGATTCCTAAATATTTTTCTGATGCCAATCCATTCAAAGAAGACAAAACCTCCTTTGGTCCAGTTAAATCGATTCCTAAAGATTTTTCTGATGCCAATCCAGTCAAAGAAGACAAAACCTCCTCTGGTCCAGTTAAATCGATTCCAAAAGATTTTTCTGATGCCAATTCAGTCAAAGAAGACAAGACCTCCTCTGGTTCAGTCAGATCGCCGATAAGATCTCCCTGATTCGTATTCTAGTCGAAGTTCAGACCACCTACCAACAAGCTCTGAATGGAATCTGTAAGCCTATTCCCGACATCACAAGGTTGATACTACACCATGCGAGTGCAAATTTCTGGGCACTCTAGTGTTCAATCATCTTCCACCTTCGGATCACGAAAGACACGAAAGCCAATCTATATCCTCAGGTTTAAGAAAATTGAACAGGGTCAACTATTTTACCCCAAAATTTTCCCTCCCATATTTCTCAAGACATTACAAGAATAATCTCCAAGTGGCTCAAGATTGCTCAAGAGTTGGACAGTCAAATCATCTCCTAAGGCAGTCAACCTCAAAATTAGGGTTTTGTGTTGCATCAAGGTCCTTACATCCAAATGACCTCAATTTCTCCCCAATGCCCTAATATGTTCTCAACTTAATCCATGTCAAATTTCAAGCGTTGCAGAGAAAGTATGGTCAATCAATTGCTCAAGAGGTCCAAAAATCGACTGTGCTAGGGCAAAAGTCAACTGTGACCTACAAATAGTCAAACTTCAAGATTTTTTGTCAACATTCTCATTTTGAAGGATATTTCATCATTTGATCAAGGGTTGATCATGATTCATCAAGGATTGCTCAAAATTCATCAAGATTCAAAAATTGCTAAATTAGGGTTTTGTAGGAAAAGTTAACTCAACTTTGACCAAGCATAACTTTCTCATACTCTATGAGAAATGACCCATACAAAGCTCAATTTTAAGAGGATGCAATTTCCTACAATCCATCTTAACAACCCAGGATCAAGAAATGCACTCACAAAAAGTTACAAATTTGGACATTATAGGTCATTTTTGGAAGTCAACAAAAACACCTTTTTTTTCAAAGCTTATAACTTGAGCATGGAATATCAAAATGAGATGAGACCAAAAGGGTTGGTTAGAGGACATATCAAGGGTTCTAAAACGTCCAAGAACACCTCCAAAAGTTCAAAATTGAAGGAGTTATGCATTGTTGAAGTTGGGCATTTTTCCAAAATTGCCAAAAGTCAACTATCCCCAAAACTTCAAATTTTGTCAAATGGTCCCACTTTTTTCCACTTGATTTGATCTTTTCACACTACACACGTGTCTTATCTTCAGTATTATGTCCATTCATTAATTTTTCTATTTTATTTGATTTTTATTGAATTAATTCATTTTAAATCAATTTAAATCTAAAAAAAATCTAAAAATTGATAACTTGGTATCTTTTTGATTGATACAGGTCTTAAATATCATCATGTACACAATCAAACTCGTATCAAACTATATCAGGCACAAAATATTGGATTTGGAATAAAATTGGATGCTTTTTAATGGAGGATCATATCACATCTTCAATCATCAATGCATAAGGATTCAAAGCCCAAAACCTGACCTAATTCATCCCATGTTACATATACAACACAAAGCATACGAGTTCAAGGGCTAGAGGCTGCACAATCTGGAAAACCAAACTTTGAAATTTGTCAAAAAAGCTTGGAATCGAAATCAGTCTTGGAGGCTAATTCAACACAAAATCTCAACGTAGACCTCTTGCTGGACATCCACTGAAGCAGTAGCAATCAAAAGCAAAGCCATTCTCCTCCTAAAACGCGCTGTAAGTCTCTCAGAACCTCGCTCTGTATGTGAAATCGTATTCTTTTATTCTGGCATTTTCTTGATAAAATGATGGCATATTCATGATTCTTGAATGATTTCTAAGCTTCCTACATCATTTAATTGAATTTTTATAGCCTGTAATGCTATACCCGAAACTAGGGTTTTTGGTTCTTGTTTTTAGGTGTTTCAGTTTCAGGCAAAATTGATGCAAACAATGGCCATGAGCGTGTTCAGGAGGAAGAGACGAGCATGATGATGGTCTAAGAATTCGTTTCCATAGCCTAGAGAAGATTTTAGGATCGACCTAGGGATTTAGTTGCGGATTCAAATCCACAGGAAAAAGAACCAGGGTTCAGTGGAGAAGACGAAGACGTGTCCTTTTCCAACTGGCCCATTCAAAAACCGCGCGCGTGTTTTTTTGCATCGCTGGCATATTGTTGTTGTTTCACATATATTAATTATTGTTTATTATGCTAACAATTGAGTGCAGTGGTTGAGTTGGAAAGCGTGTTGTACAAAATCCAATGGGACCTGGGTTCGAATCCCAGGTCCCCCAATTGCTTGTTATTATTTTTCAATAGGTATTCCCATGCAAGGTCCAAAGCGTAGCATATCATATGTCCTCATCCAGATGGTTGCCAGATGGCCCCAGGCCAGATCTGGTGGCCAAGATTGAACGTCCATCATGGTCTCAAGTCAACCAAGGCATAGAGAATCTGGGAAAGTCAATACAGGCAAACGTGAATGGGCCTTAAAAATGCTGATCTCACTCCCTTTCCAGGCCTAACACCCCCCTTGAGTATTTCTTTCTTATTTTTTATCTTATTTTATTTATTTATTAGTTTTGTATTATTATTTTTATTATTTAAACTAACCAATTAAAATCTTTTTTCTCCTAAAATCAAAAACCAAAAATATTTTATTTATTAAAATTAAATTCATCACTTTTATTTTTTTTAAATAAATACTAATTTAATTAATTTAGTTTAATTTAGGTTTAACTTTTGATATTTTCGCAATAATTAAAATTAATGTAGAAAATTAGGTTTTTATTAACTTTGACCAAATTTATCTTATTTTCTTTAAATATCCAAAAATCCAAAAAATATTTTCATTAATTAATTTGTTTATTTATTTAATTAACTTAAATTTAATTTCTTCTTAATTCAAAAATAACCAAAAAATGCTTTCTTTCAAAAAAGGGTCAAAACCCTAAAAAATTCGCATTCGATTTAATTTTCCACACGCGATCAATTTTTCCATATTGATGTATCTGTTTCCCGGAATGTAATAGTTAAATTAGGACTTTGATTATGTTATCGCTCTATTTAATTTCTGCAATTTAATTTCAAGGGTTGTTTTTGGCGATGTAAATACCCGACGCCTTGTAATAGTTTAGATTTAATTTCCGCAATTTAATTTCTGCAATCTATAAACTGTTAGATGTATGGTAATAGGGAATGCATGACAAGATCAAATGTATGAACTTAAAAATCAACATAGCTCACCCATGACATGTACAAAGATAAAATTAACCGGAATAACACGCTCGCACATGCGCACTCTTAGGGTACACCTCACTTGGTTGCCTTCGAACGTGGTCATTGAGTATAGGAAGTTTTAGAGGCCGCCCTCTTGTCCAAAGATCATAGTTGCCTCGAAACGGTTGCCTCGGAAAAATGATCTAAGACATTAGGGTTACCGCTAAGGCGTCCTAACATTGCTTTAGTGACCACACGTTCCTTAATCGAATTGACCCTTAAATTCCAACGACGACGCTACCTACTCATCAATAGTGGGATAGAATTGTCTAAAGGACATTAGTAAGATTGATTCCTTTTTCGAGTAGGTAGATGGTTCTTAAGTACTTACTCTCTCAAAAACAAAAACTTTTCGCACTTACACTCTTTTCAAACAAAAACTTCTTTCAAACCCACAAACACAAAGAAAAGCAATTTTTGAAAACACTATGAGCAAGTACCTAAGAGCCCGTGGATAACCACAGATAGAAAGGGTGCTAACACCTTCCCTTTCTATAATCTACCCCCAAACCCGAGAAACATCTCGAAAAAGGAATTTTTCTGTGCTTTTTTCCTTTCCTTATTGGATAAAATAAAAGTCGGTGGAGACTCTTGCTTACCGCGACATTTTGCAAAAACAAACGCAAAACGCAAACCAGCATTCCAAAAACAGTAAGTTCTCTCCCACCGTATCACAGACGGAATCTACAAGCCCATCTCCAACCAGATTCTATCATCTCTCCAAATGGCATCTTTAAGCCCATTCCCCACATAATCAACTAAAAAATCTTCGAGTGCAAATTTTCTGGGCACTCTAGTGTCCAATCATCTTCCACCTTCAAGTCACGAATGGCAGAATTACCAATCTAACTCTTCAGGTGTAAGAAGATTGAACAGGGGCAGCTGTTGCACCCCAAAATTTGCCATCTCATTTATCAAGGAATCACCTTGGATCTTCAAGTTTGCTTCCATCCAATTCCAAGCCTTGAATTATCATTTTTCCAAGCAAATCACTCACAAGGGAAAAATGATCATTTGGCACACAGGAAAGTCAAACTTTGACTTTTGGATCAAAATCAAATCTAAAAAATCATATTTCATCAAGACATGTTGGAATATGAAGTTTGTATCATCAAAAAGTTCAAAAGTCAAATTTACTATGGAAAAGCCAAATTTCTAAGTACTTCGGATTTTTTCTAAGTATTTAAGAAAAATGACACTTCAGAACTTCTGAGCCAGCCTCCAGGCAGGTGCAGTCAGAAGTTGTGAACATGGTTCAGCACATAGTCTTCAGTCAGAACATGGCTCTTCAGCATCTATGCAAGTTCAGTCAGAGTTTGCTAGGGTAATGCAAAGAAGGTAATAAGGCGTAATACGAAACCTGAAAGCTCCTTCAGAACATGCTGGAGCCAGAAGATAAGAGGATCAAAAGATTAGATGCTACGCTGAAGCAGAACTTTTGATCCAAAACTAAGCCTTGGTGTAGAGTTTCACGTTGCAGGATTTCTGGTTGTGATAAGTCTCATAATCATTTAATGCTCATAACCACCTTCTGAGTCTTTATCCAAAGGATTTTCACCACGTGTACCTCTACTGTCTTAGGATAGAAACTTTACTACCAAGCCCATGCTTTGCTTTTTGCTTTTCCTTAAATCCTGCTGACAGCCACCATGCTTGCTTCAAAGACAAGGTAGTGCTTCAGCACATGAAGGCTATTTTTCAAAGCTTTGGTTAGAAATTAGCCAAATCCCAAAACCTTGCTTATACAACTTGCTGCAGACCTATAACCAATAACTGGCTCAGCCTACGCCTGCATCTCATGATTACACCAAACTAGCATATGAAAACTGTGATGAAAAAGCAAAGAAACAGGATGCCAAAATAGGTTCAAGTCCCATTTGTTTTCCCCCAAAAATCACAGCAAATTCATCTATAAATACTTGGCTCCATCACACGTTCAAGGGGATGGTTTTTGGAAAGAGAGAACGAACAAGAGAGAAAAGTGGTTGTGAAACCTTCAAAAAATTTAGATCTCTCACACACAAAAACAAACCTTTGTTCTTCCCTTTGAATCAAAGAGCACAACCATTGCTCTGTCACACTTGCTGACCCAGACCATCCAAAGGCAGCCACTCAAAGCTCCAAGCACGATCCATGTAAGTCTTTCTGACTTCACTGGCTTTTCATTCTGAACATCATTAACATGTAAATATCATAGTATTAATGTTGTACATATCATTGTATGAATAAAAAAACTATGGATCAGAACTTCTAGAATAATGCTAGGCTCAGACTTAGGCTGGGAACTTCTGTGATTTGTTGTGCTGTGATTATTTTGATTTGCTGAATTGAATAAATTTCCGATTAAGAGTTGAAACATAACACAAAACTTCTGTTTTTCACTCACTGTCCTAACACAGCACAAAACTTCTGAGTTCTCCTCACATGTAGAATACACTGAACCTCTGATGTTTCCATCAGCTGTTTTCAAACACTCAGAGTTTATGACTTTCATATGCTGACAATGCACTGAACTGCTGACGTTTGCTCATTGTTTTAGTGTAATACAGAACTTATGACTTTTGGTTCGCTGGCTGCATACCACCTAGAACCTCTGTGTTTGTCATCTAACGTTTCTTGTAGGACCTCAAAGTTTACCAGTCCAGAACTTCTGATCTCACAGGTCTCCTGCTGAGTCACAGCGCTCTTGGCTTCAGAACTTCTGATCCTAGTTGTTCTGCTTACAGCAACACGCTGTTTCTACCTTGCATTTATTTTCCTTTTCATCATTTTTTAATATTAATATAAAAAACATAAAAATATTTTTCCTTTTAATTTATTTCCTTAAGAAAATTTTTTTATAAACAAATCCATTTCTTTCTTATATGGTACATTTCAATATGGTTGTAATAATAACTTAGGGCTTATTTTTACTTGCAATCCCCATTCGTACATATGTACCCCCATCCCCTAAATATTGTACTAGCGTAGAATTTCATTTCTCGCAATTTATTATTTTCCTTATACTGTATAGTAATTAGGCGTGTATGGCAAGATAAAACCAATAAATAGACCACCAAAAATCAAAGACAAATGCATGCAATCAAACACACTTGCACACATGCACCCTTAGTGTAATCTCACTTGTTGCCTTACAAAAAATGGCCATGTTATGCATGTGGGATGTATTAGCACAAACGAATAAAAAATACAAGATCATAGTCCCTCGATGACGCTATCACAGTTGGATTTCAAAATGATCTTAGTCCCTAAAGAAAAAGTGCTAAGTCATCTCACAATATTGCTATCATGGTCATACGATGACCCAACGCTTGTCCCTCCACATCCAACGATGGGGCTTCTTAACAAATCAATTGTAAGATAGCAACATCTAAAAGAGGAGGAAAAACACATCTAAGACCTTTTGAGTAGGTAGGTTCACTCTCAGTTACTTGCTTTCTCACAACAAAAATACACCAACACTTTCATTTTGAAGATGTTTTCCAAACAAACACTTTGTACGCGTTCTTATAGAGACGAGAAACGTTACAAAGACATTTTCAAAATCACTTTCAAAAAACGCATCTCACCAACATATCTTTGAACTATTTTCGAAACAAACACTTTGCATACATTCTTATAGACACGAGAATCATTGCAAAGTTACATTTTCAAAATACTTTCAAAAAACCACACAAAGCACATTCAAACAAAAGCAAGTGATCTAGTGAGTAACTAAGAGCCCATGGAAAACCATGGATGAAAAGGGTGATAATACCTTCCCTTTTCATAATCTACCCCCCGAACTCAAAAACATCTCTAAAGGTCTTTCCTGTGCTTTTTCACGTTTCCTTTTTGGATAAAAGAAAAGTCGGTGGTGACTCTTGCTAAACCGCAACATTTGCGAACACAAAACGCAAAACCTCAAGTCAGTTCTCCCATCGTATCACAATGATTTTACAAGTGAGAGAGTATAAATTGTTATTATTGAAATAAATTTTGTGAGATTCATTGTTATTGTTTAGGGAAAAGACAGAACATTAATGAGGAAAAAATGGTGTTTTAAATGTTAACCGCGTATGCTACTCTTGTTTATATCTTCTTGTTTTTTTATTTTATTTTTTATAAAAAGGACACATTTTCATTTTTTATTGATCCTATTTGATTTCTTTTAGATAATGGAAAAATTCAAGCTTTAAAGCATGAAAAGAGAATGGGACGTTGGTGCCTTTATCTCTTAGTTTTTATAACTATTATTCTTTTTTATTGATGGATATTAATTAGGATTTATATGTTTTTAGATTGGGACTTCAACCCATATATGTATTGCTAAACTCCATTCACACTCCCATAATTACTTCCCAGTTACAATCCACACCCCCTGCGCTATTGGGTCCAGTTCAATATCTGAACTTGAGCCCTTGTTGAATAAAATCCTCCTGTTTTACTCAGCCTAAACAAAATATACCTCCTGCATTTTATTTAATTGTTTTATTTATTTTTATATTAATTAATACTTTTATGTTTAATATATTTATAGACTTTAATATTATTTTATTATTATTATAAGATACAAAGAAATAATCAATTTTTTTAGTCGATTAACAAATAATGGTATATACATACTTGGATAATCAATTGATCATATTAAACGTCTATCCGTCGTTTATTTAAAATCAAATACTAAAAAACACGTGCCAATGAGCTACACGTGGCCAATATCTGATCACGTGATGAGGAGACTATATCAGAATCACCCCCGCTCTATGACTTAAAAACAGCTAACCAACAATTCAAATCATTTTCTACTAACTTAACAAAAAACCAAGATATTTTTGAAAAATGATCACGGAGAATTTCTTTCAAATTAATTGTGAACTACGTCTACCCTCAAACAAATTTCAATCCAAACAAGGTTCAAGGTTAATTCAAAAGTAATTATACGCAATCCATAAAAAAAACACAAACCAACTGCAAACTACGAAATGAGACTCTGATTCCTCCTAAGAGGATATGTAGGCATGCGATTGAAATCGTGGTGAGTTCCGCAAAAAAATATTAAAACCCCTTTTCCCCTAAAAAAATATTAAAACCCCTTTTCCCCTAAAAAAATATTAAAACCCCTTTTCCCCTAAAAATATTAAAACCCATTTTCCCCTAAACAATATTAAAACCCCTTTCCCCCTAACTAAAATTAAAACCTCTTTCCCTTAATTATACTTAAAAACCCTATTTCCTAGAATCGCGCTTCTAAACCTAGTATCCTTGCGAACAAGGTAGAGGAGGGGTGCCTAACACCTTCCCCTCGTCTAGAACCGAGTCCAAATCTAGAACCTCTGAAATTTTTTAGGGTTATTCCTTATACTCCCTTCCTTCAGGTAAAAATTAAGGGTGGTGACTCTTATTTTAAAACCAGTTACAACACCATCCATCAACATACCATCTGAGATTTGATAAGAGTGTGTTCAAGTGAACCAACACAAGTGTGAATTAAGAAATGATGCATGTTATAAAACCAAGCATCACCTTGAGGTGGTGTATTCTAATGTGTGTTCTGATGCAAGTTGATACGTGTTGTGGCAATAGGTATTTTTTCACTTTTATCGACGATTTTAGTAGCTCTAAACATACCTAATAAAGATAAAGGATGAGGTCTTTAAGTTTTTAATAATTTCAAGTCAATGGTTGAGCGGCAAAGCAGTCACAAGCTCAAATTTCTCAAAATAGATGGTGAAGGTGATTACATCTCAAATGACTTTGGGAAGTACTGTGATAAAGAAGGGATAATGCATGAGGTAGTACCACACTATACACTGCAAAAAAACAATGTTCTTGAGAGGAAAAATCGACCGATTATGAACATGGTGAGAAGCGTGTTAAAGGGGAAGAACTTTTTGAAATAATTATGGGGGACAAGCTATCCACATATGCCTATTTATTGAATAGGTTTCCTACAAAGAAGCTTGAGAAGATAACACCAGAAGTGGCATGGTCTAGATTCAAACTGAATTTAAATCATTTAAGAGTTTTTAGTTTTGTGGTGTATCGACATGTTCCATGCCAACTTATAAAGAAGTTGGATGACAAGGGTGAGATGATGATACTTGTAGGGTATCATACCACTAGAGGTTACAAGCTATTTGGTGTTGAAAATAGGATGATTATGATTAGCAGGGATGTTGTAATTGATTAATTGAAGCAGGTGGAGCAGCCTTTAACCGGCTACATTCATACATTAGTTAGTTACATGTTGGTGTTAATTTGTTACACATAAACATTAACAAGTTACACGCATGATTTTCAGATTCTAGAGAAAATGAAACTGTAGAAGAGTCGCGCGTCGAAGTCAAAAGTAATGAAAATGTGAGACGACCAAATAGGAAAAAAGGTTTGCCTCAAAGAATCCAAGATTGTGATATATTATGGGATAACGAAATCAATAATGATGGTAATTTCGTTCATTTTGCACTTATGGTCGAATTTGAGATCATTAAGAAGGAAGATGCCTTGAGTGGATTTATGCTGTGAAAGAGGAGTTGGAATCGATTGAGAAAAATAGTACTTTGGAGTTGGTTGATCTACCAAAAGGAAAGAAGTCGATTAGTTTAAGAAGGATCTATAAGGTGAAGGAAAATCCCAAAGGTGAAATAATTAAGCTTGCGAAGGGATTCTTACAAAGAGATGGTATAGACTTTGATGAGGTTTTTGCACCAGTTGCTATGATCTTGATAAATATAATGGTTGGAACATAAATTTTACATCATATAAAGTGTAAGATTAGGGAAAGTTGGTAAATTAGCTCTGAAAATTGATAATAGTAAAGTTTATGATCGATTTAATTGGGGGTATGTGAAGAGTATGATGAGAAAAATGAGTTTTCATGAGAATTAAGTTAATTGGATGGGACTGTGTAAAATTAATTAGTTTGCAAAACCCATGTTTAGGGATTCATTAAGGGGGGCATTTATATCTTTATATGTTTATTTTGGGAATTTCTCTTCTCACTATAAGGATTTCTGTCCCACCTTAGTATAAAATCAAAACTATTTTTGGAATTCAAAAATATACTTTCGATCTCATTTTATTCACACATAATTCATTTGTAATTGAGTGAGGCCACAATTCTATGACAAAAATAATTCAGAATGCATTTCTGTATACCTTAGGGAAGTATATATCTAGAACCCACTGAACCATGAACAAATGCATAAATGGAATAGATGCAGAAACAAAGATAATTTAACATCATTAATTGTTAAGACATACATAAAAACAAAACACTCTATAGATAATCGTTAACATAAATCAAATAGTACATTTCATCATAAAGTAGGATGTTTCAACATCTTTAGAATATCTTCGGTCGATCTCGCAATCTTCGCATCCAGCTCGATTTGACCTTTCGTATCGTAATAGTGAAACATACTCCACATAATAAATAAGTTTTCATTCATCTTCATCTCAAACTCATTGAACTGTATCTTTTCATCGCTGTGAATAAAGGGTGAACAATAATAGATCTTCACAATTCTTCGATTTACTGGGCATATATTCTCTAGTTTTGATTTGAGATGGACAAGATAAGTGATCTCTAAGAACATAAATAAAAGAGGGGGATTCTCATTGTTGAAGTAGACAAAAGCGAGATATGCATATTGAGACATTGTGTATGTTCTTTGTGTATTTGAGCAAACAAGTTTAGTGGCTCCCATATTTATACAAGTTTTATATCAATATGTATCGTACGAACCTAATATTGTCTCAAAGGATATTCTAGAGATATATTTCAGATATACCCTGTCTCAAAGAAAATTAATAATTACTTTTTGGTTGCCGCTTTACCGCTTCAACAAAATGGTGTCGTTGCTGGGGATTGATTTTGATATTAAATACATCGCAATAGTTTTGCTTTATATATATATATATATATATATATATATATATATATATATATATATATATATATATATATATATATATATATATATATATATATATATATATATATATATATATATATATATATATATATATATATATATATATATATATATATATATATATATATATATATATATATATATATATATATATATATATATATATATATATATATATATATATATATATATATATTGTATATTTGTATATTTTCTCCATACTTGTCTATTTTATACATTTACTTGATTTTTACATTTGTATATCGTATACTTGTTTTGTTTCGCGTTTGCCAAAGTGTGGTTAGATGTGTAGTTCTGGTTAGAGCTTGAATAGATTTGAGCGAAGGCGGGAGTGAAGTGTTTGGCTCGTCCGAAGCAACGTGTTGGTTGGTAAATAATAAGTGTCGAGCTTATGACGTAAAACAAACATGTTTTATCGTTTTTTGTTTCGTTGTTACTTTTTCATTCTAGCTTAGGTAGTATTCCAAACATTCATTAAACAAGCTCTACTCGAATTGTTCGTAAAATTCTCAAATCTTCACTTTAAAATTTGTTTAATACTTTTTCACCCTTTCTTTTAGTATGTTTATATTAGTTTTTTTATGTTGTTATTCTTAGTGTTTTTCCGAAAGCTTGTCGTGTTTAGCTTGTGGAAGTGTGTGTGTTATAAATGTTGTATAGTTGTGTAATTGAGATTGTATAGGTGATAGTGGAGACTTGTTTTAGGAGCGCATGTTGTTGTCCTATTTTTTATGCTATTGGTGTAGCGCGCTTAGCGCAGGTTTTGGCGCATAGTGCTCTCTGCCGTGATCAGCCAGTGAATTCTTTTTGTTTCATGTGGCTCTCCTTTTTCCCATTTTCACCAAGGCCTTATAGTAGTAATTAACATTAGTATTATTTTCTAATTCTTTTGTTTATTGTTTGGACTCAAATTTTGGCCCTGTTAGCTTGAAGTCGCATTTTCTTGATTTTCCAATTTTGATTGATTCAACTTGCGGATGTATGGTAATGATAGCTTTTGAAGTTTGTACGTTCCAGGTACTCAATTATCGCTTTGTATAGCATAACATTTTTAAGAAAATTTTCATTTGTATAATTACTATACCATTCATTCTTTTTGCATTGCTTTCATTTGATTTAATCACTTTAGTTCCCTTTTTGTCCATAAATGTGTGGAAGCTTTCCATTGCTCATATATGCTGGAGGCCACAATTCTTGTCTTAACTGTATTTCGTTATGTTTAATCTTTTTTTTTTATATTGATTAAATAAAAACATGAAAGTGATTAAGTCATTTTGTTTCATTTTGACCACAACTACCTTGGCCAATTAGTCAAATCACCTTTAGACTATGTGATCATTAGTACCCCTTTTAGCTTTTTTTTTGTCAATGTCCATATTATTTTTAAACTTCATGCTTGTCCATCAGGGTTTAGTTTTAATTTTTGAATGGATGTTGATTCTTTATTTTCTTGAGCCCTCAACTATGATTTATATTTTGAATTTTTACCTTGCCTTAGAAAGTAGGAGTATTCACATTATGATATTGTTGAATTCAGGTTGGGGAGAGGAATGTTTATGTGCTTATGTTGTGATTTCTATGAGGTTGTTAGAAAAAAAAGAAAAAAAAGAGAAAGAGAAAAAAAAGAAAAAAAATTGAAAAAGATTTGAAAAAAATAAAAACAAAAAGAGTTTGGAATAATGTTGTGTTAATAAGTATTGTGATTGGTTTGAGAAATTTGAAATGAAGAAGAAGTTTGTTAACCAAGCCGCATTACAACCGGGAAAAGCCCTTGTGATACTTGCCTTTGTATTTTCAATATGAGTTTTTGGATGAATGCATAATTTAGTCTATTATTTGCAAGATTGTGGATGCGTGTTTTTTATTCCTCACCTTTGTGTGTTCTTCATCTACTGATTAATTTTTGCTAGGTGTGATTCATGATTGGGCTTGTTTTGTTTTAGAATGTTTTGTATGATTTATTTACTCAGGATATGTTTCTTTTACATGTTATCATTGTAGGATTGTGGTAAGTATTTACTTTGCTTCTACATTTTTATTTGAACCATACATTTGTTTTCCGTTTTAAAAACTTGTTTATTAATGATTATTTGTTTTGTTACTTTTGCTCTTCAAGTTATTTGGCCTTGTTTGAGGAAAAACAAGTTCGAGTTGCAGAGAGTTTGATAAGTGCGAAAATATCAATATTTTGTTTATATAATTTGTGGCACTTATCAGTTCTTTTATTAATATTCTTTGAATAATTCCCCGCTTTGTGTGTAAATATGTATACTTTACGTACTATTACATTTTCGGTTCATTTATGTACTGTTTTATAAATTTAATGTCTTTTTGTAGGTATTGTTTCGAATTTGGAGCATCAAGGAATAAGGTGCCGAAGGAACGAATTCGAATAGTCATTTATGGTCAAAATCAAGAAATAAAGAGGCTTCAGGTCGCGCTTAGCACGCTTTCAGCGTGGGTTCTGGAGCACAGGTAGTTGTGAACACGCTTAGTGCGATATTTGGCGCTTAGCATGCTCTAAGCAGGTTTAGTGAATAAATGAAGTCGCACTTAGCGCGGTTTTTGGGGATAAGCGCAGTCTGCGGTTTTAATTTTTGTATATATAGATCTAAAATAGATTTTGTTAGTTTTTATCTTATATTTCCCTCTTGGAGGAGCTCTGTTCCAATTTTCTATAGTTTAGAGGTTTAGGAAACATCATTGGGTGGTTCATCATGTCGATTGGTAATGGGTTATCTCCGATTGTGTTGACACTGCAAGAAGTTTCCTATTAATCTCCTTATTCCCTTTGTTTCATTTTAATGGTGGGTGTTGTATGTATATTTTACTCTTATTGTATGTACATTTGTTGATCATGGGATTGTATATATGCTTGCTTTACAAATATTGATTGATGTTGTTCCTTGATCTTTTTGCATTTATGTTTGGGGTTTGGATTGTTATATAGATAGGCTTCTTGAATCTTGGTTAGGGAATGATATCTATTAGTTTCTAGATGCTAGAGATAGATTTTGGGCTAATAATCACCATGAGTTTCATAGCTTAATGCCCCTGTGTTTTTTGTGTTGTGCTAAGAGATCGCCGACGCGAGTAATACATTTGTTGCGACTCTGTGTTAGACATAACCTCTATTTTGGAACCTTTAGAATGATGCCCAATGATTTTGATGCGTATTGTTAGTTGCGTACAATTGATCTGCAAGTTTAAGTATTTGACGGGTAGAGTGAAATGCAATTTCATAATGAATTCTCTTAGGTTGTAGATGATTAGTTATTGCTTTCTTTATTGCTTTATTAATTTTTCCTGCACTTTTTCTGCAAACCCCTTTTCCAAACTAAGAAGGATTGTAACTGTTGAAAGGTAGTTTTTCCCTCTCACTAATCTCTATGGACGCGATACAATATAACCTATTTATCACCCGTTAAATTAATAATTACTTTTTGCTTGCCGCTTTACTGCTTTTAGCAAAATGGTGCTGTTGTCGGAGATTGGTTTTGATATTAACTACATCTCAATAGTTTTGCTTTCTAATTTTTGTATGTATATCTATATTGTATATTTATATATTTTCTCCATACTTGTCTATTTTATACATTCACTTGATTTTTACATTTGTATATCGTATACTTGTTTTGTTTTTCGTTTTCCAAAGTGTGGTTAGATATGTAGTTCTGGTTAGAGCTTGAAGAGATTTAAATGAAGGCATGAGTGAAGCGTTTGACTCGTCTGAAGCAACGTGTTGATTGGTAAATAATAGGTGTCGAGCTTATGAGGTAAAACAAACATGTTTTATCGTTTTTTGTTTCTTTATTACTTTTTCATTCTAGCTTAGGTAGTGTGGTGAATATTCATTAAACAAGTTGTACTCGAATTATTCGTAAAATTCTCAAATCTTCACTTTACAACTTATTTAATAAATTTCCACCCTTTCTTTTAGTATGTTTATTTTAGTTGTTTTATGATGTTATTCTTAGTGGTTTTTCGCAAGCTTGTCGTGTATAACTTGTGGAAGTGTGTATATGTTGTAAATGTTGTGTAGCTGTGTAATTGATATTGTGTAGGTCATAGTTGAGACATGTTTTAGGAGTGCATGTTGTTGTCCTGTTTTTCTGCTACTAGTGTAGCACATTTAGCGCAGGTTTTGGCGTTTAGCGCGCTCTGCTTTGATCAGCCAATGAATTCTTTTTGTTTTATGTGGCTCTCCTTTTGTCCACTTTCACCAAGTCCTTATAGTAGTAATTAACATTAGTGTTATTTTCCTAATTCTTTTGTTTATCGTTTGGACTCAAATTTTGGCCCGTTAGCTAGAATTTGCATGTGTTGATTTTCCAATTTTGGTTGATTCAACTTGCGGATGTATGGTAATGATAGCTTTTTTAAGTTTGTACACGCCAGGTACTAAATTATCGCTTTCTTTAGAATAACATATTTAAGAAACTTTTCATTTGTATAATTACTATACCATTCATTCTTTTTGCATTGCTTACTTTTGATTGAATCACTTTAGTTCCCTTTTTACCCATAAATGTGAGGAAGATTTCCATTATTCACATATGCTGGAGGCAACAATTCTTGTTTTAACTGGATTTCATTATGTTTAATATTTTGTTTATATTGATTATATGAAAGAATGAAAGTGATCAAGTCATTTTGATTCATTTTGAGCACAACTACCTTGTTCAATTTGTCAAATCACCTTGTGACTGTCTGATTATTAATACCCCTTTTAGCTTTGGTTTGTCAATATTCATGTTATTTTTTTAACTTAATTCTTGTCTATGATTGTTTAGTTTTCCTTTTTGAATGGATGTTGATTCTTTATTTTCTTGAGCTCTCAACAATGATTTATAGTTTGAATTTTTACCTTGCCTTAGAAAGTAGGAGTATTCACATTATGACATGGTTGAATTCAAGTTGGGGCGAGGAATGTTTATGTTCTTATGTTGTGATTTCTATGAGGTTGTAAGAAAAAAAAATAAAAAGAAAAAAAAAGAGAAAGAGAAAGAAAATAAAAAATTGAAAAATCTTTGAAAAAAATAAAAACAAAAAGAGTTTGGAATAATGTTGTGTTAATGAGTATTGTGATTCGTTTGAGAAATTTGAAATGAAGAAGAAGTTTGATTGAAATTGTGTTTATTGAGTCTTTGTGAGTTGATCACTCCTTTAGGTTAAGACAAGTTTTTATTTTGATTAGCTTTAAGACTTATCCTTTGTTTGTTAACCAAGCCGCATTATAACCATGAAAAGCCCTTATGATACTTGCCTTTGTATTTTCAATATGAGTTTTTGGATGAATGCATAATTTAGTCTATTGTTTGCAATATTATGGATGCGTGTTTTTTATTCCTCACCTTTGTGTGTTCTTCATCTATCAATGAATTTTTTCCAGGTGTGATTCATGATTGAGCTTGTTTTTGTTTTAGAATGTTTTGTATGATTTTTGTACTTAGGATATGTTTCGTTTACATGTTATCATTGTAGGATGTGGTAAGTATTTACTTTGCTTGTACACATTTATTTGAACCATACATTCATGTTCTGTTTTAACAACTTGTTGATTAATGATTATTCGTTTTGTTACTTTTTCTCTTCGAGTTGTTTGGCCTTGTTTGAGGACAAACAAGTTCGAGTTAGGGAGAATTTGATAAGTGCAAAAATGTCGTTATTTTGTTTACGTAATTTGGGGTACTTATCGGTTCTTTTGTTATATTTTATGAATAATTCCCCGCTTTATGTGTAAATATGTATACTTTGCATACTATTACATTGTCGGTTCATTTATGTACCGCTATATAGATTTAATGACTTTTTGTAGGTATTGTTGCGTATTTGTAGCATCGAGGAATAAGGTGTCGAAGGCATGGCTCCTGATAGACATTTTGGTCGAAATCAAGAAATAAAAAGGCTTCAGGTCACGCTTAGCACGCTCTCTGCGCGGGTTCTGGAGCACAGGAAGAGGTAAACATGCTTAGCTCGATATTTGGCGCTTATCATGCTCTAAGCAAGTTTAGTGAATAAATATAGGCGCACTTAGCATGGTTTTGGGGCTAAGTGCAGTCTAGGATTTTTTAATTTTGTATATATAGATCCAAAATATACTTTGTTAGTTTTTATCATCTATATCCCTCTTGGAGGAGCTCTGATCCAATTTTATGTAGTTTAGAGGTTTATGCAACATCATTAGGTGGATCATCATGTCGATTGGTTATGGGTTGTCTCCGATCGTGTTGACACCGCGAGAAGTTTCCTATTAATCTCCTTGTTCCCTATATTTCATTTTAATGGTGGGTGTTGTATGTATATTTTACTCTTATTGTATGTACAAGTGTTGATCATGGAATTGTATATATGCTTGCTTTACAAATCTTGATTGATGTTGTTCCTTGATCTTTTTTCATTTATGTTTGGGGTTTGAGTCTTTCTATAGATAGACTTCTTGAATCTTGGTTAGGGAATGATATCTATTATTTTCTAGATGCTAGATATAGATTTAGGGCAAATAATCACCATGGGTATCAGAGCTTAATGCCCCTGTGTTTTTTGTGTTGCACTGAGTGATCACCGACACGAGTAATACGGTTGTTTCGACTTTGTGTTAGACATAACCTCTGTTTTGGCACCTTTAGAATGATGCCTAATGATTTTGATGCGTATTGTTTGTTGCGTACAATTGATCTTCAAGTTTAAGTATTTGATGAGTATAGTGAAATACGATTCCTGAATGAATTCTCTTAGGTTGCAGATGATTGTTTATCGCTTTCTTTATTGCTTTATTTACTTTTCCTGCACCTTTTCCATAAACCCCTTTTTCAAACTTAGAAGGATTAAAACAATTGATTTGTAGTTTTTCCCTCTCACTAATTACTATGGACACAATACAATATAACCTATATATCACCCGGTAAATTAATAATTACTATTTGCTTGTCTTTTTACTGCTTCAGAAAAATGGTGCCGTTGTCGGGGATTGGTGTTTTTTGTGTTGCGCCATCGCCTTCATTTTTGGTCTAAATCAAGAAATAAAGAGGCTTCAGGTCGCACTTAGCATGCTCTCAGCGTGGGTTATGGAGCACAGGCAGAGGCGAACACGCTTAGCATGATATTTGGCGCTTAGCACGCTCTAAGGAGGTGTAGTGAATAAATGAAGGCGCGCTTAGCGCAATTTTTAGGCTAAGAACGGTCTGCAATTTTTCAGTTTTGTAAATATATATCTAAAACAAATTTTGTTATTTTTTATCATCTATTTCCCTCTCGGAGGAGCTTTGATCCAATTTTTTTGTAGTTTAGAGGTGTAGGCAACATCATTGGGTGGTTCATCATGTCGATTGGTTATGGGTTGTCTCTGATCGTGTTGACATCGCGAGAAGTTTCCTATTAATCTCCTTCTTCCCTATGTTTCATTTTAATGGTAGGTTTTATATGTATATTTTACTCTTATTGTATGTACATTTGTTGATCATGGGATTGTATATATGCTTGCTTTATAAATATTGATTGATGTTGTTCTTTGATCTTTTTGCATTTATGTTTGGGGGTTGGGTTGTTCTAGAGATAGACTTCTTAAATTTTAGTTATGGAATGATATCTATTAGTTTCTAGATTCTAGATATAGATTTAGGGCTAATAAAAACTGTGGATATCGGAGCTTAATGCCCCCGTGTTTTTTGTGTTATGCTGAGAGATCATCGACGCGAGTAATACATTTGTTTCGACTTTGTGTTAGACATAACCTCTGTTGTGGCACCTTTAGAACGAAGCCCAGTGGTTTTGATGCGTATTGTTGGTTGTGTAAAATTGATCCACAAGTTTAAGTATTTGACGGGTAGAGTGAAATATGATTCCTGAATGAATTCTCTTAGGTTGCAGATGCTTGTTTATCGCTTTCTTTATTGCTTTATTTACTTTTCCTGCACTTTTTCCGCAAACCTCTTTTCCAAACTTAGAAGGATTGAAACTATTGAACGATAGTTTTTCTCTCTCACTAATCTCTATGGAAACGATACAATATAACCTATATATCACCCGGTAAATTAATAATTACTTTTTGCTTGCCGCTTTACCGCTTCAGAAAATGGCGTCGTTGTCAGGGATTGGTGTTGATATTAACTACTTCGCAATAGTTTTTCTTTCTAGGTTTCGTATATATATCTCTATTGTATATTTTTGTATTTTCTCCATACTTGTCTATTTTATAAATTTACTTGATTTGTACATTTGTATATCGTATACTTTTTTTGTTTCATGTTTGCCAATGTGTGGTTAGACATGTAGTTCCGGTTAGAGTTTGAAGAGATTTGAGCGAAGGTGGGAGTGAAGCATTTGGCTCGTCCTAAGAAACATGTTGGTTGGTTAATAATAGGTGTATTTATTACAATGTAAAACAAGCATGTTTTATCATGTTTTGTTTCGTTGTTACTTTTTCATTCTAGCTTAGGTAGTGTGGTGAACATTCACTAAACAAGTTTTACTCAGATTGTTCGTAAAATTATCAAATCTTCACTTTACAACTTGTTTAATCAATTTTCACCCTTTCTTTTAGTATGTTTATATTAGTTGTTTTATGTTTCTATTCTTTGTGGTTTTCCACAAGCATGTCGTGTTTAGCTTGTCGAAGTGTGTATGTGTTGTAAATGTTGTGTAGTTGTGTAATTGAGATTATATAGATGATAGTGGAGGCTTGTTTTTGGACTGCATGTTGTTGTCCTATTTTTTCTGCTACTGGTGTAGCGCGCTTAGAGCGGGTTTTTTCGCTTAGCACGCTCTGTTGTGATCAGCCACTGAATTCTTTTTCTTTCATGTGGCTCTCCTTTTTCCCACTTTCACCAAGGCTTTATAGTAGTAATTAACATTAGTGTTATTTTTCTAATTCTTTTGTTGATTGTTTGGACTTAAATTTCGGCCCGTTAGCTTGAAGTAGCATTTGTTGGTTTTCCAATCTTGATTGATTCAAATTGCGGATGTATGGTAATGATAGATTTTGAAGTTGGTATACGCCAGGTACTTGTTTATCCCTTTCTATAGCATAACATGTTTAGGAAACTTTTCATTTGTATAATTACTATACCATTCATTCTTTTTGCATTACTTTCATTTATTTAATCACTTTAGTTCCCTTTTTACCCATAAATGTGAGGAAGCTTTCCATTGTTCTTATATGCTGGAGGCCATAATTCTTGTTTTAACTGGATTTCATTATGTTTAATCTTTTATTTGTATTGATTGTACGAAAGCATAAAAGCTATCAAGAGAATTTGTTTCATTTTAAGCACAACTACCTTGGCCAATTAGTCAAATCACCTTATGACTGTGTGATCATTAGTACCCCTTTTAGCTTTTTTTTGTTAATGACCATGTTATTTTTGAACTTAATTCTTGTCTATGAGTGTTTAGTTTTTCTTTTTAAATGGATGTTTATTATTTGTTTTCTTGAGCCCTCAACTATGATTTATAGTTTAAATTTTTACCTTGCCTTTAAAAGTAGGGAGTATTCACATTATGATATGGTTAAATTCAAGTTGGGGAGAGGAATGTTTATGATCTTATGTTGTGATTTCTATGAGGCTGTGAGAATAAAAAAAAGAAAAGAAAAAAAAAAGAGAAAGAGAAAGAAAAGAAAAAAAATTGTAAAATCTTTGAAAAAAAGAAAAAAAAATATTTCGAATCATATTGTGTTAATAAGTATTATGATTGGTTTGAGAAATTTGGAATGAAGAAGAAGTTTGATTGAAATTGTGTTGCTTGAGTCTTTGTGAGTTGATCACTCCTTTAGACTTATCCTTTGTTTGTTAACCAAGCCGCATTATAACCTTGAAAAGCCCTTGTGATTCTTGCCTTTGTATTTTCAATACGAGTTTTTGGATGAACGCATAATTTAGTCTATTGTTTCCAAGATTGTGGATGCGTGTTTTTTATTCCTCACCTTTGTGTATTCTTCATCTATCGATGAATTTTTGCTAGGTGTGATTCATGATTGAGCTTGTTTTATTTTAGAATGTTTTGTATGACTATTGTACTTAGGACACGTTTTGTTTAAATGTTATCATTGTATGATTGTGGTAAGTATTTACTTTGCTTGTACGTTTTTATTTGAACCATCCATTTGTTTTCCGTTTAAAAAACTTGTTGATTAATGATTATTTGTTTTGTTACTTTTGTTCTTAGAGTTGCTTGGCCTTATTTGAGGACAAACAAGTTCAAGTTGGGGAGAGTTTGATAAGTGCAAAAATATCGTTATATTGTTTATATAATTTGTGGCACTTAACGGTTTTTTTTAATATTATTTGAATAATTCCCCTCTTTGTGTGTAAATATGTATATTTTACGTACTATTACATTTTCGGTTCATTTATGTACTGTTTTATAGATTTAATGTATTTTTGTAGGTATTGTTGCGTATATGGAGCATCGAGGAATAAGGTGTTGAAGGCATGACTCCGGAAAGGCATTTTTGCTCAATGTTAAGTGTTGTACCCCAAAATTTGCCCTCTCATTTCATCAACATGTTTTCATCACAAGACTCTTGGAACTCAAGGTCAAGCTAGGGTGTGCTCTGCTCGAGACACCTCCTTGCACTGTTGACCTAAATTAGGGTTTGAGTTTGCACAGGGATGTTTTGACCTAAAATGCCCAAAATTACTTTCATACTTCATGTTGGACTCACAAGTTTGTCCATACCAAGTTTCAAGCCTTGATTCAAAAATTTTCCCAGTCAATTGGACAGTTGACCTAGAAATCAACTGTATTGGGGAAAAAGTCAAATGTGGCCAATTGACAGTCAAACTTCATGAATTTTGATCCACATCAACATTATGAACTCATATGAACCATTTGATCAAGTTTGGATCATAATTCCACAAGAAATTTGATCAGATCACCAAAAGGGCAAAATGGTCATTTTTAGGGTTTTGACTGCACAAAGGCAATTTTTGACTGTTTGACCTAGCCAATGGCAAATCAAGCTCAACCATAGACTCAAGGACTCAATTAAATTGTCTTGACCCATTCAAAAAGTTCAAAAGATCCCAAATGCATAAGATTGACAGATGAATTTTTCAGTCAACTGATCAAAATTTGACTGTATACTGAAAAGTCAAACTTTGACTTTTTGGTCAAAATCAAGTGCCAAGAGTCATTTTTCATCAAGACATGTAAAATTATGAAACTTGTTCATCAAGAAGCCCAAAATTGCAAATTAGGGTTTAAAATGGAAAATTTTCATAACTTAGAAATTTTCTAAGTTATGAAATTTTCTTATTTTTCCCTAAATTTGTCCCATTTTTTCACCAAGATGAAAATGGATTCAAACAAAACTTATAACATGAAAGTTGTAGTCCATCACAAAGTATACAACTTTGATTCACAAAGTTTTCTCAAAAGAAGCTTGGATCTCAAGTTATGATTTTTGGAACAAGGGTACCTAAAACTTTTAACTTAGAGAAATTTTGCCCTAGTTTAGGCAGGATTTTGACCCATCTTCTTGGCCATTTTTCACATAGTTCCACTTGGAGTTTCAAGTTGAATTTGAAATATGGATTATATTACATGTTGCAAGCTTTCCAAATTGTCCAAGAACTCCTCAAACACCTTTGTGGTTAGGGAGAGTCGAAGGCATGAAGTTGGCAAAAACTCACTTTGATCCATGACCAATATATGTTCATACAAGTTTCATTTTCAAACCAGCATGCTTTGTACTTGTTTGCAGGCCTCTAAACCATTTTACACTCCTTAATTGAATGCAAATCCACTGAGCTATTGCATTATCTTGGCCAATTGGACATTGCACACAAAACTAATCCCTATTTGGAAAAAGGTACATTTCCATTCTTGAAAAGTTATACTTTATGTCAAAACATGATCTTTGAGCATAGGGGCCATATCTCTAAAGCCAAATCAAATCCACCAATTCCAGTAACCAAGGGAAAGGTATGCAGCATACAAGATAGAGGGTACATGCGTGTAATCAGAGGGGACACATTCTTGCTTCACAAAGAAGATTTTTGTCCAAATCTTAAAAACTTGAAAAACCAGTCCATGATAGCTAAAACAAACATTGCAAACACATTTCACACAACCCTTTGAGCCATTTCACATTTCTCTCTGGTCTTTGAGAGTTAGCTTAAGTTTTTTATATGGTTAGATTCGTTATTTAATGCTCTATAAGTTTCATGTTATGAGTTTTGTCAAAAAAGCAAGGAATCAGAAGTTACAGGTTTGAACTAAGCTAGGCGCGCATTTTTGTTGACAGAGGAAGAAGATGTAGTAGTTGGGTTGGGCCTGGCTACTTCCTGCTTTTCACACCCCATTCTTCAGTCTCACACCCCCTGGCTCATTTCTTGTATATTTGTCATTTTTAAATTTTTATTTTATTTCTGACTTTGATATTTTATTTTCTAACATAAAAAATATTTAAAAAATATTTTTATAAATTTTTATATTTATTTGGTATTTATTTCAATTTTTTTTCTAACTTAAAAATGTTCAAATAGTTATATTATTTTGGTTTAAATTAAAAAATAATACAAATAATATTTTTATTTTCATTTTATTATTTTTATATACATTTGAAAATATTTTCTTGAAATATATACATTTTATAAATAATTTATTTTATTTTTGTACACACTTAATATATATATATATATATATATATATATATATATATATATATATATATATATATATATATATATATATATATATATATATATATATATATATATATATATATATATATATATATATATATATATATATATATATATATACTATATTTTATTAAATAATTAGAACAAAAAACACAAAAATAATACATTTTTATTTTTATTAATATTTTATATTAAAAATACCCTTTTTTTTATATACTTTTATTTTTGTATAAATTAATGCATTATTGTATATAAATAATAAATAATACTATTTATTTGAGAAATTAGGGTTTTTGCCCTAAAAACAAAATAATTAAAATTGACTTTTTATTTATTTACATTTCACATTAAAAAATACTTTTTACATACATAAAAACTTTTTTGCATAATACATTTTATTTAATATTTATTTATTGTATTTATTTAAATATTGTACATTTAATTGTTATGCCTTACACATTCAATTTGGTTGTAATAATTTAGAATTTAATTTCTTGTCTAAATAATCCCCAACTCAAATTTCTACCCCCTCCCTATATCATGTTGTAATAGTGTAAAATTTAAATTCTCGCACCTTTAAAATGCTTTCAAATATGCCATGGTTAAACTTAGGGTTTGTATGCAAAGTCAAATTAACAAATAGTTTGATCTAATCCAAGATAAAAATGCATGAAAAACAAACACAATGCACACTTGCACCCCTAGGGTTACACTCCACTTGTTGCCTTCAAAAATGGGCCATGATATGCATGCCAAGTATTTTGGCAAAACAAAAACAAAACAAAGATCATAGTCCCTCGATGACGCTATCTGAGTTGCCTAAACAAAATGATCAAGTCCCTCAAGAAAATTGCCAAATATACTTGACACTATTGCTATCATGGTCTATGCGATGACCCACACCTGTCCCGTTTAACATCCTAACACAAGGTTGTTCACCAAACACAATGGTGAAACAACACTGTTAAAAGGGTTAAAAACATAAGAAAGATCTTTGAGTAAAATAGGGTAGACAACTCTTAGTTACTTGATCAAAACTTGCAAAAACATCCTTGTTATCTTCAAAACACACTTCACAATACCAATTTCAAAACCCTACTTTCAAACATAAAAAAACTTTCAAAAGACAAAAACACTTTTGTATACATTCAAACAAGAATCATTACAAAGGTTGCCACAACGATGGCCTCTTTTTCAAAACATCTTTCAAAATCACACACAAAGCACCATTTCAAACAATTGGAAAGCAAAACTTAGGGTTTGTATGCAAAGTCAAATTAACAAATAGTTTGATCTAATCCAAGATAAAAATGCATGAAAAACAAATACAATGCACACTCGCACCCCTAGGGTTACACTCCACTTGTTGCCTTCAAAAATGGACCATGATATGCATGCCAAGTATTTTGGCAAAACAAAAACAAAACAAAGATCATAGTCCCTCGATGACGCTATCTGAGTTGCCTAAACAAAATGATCAAGTCCCTCAATAAAATTGCCAAAAATACTTGACACTATTGCTATCATGGTCTATGCGATGACCCACACCTGTCCCGTTTAACATCCTAACACAAGGTTGTTCACCAAACACAATGGTGAAACAACACTGTTAAAAGGGTTAAAAACATAAGAAAGATCTTTGAGTAAAATAGGGTAGACAACTCTTAGTTACTTGATCAAAACTTGCAAAAACATCCTTGCTATCTTCAAAACACACTTCACAACACCAATTTCAAAACCCTTCTTTCAAACATAAAAAAACTTTCAAAAGACAAAAACACCTTTGTATACATTCAAACAAGAATCATTACAAAGGTTGCCACAACGATGGCCTCTTTTTCAAAACATCTTTCAAAACCACACACAAAGCACCATTTCAAACTATTGACGAGCACCATTTCAAACAATTGGAAAGCAAAGCAAGTGATCTAAGCAAGTAACTAAGAGCCCATGGATAACCATGGATAGAAAGGGTGCTAATACCTTACCTTTCTATAATCTACTCCCCGAACCCAAGAAAACATCTCAAAGGTCTTTCCTGTGCTTTTTGACCTTTCCTTAGGATAAAATAAAAAGTCGGTGGCGACTCTTGCTAAACCGAAACATTTGCGAACACAAACCCAAAATCCCAAGTCAGTTCTCCCACCGTATCACAGAACTGGCGAATCTGTTGGGGAGAACTATAAAAGTGGAGTAACCTTAGGGCTTAGATCACCCTTTGCATGATTATTGTTTGCTTTGATTGCTTTACATTTGGTTCTCTTGTTTGGGCTTGAAATCCTCCACCCAGATTAGGGGAAACATTCATAGGTAAATAGCAATACATTGTGGAAACTATGCAGGGTATACCGACATGGTTGAAGCAATAGCTATATTAGTGCGACATATTTGTGAGTACCGGTAGCCTTTGAGTCAATCAAAGAGAATACGAGGCCGCTGAGTGATGTCATAAAGCACTAATGAACTCTTAGAACCTTACTTGACCATCTTGGCCTTTTATTAGGGGTAGTGAGATGACCGACTTTGGTACAGTCCGAAGTTGGTAGATACTCGATACTACACTCATTGAGGGTTATTTTCTTGGAATATTTTGGTCTCTGGTTAAGTGGCTAAACCAAAACAATGAACATATAAAACAATCTGGTGATATTGAGCTCCTTAGAACCCGATTACTATTTATAGGACATGTTTGAGCCAACTAAACTCAAGAGGGTATTTACCTATGAAACCTCATGCAAGCATGAAACTGGGGTTTTATGTGACTTACTTGTACATATGTTTGTGCATCCATCATGAACATCATAAAGCATCATATGCATCCACTAACCATTTCAATGGTTTGGATCTTCATCTTTGTTCTTGTTTTGTAGGTCATGGAATCCCTTCGCAGGAAAACAATTCAAGTCAACCTTGTGAGAATCCCTCTTCAACTCAAGGAGCTCACTTCCAGGATCCCAGAGAATTCTCTCTTCAGTGAAAGACATGGTAGACTTCTCAACTTGGTCAACTCCAACATTGAAGAAGACATGGTGAAAGTTCTCTTCAATTTCTTTGACCCCCTACACCACTGTTTCACATTCCCTGATTACCAGCTAGTACCCACTTTGGAGGAATTTTCTCAACTCCTGAGAATTCCTATTCTTCATCAACTACCCTACAATGGTATGGAAAAAGAACCAAAGCCTGAAGATGTTGCTCAAGCATTACACTTGCAACCATATGACATCAAGAGACATTGGGAAACCAAAAGTGGTGTCAAGGGTTTCTTGGTAAAGTTTCTGTTTGAGAAGGCACAAGACTGCTGGAACTCTCTTGATCTGCAAGCCTATGAAGAGATTGTGGCACTCCTTATCTATGGGTTGGTCCTGTTCCCAAACCCTGATCAACTTATAGATGTGAATGCTGTCAAGATTTTCATATCTCGAAATCCTATACCTACATTGCTTAGGGACATCCTACACTCATTTTACACACGAACAATGAGTAAAAGAGGTGTTCTCACGTGCTGTACTCCTCTCCTAGCAAGGTGGTTTATTTCTCACCTTCCACAATCAATTTTGAAGAATGATCAGGGTTTAAGATGGTCACAACGATTGATGACCCTCACACGTTCTGATGTACATTGGTGTTCTCGGTCCAGAGAAAATGTCATCATCATTGATCGTTGTGGGGAATTCCCTAATGTCCCACTACTCGGCATTAGGGGAGGTATTACCTACAACCCATGTTTAGCTCTAATACAATTTGGATATGCTCGGAGGGATGGCCCTCATGACATGTTGATTCCTGACCTAGTTTTTGACTTCGACAACGATGCGCAAGGACTTCGACAAACGTTCATCAGAGCTTGGAGGATGCCTAACAAAGTGGATAGTAAGACACTGGGGCACAAGAATTCCATCCCCCTTGAGCCTTATCTCAAGTGGGTACGAACCCGCGCCCAGAATCTTATGATGCCATACCCTCACATTCTCCCCTTGATCAAAGAGCCTGTTATGGAAGGAGAGGTTCCATACACCATCCTACATCCTGACATGCCAACATCATGGGAAGAAATGCAAAAGAGTTGGATCCAACTCAAGGAAGAACGAAATACTTTTTAAGCCAGCTTCTATGCCAGTGAGAAGAAGGTTTTGGAGCTTACCCGTCGACTTCATGAGGAGGAAACACTCAACACTTACATCGCACCAAAAAGGATGCGCAATGTCTTTTTACATTAAGAATTTTGTAATATTTTTCCCATGGGGCACTTATGTACTAACAATTTCTTCTTAATATGACGTGTGTTCCCTTTTGTTTGCAACAAATTTGAATTTCTGATTCCTTGAATGCATTACATGAATAACATATCATTCATCATATGCATAAACAGGTCTTCACACCAGGTTTCCTTATCTTTCTGCTGTTTATTTCATCAAGATGGATTTGGAGAAGACGGTTAAGAATCTGCAAGCACAGAATTCTCAATTCCAGCAACTCCTCATGACCTTAGCAAAGGGTTAAGAGGACATCAAAGAACTATTGGAGAAGAATAAATAGAAAAAGAAGAAGAGGCCTAGATTAGCCACTTTTGGAAGAAGGTTTGAAAGCAATGCTAGAAAAGTTCTCAAGTTCCCCTCAACGTCTGATGAAGGGGCTGGTAAAGGAAAAGGGGTTGCGGTACCGTCTGAATCTGAAGTTGAAGAGGAGGAAGAGGAAGAAGACGAAGATTACTCCCTCATTTGTTAAAGCTGAATCTTGCCAGTTTGAAGGAAGCGCCAAAGAACCCTAACACCTCCTCTCCATACTACCACTCTAATGCCAAGTGTGCTTACCACTCTGACAGTGATGGGCACGATACTAATAATTTTTGGGTGCTTAAGAATAAAATCCAAGACCTGATTGACGCCAAGGAGGTAGAATTCGATGCGCCTGAAAAGCCAAATGTGATTTCTTCCCCAATGCCCAAGCACGGTAATAATGTTCATGCTGTTATGGAGGACCTTCATGTTACTGATGTTGCTGACCTTTTGACTCTGTTACTTATGATTAAAGAGAATTTGATGAGAGCCGGGATCTTTCCTGGTTGTGGAAAAGACTGCTATTTTTGTTTGAACATACGAGGTGATTGCCCAATGTTGAAGTCAGGTGTCCAACGCCTGATGGATACCCAAGAGATACTCTTCCAAAAAACCCCTGTTGATACTCCTGTTACTCCTACTACTTTTGCTACTTCAACCAACGATATTGCAATCATAACCATTTCCGACAATCCTCCCAAGGCTTGCAAAAGGCCTGTCAGGATTACGCCCGACCCTAAATTTGTACCATTAAAAATCACCATGTCGGGACCTGTCTCTTATCAATCTAGCAAGACGATACCATGGAACTATGGAGGAGAAATCTTCTATAATGGTATCAAACAGATTGAAGCAGTCCAAGAGATTTATGAAGAAAAAAACCCTGATATAGGGAACATTGCGGGTACAAGCAAGATAACCCGCAGCGGCCGGATCTTTTCTCTGGAGATTGCTCCCCCCCGAGCAGTTTTCGGACCCTCGAAAGCTTCTGCACCGGTTAAGTCATCTGTGCGAGACCCAATAATTGAAGAATTGGATACTCCTGAAGTAAGACCATCTGCTGATAATATCGATAAGGGTAAGGGGATACTGGAAGAGCCTGTCAGGACGAAGGCTCATGCTGTGGTTATCCCCGAAACCACTCAGAAAGAAATGGATGAAATCTTGAAAATAATCAGAAAAAGTGACTACGACGTCGTGGAACAGCTAGGGCAGACCCCTTCTAAAATTTCAATGTTAGCTCTTCTTCTCTGCTCTGAGGCCCATGCTAAGGCCTTAATAAAATTTCTAAAGGCGGCACATGTACCCCAAGAGACTTCGGCTGACCAGTTTCAGGAGTGTGTGGCCAGTCTTACTGCTGATAATGGCCTTGGCTTTTCCAATGCTGACTTGACTCCCAAAGGAAGGAAACACAATGACGCGCTGCATGTTTCATTTGAATGCAGGGGAACCACCCTCTCCCATGTCTTAGTTGATACTGGTTCTTCCTTGAATGTGCTGCCGAAGAAAGCTTTAGACCGTTTGGATTATGAAGGATTGACCCTCAAACCTAGTAACATCTTTGTTTGGGCCTTTGATGGGTCCAAAAGAATGGTTCATGGAGAGGTTTATATTCCTATCAAAGTAGGCACAGAAGTTTTCAACTCCACCTTTTATGTGATGGACATCCGTCCGTCGTATTCGTGTTTGTTAGGAAGACCGTGGATCCATTATGCCGGGGCAGTTACCTTATCTTTGCACCAAATGCTGAAATATCCTGTTAAGGGTAAGATTATAACAGTGCACGGCGAGGAAGAGTACATGATAAGTCATCTCAACTCCTTCCGTTATGTGGATTTGGATGGCGAGTTCATCGAAACGCCTTTCCAACATTTTGAGGAAGTTTCTCCTGAGGTAGCAGTTGCGAAGACAATGGTTGAGGTACCTCTCGTTCCCAAGCATGTGCCTAGGATGGCATCTCTCAAAGACGCATAGGCGGTGATCAAAGAAGGGAAGAGTACAATATGGGGGCAATTTCCTGATTTTCCCCATAAGACGGACAAATTTGGACTAGGGTTTACAGCTGCAGGACAAAAAGCTAAGCGTCGCTCCAAGACTGGAAGACCACCTGTAAGGATCACTCACCATGAAGTTATTGTTGTTGAAGATGAAGATGAAGAGAACAACTTCGAAGATTGGATCTTTCCGACCATCGAAGGGGGTTTGAGCAACTTGGAAGCAAAGAATTTTATTCCCATGACCTTTATCAACCAGTAATTTTATCTTTGAACAATTTCTTATTTTGGTCTGTAATAACTTAAAACAATTCGTACACTATTTTCACCTCATGCCTTACTCGGGGCATGTAGGTCCATTTGTAAGGGTTTGATTTTCTTCATTATCATATGCCATGTTTTAATGAATCATTGGACGTTTTCATAAACTGTTGTGTTCATTTTCTTTCCTTTTGCATTTTTGTTTTGTTTAAGGATGGCTATCCCTTACACACACCCACACTCACAAATGCAGGTACCCATCCACTCCAGATTCCATGGGTGACTATTCTGCTTTATCCTTCAATAACTCTGAAGATTTGGTCAATCAAGCTGAGTACGAAGTTGACGAAGACTGTGAAGTGCCGGGAGAGTTAGCCAGACTTTTACAACAAGAAGAGAGGGCTATTCTGTCTCATGAAGAGTTGCTAGAGACCATCAACTTGGGGACAGAGGAGGACAGGAAAGAAGTAAAAGTGGGTGCTAACCTGGAACCAAATGTCAAGGAGCGCTTAGTGCAGTTGTTGAACGAATATGTTGAAATCTTCGCTTGGTCTTATGAAGACATGCCAGGACTAGACACAAATATCGTGGTTCACCGTCTCCCTACAAGAGAAGATTGTCCACCGATCAAGCAAAAGGTCCGCCAAATGAGGCCTGACATGTCTGAGAAGATCAAGGCTGAGGTAATGAAGCAATTCAACACTGGCTTTCTGGATGTTACTTCCTATCCACAATGGGTTGCTAACATTGTGCCCGTGCCTAAGAAGGACGGAAAAGTCAGAATGTGTGTGGACTATCGGGATTTAAACAGGGCTAGCCCCAAGGATGATTTTCCACTGCCACATATCGACATCTTGGTCGACAACACAACTTAACACAAGTTTTTTCCCTTCATGGACGGATTCTCGGAATACAACCAGATCAAAATGGCCCCCGAGGACATGGAGAAAACTACTTTTGTCACGCAATGGGGTACCTTGTGCTACAAAGTGATGCCATTCGGACTGAAGAATGCAGGGGAAACCTATCAACGCGCCATGGTAGATTTGTTTCATGATATGATACATCATGAGATCGAAGTTTATGTAGACGACATGATAGCTCGATCACAGACAGAAGAAGAACACCTTAATCATTTGCAAAAGCTGTTTGCCAGGTTGAAGGAGTATAAGCTCCGACTGAACCCAAGCAAGTGCACTTTTGGATTTAGGTATGGTAAACTTCTGGGATTTATTGTCAGCAACAAGGGCATTGAGGTTGATCCAGCTAAAGTAAAGGCTATACAAGAAATGCCTGCCCCCCGCACTAAAAAGGAGGTTAGAGGATTTTTGGGACGCTTAAACTATATTGCGAGGTTCATCTCTCACCTGACATCTACCTGTGAGCCAATTTTCAAACTGTTGAAGAAAGATCAGGTAGTTGAATGGAATAATGATTGTCAAGTTGCTTTTGATAAGATCAAGGAGTACTTACTAGAACCTCCTATTCTGATGCCACCCGTCGAAGGAAGGTCGTTAATCATGTATCTGACTGTTTTGGATAACTCGATGGGGTGCGTACTGGGCCAACATGATGAGTCTGGCCGAAAAGAGCATGCCATTTATTACCTTAGCAAAAAGTTTACCGACTGTGAGACTCACTACTCACTACTCGAGAAAACTTAATGCGCTTTGGTATGGGCTGCTCGCCGGCTAAGGCAGTATATGTTGACTCATACCACTTTGCTGATTTCCAAGATGGATCCGATCAAGTATATCTTCGAGAAGACTTCTTTATCTGGAAGAATCGCTAGATGGCAAATGATCCTGACTGAGTATGATATCCAGTATACTACCCAAAAAGCCATAAAGGAGAGTGTATTAGCTGACCATCTAGCTCATCAAGCCGTCGAAGATTACCAATCTATGAGATTCGACTTCCCTGACGAGGACATCATGACATTGGACAATATTGAAGGTAACAGACCGTATGACGGACCTGAACAAGGATCCCGATGGACCCTGTACTTTGATAGTGCTTCAAATGCACTTGGCAACGGTATCGGTGCGGTACTCATTTCTCCAGAAGGTTTCCATACACCCTTCACTGCCTGACTTTGCTTCAGCTGTACCAATAACATGGCTGAATATGAAGCTTGCATCTTTGGTCTCAAGGCTGCTATAGACTTGGGAATCAAATCTTTGGTCATATTTTGGGACTCGACTTTGGTTATCAGTCAAGTCAAAGGAGAGTGGGACACCAAACATCCTAATCTTATCCCATACAAAGAATATGTCTTGACGTTGTTGCCTCATTTCGAGCAAATTACTTTCGAGCATTTCCCGCGAGAAGAAAATCAGTTAGCAGATGCTCTAGCTACAATGTCTTCTATGTTTAAACTTAACTGGGATAACGAGGCTCCCCAAATTACAATCGAGCAAATAGACGAACCTGCACACTGTCATGAGATTAATACCGAAGAAGTAATGGAACAACCCTGGTTTCATGAAATCAAAAGGTATCTCCAGACTAGAGAATATCCTGAAGGAGCTTCAGTCAATGACAAAAAGTTCTTGAGGAGATTTGCTGCCAAGTTCTTCCTAAGCAATGGCATCCTTTATAAGCGCAGCCATGATTGTGTTCTACTTCGTTGTGTGGACAGAAGTTTTCAACTCCACCTTTTATGTGATGGACATCCGTCCGTCGTATTCGTGTTTGTTAGGAAGACCGTGGATCCATTATGCCGGGGCAGTTACCTTATCTTTGCACCAAATGCTGAAATATCCTGTTAAGGGTAAGATTATAACAGTGCACGGCGAGGAAGAGTACATGATAAGTCATCTCAACTCCTTCCGTTATGTGGATTTGGATGGCGAGTTCATCGAAACGCCTTTCCAACATTTTGAGGAAGTTTCTCCTGAGGTAGCAGTTGCGAAGACAATGGTTGAGGTACCTCTCGTTCCCAAGCATGTGCCTAGGATGGCATCTCTCAAAGACGCATAGGCGGTGATCAAAGAAGGGAAGAGTACAATATGGGGGCAATTTCCTGATTTTCCCCATAAGACGGACAAATTTGGACAAGGGTTTACAGCTGCAGGACAAAAAGCTAAGCGTCGCTCCAAGACTGGAAGACCACCTGTAAGGATCACTCACCATGAAGTTATTGTTGTTGAAGATGAAGATGAAGAGAACAACTTCGAAGATTGGATCTTTCCGACCATCGAAGGGGGTTTGAGCAACTTGGAAGCAAAGAATTTTATTCCCATGACCTTTATCAACCAGTAATTTTATCTTTGAACAATTTCTTATTTTGGTCTGTAATAACTTAAAACAATTCGTACACTATTTTCACCTCATGCCTTACCCGGGGCATGTAGGTCCATTTGTAAGGGTTTGATTTTCTTCATTATCATATGCCATGTTTTAATGAATCATTGGACGTTTTCATAAACTGTTGTGTTCATTTTCTTTCCTTTTGCATTTTTGTTTTGTTTAAGGATGGCTATCCCTTACACACACCCACACTCACAAATGCAGGTACCCATCCACTCCAGATTCCATGGGTGACTATTCTGCTTTAGCCTTCGATAACTCTGAAGATTTGGTCAATCAAGCTGAGTACGAAGTTGACGAAGACTGTGAAGTGCCGGGAGAGTTAGCCAGACTTTTACAACAAGAAGAGAGGGCTATTCTACCTCATGAAGAGTTGCTAGAGACCATCAACTTGGGGACAGAGGAGGATAGGAAAGAAGTAAAAGTGGGTGCTAACCTGGAACCAAATGTCAAGGAGCGCTTAGTGCAGTTGTTGAACGAATATGTTGAAATCTTCGCTTGGTCTTATGAAGACATGCCAGGACTAGACACAAATATCGTGGTTCACCGTCTCCCTACAAGAGAAGATTGTCCATCGATCAAGCAAAAGGTCCGCCAAATGAGGCCTGACATGTCTGAGAAGATCAAGGCTGAGGTAATGAAGCAATTCAACGCTGGCTTTCTGGATGTTACTTCCTATCCACAATGGGTTGCTAACATTGTGCCCGTGCCTAAGAAGGACGGAAAAGTCAGAATGTGTGTGGACTATCGGGATTTAAACAGGGCTAGCCCCAAGGATTATTTTCCACTGCCACATATCGACATCTTGGTCGACAACACAGCTTAACACAAGTTTTTTCCCTTCATGGACGGATTCTCGGGATACAACCAGATCAAAATGGCCCCCGAGGACATGGAGAAAACTACTTTTGTCACGCAATGAGGTACCTTCTGCTACAAAGTGATGCCATTCGGACTGAAGAATGCAGGGGAAACCTATCAACGCGCCATGGAAGATTTGTTTCATGATATGATACATCATGAGATCGAAGTTTATGTAGACGACATGATAGCTCGATCACAGACAGAAGAAGAACACCTTAATCATTTGCAAAAGCTGTTTGCCAGGTTGAAGGAGTATAAGCTCCGACTGAACCCAAGCAAGTGCACTTTTGGATTTAGGTATGGTAAACTTCTGGGACTTATTGTCAGCAACAAGGGCATTGAGGTTGATCCAGCTAAAGTAAAGGCTATACAAGAAATGCCTGCCCCCCGCACTAAAAAGGAGGTTAGAGGATTCTTGGGACGCTTAAACTATATTGCGAGGTTCATCTCTCACCTGACATCTACCTGTGAGCCAATTTTCAAACTGTTGAAGAAAGATCAGGTAGTTGAATGGAATAATGATTGTCAAGTTGCTTTTGATAAGATCAAGGAGTACTTACTAGAACCTCCTATTCTGATGCCACCCGTCGAAGGAAGGTCGTTAATCATGTATCTGACTGTTTTGGATAACTCAATGGGGTGCGTACTGGGCCAACATGATGAGTCTGGCCGAAAAGAGCATGCCATTTATTACCTTAGCAAAAAGTTTACCGACTGTGAGACTCACTACTCACTACTCGAGAAAACTTAATGCGCTTTGGTATGGGCTGCTCGCCGGCTAAGGCAGTATATGTTGACTCATACCACTTTGCTGATTTCCAAGATGGATCCGATCAAGTATATCTTCGAGAAGACTTCTTTATCTGGAAGAATCGCTAGATGGCAAATGATCCTGACTGAGTATGATATCCAATATACTACCCAAAAAGCCATAAAGGAGAGTGTATTAGCTGACCATCTAGCTCATCAAGCCGTCGAAGATTACCAATCTATGAGATTCGACTTCCCTGACGAGGACATCATGACATTGGACAACATTGAAGGTAACAGACCGTATGACGGACCTGAACAAGGATCCCGATGGACCCTGTACTTTGATAGTGCTTCAAATGCACTTGGCAACGGTATCGGTGCGGTACTCATTTCTCCAGAAGGTTTCCATACACCCTTCACTGCCTGACTTTGCTTCAGCTGTACCAATAACATGGCTGAATATGAAGCTTGCATCTTTGGTCTCAAGGCTGCTATAGACTTGGGAATCAAATCTTTGGTCGTATTTTGGGACTCGGCTTTGGTTATCAGTCAAGTCAAAGGAGAGTGGGACACCAAACATCCTAATCTTATCCCATACAAAGAATATGTCTTGACGTTGTTGCCTCATTTCGAGCAAATTACTTTCGAGCATTTCCCGCGAGAAGAAAATCAGTTAGCAGATGCTCTAGCTACAATGTCTTCTATGTTTAAACTTAACTGGGATAACGAGGCTCCCCAAATTACAATCGAGCAAATAGACGAACCTGCGCACTGTCATGAGATTAATACCGAAGAAGTAATGGAACAACCCTGGTTTCATGAAATCAAAAGGTATCTCCAGACTAGAGAATATCCTGAAGGAGCTTCAGTCAATGACAAAAAGTTCTTGAGGAGATTTGCTGCCAAGTTCTTCCTAAGCAATGGCATCCTTTATAAGCGCAGCCATGATTGTGTTCTACTTCGTTGTGTGGACAAGGTTGAAGCAGAGTTAATCATGACCGAGATACATAGTGGCACATTTAGCACCCACTTGAGCGGACATACGATGGCTAAGAAGATTCTAAGGGCAGGCTACTTCTGGTCTACCATGGAAGCTAATTTTCATCAACATTCCCGTACCTGCCACAAATGCCAAGTCTACGTCGACAAGGTACATATTCCTCCTATTCCTTTCAACATTCTGACAGCTCCTTGGCCATTCGCAATGTGGGGCATTGACATGATTGGAGAGATCAAACCCACGGCATCCAATGGACATCGTTTCATCCTGGTGGCTATTGATTACTTCACCAAATGGGTCGAGGCAGCTTCCTATGCTTCAGTTACAAAGAGTGTGGTTGCCCGCTTCATCAAGCAGAACCTCATATGCTGGTATGGTATCCCCGACAGGATCATCACAGACAACGATACAAATTTGAACAACACTATGATCACCGCTCTATGCGAACAGTTCAAGATTTATCATCACAATTCATCTCCCTATCGGCCAAAGATGAACGGTGTTGTTGAAGCCGTGAACAAAAACATCAAGAAGGTCATTCAAAAAATGACAGTCACCTACAAGGACTAGCATGAGATGTTACCGTTTTCTCTGCATGGATATCGTACCACGGCACGTACTTCAACAGGGCCAACCCCCTTTTCTTTGGTATATGGCATGGAAGTTGTTCTGCCTATGGAAGTTCATATTCCTTCTTTGAGGATTATGAAGGATGCCGGTTTAAGTGAAGACGATTGGATTCATACCCGGCTTGATCAACTTAACTTGATCGACGAGAAGCGACTTACTGCTGTTTGTCATGGTCAGACGTATCAAAAACGAATGATCAAGGCTTTCAACAAAAAGGTTAGGCATCAGGTATATCAAGTCGGAGATCTTGTAATCAAGCAAATCATCTTACCGCAAAGTGATCCCAGGGGCAAATGGACCCCTACTTACGAAGGACCATTTGTGATCAAGAGCATCTTTTCAGGTGGGGCAATGATTCTGACCACCATGGACGACGACGACTTGCCGCACCCTGAGAATGCAGACATAGTCAAAAGATACTACGCATAAAACGACCCGACAAGTTGAAAACCCGAAAGGGCGACTTGGGCAAAAAAGGGCATCCCGGTGAATCGAAAACCCAAAAGGGCGATCCAAGAAAAAATTAGGGATAAAACAAAAAAAAATCTGTACACCCGGCAAGTTGAAAACCCGAAAGGGCGACTTGGGCAAAAAAGGGTTTCCCGATGGATCGAAAACCCGAAAGGACGATCCAGGCAAAAGTTAGGGAATTAAAGCGTATGACTATGTCCCGTCGGATCACTTTAAGGATAATCTCTTCACTGACAAAGCTCCAAGCTACTGATCAATCCAGTCATCGGCGGACGAAGCAGCAAATGGACAAGACACTCGGAGTTGCGAAGACTATAGCAGAATGGGAATCCCATGGAATTATTACACATATCCATCTTTCTGTTGTATAAATTTTTTTCTCAATTTTATGACAACATTCTCTTACTAGGATGTTTGTCTCCTTTGTATAAAGATACTTACAAAAGTTAATACAAAGATACTTCAAAGTGCAGAAATTTGTTTACCTCTCTTTTCTTTTTACGCTTATGTTTTATTTGAAAACGTCCAATGTTTTGTTAAATAGGCATATGCATTTGAATATAATCACTGCTTACAAATAAAACGAAATTGAGAAAAGATAATTACTGATAGGTTGAAGGTGCAGGAAGATATCTTTGTGCCATTCCAGAGGAAATCCCCTGCGATACTTTGTTCAGATCCTCAACAAAGCTAAAACCTCGGAGTACATGTCCCCAGCGGAGTTAATCTTCAAGATCCCCGACGGAGCCAGTACACTCTAAACTTGATTCCCCAACTGAGTTAAAAAGTTCCCATCAGAGTTCAAACTCCCGGTCCCCAGCGGAGCCAGAATATTCTAAACCTTCTTCCCCAGCGAAGTAAAATTTCTAACTATCAACCCCCGGTGGGAACTGTGCAACTTCCCCCAACTTCCCCAATAGTTTGGCATACAACCCAAAGCTCTTGATTTCATCGGCCAAGTAAACATTCTCCCCACAGGTTTATCTCCCAGCAGATCGAAGATTCTCAATCCCGTTTCTCCAAGCAGAAACCTCCCAGTTTTTAATTCCCCAGTAGAGATTTTCAGAGTTTTCCTTATTTCCCAGGAAAGTCATGAAGGATCCTCATTCCCTGCAGAAGTTGTCAGAACCCTTGTAAATCCCCACAAGTCACTAAGGATTTTTCAATCTCCAGCAATGGTCCCATGACTTCTCCTTCTCAAACAACAAAGATCTACTATCCCCAAGCAGTCAACAAGAGTTCCTCATCTTCAACAAAGATTTTTGAGTCCTCAGCATCGGTCGGGATTTACGTTCCCTAGCAGCAGCCAAAGGATTTTCAATCTCCAACAGCAGTCAAGATTTTAGTCTCCTCAGCAAGACAGCTACTCAACTTACATGCATAACCATTACATCCATATATCATAAACATTGATGAAACACAATTCATTGCATCATACATATCATGCAACATAACTTTGTGTTTCAACTAACATTTTACCCTTTTCAGGATAAGATTAAAAGCTATCTCTAACAACTATGCAAAGATTTCAGATACAGTACGGATACACCCCAAACACGGCAGTCATTCTACTACTCATTCAGATCTCTTGTTCAGATACAGTATGTATACACCTCAGACACAACAGTCATTCTATTACTCATTTAGAACTCCAAGTCAAAATATAGTACAGATACAACCCAAACACGGTGGTCATTCTACTACTCATTCAGACTTCAACAATCAGATACAGACTAGATACGCTCCAGACACGGTGGCCATTCTATCTCTCATTCAGATTCAACTATCAACTTCAAATTCAGATATGCTCCAAACACGGATACCATTCTGGCCTTTACACCAGCAGTTTGATTCTCCCCAGTGCATTCGCCACGGAAGTCATTCTGCTACTCATACAGATCTCAACTTCAGATACAATACAGATACACTCCAGACACGACAATCATTATGATATTCATTCAAAGTTCAAATACGGTTACAGCTCAGATACGCTCCAGACACGGACGCCATTCTTTTGCTCATACAAACTCAGTCTCCAGATACAGTTCAAATGCATTCCAGACACGGATACCATTTTGATGCTCATTCTTCTGACCTACAATGTTTCAATTCAACAAACATTCATGGATGGCATCTTTAAGCCCATCTCCAACAACATTCTATCATCTCTAAATGGAATCTTTAATCCCATTCCCTCAACCATATTTTGACGAGTGCAAATTTACGGGCACTCTAGTTCCAATCCTCTTTTACCTTCGAGTCACGAAAGGCTAACTTGCCAATCTAACTCTTCAGGTTCAAGAAGATTGAACAGGGGAAACTGTTGTACCCCAAAATTTTCCCTCTCATTTCATCAACATGTTTTCATCACAAGACTCTTGGAACTCAAGGTCAAGCTAGGGTGTGCTCTGCTCAAGACACCTCCTTGCACTGTTGACCTAAATTAGGGTTTGAGTTTGCACATGGATGTTTTGACCTACAATGCCCAAAATTACTTTCATACTTCATGTTGGACTTACAAGTTTTTCCATACCAAGTTTCAAGCCTTGATTCAAATTTTTGCCCAGTCAATTGGACAATTGACCTAGAAATCAATTGTATTGGGGAAAAAGTCAATTGTGGCCAATTGACAGTCAAACTTCATGAATTTTGACCCACATCAACATTATGAACTCATATGAACCATTTGATCAAGTTTGGATCACAATTCCACAAGAAATTTGATCAGATCACCAAAAGGGCAAAATGGTCATTTTTAGGGTTTTGACTGCACAAAGGCAATTTTTGACTGTTTGACCTAGCCAATGGAAAATCAAGCTCAACCATGGACTCAAGGACTCAATGACATTGTCTTGACCCATTCAAAAAGTTCAAAAGATCCCAAATGCATAGGATTGACAGATGAATTTTTCAGTCAACTGATCAAAATTTGACTGTATACTGAAAAGTTAAACTTTGACTTTTTGGTCAAAATCAAGTGCCAAGGGTCATTTTTCATCAATACATGTCAAATTATGAAACTTGTTCATCAAGAAACCCAAAATTGCAAATTAGGGTTTAAAATGGAAAATTTTCATAACTTAGAAATTTTCTAAGTTATGAAATTTTCTTATTTTTCCCTAAATTTGTCCCATTTTTTCACCAAGATGAAAATGGATTCAAACAAAACTTATAACATGAAAGTTGTATTCCATCACAAAGTCTACAACTTTGATTCACAAAGTTTTCTCAAAAGAAGCTTGGATCTCAAGTTATGAGTTTTGGAACAAGGGTACCTAAAACTTTTAACTTAGAGAAATTTTGCCCTAGTTTAGGCAGGATTTTGACCCATCTTCTTGGCCATTTTTCACATAGTTCCACTTGGAGTTTCAAGTTGAATTTCAAATATGGATTATAGTACATGTTTCAAGCTTTCCAAGTTGTCGAAGAACTCCTCAAACACCTTTGTGGTTAGGGAGAATCGAAGGCTTGAAGTTGGCAAAAACTCACCTTGATCCATGACCAATACATGTTCATACAAGTTTCATTTTCAAACCAGCATGCTTTGTACTTGTTTGCAGGCCTATAAACCATTTTACACTCCTTAATTGAATGCAAATCCACTGAGCTATTGCATTATCTTGGCCAATTGGACATTGCACACAAAACTAATCCCTATTTGGAAAAAGGTACATTTCTATTCTTGAAAAGTTATGCTTTATGTCAAAACATTATCTTTGAGCATATGGGCCATATCTCTAAAGCCAAATCAAATACACCAATTCCAGTAACCAAGGGCAAGGTATGAAGCATACAAGATAGAGGGTACATGCCTGTAATCAGAGGGGACACATTCTTGCTTCACAAAGAAGATTTTTGTCCAAATCTTGAAAACTTGAAAAACCAGTCCATGATAGCTAAAACAAACATTGCAAACACATTTCACACAACCCTTTGAGCCATAAACACGAGCTCTTCACCACTCAAACCTCCATGTACACAAAATCACCATTTTTATGCAAAACAGGGCAAGCCCTGCAGAACCATTTCCATCTCCACTTTGCTTCGTGCGTTTTGCCTCAAACTTGTTCCAATATCTTCCATTCAACTCACCTAAACTATTCCATACCTCCATTGCCAACTGTAAGTCCATTAACACACATTGCCATTTTTGTTTGGAAGCTTTGCAGGTTGAGTTCTGTAGCACGATTCAGGCTACTTCAAAACAAACCAAGCATTGGGAAAGCTTCAGTGGACGTCAGGCAAGCTCAAAAGAACCTCAAGCACCATTGGAAGTTGCTGCATTGTCCAGCTCGAAGTCAACTGAAACAAGTATTTCATGAACTTCTATCTCTCCATTTAGGAATAGTTATACTTAGGTTTGTGAATGAAAGATGTTGTATTCATAGCCCTGAAACCATACATGTGCTTAGTTTTCATTTATATTAATCGTGCTAGGAGAATTTCATCCATGAACTTTCTGAAAAAACTAGGTTAAGAATTAGGGCCAGAAAAATTCTCTCTGGTCTTTGAGAGTTAGCTTAAGTTTTTTATATGGTTAGATTCGTTGTTTAATGCTCTACAAGTTTCATGTTATGAGTTTTGTCAAAAAAGAAAGGAATCAGGAGTTACATGTTTAAACTAAGCTAGACGCGCGTTTTTGTTGACAGAGGAAGAAGATGAAGTAGTTGGGCTGGGCCTGGCTACTTCCTCCTTTTAACACCCCATTCTTCAGTCTCACACCCCCTGACCCATTTCTTGTATATTTGTCATTTTTGCATTTTTATTTTATTTCTGACTTTGATATTTTATTTTCTAACATAAAAAATATTTTTATAAATTTTTATATTTATTTGGTATTTATTTCAATTTTTTTTCTAACTTAAAAATGTTCAAATACTTATATTATTTTGGTTTAAATTAAAAAATAATACAAATAATATTTTTATTTGCATTTTATTATTTTTATATACATTTGAAAATATTTTCATGAAATATATACATTTTGTAAATAATTTATTTTATTTTTGTACACACTTAATATATTTAATAATTAGAACAAAAAACACAAAAATAATACATTTTTATTTTTATTAATATTTTATATTAAAAATACCCTTTTTTTATATACTTTTATTTTTGTATAAATTAATGCATTATTGTATATAAATAATAAATAATACTATTTATTTTAGTAATTAGGGTTTTTGCCCTAAAAACAAAATAATTAAAATTGACTTTTTATTTATTTACATTTCACATTAAAAAATACTTTTTACATACATAAAAACTTTTTTGCATAATACATTTTATTTAATATTTATTTATTGTATTTATTTAAATATTGTACATTTAATTGTTATGCCTTACACATTCAATTTGGTTGTAATAATTTAGAATTTAATTTCTTGTCTAAATAATCCCCAATTCAAATTTGTACCCCCCCCCCCCCCTCCGTATATCATGTTGTAATAGTGTAGAATTTAAATTCTCGCACCTTTAAAATGCTTTCAAATATGCCATGGTTAGACTTAGGGTTTGTATGCAAAGTAAAATTAACAAATAGTTTGACCTAATCTAAGATAAAAATGAATGAAAAACAAACACAATGCACACTTGCACCCCTAGGGTTACACTCCACTTGTTGCCTTCAAAAATGGGCCATGATATGCATGCCAAGTATTTTGGCAAAACAAAAACAAAACAAAGATCATAGTCCCTCGATGACGCTATCTGAGTTTCCTAAACAAAATGATCAAGTCCCTCAAGAAAATTGCCAAAAATACATGACACTATTACTATCATGGTCTATACGATAACTCGCGCCTGTCCCGTTTAACATCCTAACACAAGGTTGTTCACCAAACACAATGGTGAAACAACACTGTTAAAAGGGTTAAAAACATAAGAAAGATCTTTGAGTAAAATAGGGTAGACAACTCTTAGTTACTTGATCAAAACTTGCAAAAACATCCTTGCTATCTTCAAAACACACTTCACAACACCAATTTCAAAACCCTACTTTCAAACATAAAAAAACTTTCAAAAGACACAAACACCATTTGTATACATTCAAACAAGAATCATTACAAAGGTTGCCACAACGATGGCCTCTTTTTCAAAACATCTTTCAAAACCACACACAAAGCACCATTTCAAACAATTGACGAGCACCATTTCAAACAATTGGAAAGCAAAGCAAGTGATCTAAGCAAGTAACTAAGAGCCCATAGATAACCATGGATAAAAAGGGTGCTAATACATTCCCTTTCTATAATCTACTCCCCGAACCCAAGAAAACATCTCAAAGGTCTTTCCTGTGCTTTTTGACCTTTCCTTAGGATAAAATAAAAAGTCGGTGGCGACTCTTGCTAAACCGAAACATTTGCAAACACAAAGGCAAAATCCCAAGTCAGTTCTCCCACCATATCACATTAAGAAATAAAGAGGCTTCAGATCGCATTTAGCACGCTCTCAGCACGGGTTCTGGAGCACATGCCGAGGTGAACATGCTTAGCGCGATATTTGGCACTTAGCGTGCTCTAAGTCAATTTAGTGAATAAATGAAGGCACACTTAGCGCGGATTTTGGGGCTAAGCGCGTTCTGCAATTTTTCAGTTTTGTATATATAGATCTAAAACATATTTTGTTAGTTTTTATCATCTATTTCCCTCTTGGAGGAGCTCTGATCCAATTTTCTGTAGTTTAGAGGTTTAGGAAACATCATAAGGTTGTTCATCATGTCGATTGGTTATGGGTTGTCTCCGATCGTGTTGACATCGTGAGAAGTTTCCTAATAATCTCCTTATTCCCAATGGTTCAGTTTAATTGTGGGTGTTTTATGTATATTTTACTCTTATTGTATGTACATTTGTTGATCATGGGATTGTATATATGCTTGCTTTACAAATCTTGATTGATGTTGTTCCTTGATCTTTTTGCATTTATGTCTAGGGTTTGGTTTGTTCTAGAGATAGACTTCTTGAATCTTGGTTAGGGAATGATATCTATTAGTTTCTAGATGCTAGAGATAGATTTAGGGCTAAAAATCACAGTGTGTATCAAAGCTTAATGCCTCCATGTTGTCCGTGTTGCACTGAGAGATTGCCAACGAGAGTAATATAATTGTTTCTACTTTGTGTTAGACATAACCTTTGTTGTGGCACCTTTAGAACGATGTCCGATGATTTTGATGTGTATTGTTGGTTGCGAGCAATTGATCCATAAGTTTAAGTATTTGACGGGTAGAGTGAAATGCGATTCCAAAATGATTTCTCTTAGGCTGCAGATGATTGTTTACCGCTTTCTTTATTGCTTTATTTATTTTTCTTGCACTTTTTCCACAAACCCTTTTTCCAAACTTAGATGGATTGAAACTGTTGAATTGTAGTTTTTCCCTCTTATTAATCTTTGTGGATGCGATACAATATAACATATATATCACGCGGTATATTAATAATTTAATTTTTGCTTTCCGCTTTACCGCTTCAGAAGGTACTTGTTCTCTGATTGCTCTCGTTCTTACTTTGGCATCCGAGTACCTTGCAGGTACACCCCCTCCACTTCACTCAATAACTATCGTTTAACTCAAAATCGTGGGCCAGTGACGATTCCTTCTGACCAGGTACGATCAATGGCACCGTCTGCGGGAACCAACTTCCTCGTCTTTCATTCACCTAAGACCAAAGAAACTCTCTAAACCTTTCGATCGTCATGGCCAACCAAGTCAACAACGGTGACCAGAATGTTAATTTTGCAGACCCTGGCAACAACAATGATGTTGGAAGTCATGAGCTCAACATCAGGGACGGGCTGACAGCATCCTCCTCCACCTGGTCGCAACCACGAGGTAATGCCGACCCTCCCTGGAAAAACTATGAACCCGCTATGTATCAGAAGATCCTCATTCCTGAGAATGCTGATCCTACGACCAAGTCCTTATTTGTGGAGATCAACCAAATAAACTACATGATTTTCACGCAGTGTAAACGCTTGATGATGCTGGCACATACCAACTGATCTCCCAAAAAGCATCGAAGACCTAATTCATGAACTCCTCCTCCCCGACGACATGTGGACCGCTCTCGATCTCCCCCACAGAGACACAAACGTGACGATTTTTGAAGCCCTTCTCCCCGCCGCATTCGGCGAGGCCCTACGTTAGAGAGGACCCAACCCGAAGCTATCAAGAAGCACGGTCATACTCCCCTAACAAATAATGACGATCCCCTAAATGTACAAGGAACATGGGTGATGTATAAAAGAAGGCTCAGCCACTGAAAACTCCCCGTGTCCAAGACTGGAACAAAGATCGCCGCTACAACCTGTCTCCCTCTCGCTCCCTAGAACGATACAACAAATACGACCCCCGCGGTCCATTGTCCCAGGCCATTATGGACGCTCCTATTCATAAGGGGATGGAGAAGCCTCCCCCATATGAAGGCGTATGATGGCGTTACAGACCCTGTCGACCACCTCGATAGTTTCGAGGCGATGCTCCCTTATAACAACATCGGGGGTCCTATCAAGTGCAGGATATTCCTAACGAAACTGAGGAAAACATCCATGGACTAGTATAAAATCCTCCCCCCCGACTCGATCACCACATGAAAAGTCTGAAGAACCATTTCTCCAGCAGCTTCACAACGTCTAGCCAACACCCTAAAAAAGAGGTTGCCCTCGAAACAATCATCCAGAGGAGCGACAAGACTCTTAGGGAGTACATCAATCGATTCAACCATATTAAAGAAAGTTTTACCCATATGTCGTGTACTAAGGAACAACGCATCGAAAGTATTCAATTGTCATACTACACAGACTCGACAAATTGGCCAGACGGACCGACCTACTCTGATACCTCTAATGTAACACCCTATTTCTCCAACAGTAATTTAATAAAATTAGAGCAAATTGATTCATGAAATAAAATGTCAAGAATAGGATGCCACATTTTTCATCATATCAAAAACCTACTCGTGCATAATTAAATTGATACATAACACATTTTTTGGATGAACCGACAACACTTTTCAACATAGTTCTCAATTTTAAATTTATTAACGCAGCAGAAAATAATTCAACTGTGTCATTAAAACTTCCTCAGCCATAATCAAATAAATTTAACCAAACAAAAGAGAGTTCATAATACTTCAACTTAATCATCAAAACAAAACACAAAAATAACGAAACAAGAAAGTGTCCATCCCCCTGATGTTACGTAACAGAGCACTGACGTCGACCTAAGAATAAGAAGAGAAACCTCTTCTTGACTCCACAACTCGAACTACTCCTGGTTATCTACACGTTACCCACTTAGAGGCAACACTCAAACAGAAGGGGTTAGATATCACAATAATATAATAAGTTATATAATCATAAGTGTATGACATATATATCATGCAAGGTCACATACTTCACACCATAAAAAATAATTAAACAATTCAACAGTTCAATAATATGCAATGCGACTGACACCAATTAAATGCATGTGGTACCATCAGGGTATAAGCCCTCTCCATAAAGCCAAATCCGAGCTATAAACATACGGCCAAATCCGGGCAAACAAGATAAGCCAAATCCGGGCTATCAACATATGGCTAAATCCGGGCCAATATCATAAGCCAAATCCAGGCTGTCAATGATGCATGTACGTGACACTAACATGTAACAACAAGATTACATAACTATAAGGAAATATTATTCAACATAAAACCAATCCAGGCGATCGACATCATCATCATCATCATTATGCAATCAACATTAATCATTCAACGATAGAGCATAATCTCTCAAACTTACGCCAATCCAGGCTAATAACATCATAATTATCAAGCAATATAACATGCTTTCCATTCATACACAATCAAAAAATTTATCATGTTCAATTATCACGAATACTCCTAATCTATCTGACACTATTTTCCAAGGCATAAGTCTCCAACCCAAAATAATCACCTACTGTTATTAAAGTTATTATCAAAGTTTGCAAAAATCTGTCAGTTCAGTAAGGTAACCAGTTACCTCAGCATGGTAACCGGTTACTTCACCCATGAAGCAACCCTGTTATGCACATTTTGATCGATGTAACCGATTACCTCAAAATGGTAACCAGTTACTTCATTTAGACACTAACCAATAATTCTTATTTTTGTCTGATGTAACTGGGTACCACCCTGAGGTAACTGGTTACCTCGCTGTACAGAGCCAAAAAACAAGAATTTTCCTGCTACAGGATTTTAACCTTTTTTTCAACCAAAATCACTTTTGCATATATACTAAAACACACAAATTTCCACATATCTCATCAATTTCACCAATTGAAATCAATTATAACAGCCAATTTTACAATCCATCTACACCCAAAAACTAACATTCAATATCACCATCTACCCACAATACCAGCTATTAGATAGTCAGAACCCCACCCATACCTTGGATTTTGGTCGATTCTTAACTCCTACAGTGAAACCTCTTGCCCTAGCTTCTTCCTCTTCTTCTCTCTTCTATGATCTTCTCTTTTTTCTATGTTGCTTTTCTCTTCTCTATTCTCAACTCTCTTTTTATTCCAAGGACCCCTAAATCATAAAACCAATCTTATCCTTCCTAATTAAATTAATAATTATGTAAATAACTACAAAATAATACTAATTCTATTTAATTATTATACTATGGTATTAAATCTAATATTTTAATCCAAATAATTCTAATAACTAGTTATCTCTCTACATCTCATGTTTCTACACTTTTGGTCATACACCCCCCATGATTTCAATCCCAATAATTCCTATGGCCTCTAATTCACAACAAAATACATCAAAAAATAACAGAAGATTAACTAAAGCTCACAAATACATCACATCATCTAATTTAATTTAAACAAGATAATTCAACGAAATCGGGGTGTTACAACTCTCCACCACTTAGAATATTTTTGTCCTAAAAAATTCATTTGATACTATCAACTCCAGATACGACTCTTCCATCCTACTTTCTTGCTCCCACGTCATGTTTGACATCATTTCAAATACCACTAACCAACATTCCACATAGTCATCCACCATAATCCCACAAGATTCATTGATATCGGGTTATGAACGTATTATTTCATCTCACTCTTTGTCCCAACACTTTAGGATACAAAATATATCACTTCATTACACAACAATGTTGTTGTAAGCACATAAAAATAACCTTAATATCAACAATGTTGACACATATACCAATACGAGAATGCTACCTCTCACCAATCGAACATGCAAATCAATATATTGTATTGACATGTCAACAACATGAATAATATACAAACCATTCGCCTATCACTTCTATTCTGGAAAGTCCACTGGTTTGTATCGTTCCCTCGGGCCTCTGATGTTTAACCCTTAACTCCTAACAAGTCATATACACACAACTAATTGTGTCACATCACGCTTGAGCTGCGCCACTATGATCATTCCACCTTAAAATCATTGTCTTCAGCTTGACTTCATCAACTATAAGATCTACAAGTTTAACGTCTAGCTTTTGACTTTCTTTAATATCTACCAGAAAACCATTATTCACTTCTCGTATACTCCTCCTTCCACTCTGCGACATTAGCTCGCATATAAACTCAAGTCTATGAACTGTTCAATAATTTTCAACTCATTCATAGCCACTTTCCCACTTGGTTCACGCGAACTGGTGAACAAATATTCTCTCGATATAATGTCAATCATTGTACACAATATGAAGTTGGAAAGACCAGTCTATCCCATCCAATAAGATCATGTCTACTATCAAAAAGAGATTGATGGTGATCAGTTCCTTAATTTGTCAATAGATAGTCGACAACCATAATGGAGCATAAACCATCGAAACCAAACTATAATAGCAATACTTTAGAAATTCCGCACAAAGTAACCCAAAGAACCATGGTCTAATAATCTCCTTTGAAGTTTACAAATGCTTTCACAATTTCTTTTTATTTGATCTCGGTGATGAGACACCATCGCTCGAACACATTACATAGTTTACTTCACTCTCACTTAGCATCACACAAATTTAAGTATCCTCCAACTCAAGAATTCTAATATACTAAATACAACATAATTCATTTTGTTCCAAATGAAGTCTTTATCCATGTAGAGGGCTCCAACCACATTCATACATCCTTAGTTTTCTTTTAAATCTTACAACATCGAGGATCCATATATTTTCACATTTAATCTCATTCCAATTGCAATCTCAATAATACCATACCCACATCCCGGTTGGTGATAGAAACTCTCCAAATTCTCCTTGACACATGTCGATACTTTACGATCACAAACATGATTATAATCTCTCTTGAATTTATTTTTATTTTACCATTTCTTTTCTTTTCCTCAAAAATTATCGCCCCTCAAATCGTTCTTGATCGGCATACGATGCATCTCCATGCAATCCTCCAATATCTTCACATCATTACTAATACCAACATCTCATTCACTAACAACATATCATTCTTGACCTGGTCTCAAACAAACTACGACAATAATAAGTTAAGCCCAAGAAGCGTCTAGTCTCCATAACTGACTTCAGAGCCTCCTAACATGTAACTACATCTACTTGGGATGGATCCATAGTTACCATCACCTGAATTAGCATGCTCAAGAAAAATCATCTTCTCAGACCGTAATCTACTCCTTGATAACTTAGCATAAAGTTTCCTCCTTATCTATGCTAAAATTCATATTGCAACGTTCAACATGCCTATATTCTGACTGATATTAAATTAGATTTTCCTCAATACACTGCAACAAATTGATCCTAAAATTCCTAATGCCTACATTGAGTTCTGAAAGTTATCCTCTAACTATCCTCACTCTTCACCTGTATCTGAAGATAATCCAACATCAATTCAATTACACCAAAGACATACTCGCCTACCAGATGGTCCGTCAAATCGTCAATTCTTTGAAATGGATATATAATCTCAATCACTACCTTAATCAACTATCTATAGTCAACACATGACCTCATACTTCCATCCTTCTTCTTCACTAGAAACACCAGAGCTCCCAAGTGATACACTCGGTCTTACAAATCTATTTATCCTTACATATTCTAATAGCTTCTTCAATTTTCCCAACTCTGAACTGATATCCTGAATGGTGTCGTACGAACAAGTCTGGTACAAAGAACAAGATAAACATCAAACTCCACCTCTCATCCAACATAACCACATGACAAATAATTTACTTCTAGGTTCTGGAACCATTTTTAAAACAAAGTTCATTACATTAGCTTCCTTATGTTTTAAACGGAACTCGAATTGAAGATACGATTCGAAAGTTATGAGTTTTCTAAGATTTCACAAAATTCTTGATTTAGCATAGTAACGGGTTACTTCAGCCAAGTAATCATTTACTTGCTGACAAAATCGCTTTTTCTACACTTTTTTGACACGAAAATCACTTTTTCTATACATCCAAAACCTCATTCTTCTTACAATTCAAAAGACACATCAATTTGTCAAAACTCTAGTTTTCAAACACCAAAAACTCCAATTATTTTTACAATACTACCCATATCTTTGAGTTCTGACTCTGGCTCGCGATTCAAAATTACTCAATAATATTAACAACCTTCAAAAATTACCTATATGGTGCCATAACAAACATTTACAACAATTCTTTGCTCTATCATCACTCGAAACATCCACATCATACACAACTCACAATTATGCAACATATAGCGACATCAAGTTCACAATCTAGAGGCAAGTCAGAGATATCCTCAGGAAAACGTCAAGAATTACACACCCTTGACACACTAACCGGATCCTTAAATTCGTAACATTTTCAGACAGAAGAATTTGCACCGACTCCATAACATAATTCAAAGCACTTGGTTTAGCTCATAACCATTCATCCTTAAGAGTAACCTCAAGTTAATCCAACATATCACTCTAACAAAAAATCACAACCATCTTCGGGAAGACACCAAGACTCACACACAACTGGAACATCATTAGCCATAACATCACCCTCCAATCCTAGAGATGCAAACAACACAAATACCTTATCATTCCCTCCCAAGGACACTTCGACCTAGCGACTAGACATTTATCTTAAATCCGTACTTCATTTGGAATTAGAAAATAACATAATCCAACCAACATTTGCACTCTTGCAATCCAGGCACAATGAACCAAACGTTCGCACCTCGCAACCAAAACTTCTCTGAGAAGCAACAACTTCTCCCCCACTCATGTTTCAATCTCCCTCCTGATATAACATGTTGTCCAATCATACACACTCACTGAGTTTATCATGTTCAATTATCACAAATACTCCTAATCTATCTAACACTGATTCCCAAGGCATAAGTCTCCAAAACAAAATAATTCAACTACTGTTATTAAAGTTATTATCATATTGTAGAAAATATTTTTAACTTTCCAACGGTTCAAACAGTGCGTCAAACGGACACCTGAGGTAAAAGTTGTTAATTTTCCAAGTTTGGTAAGGTAACCAGTTACCTCAGCATGGTAACCGATTACTTCACCCCTGAAGCAACCCTGCTACACACATTATGATCGATGTAACAGGTTACTTCAAAAATGGTAACCGATTACTTTAGTGAGACAATAACCAATATTTCTAATTTTTTTTCTAATGTAGCCAAGTACCACCCTGAGGTAACCGGTTACCTTGTTGTACAGAGGCAAAAAACCAGAACTTTCTTGCTATGGGATTTTAACCTTTTTTCACCCAAAATCACTTTTGCACATATACTAAAACACACAAATTTCTACAATTCTCAACCAACATCATGAATAACAATTCTAATCCAATTATCACATCAACTTCACCAATTACAATAAATTATAACATCCAATTTCACAATCCATCTACACCCATAACCTAACATTCAATATCATCATCTACCCACAATTATACCACCTATTAGATAGTCAGAACCCCACCCTTACCTTGGATTTTGGTCAATTCTTGACTCCTACGGTGAAACCTCTTACCATAGCTTCTTCCTCTTCTTCTCTCTTCTACGATCTTCTCTTTATTTCTACGTGGCTTTTCTCTTCTCTATTATCAACTCTCTTTTTATTCCAAGGACCGCTAAATCATATTACCAATCTTGTCCTTCCCAATTAAATAAATAATTATATAAATAAATACAAAATAATAATAATTCTATTTAATTATTATACTATGGTATTAAATCTAATATTTTAATCCAAATAATGTTAATAACTAGTTATCTCTCTACACCTCATGTTTCTACACTTTTGGTCATACACCCCCCATGATCTCAATTCCAATAATTCCTAAGGCCTCTAATTTCTAACAAAATGCATCACAAAACAACAAAAGATTCACTAAAGCACACAAATAGATCACATCATCTTATGTAATATAAGTAAGATAATTCAACAAAATCAGGGTGTTATATTGTGTAGTACAAGGAACGATGCCCCTCGTCGGGATACCCCGGAGGTGAAAGAAGTTGAAGAGGATGCTCGACCACCCAATCAATCTGGCCCCCTCCAGGCAGAATTTTGCGTCTCCAGGCCCGAAGACTTCCACATCCCCGACGACCTCGAAGACGACGAGCCCTTGTTTACCCATAGTGGATGGGAGAAGTTCTCCTCCTCCATGGTCATATCTGGGGAGGGATACAGTGATGTCTCGGTGAATTTAGGGAAGAGGAAATTCAGCAAGCTGATAGATGCAACCCTGGTCCAGGAAGTAACGCTTAAAAAGTTCAAGGGAAAATCTGAGCCAATTACCCTTTATCTCGAGGAGCTGCCCGACGGAGCCCCCAACTCCGGCATCCCTCTTCTCGTAAGGGTGGGTGTTGTACCCCAAAATTTTTCCTCCCATTTTCTTCAAGACATTATCCTAGGGGTTTCATTTGCTCAAGGTTCCTCAAGAATTGATTACAAAAATTCCCCTCCTAAGTAATGGATCCACAACTAGGCTTTCAATTTTCACAAGGAATATTGGATTTTCAAGGTATCAAGTGGATTTCATGGGTTCTCATATGTCTCCAAGAATGCTCATTCCAAGTTTCAAACCTTGCATCACAAGTTTTCTTAGTCAATTGCTCAGATGATTGAAAATAAATTGTATTGGACAAAAAGTCAACTGTGGTCAAGATACAGTCAAACTTCAAGATTTTTGGTCAACATAAAGATTTTTAAGTCAAATTAATCATTTTATCAAGGGTTGATCATGATTCATCAAGAAAACTCTCAAACCATCAAAAGTCAAAAGTTGCCAAATTTGGGTTTTCTTTAGGAGAAGTCAACTAAACTTTGACCAAGCACAACTTTCACATGCTTCATTAGATTTTTCTTAACCAAAGCTCATTTTATAGGAAATTAAATTCTATACAACTTTGTCTCTCTAAGCTCAAGTCCATAAAATGCTTCATTTGAGAGATATGAGCCAATACATTATAGGTTATTTCAAAAGTCAATAAAAAGACACTTTTTGTCAAGGCAACTTACATCAAGATAAAGTCTTCAAATGCAAAAATGATAAAAATAGGGATTGTAGAAGACATCTTAAGATTTCCAAAATCACCTAGATAACCTTCAAATGATAAACATTTAGAGAGTTATAATTGGTGCAAGTTGGGGAATTTTGAGTAAATGCATGAAATCAAAAGTGATCAAACTTGGAATTTTGGGCTATTGGGCTTGTGATTCAAAGTCCATGCGTGTTTTGAAGCTTATAGTGAATCTATGAATCACGTCATACACCCTATGTATTTTTTTCCTATTTATTTTTATTCTTATTAATTAAATTCAAAATAAAATAATATAAAACAAAGGCTCTTTCTTACCAAGTCCAAGCCCACTATCTTTTAACCTAATTTTCTTTTGTAAATCTCATGCATTCAGACAAGCAAGCCACGAAACCCTTGCACAAGATTATCTTCCAAAAATCACAAAATTATTCAAAACTAGGGAAAACCTCCAACCCTAGTTTCAGCCCTCCTCGACGCAAACTATCCTTTTCGAACAATCTCTGAAGTGTTGTAGGGTAAGATTAAACCGTTTGCAACGATCCAAAAGGCTGGAAACACATGAACATGCATCATATGTTTTACATCCTTGCATGAATTTGAATTTTCTTTGTTTTAAGATAAACTATTCATGCTAATGTGTCTATGAGGTATCAATATGCAGAAAAAACCCAACATGGGAGTCCCATGATGATCAAACCATGAATTTCCATACATGCACTGATCCATGTTGTTTTAGTCATACCTCACAAACCAGTGCGATTCAGTCCAAAATAATGATTCCATTGAATTTGTAGGGCTTGATTGATGGGGGTAGAATACCCTTGGATCCTTAACTATGTTTGTTTTGCAGGAATGAAAAAGAGAGTAACTGGAAAAGATGACCGGAGTTAGGGCTCTGACGCCTCTCTGATCCATGCAATGGGGTTATCTTATATTTATTTTGTTTCGCTTGTAATAATGGATGTATAGCCACCCCAAGGGAAAAGGCGTGTGCGTTAAGGCATAACAATAACAATGTGTGGTTTCGATTCCTGCCTTTTGGTATTTTGGGTTTTTACTTCATATTTTCATGTTTTGCAGGATGAACATACAAAGCGCGCTGATTCTGTCCATTAACACCAAGGCGCATATGGCCTAGTGGTGAACATGCTGGATGAAAGAGCTAAGGGCGTGGGTTCAACACCCACCCCTGGTTATTCTATGATTTTTTTCCTATTTTCATCAATTTCCCCTTAAAAACCCTAAATTCATAAAATCATAAGCCTTTTTTAACAAGCCTAATTTTTTTTTCAAAACCCTTTTTTTATAAACCCTAATCAAATTAGGTTTTAGGTTTTAATTAATTTAATTAGCCAACTTTTTTTAATTAGAATTAATTAGACTTTTTTAGGTTTATTTAATTAACCGTCAAAAAACATTTTTCATCAAAGTCACCAAAAACATTTTCGTTATCCTTTTTCTAATTTTTACATTTTTTGCGTAGCTTATTCGTCTCGTGTTTTCCATGATTATATAATTGTTTCCCGGAATGTAATAGCTAGGGTTTTCATTCTCCACAATTTCTATTATGTAACTGCCTCAAAGCGATGTAATAGTCTAGGGTTTACATTTCCACTTTTACTTTCTGCACCCTTACAGTTTTCTATATTTTCTATTTATTGATTAGTAATTAGGGTTGTATGGAAAGACTAAAATGAATCGATAGCTAACTAATGCAAAGATTAAAATAACTGAATACAAATCACTTGCGCACTCACACCTCTAGGGTAATCTCTCTTGTTTCCTTCAGAGTAAAACAGTCATGTTCCACGAACGTAGGGACGCTTTAGCAAAGTCCCTCGATATAAAGATCATAGTCCTTTTATGATCCTTCGATGTTGCCTTTTGTAAATGATCTAGTCCCTTAACGAAAATTGCTAAAGTGTCCTTACCAGTTTCCTTCAATGACTGTACGATGATCCTCGCCTGTCCCTTCACATCCAACGATAGGGCTTCCTACTAACTAATGGTATGGATAGCACTATCTAAAGGAAAAGGAAAAAAACGATAACAAACTTGAGTAGGGTAGAACTCCTAATCGCTTTCTCACAAAGCTCTTCAAAATAAAACATCACTCACAATCACACTTTTCAATAAACATTTTCAAACAAACACTTTGTACGCACTCTCGAGGATAGATACGAGAATCATTACAAAGTTTTTCCTTACATTGGCAACTTTTCAAAATGTTTTTTCAAATACACATCACAAAGAAATTTTTGAGAAGTGAGCTAAGCGATTAAGAGCCTGTAGACAACTACGAATGAAAAAGGTGCTAACACCATCCCTTTTCATAACCTACCCCCCGAACTCAAAAAAAAATCTCAAGGTATTTCCTGTTCTTTTCATTCTTTCCTTATTGGATAAAAGAAAAGTCGGTGGCGACTCTTGCTATCTGCAACATTTGGGATAAAATGCAAAACCAAGTCAGTTCTCCCACCGTATAACAATAAGGATGACCAACTTTGATGTACATCGCATCCTGGTCGACGATGGGAGTTCCTTCGACGTGATGTACACTCATCTATTCAGCACCCTACAACTCGACAATTCTCACCTATAACCATACGTGGGATCCGACCTGCAAGGGTTCAACGGTTCGATCTCGAAGCCATTGGGTTACGTCGAGTTGTTCGTCACATTTGGGGAAGAAATCGCAACACGACAGGTCAAAGTGTGTTTTATGATGATCGACTGCCCTTGTCTTTGCAACTATATCCTAGGTAGACTAACATTGGCCGAGCTGACTGTCGTACCCTCCATTGTGCAGTTCAAGATGGAGTTCCACTCCAAGAGGGCCCGCGTCTCTACCATCCATGGAGACACCGCAGCTTCCTGAAGATGTTTCAATGCAACCTCCAAAGGATAGAAAATGGTCGACATTGGGGTACGAGCTACCAATAGAACCACCTCCTCGAGAACAATGACTCCCTTGTCGGACATACCTACTCTAGTTAAAGAACAACAAGCTCCGCCAAAGGTCGACTCCATTGACCTCGACACCCGCTTCGCTAAATATGAAGTCGAGGCCCCCAATGGAGAACAAGATTATCTATGGCCTATCCCCGACGTAGGATTCAAGTTCATCCCCCTCGACGAAGACCCAAGTAAAGGGGTGAAGATCGGTGCTAGACTCCCCGACCTGGCGAGGAAGTATCTCAAAGCCTATCTGAGGGAGAACGCTGATTTGTTTGCATGGAACGCTACGCAGATGCCCAGACTCAACCCTGAGGTCGCCTGTCACCAACTTGTTATAGATCCAGTCGCTAGGGCGGTATTACAACATAGGCGTAGGCGGTCTCCTGAAAAAGCAGAGGCTACTGAAAAAGCTATAAAAGACCTCCTAGAGGCAAATTTTATTTTTGAGGCCTAGTATTCAACTGGCTTTCCAACGTTGTACTTGTTAAGAAAAATAATGGAAAATGACAAATGTGTGTTGACTATACTGATCTTAACCGGGCATGCCCCAAAGATGCATTTTCTTTACCTAACATTGACATGCTGGTCGACAACTCGGCCGACTATAAAATTGTATCATTTATGGACGCGTATTTAGGCTATAATCAAATCCCCATGGAGATGAGCGACAAACATTGCACTGCTTTCATGATAGGGTCAGGAAATTACTACTACGACGTAATGCCCTTCGGCCTAAAAAACGTGGGTGCAACATACTAGTGGATGATGAACAAAGTCTTCTGCGGTGAGATCGTGGACATGCTAGAGGTATACATGGATGACATGATCATCAAATATTTAGCAGAAATCGACCATGCTTCCCATCTGAAAAAGGTTTTTGACCAAGCAAGGCGGTGCAGGATGAGGTTCAACCCAGAGAAATGCACCTTCGGGGTTAAGGCGGGAAAATTCCTTGGTTTCTATCTAACCAAATGGGGAATCAAAGCTAACACCAACAAATGCAGGGCATTCTGTGAGCTCCCCACGCCAAACTCGAAAAAATCCATACAAGTCTAGAACGACATGCTCACCCCGCTCTCCTGCTTCGTGGAAAAGTCTGTGCAACACGCACTCCCATTTTTCAAACCCTTGCATAAAGAGGAGATGTTCTAGTGGGCCATGGAGTGTGAGCGAGCCCTCTCCCACCTCAAGCAATCCCTTTCACAACCACCCGTGTTATCACGACCAAAGAATAAGGAAACTTTGTTCCTTTATCTGGCCATCTCCACCGAGGCTGTAAATGTGACCCTCATCCGCGAGACACTATACGGTTAAAAACCATTATACTTTACAAGAAAATCGTTGCAAGGCCCCAAGGAGACTCATATATTACTTCTTAGACCACACGGTCATCGTGCGAACAGATCGACCCGTAAGATAACTCCTAGGTCAACCAGACATGGCCAGACGAATGCTGAAATGGAACTTAGAACTTTCGAAGTTCAACATTCAGAACGAAAGCAGGAAAGCCCTTAAAGCTCAAACGTTGGCCGACTTTGTTGTAGAGATGACCACCCACGAACCCCCTACGAGCAGGAAACACAAGTGGACCATCTTCATGGACAAAGCGTCCAGCTCGACTGGAAGCGGAGCAGGAATCCTCATCGAAAAAGAGGAGGGTGTTGCCATCGAACATTCTCCCACCTTATCATTTCCCATGTTGAACAACTAACCCTAGTAGAAGGACTTGCTCGCAGGATTAAGACTGGCCAAAGAACTAGGTGACCGAGAAGTACAAATATTCAAGGACTCCAAGCTCGTCGCGTCTTAAGTGCGAGGAGAATATCAGGACAAGAACGATAGCCTCATAGAATACCTAAATGTAGTCAAAGAAAGGATGAATAAGTTCGACCATACAGAAATTAAACACGTACCCCACGAACAGAACACTCGAGCCGACATACTTTCAAAACTCACGAACACAAAGAAAAAAGGTGGGAATAAATCTGTCATTCAAGAGTCCTTTTCTCGCCCGAGTATTGACAGATCCAGCACGTCGCCCGAGGTGAACGCCATCGAGAGAATTACGTGTTGGATGACCCCGATACTTAACTATCTCACGAAGGGAGAACTACCTGCTCACCAAAAAGAGGTCAATGCGACCAAACGATGAGCCTGCTCTTACGTAGTAGTCGAGAAGAAGCTCTATCGACAGGGATTCTCCATATCACTCCTGAAATGCGTCGAGGAATGAAAAGTCCACGAGATCTTATATGAAGTCCATGAGGGAATCAATAGCCAACACTTGGGTGGAAGATCCCTAGCACGAAAGGCACTGTGAGCAAGGTATTACTGGCCTACCATGCAGCAGGACTCGAAGTAACATGTCAAAAAATGCGACAGATGTCAAAGACACATGGACATGCACCTAGAGATACCACACGAGCTCAAAACACTGTCATCCCCATGGCCATTCTTCCAGTGGGGGAATGATATCCTCGGAAATTCGTGCAAGGATCGTGTCAGAATAAATTCCTGATCATGGCCGTCGAATATTTTACAAAGTGGATAGAAGCTGAAGCCCTCGCAAGAATCACATCACACAACATTCTTTATTTCTACAAACAAAATGTGCTTACTCAGTTTGGCATACCACCAGCGCTTGTCACCATTAATAGGACGCAGTTTGAAAACCGGGGAAACCCCATTTCGATTAACCCATGGCACTGAAGCAGTTATCCTCGTACAAATCATGGAGCCATCTAAACGAACTGAAGTCCCTCTCGATGAGGAAATAAATGACGAGGCCGTAAGGGAAGAGCTCGACCTAGTCAAAGAGATCTGATCAGGGGCATATCTCTCCGAGGCCATGCTGAAGCAGCAATTAACTGTGTCATATGACGCCAAATTCATAAAACGTGAATTTTAGGTTGGCGCCCTAGTCCTACAGAGAAATCAGAAAGATTCTCGTGAGAGAAAGCTGACCGCCAACAGGGAATGCCCTTATCGTGTCTGCGGGATGACGGGCAGTGAGGCCTACTACTTTAAACACTTAAGTTAAGAACCACTACCTCGACCATGGAACGCTAAAAAGCTAAAAAAATATTACAGGTAGGTTCCAAATAAACACTAGGACCTAGCAGTTGACGTACTCTTTCTGACAAACAACGGGGCTCGCTCGACCACGGAAGCGTGTTGAGGTACAAACATAGCCTTAAACTAATAACAAAAGGCGGGTTTCCGCTCATTGGTTGAGCAGAACCTTATCCCGACGGGGACACCTCGATCGAAGTACCTAATAGGCAGAACACCAGCTCGCGATGGGCAGTTCACGCCACGATGTTAAGACGCCGACCTCGATCTTGGGCTCTTCCATGTGGACCCTAAATTCGCCTCCTCGACACATTTCCACATGTGTCAACCATAATTAAGGTCGAGCATAAATTTCCACACACCAAAATAAACATGTCAAACATAATGACATAATATCAAAATACATAACATTGGATTAAAGTGAAAACACTCAAAATCCAACCACGAAGGCCGGTGTCGTCTGTACAGTACGAGAGTAGGGCACATAGACCCTAATAAAAAGCAATCATACAAAAAATGGGCAAAGCCCTTTGTCCAAAACATTTAAAAAAAGCTGACGCACATGCCAAGTAAAAATACGAACACCCAGGCCCAGAAACTCCTAATCTTGGCGCCCATCCTCCTCGTCATCCCATTCTTCCTTGGAATGATCATCAAGAAGATAAATCATCTTCCTGTTGACCACTTGGTTGAAAGGCCCAACACTTTCGGTCACAAGATCGACCCCACTATTGATGATTTTAATTTTCTCCATGGCGGTGTTGAAGCCATAAATTAGAGTATCCACGGCATCTAGCTCGAGCACACGATTCCGAGCAGTCAGATATTTTCTAGTCCCAAGGGACTTCTCCGTTCCAGTCTCTTCATTGGCAGGCGCCACGATCTGTTACAACTCCTTTACCTGAGTGGCCATTCGCTCGTTCTCCTTAGTCGCAGTCTCCAATTGAAGCCTTAGCTCGTTCAAATACTTGAGGAGCTGGACCTACACCTCATACTTCTCCTAATGATTGATAATGTCGTGTCTGAACCTTTCGTTATTCCCTTGCAGCTTGGAGATCTAGAAATTATCTTTCTCGAGAGCATCCTGCGAGTAAGTCGTCACATCATTCAGGGTCAAAGCAATTTCGAGAACCCTCATCACGGCGGCCACATCCTTTGACATATTTTTTTGTCGTGATTTTTGGTTTGCAGACAGAATATCTTCCCTCTCCTCTTCATGGAGACCTAAGGAATTTTCCCTACTAAAGATGCCTCAGTTGAGCTAACAGGGGGGAAATACGAAAGTTTCCTCGACACCCTTGTCTCTGTTGACAATAACCGTGTGCTCGGGGTCTTCCACGTGCTTCCTTTTTGCCAATTGTTAAGGAGGGGAGATCGGGGGCCCTTGAGGGGAGGATGAACCACTAGGACGACCCTCAGTTTTGGCTTCTTCTTGGAGTTGAGCAACCTGAATTTTGGGCACTAAGTTTTTTGGATTCTTAGGCCTCAACTTGAGCACATGTTTAGGGAGAGTCACCATCTGGTCTGTAATAAAAAAGGAAACACTTAGTCTACGAGACAAACAAACAAATATAGACTACGAGCACATCCCCTGCTTAGAAGTCTCAAAGCTTCCTCGTCATAAGAGCACTCAAGGAGCGCTTTCGTATTTATCAGTCAGGGAACAAAGAGATGTTCCCCATCATTGTCAAAAAGGAAGTTATTGTCTATGTCTCTACACTTTGCTGGAGAGAAGCTCTTAAAATAGGCCGCTAGCTTATCATAAGCAAGCCTATCCTATGCATCCAACTCCTTGGGAGTTATTGTGTAAGATTCGGGCTTTTGCTCAAAATGTTTCCATTACAACACAAGAGGAAACTTCACTGGCAGTTTAGCCATTGTCCAACCATCTTCGACCTCGTCCAAGAGGTCGTACAAATAGTCCACAACCGCATTTGAAAGAGGCTTCACAATGAAGTACCTATCCTTGAAGTTTTGGACAGATTCCAGATACAGTCGGAAGAGTTTCCCGAACTTCTTGAACATCACCTAGGCATGTAGTTCGTTAATTGTCTATCGTTGGAGATGGAAGATCAGGAAGAAAAGAGTCATAGTGGCTCCAACCTTAAGGTACTGTAACACGAGTTCAAATGCCTTCATGAACACAAGAGCATTCGAGTGAAGATGGGAAGGTTCCAGTTCTAACCATTTAGAAACCCCCACCTAGAAACCTGTGAAGGGTAAACATATCCCCGCTTCTTTAAAACCAAATTCATACATGGGAAAGTTTTCCCAGGAAATATGAGCAGATCCTCCTATTCTTGTGAGGGACTTGGAACATCCAGGAGGCAGGGGAATCATCTGATTTTTCCTTGATGACTTTGAACGCTTCAGAAGCATATTCACAAAACGGGACCTCTTATTTATGGGTTCCGGCGCGAGCCAAGCCAGGTTGTCACCTGTAACTGCAGTCCCCCCCCACTAGGGTCGAGAAAAATATTTTCCTCGACTATCTTAGCCACTGTACCTAAAAAGAATGGGAAAATAGTAAATTTGACATCATCAAATTCACCCTTCCACTACAAAACGATACCCTCGCGCGAGCATAAGAACGTGCAGGTACATTTCGATGACAGAGCTACTTGCCCGAGTCCTCCCCGCTCAAGGGGGAATGACCCTGACGCAAGTCCATATGGAGCTTACTAGAAATCCATGAATCTTTATCCATATTTCATAAATCTAGATAAATTTCATGGACCTTCATCCTATAATCCATGAATGTTCATCCATATTTCATGAACTTCATCTAGAAATTCGTCCATTCATAGGAAGATTCAGGCGTTCAATCTAAGAACCTAAGAAAAATATCTTTTAAAGAAGAAATTGTTTACTTGGTGAAGATGAAAAGTGAAGATGTCTACAACGGTGATCGGGCAATAAAACAACTTGCGAACGAAGGAAAAACAGGAGGAGAGATAACTTTAAAAAGACAAGTGAAATTCATGGCTCCCCTTTTTATAGCTAGTCCCCACCACACGGGGTAGCATGCGGGGGTTCATTGTAATAAGGTGGGAGAAATGACTTGGTTTTGTGTTTTATCACAAATGTGCGGATAGCAAGAGTCGCCACTGGCTTTTCTTTTATCCAAAAATAAAAGGCTTAAAAGAACAGGAAAGACCTTCTTGAATTTTCTTGAGTTCGGCCGGGGGTAGGTTATGAAAAAGGAAGGTGTTAGCACCCTTTTCATCCGTAGTTATCTACGGGCTCTTAATCACTAGCTCACTTTGTTTGAAATGCTTTATGAATGTGTTTGTTTGAAAATATTTTGAAAAATGCCTAAGTGCGACAAACATTGTAATGATTCTCGTATCAGTTGAGAACTCATATAAAGTGTTTGTTTTGAAAATACTTTAGAGAAAAGTGTTTGTATGAAAAAAAAAATTTTTGTGTGACCAAGCGATTACGAGCTATCTACCTACTCAAAAGTATTTCGTGTTATTTTCCTCCTCCTTAGAAAGTGTTATCCTATCATTAGTTAGTAGGAAGCCCTTTCGTTGGATTTGAAGGGACAGGCGCAGGTCATTGTACAGTCATCGAAGGCAACTGGTAAGAATGCTTTAGCAATTTTATCGTAAGGGACTAAGATCGTTTATTGAAGGCAGCATCGAAGGGTCACCGAGGGACTACGATATTTTGTATCTAGGTTACCATAGAGGTGCAAGTGTGAAGAGTGTATTGATTCAATTATTTTATCTTGAGATTAGAGTTTTCTAGATTGTTTTTAGTCTTCCCATACAAACCCTAATTACCAACTGTTATAAGGAAAGTAGTAAAGAAGAAAACTAAAAGTCCTATGATATTACAAAGCTTCGGGGAAAAAGGGTACAAACCACAAAAATGGGGGGAAATAGAAAGCAAATAAAACCCTAGTTAAACTATTACATTCTGTAGCAGTTACATAATCGGGAAAAATACTAAATGTTAGAATAATAAAGCGTGTGAAGCAGTAAAAAGGAACAGTGTGATACGGTGGCAGAACCAGACTATTTTAGGAAAATGCTGGTTTGCGTTTTGCGTTTGTGTTCGCAAAATGTCGCGGTAAGCAAGAGTCGCCACCGACTTTTATTTTATCAAATGGAAAGGAAAAAAGCACAGAAAAATTCCTTTTTCGAGATTTTGAGTACGGGGGGGTAGATTATAGAAAGGGAAGGTATTAGCACCCTTTCTATCCGTAGTTTTCTACGGGCTCTTAGGTACTTGATCATCATTTTAAAATTACTTCCGTGTTTGTGTGTTTTGAAAAGTTTTTATCTTACTTCGTTTTAACCCTTGTATCAGTCCTCAATAGTGTTACGAAGTGTTTTTGAAAACTTTGTTTGAAAAGAGTGTAAGTGTGGAAAAATTTGATTTTGAGCAAGTACCTACTAGCATCTACAACTCGAAAAAGAGTGTTTCCATTCTTATTTCCTTTAGACAGCGCTATCCCACTATTAGTGAGTAGGTAGCACCGTCGTTGGAGTTGTAAGGGTCAATTCGAAAGGGACGTATAATCACTAAATCAATGTTAGGACGTCTTAGTAATAACCCTAATGTCTTAAGATCGTATTCGAGGCAACATTTTTGAGGCGACCTTTCCGAGGCAACATTTCCGAACGGGACATTCGATCTTTGTTTAGACAAGAGGGCAACCACTAAGACACCCTATACATAATGATCATTTACCGAAGGCAACCGAAGTGAGAGTATACTCTAGGAGTGCGAGTGATTTGATTTCAGTTATTATCTTTGCACATTTAGGGTTTGCTAACCATTTTAAAATTAACATACATTCTTGTCATGCAATCCTATTATCATACATCTAACAGTTAATATTTGCGAAAATTAAAATGCGAGAAATAAAACTATGCTATTACAAGGCTTCGGGGAGGGGGATTAATTACATAGCCAAAAACCCGTAAAACGATAAATAAAAGAAAAATCCTAATTAAACTATTACATACCATGAGCAGTTACATTAATATTGTAAAAATAAATAATAATAAATGCGCGCGAGGAATCTAGAACGAGAAAAAAATTAGGGTTTTGACCTCGTCTAAACCAAATTAAAAGAAAAATCATTCTTTGTGTTTTTTTGATTATTTTGAGAAACTTGGGTTTTAATTGAATAAGTACAAACCTAATTACTAATTAATTTAATTTAAGAAAAGTAATTAATTTGACCTAGTTTTGCATTTTTGTTATTTTAAGAAAAGAAAATAAAAATTAAATCGAACAAACCCTAATTTTCTAATTTATTTTAAATTATTTACAAAAAGGTTAAAATTCCCTAAAATTAAATTAAACTAATTATTAAATTAAATTTGACAAAATAAATAAAAACCTAAATTCTAACTTGATGAAATTGATTTTATGAGTTTTGTAAAAAAAAGAATTAATTTTACGTTAGAAAATAATCAATCAAAATAAATTAAATAAGAGAAATAGAAAAGAAAAATAAAGAAATGGGCCTGGTTTTGTAGCAAAAGGGGGGTTTGAATCTGACTTCTAGGCCCAATAATCCTTAGCCCATGTTGACTTTCCAGATCCAATACTGCAAGCTTGACTGATGTTCATGGTAGGCCTTCATTGTGAATCCTTAGATCTAGCGCGTGGATGATCTGATGGTTGATGGATGATGGCGTATGGTGGTCTCATGAGAAGCCTGCACATGGAATTATACAAAGCAAAATAATGTTGAACAAATAAGGGGACCTGGGGATCAAACCCAGGCCCTTTGGCTTTTCCAAACGCCTGATGACCAATTGAGCTAGCGCGTTATGTTGTACATGGAATAGCAAATAATGATTATATTGGAAAAATAAAATAACATATTACAAAGGCCCGAATTTTTGAATGGGCCAGTCAATCCAACACTTTTACCTACGGTTTTCTGGGCGTAGGTACAACCCTGTGATCTTCCAAAATTCACTGCAAGCATGGTAAATCAATTCCAGTGGTGCCAATCAACTCATTGCAACCTCACGAGCATCATGGTAGCACTTTCCAAGGCCAATTGTACCTGTAACAAAAAACCCTAAAAATGAACCAAGAACCCTAACTATGGCATCTTGCTCTACAATCAATAAAAATGCAATTGAACATAACCAATAGCTTGCAAATGATTCAGTGATCAAGAATATGTAAAGAAATCATGCTACAAATGCCAGAATTGTGATATTCAATTTCAAGAAAGTATCAATGTCGTGAGATACTTACAGTGCATTTTAGGATGTTATGAAGCTTGTTAATGATTGCAATATGACCCAGAGATAACCAGCAAGCGATTGAGATAGCTGGGAAGGCTTGAGATACCCTGAAAATTGGAATTTGATTCACCACTTTTGTTGAGTTTTTGCAAGTTTTCTTTCAGTTTCTCACGCCTCCAATCACGTTGCTTTTGGTCTGCCAATGTTCTATATGTACCCTTGAATGGATTAGGGTTACAAATTTGCTTCAAATCTTATTCAATTAAGATGATTGAATCATGATTTGATTCTTATGAAAATCTTTCTAAATCAAGCAAAACTCAATCTTTTTGTGTCCAAATGACCCTTGCACGATTTGATTCTCTTCCCAGCTTTATAAGAGACCTAAACATGCACAAAATCTCAAGCCTTGATTAGTTTTGATATTTTCATGATTTTATTTTGATTTAAATTAATTTAATTCAAATAAAAATAAAAATAAAATGACAAAAATAAAATAAAGACAAGTAGGAAGGATCATGGGTCGTGGACCATGTTACAAACTCAATACAAGCACAGAAAGTTGGGCCCATTTGACAAAAATTGCAACTTTGGCCACATTTGACTTTTAGCAATTTTGCAAAAAGGGTCAACTTCACCAATGCATAACTCCGTCAATTTTAACCCTAGAGATGTATTATTGGACTTTTTAGAAAGCTTAAGATGTCCTCTAAGCAACCCTTTTGGTCGCATCTCAATTAATTCTTCCATGTTCATGTATGAAGCTTTTCCAAAAAAGGTGTTTTTGTTGACTTTCCAAAATGACCTATAATGTCCAAATTCATATCTTCTTGTAAGTGCATATTTTGAACTTGGGAGCTGAAGAATGATTGTAGGGAATTACATCCTATTCAAAATGAGCTTTTGGATGGGTCATTTTTGATAAAGTATGAGGAATTTATGCTTGGTCAAAGTTGTGTTGACTCTTCCTACAAAACCCTAATTTAGCAACTTTTGGGTTTTGATGAATTGTGAGCTATTCTTGATGAATCTTGATCAACCCTTGATAAAATGATGAGTAATACTTCAAAATGAGGATGTTGACCAAAAATCTTGAAGTTTGACTATATGTAGGACACATTTGACTTTTTCCCTAACACGATCGATTTTCAGGCCTTTGAGCAATTGACTGAGCAAATTTTCTCTGCAAGGCTTGAAACTTGACATGGATGATATTGAGAACATATTAGGAAAATGGTGAGCATTTGGGATCCTTTGGGCTCAAGTACTTTGATGCAAACTAAAACCCTAATTTGAGGTAGACTGCCTTAGAAGAAGGTTTGTCTGGTCAACCCTTGGACTTTCTTGAGCAATTTGAGGATCTCACTTGAAAAGTGTTGAGAAATATGGGAGGGAAAATTTTGGGGTACAACAACTTCCCTTGTTCAATCTTCTTAAACCGGAGGATGTAGATTGGCTTGCTTGCCTTTCGTGATCCGAAGGTGGAAGATGATTGAACACTAGAGTGCCCAGAAATTTGCACTCGCATGAAGTGGTACCTGTCTTGCGATATCGGGAATGGGCTTATAAATGCCATTTGGAGATTGATGATGGAAGATGGGATTAAAGATGCCATCAGAAGAAGTGTCGATTGCATAATAGATTCCTTTGCGAAAGCCCGTATACCTGTTGTTGAGGAATGCTGGTCTCTATCTTGGTAAAAGTTGAATTTTAGGAGCTTCGGTCGTCCGTTATTCTACTGGGGAATCGTCACTTGGTCGAAGAGGTGAAAATGAACTACTATCTGGTCGTGATCCAAGCTTCATAGTGATAATATCGACTGCTATCTGGTCGTGTTCCAGGCTTTACAGTGACTTAACGGGGAGATGAGATTAAACTTGCTATTCGGTCGTTCTCTAGGCTTCGTAATTTCTCAATTCTTATCTGGTCGTACTCCAGGCTTCAGAAGGAATTAAGTTGTTATCTAGTCGCATCTGGGCTTCAACTTGAATTTAAGGCATACTAATATCCGGTCGATTGCGGGCTTTGCAGTGTCTTAAACTGTTATCTGGTCGATTCCAGGCTTCAGTCCTTTGCCTCTATCTGGTCGTAATCCAGGCTTCACAACTTCTTACTTCTTATCTGGTCGTGTTCCAGGCTTCAGAAGAAATCAAGTGGTTATCCAGTTGCATTCGGGCTTCCGTTTGACTCTAAGACCTACTAATATCCGGTCTATTTCCGGGCTTTATAGTAACTGGCTGGGTAGACAACTATTTGGTCGAAATCCAAGCTTCGCAGTGTCCCTTACTGTTATCTAGTCGTAGCTCCAGGCTTCAGTGTCTTATACCATTATCTTGTCGAACCCAGGCTTCATGGTGTCCTGTACTGCTATCTGGTCGACTTCCAGGCTTCACAATACCTTGTTAGGTTGTTTTCCAGTCGATTTCTGGGCTTCACCGCTTGTGTTTATGATATACCACCATCTGGTTGATTCCAGGCTTCATGGTGTTTTATACTGCTATCTGGTTGTAATCCAGGCTTCACAGTAACTTGCATTGATATCTGGTTGTTCTCCAGGCTTCATAATAACTTGCTGCGGATTCAACTATTTTCTGGTTGGTTTTCGGGCTTCATAGCTTGAATTTAAGATAAACCACTACCTGGTCGATTCCAGGCTTCATGGTGTTTTGGAGAAATCAAGATATTATCCGGTCGAATCCGGGCTTCATAGCTTGAACTGGAATATAAATCTTAACATCGATTTGACTGAACCAGAGAAAACTTGTGAGGATTTGGTTGTATCTTTTCCCTGAAAGGTAAAGAGTTAGTCGTACGTAATGTCATGATGCATGATATGTATCGAGTAATGATGTTCTCAAAATAAACGAGATTGTGCTGCATGATGTATATGCATATGCCATGATGTATGGATATGAAACGTTTTTTATGATATTCTCTAGTTGGGGAAAATAAATCTCGGACTGCTGCTAGAGAATATAAAGAGTTGAGTTCTTCGTTCTCGCTGGGGATAACAACCGAAGATGATTTGAGAATAAATTGGCGGGAGAATAACTCGGTTGGAGAATAAACTGGCGAGAAAATGATTCTGTGGGGAAGAGAGATACTCTACCAGAAGATATTCTGATTTGGAGAAATAACCTCAGCTGGGAATGAATTACCATTGCTAGTGATAATGAACTCGGTTGGGGATTGAGTTTCTGGCTGTGGAAGAAATAAACTCCACTAGGGATAGTCTTCCATTGTTGGTGATAGATGAACTCTGCTTGGGTAGAATTAACACCACTATTTTTGGGTATTTCTTACTCTGTGGGGATTTTATGTACCTTTAGTCATATTCTCCAGCTGGGTTTATCCCTGTACCTGGTGGGTAGAGCAACTATCAGGTTTGGGCACTTTTGTTTGCCCCTGTTCCTGAAATTACCAGTAATCATCTTTTGTTTCGCATGTAAATATTTATGAGCAACAATTATTTTCAAATGCATATATCAAAAATGAACCATTGGACGTTCTTGTAAAACAAAACAGGAAAAAAAAACAACTTTGAATTTTATTGTAAAATGAGTTGTATTGATTTAGAAATTGGCCTGTAATAGGCGTTTTGAACAAGAGACTGACGTCCTAGTAAGAGAACGCCGCCGAAAGATAGAAATTATACAATTACTGAAAAACAAAGAAAAACAGTTATGTGAACAATCCCACTGGGTTCTAACTCTTCTATTTTCCTTATGTCTTTGAGCGTCTCATCACTTTGCCACTTGGTTGAAGGTAGATCAGATTGATTGGCGCCGTCCGGGCTTGATAGTCGATACTGAAGTCTGGTTGCAAGATGATCCAATGAGACATAGTGTTACGCTTTAATCCCTAATTTTTGCCTGGACCGTCCTTTCGGGTTTTCAGTCCACCGGGATACCCTTTTTTGCCCAAGCCGCCTTTTCAAGTTTTCGACTTGCCGGGTGTACATATCTTTTCATTCTCATCCCTTACTTCTGCCCGAACCCTTTTGGTTCGCCGGGAAGCCCTTATTTTTTCCTAGACCAATCAACCTAGCGAGTCTTTGATTATGTGTAGTATTTTTCACTATGTCTGCATTGACGGGGTGAGGAAGGTCGTCACCATCCATGGTGGTTAGAATCATAGCTCCTCCTGAGAAAATGTTCTTAACCATAAATGGCCCTCCATAAGTGGGGGTCCATTTGCCCCTGGGATCACCTTGCGGTAATATGATACGTTTGATCACCAGATCCTCGACTTGATACTCTTGTCGCCTGACTTTCTTGTTAAATGCCTTGATCATTCGCTTTTGGTACGTCTGACCATGACAAATAGTAGTAAGTCTCTTCTCATCGATTAAGTTCAGCTAATCAAGCCGGGTCTGGATCCAATTGTCCTCGCTCAAACCTGCATCCTTCGTAATCCAAAGAGAGGGTATCTGGACTTCAATGGGTAAGACCACTTCCATACCATACACCAAAGAGTAGGGTGTTGCCCCTATTGATGTCCTTGCTGAGGTGCGATACCCATGAAGAGCGAATGGTAACATCTCATACCAGTCCTTGTATGTCACCATCATCTTCTGCACAATCTTATTGATATTCTTATTAGCTGCTTCAACAGCCCCATTCATCTTCAGCCGGTAAGGAGAAGAGTTGTGATGCTGTATCTTAAACTGTTTGCAGAGCTCGGTGATCATTGTATTATTGAGATTTGTACCATTGTCCGTAATGATTCTCTCTGGTACACCATATCGACAGATCAAATTGTGTCGGATGAACCGCGCCACGACATTCTTGGTTACTGTAGCAAAGGAAGCTGCTTCAACCCACTTTGTGAAATAATCAATAGCTACCAAAATGAAACGATGCCCGTTGGATGCAGTAGGTATGATGTCGCCAATCATATCGATGCCCCACATTACAAAAGGCCAATGAGCTGTCAAGACGTTCAGAGATACTGGAGGTACATGCACCTTATCAGCATAGAATTAGCACTTATGACATGTCCGAGAATGCTGATAACAATCGGCTTCCATAGTAGACCAATAATATCCAGCCCGTAGGATTTTCTTTTCCATGGTATGTCCACTGGAATGAGTTCCGAAAGTACCTTCACGTAATTCTGCCATAATCCTTTCTGCCTCGCTTTTGTCCACACATCGCAGTAAGGTCGAATCATGGTTACGCTTATAAAGAATACCATTACTGATGAAGAAATTCGCAGCGAACCTCCTCAGAAACTTCTTATCATTAACAGATGCACCCTCGGGGTACTCTTGAACCTCAAGATACCTCTTTACCTCGTGAAACCAGGGTTTATCTGTTACCTCTTCCGTCTTGATGTCACAGCAATGTGCGGGTTCGTCCAACCTCTCGATGGTGATCTTGAGAGCTTCATTGTCCCACCTGACTTTGAACATAGAAGACATGGTAGCTAGCGCGTCCGCTAACTGATTCTCCTCTCTTGGGAAGTGTTCAAAGGTTATCTCCTCAAAGTGTGGGAGCAACGTCAGTACATACTCTTTGTAAGGAATAAGATTTGGGTGCTTCGTATCCCACTCGCCTTTGATATGACTGATCACTAGAGCGGAACCTCCGAATACACTTAAGAACTTAATCCTCAAGTCAATATCAGCTCGAAGGCCAATGATGAACGCTTCATACTCCGCCATATTGTTGGTGCAGTTAAAACATAATCGGGCGGTGAATGGAGTATGACAGCTCTCAGGAGATATGATCATGGCGCCAATGCCACTACCCAACGCATTTAAAGCTCCGTCAAAATACATAGACCATAGGGATCCTTCCTCAGGTCCTTCATCCGGTCCAGGTTCTTCACAGTCGATCACCAACATGATGTTCTCATCTGGGAACTCGAAATTCATGGATTGGTAATCATCCACGGCCTGATGTGCCAAATGATCCACTAACACACTCCCCTTGATTGCTATTTGGGTTGTGTATTGGATATCATTCTCAGTTAAGATCATCTGCCATCTTGCTATTCTTCCGGACAAGGCAGGCTTTTCGAAGATATACTTGATTAGATCCATCTTTGATATCAATAGGGTAGTGTGAGTCAACATATATTGTCTCAGCCCGCGAGCAACCCATGACAAAGCGCAACAAGTTTTCTCGAGCAACGAGTATCGGGTCTCACAGTCGGTAAACTTTTTGCTAAGGTAGTAAATAGCATGCTCTTTTCGGCCAGACTCGTCATGCTGCCCCAACACGCACCCCATTGAGTTATCCAGTACGGTCAAGTATAAGATCAAAGGTCTTCCTTCAATTGGAGGCATCAGAATTGGTGGCTCTTGGAGGTATTCTTTGATCCTTTCGAAAGCGGCCTGACATTCATCATTCCATTTTACTACTTGATCTTTCTTCAGCAGCTTGAAGATTGGCTCATAAGTAGCAGTCAGATGTGAAATGAATCGGGCGATGTAGTTCAGATGTCCCAAAAATCCTCTGACTTCCTTTTCTGTTCAGGGAGCTGGCATCTCTTGTATAGCCTTCACCTTTGCAGGATCCACCTGAATACCTTTATCACTAACGACGAAACCCAGCAGCTTACTAGATCTTACCCCGAAGGTGCACTTGTTCGGGTTTAACCTCAGCTTGTACATCTTCAGCCTGTCGAACAGTTTCTGGAGATGGTCAAGGTGTTCTTCTTCAGTCTGGGACCGTGCAATCATGTCATCAACATAAACTTCAATTTCATGGTGAATCATGTCGTGGAACAAAGCGACCATGGTGTGCCGATAAGTTGCGCTAGCATTCTTCAACCCGAAAGGCATTACCTTGTAACAGAAAGTGCCCCACTTTGTAACGAAATTTTTCTTCTCTATGTCCTTGGGAGCCATCTTAATCTGATTGTAACCAGAAAAACCATCCATAAAGGATAAGACCTTATGTTGCACGGTGTTGTCGACCAGAACATCGATGTGAGGAAGTGGGAAATCGTCTTTGGGGCTTGCCCTGTTCAGATCTCTATAGTCCACACACAATTGTACCTTACCATCCTTCTTAGGCACCAGAACCACGTTTGCAACCCACTGTGGGTAAGAAGTAACAGCTAGAAATCCGACGTCAAACTATTTCATGACCTCAACTTTGATTTTCTCAGAAATCTCAGGGCGCATACGGTGAACCTTCTGCTTTACCGGAGGACAGTCTTCTTTAGTTGGCAGGCGGTGTACCACAATGTAAGTGTCTAAACCAGGCATATCTTTATAAGACCAGGCGAAGATCTCAACATAGTCGCGTAGCATCTGTATCAACCGTTGTTTGACACTAGGCTCCAAATTCGCACCTATCTTGACCTCTTTCTTGTCTTCCTCTGTACCCAAATTCACTGATTCCACTGGCTTTTCATGAGGCTGTATGGCCCTCTCTTCCTATAGTAACAATCTAGCAAGTTCCCTAGGCACCTCACGATCATCCTCACCTTCGTCCTCGGCTTGGTTGATCGGATTTTCGAAGTCAGAACTGGCAATAGCAGAGTCATTATCAATGGGATCCAGAGTGGATGTGGATCTGCATTATGATATGTGAGTGTGTGGAAGACAATAACTGTTTTGATAAACTGCGAGATAGAAAGGAAAAACAAGGAGCGCAAAATTTGTAATGCAAGAAAACGTCCAATGCTTTATTGATGATAAATGAAAATGACAAATAATAAGCCCTCACAAATAAAGCCAAGGTGCCTCGGGTAAGGCATCGGGCCGTAAAGTTTCAAACTGTCTGTTACAAATCTCAAAACAAAAGTCAATTACTGTGTAATAAAAGAAATGGGTATGAAGTCTTTCGTCGTCCAGTTGTTCAAGCCACGATTGGTTGTAGGGTAGATCCAGCTGTCGATATCTGAATCTTCTTCACCATCTTCAATTAAATTCGCTCCCTGATTACTGATATGCAGAGGAGGTCTTCCAATCCGGTCGCGTTGAACAACCCTTTGAGCCTCTGCAGTAAAGCCCAAACCAAACTTTCCAGTTTTGTGTGTGAAATCAGGGAGCTGAACCCAATTTGCACACCCACCTTTTTCAATTACCGCCCTGGCATCCTTAAAGGAAGCCATCTTCATCGGAGATTCTTCGATATCTACTTCAGTCGACGCCAGAGTCTGGGGGACCTCTTCAAAGTTCTGACACAGGGTTTCGATGAACTCCCCATCCATCTCCACATAGAGAAAGGAATTAAGATGACTCACCATGTACTCCTCTTCTCCTTGCACTGTAGCAATCTTCCCCTTTACTGGATATTTCAACATCTGATGGAGCGTAGAAGTCACTGCCCCAGCCTTATGAATCCAAGGGCGACCCAACAAGCAAGAATATGATGGCCTGATATCCATTACATAGAAATTAGATGCAAAAGTATGGGAGCTAACTTTAACAGGGATGTCCACCTCCCCGTGCACCATCCTTTTTGACCCGTCGAAAGCCCTAACCACAATATTGCTCGGCTTCAGAATCAAACCTTCACAGTCCAGATGGTCTAATGATTTCTTTGGAAAAACATTCAATGAGGACCCAGTATCCACCAGTACATGGGCCATGGTAGTGCCCCTGCACTCGATCGAGACGTGCAGAGCATCATTGTGATTTCTTCCTTTAGCAGTTAGATCTGCATCTGAGAAACCCAATCCATTATCGGTAGTCAAACTAGTTACACATTCTTTGAATTGATCGACAGAAGTTTCCTGCGGCACATGCGTAGTTTTGAGGAAAGAAATTAAAGCCTTTGCATGGGCTTCCGAACACAATAACAAGGACAACATGGAAATTTTCGACAGGGTCTGCCCCAGCTGCTCGACTACGTTGTAGTCACTCTTCTTGATAATCTTCAGAATTTCCTCTATCTCCTGCTTAGAGGTTTCTACAATGATCTTCTTAGGTGCCTCCGTCCGGGCAGGCTCACCTGCGATTTCTTTTCCCCGAGTCCCAGATGACTCGGCGACAGGGGAGATAACTGGAATAGGAACTGGGACAGTAGCTGATGTACTAGCAGATGGGATGGCAATAGGTTTGTGGACAGTCGGAGGGGAAATCTCGGGAGAAAAGAGTCTTCCACTTCTGGTGACCTTGCTAGCCCCGACAATATTTCTGATATCAGCATCAGCTTCTTCAACCTTTAAGTATTGCTTAACTCCATGGTAATACACATCGGCCCCATAGTACCAAGGGACCGCCTTATCCGAAGTGTATGGGATAGGACCATGGATAATAATGATTAACGGAGTGATTCTTGAAACAGGTGTAATCCTAACAGGCTTTCTTTAGGAAGCTTTGGGAGGATTGGAGGAAATGGTTATGATGGCAACATCTTAAATTGGAACCAACGGAATCATAGTCTTCTTGAACAGGATTTCTTTGTTATCCATCAGGCGTTGAACACCTGATTTCAAAAAGTGGCAACCAGCAGGCAGAATTGAACACAAGTGGCAACCTTCATCATAACCCGGAAATAAACCGGCCAATATATTCTTCTTAACTATCATCAAAGGAGTAGAAATTTCTTCCACGGAGATTACAAATAAATCGTCATCCACAACATTTACTCCATGACCATGCTTGGGCATGGGAGCAGTTATGACGTTGGGCTTCTCTGGAGCGTCAAACTCAATCTCTTTGGCTTCGATCAAGTCTTGCACCTTATTCTTCAAGGCCCAACAGTTGTTTGTATCATGACCTGGGCCATCGGAGTGATAGGTGCAGCGAGAATTCAGGTTATATAGCAGATATGTGGTGTTGGGATTCTTCGGGGCTTCCCTCAGAGTTACCAAGTTGGTCTTCAATAATTGTGGTAGAATTTGAGACTAGGTCATATTGAGCCGAGTGAACTGTCTTTGTGGTCTCTCCACCCTCTGCTGATTGTTGCATTGTGGAGCAACTTTGGGTCTTGATATCACTACCGCATTGACTACTTGACAGTGTTCCGGTCTGCTTTGGCCCCTCGGGCTGTAAACTGCACTAGCTTCTTTCTTACCGGTGAAGGGCTTATTTACTGCACTTGACAACGTATCCTTCTGTATCTTACCACTTCAGATAGCAGCTTCTACTCTCTCCTCAGTCAAGATCAACTCAGTAAACCCAGATGATGAACTGCCAATCAGATGATTGAAAAATGGACCAGACAACGTCCCTAGAAACATATCAACCAACTCCCTGTCAGACAAAGGGGGTTGGACTCTTCCAGCCAAATCTCTCCACTTCTGAGCATAGTCCTTAAAGCCTTCGCTTGCACCCATAGACATACCTTGAAGCTGAGTACGAGTGGGAGCAAGTTCGGCGTTATATTGATACTTCCTGTAAAAAGCAACAGCAAGGTCCTCCCAGTTTCGGACATTAGCTCCTTCCAATTGATAAAACCATTCAAGCTGAGTCCCTGACAGACTATCCTGAAAGAAGTGCACCCACAAATTTCTATCAGCATTGTAAGGTTGGATTTTTCGGACATACGAGCGGAGATGGAGTTTAGGACAGGACATTCCATTGTACTTAGCAAAAACCGGAGCTTTGAACTTATGAGGGATCATCACCCCTGATACCAGTCCCATTTCTTCAAAATCCAAACCAGGGATATTCTGACACTCCATAGCACTCAAATGGTCTTCAAGTTACTTGTACCTATCCTCAACAGGAGGATACTGTTCCTCATCATAATCTGTATCATTATCAGAAACTGCAGGACTAGGGCCCTTTTCTTCTTCTTGGTCCTCCTCTCCCTTGGATGAAAAGGACAAATTAGCTTGTTGTTTCAACCTATCTCCAAACCTTTTTCCCATACTCAGAAGAACGACCTTGTTCTTCTTCTTCTTCTTCTTCTTCTTCTTCTTCTTCTTCTTCTTCTTCTCTTTCTCTTTCAGAATGAGAGCTTTCAAGTCCTCTTGTCCTTTAGCCAAGCTTAAGAACATCTCTTGGAATTGGGAATTTTGTGTCTGAAGATCATTGATAGCTTGATCGGAAGACATTTCTGCTGAAATAAACAGCGAAGAAGATGAGAAACCTATAATGGTACCTGTAATGGGGTGCATGATAATGGGATGCATATGTAATGATTTCAAAGACTTTGGGAGATTTAAATTTGCAAACCAAAAAATAAACAAACTTTATTAGATTAAACTTGTAAAAAGGTTGAACAATTACGTTTAAGGCATTTACAAAGAAATAAACGGAAAAAAAATCTAAACTAGAAAAAGAAAAATCATAAATCCCATGGACGCTTCCCCTTCGTGCTAACGTAGTCATTGATCGTTCTTTCATTCTCAAGTTGCCTGGTGAGCTTCAAGATCTTCCTTTATTGCTCATGGTACTTATCCCGGTAGGTATCCCTCTCCTCTTTCAGCTGAATCCAAGATCTCTTCAATGCCCCAAGATCAGTGGGCATGTAGGGATAAAGGAATGTATAAGGAATACCCTCTTCATTGGTGGGCTCCACAATCACTGGCAACACAGCTTCATAAGACATCCCGAGCTTCTGAGCACGAGCTCGGACCCACTGGAGATAAGGCTGCATAGGGAGAGAAGTCCTTGGTCCTAGCTCATGAGGGTCAGATCTGTTCACCATTCCCCAAGCTCGTATAAACCTTCGGCGATGCTCGTCAACATCCTCCTTGTAATCAAAGGCAATATCTGTAAGAAGTAGCTCATGAGGACCGTCTCTCCGAGCACGACCGAATTGTCGCAAAGCCAAACAAGGACTGTAGGTTATTCCCCCTCTGATTCCAAGCAATGGGATATTAGGGTATCCCCCACATCGATCAATGACAGAAGTGCTTTCCATAGCCTTAGAACCCCAAAGAATGTTTGTATGGGCAAGGGACATTATCCTGTAAGACCATCCTAAACCTTCCTCATTCTTCAACACAGACTTGGGGAGGTGCGAAATAAACCACCTCGCCAGCAGCGGCATGCAACACATGAGAGTCCCTCTTCTTCGCACAGTACGAGTATAGAGGGCATGCAAGATATCACCCAGAAGAGTAGGTACAAGATTGTGAGACAGGAAGATCTTAACCGCATTCACATCAATAAAGGAATCTGGATTCAGAAAGAGAACCAAACCGTAGATAAGGAGGGCCAAGATGTCTTTGAAAGCCTGAAAGTCCAAATTATCCCAGAACTGCTGAGCTTGATCTATTAGAAACTTGGCTAAGAAACCTTCAACCCTGCTTCGTGTCTCCCAGTTGGATATTACATCAGCTCGTGTCAGATGCAAAGCTGAAGCAATGTCTTCTGGTCTAGGAGTCTCTTCCAAACCTGTGAAGGGTGTCTGCTCGAGGATGGATATGCCCAGTAAGTAAGAAAACTCTTCCAAAGTGGGAAATAGCTGATAATCCGGGAAGGTGAAACAATGGTGCATAGGATCGAAGAACTGGAAAAGCACACTCATCATCTACTCATCAAACTTTGAATTAACCAAGCTAAGAAGCTGACCATGTCTTCTAATGAATGAAGAAGTATCAGGAACTTTTGAGACTAACTCTTTGAGTTGAGCAGGTATTTACACAAAGTTAACTCAGATGGTGTTTCTGCGCATGGAAGCCATAATCTGCAAAACAGAACAAAGATAAATCCCCTCGGTCTTTGAAATGGTTAGTATAATGATGTATGCATGCTATGTAATGATGCATGATGTCATGGTAAAACAAATAGTAGGTATAGAAGATAACAGACATGGTAAAGGCAAACAAGTCACACTAAAGCCCTTAAGTTTCAGGCTTGCATGGGGTCTAGGTACTACCCTCTTGAAGTTCAGTTGGTTTCAACCTGTCCTAATAATAGTAACTGGGTTCTAGAAGTTCTCAATATCACTGAACACCCTCCATCGGTCATGGTTTCAGCTCACACAATCTTTTCTTGCAGCCGGAACTATCTCGAGAGTATGGTCTCAATGAGTGTAGTATCGAGTATTAACCAGTTCTCAGCTTTACACTGAGGCCGACTATCTCACTACTTCCTACTGGCCAAGTTGGTCAATTATGGCTTCTAAGGTCAGTTGATGCTTAACGACACACATAGCAGCCCCTTATTCTCCTCGTTTCTCCACAAGGGATACCGGTACCAACTAATGTGCTACATCAACGTAGCTACTGCTTCAACCGTATCGATCTACGCCGTATAGTTCCCTCACAGGTCATTGCTACTTACCTAAAAAGGTGTCCCCCAGATCTGGGTTAGGATCTATAGTAACTCCCGATACAAAACCCTTTAATAGTAAAACAACCAAAACAAACAAGAGAAGCAATTTATGATGAACTAATCCTAAGGTATACCCCACTTAAATCTTCCCCAGAAGAGTCGCCAGTTTAGTGATACGGTGGCAGAACCGGATTGTTTTAGGAAAATGCTGGTTTGCGTTTTATGTTTGTGTTCGTAAAATGTCGCGGTAAGCAAGAGTCGCCACCAAATTTTATTTTATCCAACTGGAAAGGAGAAAAGCACAGAAAATTCCTTTTTCGAGATTTTGAGTACGGGGGGTAGATTATAGAAAGGGAAGGTATTAGCACCCTTTTTATCCGTAGTTTTCTACGGGCTCTTAGGTACTTGCTCATCATTTTAAAATTACTTTCGTGTTTGTGTGTTTTGAAAAGTTTTTATCTTACTTCGTTTTAACCCTTGTATCAGTCCTCAAGAGTGTTACGAAGTGTTTTTGAAAACTTTGTTTGAAAAGAGTGTAAGTGTGGAAAAATTTGATTTTGAGCAAGTACCTACTAGCATCTACCTACTCGAAAAAGAGTGTTTATGTTCTTATTTCCTTTAGACAGCTCTATCCCACTATTAGTGAGTAGGTAGCACCGTCGTTGGAGTTGTAAGGGTCAATTCAAAAGGGAGGTATAATCACTAAAGCAATGTTAGGACGTCTTAGTAATAACCCTAATGTCTTAAGATCGTATTCGAGGCAACATTTCCGAGGTGACCTTTCTGAGGCAACATTTCCGAACGGGACATTCAATCTTTGTTTAGATAAGAGGGCAACCACTAAGACACCCTATACTTAATGATCGTTTACCGAAGGAAACCGAAGTGAGAGTATACCCTAGGAGTGCGCATGTGCGAGTGATTTGATTTCAGTTATTTCCTTTGCACATTTAGGGTTTGCTAACCATTTTAAAATTAACATACATTATTGTCATGCAATCCTATTATCATACATCTAACAGTTAATATTTGCGAAAATTAAAATGCGAGAAATAAAACTACGCTATTACAAGGCTTCGGGGAGGAGGATTAATTACATAGCCAAAAACCTGTAAAACGATAAATAAAAGAAAAATCCTAATTAAACTATTACATACCATGAGCAGTTACATTAATATTATAAAAATAAATAATAACAAATGCGCGCGAGGAATCGAGAACGAGAAAAAATTAGTGTTTTGACCCCGTCTAAACCTAATTAAAAGAAAAATCATTCTGTGTTTTTTTATTATTTTGAAAAACTAGGGTTTTAATTGAATAAGTACAAACCTAATTACTAATTAATTTAATTTAATAAAAGTAATTAATTTGACCTATTTTTGCATTTTTGTTATTTTAAGAAAAGAAAATAAAAATTAAATCGAACAAACCCTAATTTTCTAATTTATTTTAAATTATTTACAAAAAGGTTAAAATTACCCTAAAATTAAATTAAACTAATTATTAAATTAAATTTGACAAAATAAATAAAAACATAAATTCTAACTTGATGAAATTGATTTTATGAGTTTTGTAAAAAAAAAGAATTAATTTTATGTTAGAAAATAATTAATCAAAATAAATTAAATAAGAGAAATAGAAAAGAAAAATAAAGAAATGGGCCTGGTTTTGTAGCAAAAGGGGGGTTTGAATCTGACTTCTAGGTCCAATAATCCTTAGCCCACATTGACTTTCCAGATCCAATACTGCAAGCTTGACTGATATTCATGGTAGGCCTTCATTGTGAATCCTTAGTTCTAGCGCGTGGAGGATCTGATGGTTGATGGATGATGGCGTATGGTGGTCTCATGAGAAGCCTGCACATGGAATTATACAAAGCAAAATAATGTTGAACAAATAAGGGGACCTGGGGATCGAACCCAGGCCCTTTGGCTTTTCCAAACGCCTGATGACCAACTGAGTTAGCGCATTATGTTCTACATGGAATAACAAATAATGATTATATTGTAAAAACAAAATAACATATTACAAAGGCGCGGATTTTTGAATGGGCCAGTAAGGGGGTGCCACGCCACCCTTCTTCTTCCTCCCTCCGTTGGCAAAAGTCCAACTCTTTTACCTACGGTTTTCTGGGCGTAGGTACAACCCTGTGATCTTCCAAAATTCACTGCAAGCATGGTAAATCAATTCCAGTGGTACCAATCAACTCGTTGCAACCTGACAAGCGTCATGGTACCACTTTCCATGGCCAATTTACCTGTAACAAAAAACCCCAAAAATGAGCCAAGAACCCTAACTATGGCATCTTGCTCTACAATCAATAAAAATGCAATTGACATAGCCAATAGCTTGCAAATGATTCAGTGATCAAGAATATGTAAAGAAATCATGCTACAAATTCCAGAATCGTGATATTCAATTTCAAGAAAGTATCAATGTCGTGAGATGCTTACAGTGCGTTTTAGGATGTTATGAAGCTTGTTAATGATTGCAATATGACCCAGAGATATCCAGCAAGCGATTGAGATAGCTGGGAAGGCTTGAGATACCCTGAAAATTGGAATTTGATTCACCACTTTTGTTGAGTTTTTTCAAGTTTTCTTTCAGTTTCTCACGCCTCCAATCCCCTTGCTTTTGGTCTGCCAATGTTCTATATGTACCCTTGAATGGATTAGGGTTACAAATTTGCTTCAAATCTTTTTCAATTAAGATGATTGAATCATGATTTGATTCTTATGAAAATCTTTCTAAATCAAGAAAAACTCAATCTTTTTGTGTCCAAATGACCCTTGCACTATTTGATTCTCTTCCCGTCTGTATAAGAGACCTAAACATGCACAAAATCTCAAGCCTTGATTAGTTTTGATATTTTCATGATTTTATTTTGATTTAAATTAATTTAATTGAAATAAAAATAAAAATAAATGAAAAATAAATAAAGACAAGTGGGAAGGATCATGGGTCGTGGACCATGTTACAAACTCAATACAAGCACAAAAAGTTGGGCCCATTTGACAAAAATTGCAACTTTGGCCACATTTGACTTTTAGCAATTTTGCAAAAAGGGTCAACTTCACCAATGCATAACTCCTTCAATTTTGACCTTAGAGATGTGTTCTTGGACTTTTTAGAAAGCTTAAGATGTCCTCTAAGCAACCCTTTTATTATTATCTCAATTTAGTCTTCCATGTACATGTATGAAGCTTTGACAAAAAAGGTGTTTTTGTTGACTTTCCAAAATGACCTATAATGTCCAAATTCATATCTTCTTGTAAGTGAATATTTTGAACTTGGGAGATGAAGGTAGATTGTAGGGAATTACATCCTTTTAAAAATGAGATTTTGGATGGGTCATTTTTGATAAAGTATGAGGAAGTTATGCTTGGTCAAAGTTGTGTTGACTCTTCCTGTAAAACCCTAATTTAGCAACTTTTGGGTTTTGATGAATTGTGAGCTATTCTTGATGAATCATGATCAACCCTTGATCAAATGATGATTAATACTTAAAAATGAGGATGTTGACCAAAAATCTTGAAGTTTGACTGTATGTAGGACACAGTTGACTTTTGCCCTAGCACAATCGATTTTCCGGCCTTTGAGCAATTGACTGTGCAAATTTTCTCTGCAAGGCTTGGAACTTGACACGAATGATCATGAGAACATATTAGGACAATGGTGAGCATTTGGGATCCTTTGGGCTCAAGTACTTTGATGCAAACTGAAACCCTAATTTGAGGTAGACTGCCTTAGGAGAAGATTTGTCTGGTCAACCCTTGGACTTCCTTGAGCAATTTGAGGATCTCACTTGAAAAGTGTTGAGAAATATGGGAGGGCAAATTTTGGGGTACAACAGCTGCCCCTGTTCAATCTTCTTAAACGGGAGGATGTAGATTGGCTTGCTTGCCTTTCGTGATCCGAAAGTGGAAGATGATTGAACACTAGAGTGCCTAGAAATTTGCACTCGCATGAAGTGGTACCTGTCTTGCGACATCGAGAATGGGCTTATAGATGCCATTTGGAGATTGATGACGGAAGATGGGCTTAAAGATGCCATCAGAAGAAGTGTCGATCGTATAAGAGATTCCTTTGCGAAAGCCCGTATACCTGTTGTTGAGGAGGATTTTATTGGGGAATGTTGGTCTCTGTCTTGGTAAAAGTTGAATTTTAGGAGCTTCGATCGTCCGTTATTCTATTGGGGAATTGTCTCTAGGTCGAAGAGGTGAAAATGAACTACTATCTGGTCGTGATCCAGGCTTCATAGTGATAAGATCGACTGCTATCTGGTCGTACTCCAGGCTTTACAGTGACTTAACGGGGAGATGAGATTAAACCTGTTATCCGGTCGTTCTTCAGGCTTCGCAATTTCTCAATTCTTATTTGGTCGTACTCCAGGCTTCAGAAGGAATTAAGTTGTTATCCGGTCGCATCCGGGCTTCAACTTAAATTTAAGGCATACTAATATCCGGTCGATTTCGGGCTTCTTAGTAATTGTCCAGGTGAACTGCTATTTGGTCGAAACCCAAGCTTCGCAGTGTCTTAAACTGTTATCTGGTCGATTCCAGGCTTCATTACTTTGCCGCTATCTGGTCGTAATCCAGGCTTCGCAACTTCTTACTTCTTATTTGGTCGTGTTCCAGGCTTCAGAAGAAATCAAGTGGTTATCCAGTCGCATATGGGCTTCCATTTGACTCTAAAGCCTACTAATTTCTTTTTAATAATTAATATTTATACTTAGGTTATTTATTATATTATTTTATTGTAAATTAAAATTAATTTAGAACTTAGGTTTATTTAGTTGATTAATTTTCATTATTATTTTCCTTAATTTAAAACCATTTCATAAAAAAACCCTAAAAAACATTTTAACTTAATTTCTTTTCTTAATTAATTTAAGTTTAATTTTGTTAATTTTTAATTAATTATTTTCTTAATTAGGTTTAGATTAAAACCCCTCTCTTAAAACCAAACAAAAATCATTTCCTTTTTCTATTTAAATTCTTGCATTTTATTTTCAATTCTTGTACATTTATTCAGTATGGTTGTAATAGTTAATTAGATTTAATTTTCTTGTAAAATCCCCATTTGTAAATTTGTACACCCCCTCCCCTAATGATATAATAGCTTAGTATTTTTACTTTCAGCAATTTATAGCTTTATATAAATGCTAGTAAATTAGGGTTTGTATGGAAAGATAAAAAAATAAGTAGCAAACCCTAATTCAAGATAAACAAGCATGTAAATCAACACACTTGCACACTTGCACCCTTAGGGTAAATCCACTTTGTTGCCTTAAAAAATGGTCATGTTATGCATGTAAGATATCTTAACAAAAAGCAATCAAAAATACAAGATCATAGTCCCTCAATGACGCTATTTAAGTTGCCTTTAAAAAAAGATCTTAGTCCCTCAAAGAGAATTGCTAAGATATTTCACAACATTGCTATCATGGCTATACGATGACCCACACCCGTCCCTTTACATCCAAAGATAGGACTTCTTACCAAATAAATGATAAGATAGCAATATCAAAGGAAAGGAAGAAATGAACTAAGACTTTTGAGTAGGTACATTGTTCCTAGTTGCTTGCTCAATTTCAAATCAAACACTCTTGCTTATTTTCAAAACAAACACCAACACTTTCAAAACCTTTTCCAAACTTGAAACATTTTTAAAAGCTCAACACTTTGTATACATTCTTACAAACCAGAACTATTACAATGTTTGCCTAAAATATGGCGCCTTTTCAAAATACTTTCAAAAACCACACAAAGCACATTTTCAAACAAAAGCAAGTGATCTAGCAAGAAACTAAGATCCAATAGATAACTATGGATGAAAAGGGTGCTAATACCTTCCCTTTTCATAATCTACCCCCCGAACTCAAGAATTAATCTCAAAGGTATTTCCTGTTCTTTTCAGCCTTTCCTTTTGGATAAAAGAAAAGTTGGTGGTGACTCTTGCTAACCGCAACATTTGCGATAAAACGAAAAACAAACCAAGTCACTTCTACCACCGTATCACAGGGAGCGAGACACCTTTGAAGCCCAGTTTTATGCAAGCGAAAAGAAGACATTGGAGCTCATGAGATAACTTCATGAGGAGATGAGCCTGAATGCCTATATCACTCCAAAGAGGAAGCATACATGGGAGACTTTAGCCATTTTTATTGTATTTTAGTTCATTTTGTTTCTTTTGTTTCAATGTAAGTCCAAGAGGCATGTTGTAATCAATTTGAATTTATTAATTCAATTAATGTTTGTTCCTTTTTGTCTAAACAAACTTTAATCTTCTAAGTCCTTGAAATCATTTGCATACGCATTTTCATGCATCATAACATAAACAAGTTTTCCACAACATGTTTCCTTATCTTTCTACTGTTTATTTCAGTAAGATGGATATCGAACAAATAGTGAAAGACTTGAAAATGCAGAATTCCCAGTTCCAAGAGACCTTGATGACCCTGGCTAAGGGGAATAAAAGTTGATGACTATGCTAGTAGCCAAGAAGAAAACCAAAAAGAAGGCCTTCATCAACACGGGTAAGTGGTTCAAAGGTCCGGTTCGTCAGGTACAAATAGTCGAAGAGTCGTATAAGGAAGACGAAAATTAAGACGAGGAGGCAAGGAGCACCCGTGCTAGGGGTGCCAATAATCAAGCTTTCAAAGACGAAGACTAGTTTGATAAGCAATACCCTCCGGCTAAGGATAAATACAAGCAGTTAGAGGATAGACTGAAAGTTGTTGAAATTTAAGCTGTACCTGGTTTAGACTTTGGTGATTTGGGCTTAGTACATGGGGTCTTCATTCCCCATAAGTTCAAAATACCGGTCTTTGCTAAGTATGACAGGGTTTCCTGCCCGAAACATCATCTAAGGTCTTACGTGCGTAAGATACAGCCGCACACTACCGACAAAAATCTCTGGATCCATTTCTTCCAAGAGAGCCTGGCTGGGACTCAACTAGAATGGTTCTATCAATTGGAGGGTTCCCACATCCACGCATGGGAATATCTAGCCATTTCTTTTTATTATCAATATCAATACAATGCTGATCTGGCACCAACCAGAGTCCAACTTCAAAGTATGACAATAGGTACTAATGAGGGGTTCAAGGAGTACACATAAAAATGGAGCGATCTTACTGGTAGGGTCCAACCACCACTAACTGACAGAGAACTAATTGACATGTTCATGGGTACATTGATCGACCCATTTTTCAACCTATTGATTATAAGTTCTTCGTCTGGTTTCACCGAGTTGATCCTAACATGTTAAAGGGTCGAAAGTGGCATTAAGAGCCTAAAAATTCCCATGACATCTGCTTCGGCATCCAACGCTGTAAAAAATCCTTTCACTAGAAAGAAGGAAACAAATGTTGTGTAGGGGGCAAGGGCCCATACCAAGAAGGATCACCGACCATCTGTTAATGCTGTGTTAATCTCAAACCTTCCATCTGCTCAAAGGCAATCATCCAACAATCGACGATCCGAAGTTCCTCGAAGACAGTTCACGAGAATAAGCATGTCACTGTCCCAAGCCTTACAACATCTATTGAATGCCAACTTAGTGACATTGCCTAATCCATCATGCAATCCAGACATTTCATCACCTAAGTACAATCCAAATGACAAGTGTGTGTATCATTCCAACTGCCCCGGGCATGAAACTGATCAATATTAGGCTATGAGGAATAAGATTCAAGATCTGATAGACAATAAAACAATTGAATTTGATCCACCTGCTATTGATGATACTACTTTCGTCTCTTCCATTGAAGATTTAACAAGTCCATTAACTACTGTGAAGTTTAACTTGCTGAGAGCTGGGGTGTTCCATGGTTGTTCTAAAGATTGTGTTTGATGTGATCAATAAGTAAATGGGTCCAAGCGGCTGAAGGAAGGTGTGAAACGCCTGATAGATAGTCACGAGATTCTGTTTGAGAAGATTCCTACCATCAGGAGTTCGACCAACAAAACTGAAGACATGTCCATAATAACAATTTCCAACAAGCCTTTTAGAATCCCCTTAAAGGGTCCTATTAGAATTTCAAATGAACCAACCATCGCTCCTTTAATAATCACTACCATTGGGCCTATCCCCTACTCCTCTAACAAAGCAGTTCCATGGACCTATGGTGTCGAGGTTTATTATCATGTGATAAAACAAGATTCTTGGATTAACAAAGACGAAGTTGAATTCATTAATAATGCAGGTTCTAGTAAAGTGAAAAGAATAGGGAGGATCTTTTCCCCTTATATTTCACCACCCATTACTATAACAACTCCCGTCCGCATAACCAATGACAAGTCTAGAGGAAAAGAAAAAGAAGGTGAGCCTGCTGGGATATAGGCACCTACCAAAGATACTGACGCTGAAGAACCCTCCGCTCGAGAAATGGAGGAGATCTTGAAAATCATATACAAGAGTGACTTCAAAATAGTTGAGCAATTGGGGCAATCCACCTCCAAAATTTCACTGTTGTCATTATTACTTTGTTCGGATGTTCATTCCCAGGCTCTAATCAAGTTCTTGAAGAAAGCCCATGTGCCCCAAGAAACCACCGTTGACCAGTTCGAGAATTGTGTAGAAAGTTTAATGGCTAACAATGGATTAGGGTTCTCTGACGCTGATTTAACTCCTATTGGAAGGAACCACAACAAATCCTTGCATATCTCCATTGAATGCAAGGGAACCACCCTGGCACATGTCTTAATTGATATTGGCTCATCTCTAAATGTGTTACCCAAAGGTTCTTTGGACCGGCTAGATTGTGAAGTACTGGTATTGAAGCCAAGCGATATTGTTGTAAAGGCTTTCGACGGGTCTAAAAGGATGGTTCATGGAGAGGTGGATCTCCCTATTAAAGTTGGTTCACAGATTTTCAACTCTACCTTTTATATAATGGACATACGTCATGCTTATTGGTGTTTGCTTGGTCTCCGTTGGATCCATGGGGCATGGGCAGTAACATCCACCCTTCATCAAAAATTAAAATATCCAGTCAAAGGGGAGATCATTAATGTTTGTGATGAAGAAGAATTTATGGTGAGCCATCTCAATTCCTTCAAATATGTGGAAATGGATGGTGAATTCATAAAAACTTTATGCCATACTTTCGAAATTGTTCCTCCTATGGTTGTCGTCACCAAAATCTCCTCCAACAAATTAAAAGCTGATGAAGTTATACCAAGAATGGTTTCCCTTAAGGATGCCCGTGTCATGGTCGAAGATGGAAATTGTACTATTCGGGGCCAACTTCCCGACGTTCCATTTAAAGAAAACAAAATTCGATTGGGTTTCACCATCAAAGCTTAGAAAGAATTCAGGAGCGCTCATTTGGGAAAGCCACCTCTCTACATCGGGAATCCTGAAGTGAACGTTGTGGAAGACTCTGATGATGAATGAATTTTTGAAGATTGGATCTATCCTACGATCGAAGGAAAGCTCAACAACTGGTATGCGAAGGATTTCACTATCATCTCCTTCATTGAGGATTAATTACTGCTTACTATTTTCTGTCAATTTAAGGACTTTTGTCTGTAATCTTAATTTCCAAAACAATGACTTTTAAGCCATGTGCCTTGCCCGGGGCACTATGGTCCATTTGTTAAGGGTTTTGTTCATGTTCATTTATCATATGATCATTTAATATAGACCATTAGACCTTTTGCATTCAAACTTTTTTGTTCATTGTCTTTCTTTTCCTTTATTACATTTTTCAATAGCCATGTATCTTACATGCACACACACACACACACACACACACACACACACTTGTAGATCTTCATCCACTCTGAATCTCATTACCAATGCTCTACTATTTCCATTTATGACTCCGAACATCCATTTAACCAAGTCGAAGACAAAGGCGAGGAACATTGTGAAATTCCAGGAGAATTAGCCAGACTTCTAATGCAAGAAAAGAAAGTTATTTCACCTCATGAAGACCCAATCAAGTTATCAACTTAGGTACTGAGACATATAAGAAAAAGTCAAGATCGACACTAACCTAGAAGATGGTATTAAGAGTAGATTGGTTCAGATGTTACATGACTATGTTGAAGTGTTTGCTTGGTCATACGAAGATATGCCAGGATTGGATACCGATATTGTGGTTCATCGTCTACCAACAAAGGAAGATTATCCTCCTGTTAAGCAAAAGGCTCGTCGTAGCAACCAAACATGTCTGAAAAGATAAAAGCTGAGGTAATAAAACAATTTGATGCAGGTTTTCTGGATGTCACATCTTATCCTCAATGGGTTGCAAACGTGGTCCCCGTGCCAAAGAAAAATGGAAAGGTACGCATGTGTGTAGATTATAGGGATCTGAATAAGGTAAGCCCCCAAGATGATTTCCCTCTAACCCATATTGACATTTTGGTTGATAACACCGTTCAACATAAAGTCTTCTCCTTCATGGATGGATTCTCTGGCTACAATCAAATCAAGATGGCTCGCGAAGACATGGAAAAAACCACTTTTGTTACGCAATGGGGCATCTTTTACTACAAAGTCATGTCGTTCGAATTAAAGAATGTAGGGGAAATATATCAAAGATCTATGGTAGCTTTATTTCAAAATATGATTAATCATGAAATAGAAGTCTATGTGGATGATATGATTGCAAGGTCGCAAACCAAAGAAGAGCATCTCGATCACCTACACAAGCTATTTGAGAGGCTGAAAAAGTATAAATTGAGGTTGAACCCTAATAAGTGCACATTCGGAGTCAAGTCTGGAAAGCTTCTAGGTTTTGTCGTCAGTGGTAAAGGCATCAAAGTTGACCGTGAAAAAGTAAAACCATTCAAGAAATGCCGGTTCCCCACTCTGAAAAAGAGGTTAGAGGATTCTTGGGTCATCTTAACTACATTGCTCGCTTCATCTCTCACTTAACTACTACTTGTGAGCTAATATTCAAACTCATAAAGAAAGATTAAGTAGTCAGATGGAACGACGATTTCCAAGCTGCCTTCGACAAGATCAAATAATATTGGCAAGGACCCCTAATCCTGATGCCTCCAGTGGAAGGAAGATCTTTGATCATGTATTTGACTGTGCTAGAGAATTCTATGGGGTGTATGTTGGGCCAACATGACGAGTCTGGTCGAAAAGAGCATGCAATATTCTACCTGAGAAAAAAGTTTACCGACTGTGAAACCAGATATTCACTTCTTGAGAAAACTTGTTGCGCTATGGCATGGGCTGCTCGCTAGCTAAGACAGTATATGTTGACTCATACCACTTTATTGATTTCTAAGATGGACCCTATCAAGTACATATTTTAGAAACTCGTTCTCTCTGGACGGATAGCTAGATGGCAAATGATTCTGACTGAATACGATATTCAATATACAACACAAAAGGCCATCAAAGGAAGTGTATTAGGAGATCATTTGGCTCATCAAGCTGTTGATGACTATCAATCTATGAACTTTGACTTCCCGGATGAGAATATCATGTTACTGACGGTCTGTGCAAAACCTGGAACGTATGACGGACCTGAACAAGGATACCGGTGGACTATGGTTTTTGATGGGGCTTCCAACGCTTTGGGTAATGGAATTGGTGTTGTGATTATCTATCCTGAAGGTTGTCACACTCCTTTCACTACTAGATCGTGCTTCAATTGTACGAATAACATGGCTGAGTACGAGGCATGCATCTTGGGTTTGAAGGTTTCTATTGACTTAAAGATCAAGCATTTGTATGTATTCGGAGACTCTGCTCTAGTGATTAGCCAAGTGAAGGGAGAATGGGACACTAAACATCCTAACCTGATTCCTTACAAGGAGCCTGTGTTAACTCTGATTCCATGCTTCGAAGAGATCACCTTTAAACACTTTCCTAGGGAGGAAAATCAAGTACCTGACGCTTTGGCCACAATGTCTTCCATGTTTAAGGTCAAATGGGACAACGAAGATCCTTGATTATAATTGGGAGATTAGACGAACCTACGCACTGATATGAGCTTGACACTGACGAAGAGAAACCATGGTACCTTGAGGTGAGGAGATATCTTGAGACACATGAATATCCTGAAGGGGCTTCCATCAATGATAACAAATTCTTGCGAAGATTTTCAACCATATTATTTCTAAGCAACGAAATCCTATACAAGAGCAACCAAGATTCTACTCTACTCTGATGTATGGATAAGAAGGAGGCATAGAAAATTATGGAAGAAATGCATGATGACTTCTTTGGGACCTATTCTAGTGGAGATATTATTGAAACAACCGACTAAAAATCATCAAACAATGAAGTCTCCATCGAACGTCTTTTATCCCACATGTAGGGAAAGATAAACATTGAGAAAACCTGAGAAGGTAGAAGACATGGTCTTGCAACCGAGAGATCGGGTAAGGGAGTTTGTCACGCGGGGGGAAGATATTAGGACCCCACACGCCCGTAGTACTCTACGGTATCCACTATTGTTATCTCTCTTATGGGTGTGTTTAATCTATGCTTACTATTTACTATACTACTGCTAAAGGGAGAATACATGCAAAAGAAAGGGGAAAAGAATGTAGGGAAAATAAAATTGTGCCTGCTTGGGCCTTACCCAAATGCCTACGTATCCTTTTTGAGGAATCAGAGCTACCGTAGTTTGGCTCTTATGTTTTTGTTTGTTTGTCTATTTTATGGACGAAGTTAATTCCGCCTCCTGCCAAAGCTCGACCTTTGGAGACTTATACGTTGGCACAGAAGTAAACTAATCATGTCCTTACCTGAAAAGGGTTTTAGAGAAAGGCGCTTGAGCGCACAAAAATATTTGAATTGGTTTTGTGTTTTATTATCTTGAAAAATGGTTTAAGTATGCTTAGCATGTTTTTGATTTGCTAAGAAAATAAGCTTTTGTTTTAAATGCAAGGATGCAAAAAGGGGAAGAAAAGAGTCTAAGGGAGACTAGCCTATTTCTAACCTGATGTTATCATACAATGGTAGTCCTATGTCGAGGATGAACGGAATGGAAATGTCTGCCTAATGTTAGCATTCATGGTTTACAACCTAAGGTCTAACTTGTGTTCGAACAGAGCAAGCACATCCTAAGGGAACATGGTATGTACAAGGATAAAGCAAGAAAGCTAATAAGATCAAGAGAGCACACCTAGAGAGATTTTATCTAAGTTAGCATGTCAAAGAAAGTATAACAAAACTATCCTATAGGGAACATGCAATGAGAGCGAAGTCGTGATCTCAATTTCTAAATTGAATGACTCATCGATCAACAAGAAAGAAAAGAAATCTATAAAATCCTATAGGGAGCATGCACTGAGAGCGAAGTCATGATCTCAATTTCTAAATTGAGTGACTCGTCGATCAACAAGAACGTAAACAAACACAAGCATAACACATATAGCAAATGAAGTGCGGAATGCTTGCTACAGGTCTTTAAACAGTGACTTCGAGCGTACGCTCTTTATTTCCTACTTCTCATGATATCTAGAAAGCGGTAAAGTGCGGAAATGAGGAATAAAATAAAGTGGAGATGATACCGAACGGAGAAAGTTCGTCGCCTCTTCAAAACCATGCAAGCCATAAGAAAACTCTACCAAAAGCTGCTCCGCGTGAGTGATCAAAGAATTAATCTCCAAGCATTCCATATTGCGAAAGTTACATCAATATTCTATCACAAAATCTTAGCTAAAAAATGACAACGAAAATGATTATCGAACATGAAAAGAAATATTAGAAAATTCTAATAAAATTCTAAAGAGAAAACCTAGGAAATCTAAAATATTTCCTAAAACATTCTAACTATTTTTTAGGTTATTTTTAATGCAATAAAAATTAACAAAAGCCAATAAAAGAAAATTGATGAAGAAAAATAAAAAAAATATAAATGTAAAGAGTTCAGGGGGTGCTAAGATGGATTCAGGGGTGTAAAATAGTAAACAGTTCTAAGCCCATTCTGCAAGTCCAAATAGCAGCTTTTTTGTTCAAGCAAGGCAATCATCTTGTACAGAAATATATGTCTATGGGCTTGATACAAGCATGATTAAGTCCATGACCCATTCAAAGTGGCAGTCCGACAACACATTGATAAACCTTTACTAACTAGCTTATTATCAATTGATTTACAAAAGAGAATAATTAAAGAAATAATTAAAAATAAAGTTGAAGGAAAGAAACAGATACGCTGTCGTTTGGAGTTTTGATAGGGTTCAAGAATATGACTTTACAGTTTCCTTGTGAAAATACAAAGCTTCTTCTCTCTCACGGAAATACAGTGAATTCGAAGTCGTCTTTAACGCCAGAAGCCTTCATCAAATCCCCACAAGATGAACACGAACCCTGCCTATTTTGGTCCCCTGAACCCGAATCTAGCCTCAGATTTCGCCAATTCCTCCTCAATCAATGATATCGAAGATCCAGAAGTCACAAACCCTAAGTATGAGAACGAAATTTAGGCTTCAGCGGTGAATAAGGTATCGATCCTTCTCTTCACGTCTTATTGTAGCTATTCTCCCTCTCGTTTCTACTTCTTCTTTTTCTATTTCCGCATTTTTTGTGTTGTCGATGTTGCAGAGAGGAAGACAGTTATAGAGGCGAGATAGTGATGAATGATGTGAAGAGGTTTTTTTCCAGAATTTTCTTTGTGATTGATGAAGATTATTCTAGAACGATGCTGAAGGAGTGAGGTTGAAAGGTGAGTTTCTTTTTTTCTCTTTTTCTGTTCTAAATCATTCTCTACAATCCTACTTCTCTCTTCTTCCTTTTCTATTATTCTGTTACCTACTGGAAGTTTGTTGAGTGAGCTACAGAGAGGGAAGGTTGCGGATGATGATGATGGTGCTAAGGTGTGAAGAAGGTGAAGCTTGAAGATGGAGTGATGTGAGGAAGATGAAGATGAAACTCGGAGAGAGAGTGAAAAAGATTGGTCGATTGAATCAGAGAGTGCCATTTTCTGTGGTTTTCTTTCGAGAGTGTCAAGGTGAGTTTTCTGGTTTTCTCCCTTTTTGGAATTTGTTATCTCTGTTATGTTTTTTTCTGGAAGTTATTACAGAATTAGTTAGAACAATTAGAGATGAATGATTTCCGGCCAATGGATTTGAGATGAGTTTGTTAAAAATAAAGGGTGAGATGAGGATTGGAGAGAATTGGTTATAGAAGTTTATTCAGCTGAGAATTTCTGTTAAATTTGGTTAGAAGCTATTAGCAATATTGTTAGTTGCAGTTAGTTTTAGATTTTTTCAGTCTATTAGATAAGGTTATAGAATTATGTTATATTTCTGTTAACAGTTTGCAGGGTAATTTTAATTCTGTTAGACTTGGTTGGGAATTGTGAATCGGTTGGTTGCAGTTTGTTAGTTCTGTTTAGGAAAATAGTTAAGGATTGTTTTGTAATTGCTTAGGCGGTTAGGTTAGTTATTGGCGAAGGTGATATACTAAACACAGGTTAAGGCATTGAAGACACTGGAGGTGTCATGTTGATGTTGATTACCTTAAGGAAACTAGAAAAGAAAGTGAAAAACTTATTGCTGCTGACAAATTCTACAGGCTGCTTGTATTGATATTTTCTGGTTTTTCTCAATTGATATTTCCTGATACGTTTTTTTTGTTACAGATCTCTGCTAGAAGTTTGTTAGAAGTATTTAGGAGGGTGAGTTGATGGTTCTTGGGGAACAGACATAATATCAGCAATGGTTTTCAAATTCTTGGTAAACTGCCGAGTAATATCATGCGAACCTTTCTAGAATCGACTTGTAGGATTGGTGCCATGGAAGTTTTTGGTGATGAAGTTGGAAGAATCCAACAGAATTTTAAGGAAGACCAGCAGTCATTGTTGGACATGTATTCACAGTTGCGTCTGCTCCCCCTGTTGAATTTGAGTTTATTAAATGCAGTGTACTTGTAGCACAATCAACAGGCTTCATTTGGGCTTCTGCTGCTAATATCTGTTGTTGCTCTAAAAGCATATTCAATAACATGGTTGGATTTACAGCTATATTTTTCAGTAACACGGGTAGGGAAGTTGCGGTGCTGCCGCTTGTAATAGGTGTTTTTTCCTAGATCGTTTTTGCAGGGGCTTGGTTTCATGGCTGAATGCAGGGAGAAGCATGGTTCACGGTTCTGTTAGAAGTTTGAACAATTATGCTATTTTATGTTTAAGTTTTGGTTAGGAACTCTGCAGGTTGGTTACAGTATGTGTGTATTGATACGTGGTCTGCATATGCGAATGAGAAAATTATGACATTGGTTGTACAGGTTGGCGCCAAGGCAAATTGGAGCCGTTTTAAAGGTATGGATGATTGAAGTCGGCGTGAAGAAGAAGGCCTGGACGTGAAGTTTGCAAGGAAGATGTGGATGAAGCAAGGTTGAACTAGGGTCATGGCTTGAATAAGATTGAAGATGATGCTTGGTCATGAAGATGAAAGACTTAGGCACTTAGGTTTTAATGTTGTCTTGTAAATTTTTTGATGTATTAAAATATGATAGGAATGTAACCTTGGAAAATACTTGAAATGATGTAATGATTTATGGTGTAAATGGCCATGACTTTTGGAAACTTTGAGATGGTGATGTTGTGCTAGAATAGGTGATATACTTGGCTTGTATGATGAAATTGCTTGAATCTTGATTACTATTGAATCTCTTTTAGTGCTTGGTGGAAATTTGAATGAACCTTGAATATTCTTGAATGATCATGTCTTAAAAATTTGGATTGAAGCTTGTGACTTGTTCTTTGATTTCAAGATAAACCAGGAATGAATTACCCGTACTTTAAAACTTTGATCATCTTTACAATTCCGCCATTCTGAATCTCAATGAAAAGTTCAAATCACCCCGAGACCTTAACTTCCAATTCCAAATTATCATTCCATTCACAAACCCTTGACTTGACAACCAATACCATATCAACGCCTTAAAGAACCGTCGAGAAGTGAATATGGAAATATATATGACCAGGATAGCTTTGACATGAACATCCAATGAAACTCAGTTGATGGGTATTGCAAGCTCAAAACTCCATGAATAAGAAACCATAATCCTCTCGACTTAGGTGCCTTTTATATGAAGTAACCTCTTGAGATATTAACCAAAACCAAAACATCAACTTAATAAGATCCTTAGCTGATGGTGATAGCCTTGTAGCTTGATGGGGGAGAAGTTCACAACAATGCTTAAACAAGCAACCCTAGCTTTCGACCAATGATTAATGTAGGAACTCGTAGAAACAAGCTTGAATGAAGGTGAAAGTCCCAAAGTAAAAAACCCTAGCTTCAAGATTCCCGATCCTATACCCATTTGATTGATTAATGATGCAGGATGTTTTTAAATGACCTAATGGAAGGTTATGTAAATGTGAAAAGTGCGAAACACATAAGCCAGATAAAAGTAAAAGGGGTAGGACAAATTTGGGGTATTACAACTATGGCTAAGAAAATCCTGAGGGTTGGTTACTATTGGTCCATAATGGAAACTGATTTTCATCAACACTCAAGGACTTGCCACAAGTGTCAAATCTATGCTGACAAGGTCCATAAATTAAACCTTCATTTGAAAACTGAAAGAGGATTGGACAAGCCCTGGAACTCACTAAAACTCCCTAGAACCAGAAATTTCAACACAAGCACAAAAAACTTGTCATTTCTGATTTTTGAATTCAATCTCCAAAATCCCTTGTGCGTTTCTTAGCCAAACCATCCACAAAGTTTCTGATACACATATAAAAGTTATCCCAATCTCTACTTCCCGAATAAAACATCATCTTTAGCAGCCTCCATTTTCAAAAATAGAGCATCACATCTTGACTCCTTCAGAACATTCCAGTCATCCATAGCTCAAGAAAACCACTGCATTAGCTTTCTGGGAACTTGAGAAAGCTAACCAGATCATCACAACAACTTGAATCAAGCTCTAATTCAAAACACGATCTCTAGCTACAAAGGTAAGTACTTCGGATTTTCATCTCATTGTTTAGGCATTGTTAGGCTTGTACTTTCAAAGACAAAATGTAGATATCATTGCTCTGAATTTGTACATATCCATGAATTTTATTTATATGGCCTGAGTAGAGATAATTTAGGATCAGAAATTCTTGAAAAATTAGGGTTCATATTATGGCTAACAAAATTCATGTTTGTTTCTGATTTATAGTTTTAATGATTTATAGTTCTGGAACCATGATAAAGTTTTCCATAACTTTCATGTGTACATTTTCCATTTTGGTTGAGAAATGAATGATTTGCAGATGCTCTGGCTGGCACGAGGAAGGAGATGAGTTTCATCATCAAAACTGATTTTGTAATATATATTAATGGTTTTGTTTATAATATCGGATGTATAGCCACCCTAGTGGTAGAGAGTGCGCAAGTAAGGCATTAATGTTAAGGGTCCAGGGTTCTAGCCCCAGGAGAAACTTTTGTTGTTTTTATTTCTTAACATTTTACCCCATTTACCTGTTCACAGCACACCTGGGCTAGAACTTCTAGGTTATCACATTTCCATTTACATGTTAACAGCACACCTGGGCCAGAACTTCTAGGTTATCTCATTTCCACTTACCTGTTAACAGCATGCCCGGGCCAGAACTTCTAGGCCTTCTCATTTTTGCCTCCAGCATCACCCCCTCCATATACTTGTTAGCAGCACGTCTGGGCCAAAGCTTCTAGGCTTTCTCATTTTTTGTTTCCTGTATCATTCCCCCCATTTACTTGTTAGTAGTGTGCCTGGGCCAGAACTTCTGGGCTTTCTTCTTTCCACTTCTTAAACCCCCCTGACTTTAATTTTGTATTTTTTTCTTATTTTTATTTTCTTTCCTTTATTATTTTTAGTATTATTATTATTATTTTCGTTTTTAATTTTAAAGAAAACACCAAAAATATATTAAACTTTTAAATTATTTAGTTTATTTTTATTTAACTTCTTAAAATAAAAAAGACCAAAAATATTTTCCTATTTAATTTCTTTTCTTTAACTTAATATTAAACTTAGAGTTAGTTCATTTTCTTTGTTTAATTAAAATTAACTTAGTTTAATTTTCTTACTTCTAACTATTTATTTTCTTTTAGAAAATTTAGTTAAAATATTTTCTTTAACAAAATCAAAACAAATTCATTTTATTTTCATGAATGTCTTGTACATTATATACATTTCAATTATTGTATATTATTCAAGTTCAATATGGTTGTAATAGATAATTAGGTTTAAATTCTTGTAATCCTCATTTGTAAATTTGTACACCCATCCCCAAAATGATGTAATAGCGTAGGTTATTAACTTTCCATAATTTATCGCTTTCATGTAAATGCTAGTAATTTAGGATTTGTATGGAAAGATAAAATCAATGCTTAGACAACCCTAATCCAAGACAAAACATTGCATGAAATAAAAACACTTGCACACTTTGAACCTTTATGGTTAACTCCACTTGTTTCCTTGAGAAAATGGTCATGATATGCATGTGAGACATCTTAGAAAAAACAATCGAAATACAAGATCATAGTCCCTCGATGACGCTATGAATGTTGCCTTAAAAATGATCTTAGTCCCATAAGAAAAATGCTAAGGCATCCCACAACATTGATATCTATGACTATACAATGACCCACACCCGTCCCTTTACATCCAAAGATAAGGCTTCTTACCAACCAATGGTAAGAAAGTAATATCAAAGGAAGAGAGAAACGAATAAAAGACTTTTGAGTAGGTAGAACGTTCTTGGTTGCTTTCTCACAATCCATCTTCAAAAAACAAACATCTTTTTAAACACACTAAACACTTTCAAAACATGAAATATTTTCAAAAAGTCCAACATTTTGTATGTATTCTTATAGAGACGATAATCATTACAAAGTTTTCTTAAACGAAGGCGCTTTTTAAATACTTTCAAAATCCACCACAAACACATTTCAAACAAAGCAATTTCAAAAGTGATTTAGCAAGCAACTAAGAGCTCGTAGATAACTACAGATGAAAAGGGTGCTAATACCTTCCCTTTTAATAACCTACCCCCCGAACTCAAGAAAATATCTCAAAGGTCTTTCCTGTTCTTTTCACCCTTTCTTTATTGGATAAAAGAAAAGTCGATGACGACTCTTGTTATCCGTAACAATTGCGATCAAACGCAAAACAACCAAGTCAGTTCTCCCACCGTATTACACCGGGACTAATGTAGCTTTTCGAAGTCGGTCGGCATATCAGGATGAAGAAAGGTATGAGGAACATCCCCTTTAACAATAGGCTTTACGATCACAGGTAGGATAGTAGGATATGGCATTTTGAGATTCTGAGCACGGGACTGCATCCATATGAGGTAAGGCTCTAGAGGAATGAAATTATTGTCTCCCAAAGTCTTGCTATCAATCTTGTTGACCGCGACCCAAGCATGTATAAACCTTTGATTGTAGTTTTGGGGATTATTCTCATAGTCGAACACAATACCCTAGATGAGCATATCATGAGGACCATCTCTTCGAGCATAACCAAACTGACGCAAAGCTAGAGAAGGATTATAAGTGATGCCTCCTCTTATACCAAGGAGTGGTATATTAGGGAATTATCCGCAATGATCAATAATAGTGACATCTTCTTGAGATCGAGAACACCAATGGATATCTGCATGAGTGAGTGACATTAACTTTTGAGACCACCTCAAACCTTGTTCGTTCTTCATCACTGATCGGGGGAAGGTGCGAAATAAACCACCTAGACAATAGATGTATGCAACACATAAGATTTCCTCTCTTCTTCATAGTACGAGTGTAGAGGGAATGCGTGATATCTCTGAGTAAAGTAGGTATCGAATTATGAGTGAGAAATATCTTGATGGAACTCATATCTATGAATTGTTTCGGGTTAGAGAATAGTACTAAACCATAGATCAACAAGGCCAAAACATCCTTAAAAGCCCGGAGATTCATGGAATCTAGAAATCCCTGATCCTTCTCTATCAGAAATTTAGGAGAGAAACCCTTGACTCTCTTCCTTGTTTCCCAATTAGATATAATGTCTGGTAATTTCAGGTGTAAGGCCACTGCAAGATCTTCAGGTTTCAGAGCTTGCTCTAGACTGGTGAAAGGTATCTGATCAAGAATAGGCACTTCGAGCAACTTAGAGAATTCTTCCATTGTGGGCACTAACAGATAATCTGGGAAGGTTAAATAGTGATGCTTCAGATCAAAAAACTAGAAAAGAACACTTATCATGTCTTCCTGGAAGCTAGTGGTAACTAAATTGGGTAGATGACCATGTCTCCTAGCGAAATAAGAATTTTCGAGAACCTTTGAGACTAACTCCTTAAGTTGAGGAGGTACCCTTACGAAGTTGATCCGAATGGTATTCCTACGACTGGAAGCCATGACCCTGTAACATAGAGAAAAGATAAATCCCCTAACTCTTTGAAATGGTTAGTCATGATATGATGTTATGATGTCATGATATCATGTTCAAATAGATAATCAAGCACAAGCAAAGCACACAAAGGCCTTAGGTTTAAGGCTTACATGGTGTTTGTAGGTAAGTACCCTCTTTAAGTTCAGTTGAATCAACCTGTCCAAAATAAGTAACTGGGTCCTAGGGATCTCAATATCGTTAATCTTTCCCACAAGCCTCGTCTATTACGCCAACTGACTTGCCACCAAACAAAAATCGAGAGTCGAATCTCAATGAGTGTAGTATCGAGTATCAACCAACTATGGACTACACCAAAGCCGAATATCTCACTACCTTCTAATGGCTAAGTTGGGTCAATTAAGGTTCTAAGGTCAGTTAGTTCTTATGACACCATGCAGCGGCCTAGTATACTCCTCGAATGACTCGATGGATACCAGTACAAACCAATGTATCGCACTAATGTACCATCATCTTAACCATATTGGTATACGTCATATAATTTCAACGATCTATTGCTACTTGCCAAAAATGTCCCCCATATCCGGGTATAGGATCTTTCAAGAAACAACTCAAACAACCCTTTAAAATAAAGTAGACAAATCAAACAAGGAAGGCATTTAAAATTGATCTAACTCTAAGGTAAGCCCACTTTTAGTTCTCCCTAGCAGAGTCATCAGTTCTGTAATACGGTGGAAGAACTGACTTGGTTTTGCATTTTATCACCAATGTGCGGATAGCCAGAGTCACCACCGACTTTTCTTTTATCTAAAAATAAAGGGTGAAAAGAACAGGAAAGACCTTCGAGAATTTTCTTGAGTTCAGGGGGTAGGTTATGAAAAGGGAATGGGTTAGCACCCTATTCATCCATAATTATCTACGAGCTCTTAATCGCTAGCTCACTTTGTTAGAAATGATTTGTGAATGTGTTTGTTTGAAAATATTTTGAAAAATGCCTAAGTGAGACAAACTTTGTAATGATTCTCCTATCAGTTGAGAACGCATACAAAGTATTTGTTTGAAAATATTTCAGAGAAAAGTGTTTGAGTGAAAAGATATTTTTTGTGTGAGCAAGCGATTACGAGCTATCTACCTACTAAAAAATCTTTCGTGTTATTTTCCTCCTCATTAGATAGTGCTATCCCACCATTAGTTAGTAGGAAGCCCTATCGTTGGATGTGAAGGGACATGCGCGGGTCATCGTACAGTCATCGAAGGAAACTGTAAGGACGCTTTAGCAATTTTATCGTAAGGGACTAAGATCGTTTACCAAAGGCAGCATCGAAGGGTCATCGAGGGACCACGATCTTTTGTATCGAGGGACAATAATAAAGCGTCCCTACGTTCGAGGGACATGACTGTGTTTCCAAGGCAACGAGTGAGGTTACCCTAGAGGTGCAAGTGTGAAGAGTGTACTGATTCAATTATTTTATCTTGAGATTAAGGTTTTCTATATTGTTTTTAGTCTTGTCATACAAACCCTAATGACTAACAGTTATAAGGAAACAATATTAAAAGTCCTACGCTATTACAAAGCTTCGGGGAAAAGGGGTACAAACCACAAAAATTGGGGGAAAATAGAAAGCAAATAAAACCCTAGTTAAACTATTACATTCCGTAGCAGTTATATAATCGGGAAAAATACTAAATGTGAAATCAATAAAGCGCGCGAAGCAGTAAAAAGGAAGCGAAACCGAGAAATTGTTTGATGAAAAATAATTGATGATTTAAACTAAAGTCTAGTTGATTTTAATTTAGAAAAAAGAATTATTTGATTAAAAAGAATAGATTAATTAGGCAAACTATAAAGCTAAATTAAGGTTAATTAAATAAACCTAAAACTAAATTAAATTAAAATAAAACCTAAAATTAATTAAATCCTAAAATTGATAAAAACCTAAAATTGAATTAGATTAGGGTTTTAAAAAGGTTTTGTTAATTAAAAAAAGGGTTTATGCAAAAACTAAAGGGAAAAGAGTTAGAAGAAATATAAAATTGTGTAAAAACTCAAAAGTGGTAGGGGTGGATGTTGAACCCACGACCTCAGCAGTTTCCAGCAGCATGCTCACCACTAGGCCAGGCGCGCGCCTGTACTAGGATACATATCCAACATGTTTTATAATCAACCTCTGAAAATATGAGAAATATGAAAAAAAATAGCAAAACCGGGGATCAAACCCGTGACCAGAGGGAGGAATGACTTATCACGCACGTTTTAACCATTTTGATGGTGTTACATCCATTAATATAACTAAAACAATAAATACATATTATATAAATAAATACATTGGTCGGAGAAGCGCCGGAGCCCTAGCTCTGGCCGTCTTCTTCAAGGACTCTCTTTTAATCAATCGGCAAAATAAACAAGGTTAAAAATAACAAACATCCTACTCCCCCCCTAAATCGAGGGCTACGAATCTAATGGAAATGTTATTTTGATCTAAAAGCCCATGGTTTGGCCACTATAACACAAATGGTACCGATCGGAGCAAACAATGTACCCTATGATTCTGACTGCATGGGATCATGATAATGATCCAAACCTGTTCAGGGACATCTCAGAAGTGTATTAGTAACATTAATATGGCATAAAAAAATAAAAATTACAATATAAAATTAACAAAATTAATGAAATTGGAGATGCATGTATGGTGTTCTCATGAGCTTTTGAACATCAACATTGACCCAACCTTTCTCTGTATGGTGGCTACGAGTGAATGAGATAGTTGTTTTGCAGTGAGAGGGATTTGAGAGTAGGGTTTTCAAAATTTTGGGTTCTTGAGAAAAATTTGCTATTTTTTTGACAATATTGAGAGGCAAGGATTTTGTATGTTTGCTCTTGTCTTGATTCCTGATTATATAGAGAATTTTTAGGGCAAAAACCAATGGGCTTGGACTCTTGTAGTAAGATATAATTTTATCTTATCCTATTTTATATTATTAATGAATTAAATAAAAAATAATTAAAATAATTAAAATAAAACAAGTCCAAAGGGTGTATGAATGAATTAAGATGTGTATTAAGGGTATAACACATGTTTGGACCTCAAAACAATGGCCCAATAGTCCAAAATATCAAGTTTGCTCAATTTGGTCTTCATGCATTTGCTCAAAATTTATCAACTTGAAATGGTCATAACTCACTCAATTTTTATCCTTTGAAGGTGATATTTGACTTTTTAGAAAGCTTAAGATATCCCCTACAACATATATGTTGATCATTTTTGCTTTTGAATAATTTATATTAATGTAAGTTGCCTTGAAAAAAGTGTCTTTTTGTTGACTTTTAAAATGACATATAATGTATTGGCTTATATCTCTCAAAATATGCATTTTTTGGACTTGAGAATAGATATACAAAAATTTAGAGAATTTAATTACCTTCAAAATGGGCTTTGGTTGGGGAAAAACTAATGAAGCATGTGAAAGTTATACTTGGTCAAAGTTCAGTTGACTTCTCCTAAGGAAACCCTAATTTGGAAACTTTTGACTTTTGATTATTTGAGGGATTTTCTTGAGGAATCATGATCAAAACTTGATCAAACGATGGATATGACTTCAAAACCTTGATATTGACCAAAAAACTTGAAGTTTGACTGTATGTTGACCATAGTTGAATTTTTATCCAATGTAGTTGATTTTCCATCATTTGAGCAATTGACTGAGCAAACTTGTGATGCAAGCCATAAAACTTGACATTAGAATTCTTTGAGACCTATAGAGAACCATGAAAACCACATGATACCTTGATAACATAATCTTCCTTGTGAAACACAAAACCCTGGTTGTGGACCCATTACCTAGGAAGAGAACTTGTCTGATCAACTCTTGAGCCAACTTGAGCACATAAGGATATCATGAGAATATCTTGAAGTAAAATGGGAGGGAAAATTTTGGGGTACAACACTCATCATTACTTGGATAGTTAGACTGTCCTAGGCAATGATGGGATTTCAAATAGCTTCCATGTGGGATGTGCGAAAGGATGCACCGCTGGCAAAAGTTTCACGCGTGAAGCCACGTGCTAAGACTGTTTTATCCCTTATTGTCGAACATATCGAGGACATGAGCATGAGGAAACTCCTCGCTTCCCCGTGAATGCAGATCTTAAACAAGCACCGCATTAAGACGAGCGGAAGACGATTCAACCAAGGGAATTCTCCCAGAACAAGTCGACCATGCCACACCTATCTCTAAGTCCTCCTCGACCTAAATTACAGAGTCGTCCCCGAAGGGAGTTGATAGTTTCCCCTTTTGGGTAATGTAACACCCTTTAATCCCACATAGAATAAATAACATAATCAGAGTAAAATAACATACATCTCAAAGAGGGAATCACATTTTGAATTCAAAAAAATCTAAGAAATTTAAACATGCATACTGGTCATGATCATAACACGTATTCAAACTTCATGTTTCAAAATCATGCACATCACAACGGAATAATTCTTTACTCAAATAATAATAATTATTATTATGATTATATCCCATACTATAATCATAAATTTTCATAACAAGTCATGGATCTAAAATCATTATGCACTGAGGCCACTCAACATAAACTCTCAACATACAATTCAAATATGAGAAATAACAATATCTTTTAAAATAAACATGAGTTCAACCCCCCCCCCCCCCCCCCGTGTTACATAGACCAGAGCAATGACTCACTATCCAGGGATAAAACATATAAACAAGGATCTAGCTCTTCTGACTAATCCTGGCTGTATCACCGCTATCTTTGGTACCTACGCGATTTTGCATAGAACATCATTACAACAGAAGGGTGACAATTCACATCATTATGGATATATATAATATAAACAATGTATATAACACTCATACATTCATGTAGCGGTAGAAATGTTTAATACTAAGCCATTGGATTGACTAGACTTATACAAATCAAAATAAAAATCGCCACCGCTCTTTATGGTTCCCAAAGGAAAGGGAAAAGAGCGAGTAACCCAAAAAGATGGGGAAAGATTCTAGGTAAGGGGGTTGGTTATGCAAAGGGAAGGTATTAGCACCCTAAACATATACGGTACTCCGCAGGAACCTCTTTGTAAAATCTGTATATTTTGGCTATAAAAAATATTGTATAAAAATGGATGGTGGAGGTGAGAAAAAATATATATTTTGTATGATTTTTGCATTCGTCGTGGTTGCGAACCTTTAGTGCCTACGTACCACCTTTTCGTGCAATAGGGGATCAGGGTACACGTAGTTCCTCTTTTAAAAATTTTAAAACACAAATGTGTTGGTTAATTTATGAGATAAAACATCATCGTCATTGTCCGTGTGGAAAACATACCTACTACCCACAATCATGAGAAAGGAGAATTTGCATCACTACAAGGATTGACAAGAGTTCAATCTTTTTTTGAGAAAAGTTTAAAGATAAAAGCCAAAGTGTCAAAATGGTTTGAAATGAGATTGATTGACTTTTAGTATTCTCACAAAAAGGATGTCAAAGTATTATTATGTTTATTGAAGTTTATTTATGAAATTTTTTGAAAATGCATGAAACTAAGTCCAAGTTTATTATGAAAGTGGTTCAAGTTTAAAACAAGAAGAGTTTTCAAAAAGAGGGAGAAGATTTTTGAAATTAAAGAAGATGGGAGGAGAAGAAGAGGCTATCCTAAAGCATAAGGTAAAAGATAAGGATAAGAACCATCTAACCAATAAGAAGCCAATACTTGACACTATGAGCTAAGATAGATTTCCCATTCTTTGGATTGAAACCAAGCAAGAAAAGATACTAGACCTCTTGAGAGAACTAAATTTCAAGTGTATTAAGTCTTCACAAAAATTGGGCAGAGTATTGGCTGTATACGGGTGAATTCCAGATTACAAACAAAAGGTGTAATCATAATAATCTGCACAGAAAACAAACAAACAACCCAATGTATTGAGGTAAACCTCCAGAGCTCCATACAAAATAATCATATAAGATCACAAGGTCTCCAATCATAGGCCAAGGTTTCTAATCCTAAGTCCAAAAAGTCCAATGCTCCATAATGCCAAGGATAGTAACCAAATAGTCCAAGCTTCATTAAAGATTTTTAGGGTTTATGTTGATTATTAGGTGCTTTGAAAAAAAGAAAAGTAAAACTCAAGTGAGAAAAAATAAAAAGACAAGAAAGTAAATACTCAAATGAGCAAAGATGAAAATGGCATGAAATGTAAATTCTAAAAGTAAATAATGTATAAAACTGAAAGGGGCATATAATAAAAGAATAAAGGATAAAGTCAATTATTAGTGATTAGTGGTTAGTTGGATGATCATCTTGAAACTTGCATTTGGAACTCATTAGAGGATTGGTAGAACCAAATCCTCCACACAACAATTTGCATTTGCTTTTTGTCAAGTATATCATCCATTTGGAATCCTCATGAGTATCATCTAAGGATCAACGATGTTTAAGTGATCCGCGTTGACCAAAGGTGTTGTATATCCATTAGAAGATTGGTAGAACCAAAGCCTCCGCATAAAGAATCTCAAGGTTATTGGATCAAAGAGATCAAATTAATATACTTGGGTTTGCAATCATAAGTTTGGGCCACGAGTGATCATTTATTCGAATCGGGACAAAATTATGGCTATGTTAAGCAATCATTATATAGAAGTCGTACCTATTTTGAGGCTGGTCAATAGCAATCTATGCACCATTTATTTTGAGACATGATATAGAGATCATGCTCCAACAACATTTAGTGCAATAAGAAGGGGATGAGATGAAGAGGGGTGGGAGAGAATATGCAAACCACTTTTGGATTAAATTTAATCAAACTATTATTAAAATCATTCATCCATTTTTGTGGAGTTAGACTCAACACCATGGATCCAATGATGTTAAAAAAGTTCATGATAAAAAATTTAAACCAAGATCAACCAGAAAATAGTCATAAAATAATATTACATTTTAATATATACAAAAAGATTTAAAAATAATGTTTAAAAATATAAATAAAAGAGAAAAATATCAGCTATGTTCAAATTAATCAATAAATAAAAAGTAAGACCATAGAAAAATCCGAAAAGGGCTCAAATGATTTTATAAATTTTTTGGTAAAGTTTTAAAGTCAAAAACTATTTTTAAAATTAAAAGAAATGAGTAAAATAAACTAAAAATGATAAAAAAATACCAAAGTCAGAAATAAAAAATAAGTGAGGTCATCAATATTTGTCACAATATCATTGGATCATTCCATAATTTTTTCAGAATTTGAAAATGCATAAAAATATTTTTAAACATTTAAAACAAATCAAATGAAGTATAAATTTATAAAAAATACCAAAACACAAAATTAAATTTTGAAAAAATAAAAATCAGAAGGAGAATAATCAAAAATATTTTTCATAATTTTTTCAGATTTTTTGGACTTAAAATGACATTTCTATGATTTTTTGAAGTTTAAAACAATTAAATATATAAAAATCAGAAAAGAAAAGAAAATTAAAAAATATGTGGACCATTGGATGAGAGTCAAAACGCGTTAGTAATCAAATCCAAGAGATCTGACGCGGTATGCATATCATGGTCATTAGTTAATAAAGCACTGAATCAATTATTAAATCAGAATTCAAAAATAACAAGAGGCGTGCCATCATTGGTTGGAAGATGACACGTTGGTCATCTTCAACCTCCAACCAACGTGAATTGCAGGTCTCTCAAACTGTAAAATCAGGAGCTCAGACCTATGTCATTCACTTCGTCTCTTAAAGATGAAGACAACCACACCCTCGCACCAAATTTATATAAACTGTAGCTCAAGCAATTTTGAAAGAAAGTTTTGAAAAGGGATTTGAAATTTAATGGTCAAAACGTGTTTCCAGTAAAAATCAAGTGTTGCGACTAGAACCAGGGCAATGAGAGCATCACAATAATATCAAAGTTTTGAAGAATTGATGAAGGAATCTACCTATTGAAGTTGAGTTGCAGAGCTCTGAAACAGGACTTCTATGGAGCTATATAGGGCACGATTCTTGAATGAAATTATATGGTTAGCTTCATGGAAGATCAAGGAAGGTAAATTGATGAAAAAATTGGATTGAAAAAGGCTTGTATATGGATTTCGAAGTTGTTGAATTCTGAGTTATGGAACAAGTTTGGCAGGGTGATTCTGGCTATCCAAGCTTGAGAAAATGAATGGGATAGTTCATGTATTTATAGGAGAAGAAAATGGGATCAAAAGGAAGAGTGAATGATGCATTTTGGAGGGAATTCGTGCAAACCTGACGCACGAGTGAAGTGTGATCTAATTTTCACCAAAACTCATCCAATCCTTGCGTTTTGAGGTGCTAAATAATTCTGGAACTTCACTATACATGTTTAGAGGCAAAAACGCGTGGAAAACTTGTGATTAGAAGCCAAAACAATGATTTTAAACTTCTGACTTAGTGAAAAATTCAGTTTCAAAGTGCCAACTTCTGACCAATGGCATTCTCAACTCAAGGGGTCTTAGGACATGATTCTTGATGCTTTAGAAAGATGAGGTTACAATCTTTGCAATGGAAAAATAATGGAATCAAATGGATGCTTGAGCTGAAAGTTGTGTTGAGTCAAAGTTGGAGAAAAAATGTTGTCTTTCCATACTTAGAAATATTTCAAAATTTTCTTCAAAAGTGACATATAATGTCTTGCATCCAAACATAGCCTTCCACTTTGAATTTTCTCTTGACCAAAGAAGATGGCATGAAGTAGATCTCTTGAATGACATTTTGAAACTTAAACCAATCAAAATTTCCAAAAATTGAGAAAGTTATGACTTGTTGATGTTGGCAAAATTTCATAAAATGACCTATAATCTTTTGCATCCTTAAGGAAACTTCCATCCATTTTATCACGTTGCACATGAAAGAAGGCATAAATTTCACATTGTCAAGATCATTATAGAAAAATAATAGGCTCAAGGTCATAAAAATTTACCAAGTTATGATCATTTGAAGTCACACATGAAAAATTAGGGATTCATCTAGAGGACTTGTAATCTTTCTTCATCATCAAGTTTCTTCCACATGAAAACTCCTTGGAACTTTTAAAGTGATTTGTTTATAACCCTTTCAAGAGAATGATATTTTTGGAATCACTCAAAAATACCAAAATATGAGAAAGATATACTCCTTTGAAGTTCAAAACCCTAGCTCCTAGTTTAAGAAACATGCCTTGAGGAACTTTGACATTTTTGAACAAACTTCTTGTACCAAAACAAATGCTTTGTAAATATAAGTTGTTGAGGATGATAATGAGAACTTATAGCAATCACAAATACTTCCATATCTTGAGAATTGAGAGAAATATGCACTTTTGACCAATGGAACAAAGTCTTGTCCAAATATGACTATTTCTTCAATCAACCCCTTGTACTTTTTGGATCAAATTTGATAATCTTGAAATGTGATGAACCAAAATAACCTTGCCATGCCATTTCTTCCAAAAAAACTTCCATGGTGAGGTTTGAACTTCTCAAGCTTCATTGACTAGGTCATGGAAATAAACTCATGAACCCATGGATCAAATTGCCAAGCCCCATTGCCTTTACCAGCATTGTTGACAAGTAAGACAAACCAACATTGCATTTTATTAATTAAAAGGAAATTCAAAACAAAACATGAATGATTACACAAGAAAAACACGTCAAGGTGCTTGGTGATTCCTCAAAGAGAAAAGCTAAAGATAGGGAGGAGAACCAAAATCCCTAATGTGATCCTGTTGTGATTGAATCAATATGGTATGGTGAAAGGATCTTAGGGGGAAAAATTGGGGTACAACAGCTGCCCTTATTTAAGTTTCTTCTATACAGAGATATGAAGGTTAAAAAATCTTTGTGTTGACACGATCGAAGACACTTAAATATAAAAACAAACCCTATTTTTGGCCCTAAGATACCATGCAATGTTTATGAGCATGAATGCATATGAACAAAACCAAAGAGACGCAAAACACCATTGGGGATGTAACAATAATTAAGAAACAAGGGAGCAACCCGACCAGGAACATAAATCACTGGTGGACCAAAAGACCCGACTCACAAAGGATGGTAAAATGGTCAAAGGATAAACCAACTCCTACTGAGGGTAAAGCTACCAACGTTTACTGAAGGTAGAAGGAAAATAAAAAACAACACCGACGTTCACTGACGGTGAGCTACCAACGTTCACTGAGGGTAGCAAAAGATAACAAACACCAACTTTCATTTAAGGTAATCTACCAACTTTACTGAAGGTCGAAATAGAATATATCATAGCATCTCCGTTCACTGACGATGAACTACCAACGTTCACTGAGGGTAGCAAAAAGATAACAATAACCAACTTTCACTGATGGTGATCTACCAACTTTCACTGAAGGTAGAAAGAGAATATATTATAGCATCGCCGTTCAGTGACGATGAACTACCAACGTTCACTGAGGGTATAAAAAAGATAACAATCACCAACTTTCACTGATGGTGATCTACCAACTTTCACTGAAGGTAGAAAGAGAATATATCATAGCATCTCCGTTCACTGACGATGAACTACCAACATTCACTGAGAGTAGCAAAAAGATAACAATCACCAACTTTCACTGATTGTGATCTACCAACTTTCACTGAAGGTAGAAAGAGAATATATCATAGCATCGCCATTCACTGACGATGAACTACCAACATTCACTGAGGGTAGAAAAAAGATAACAATCACCAACTTTCACTGATGGTGATGTACCAACTTTCACTGAAGGTAGAAAGAGAATATATCATAGCATCATCGTTCACTGAAGATGAACTACCAACGTTCAGTGAGGGTAGCAAAAAGATAACAATCACCAACTTTCACTGATGATGATCTACCAACTTTCACTGAAGGTAGAAAGAGAATATATCATAGCACCGCCGTTCACTAACGATGAACTACCAATGTTCATTGAGGGTAGCAAAAAGATAACAATCACCAAGTTTCACTGATGGTGATCTACCAACTTTCACGGAAGGTAGAAAGAGAATATATCATAGCACCACCATTCACTGACGATGAACTACCAACGTTCACTTAGGGTATCAAAAAGATAACAATCACCAACTTTCACTGATGGTGATCTACCAACTTTCAGTGAAGGTAGCAAAGAAAATATATCATAGCACCGCCGTTCACTGACGAGGAACTACCAACATTCACTGAGGGTAGAAAAAAGAAAACAATCACCAACTTTCACTGATGGTGATCTACCAACTTTCACTGAAGGTAGAAAGAGAATATATCATAGCATCGTTGTTCACTGACGATGAACTACCAACATTCACTGAGGGTAACAAAAAGATAACAATCACCAACTTTCACTGATGGTGATCTACCAACTTTCACTGAAGGTAGAAAGAGAATATATCATAGAATCACCATTCACTGATGATGAACTACCAACGTTTACTGAGGGTAGCAAAAAGATAACAATCACCAACTTTCACTGATAGTGATCTACCAACTTTCACTGAAGGTAGAAAGATAATATATCATAGTATCGCCGTTCACTGACATGAACTACCAACGTTCACTGAGGGTGGAAAAAAGATAACAATCACCAAATTTCACTGATGGTGATCTACCAACTTTCACTTAAGGTAGAAAGAGTATATATCATAGCACCGCCGTTCACTGACGATGAACTACCAACATTCACTGAGGGTAGCAAAAAGATAACAATCACCAACTTTCACTGATGGTGATCTACCAACTTTCACTGAAGGTAGAAAGAGAATATATCATAGCATCGCCGTTCACTGACGATGAACTACCAACGTTCACTGAGGGTAGAAAAAAGATAAAAATCACCAACTTTCACTGATGGTGATCTACCAACTTCCACTGAAGGTAGAAAGAGAATATATCATAGCATCGCCGTTCACTGACGATGAATGTGATACGGTGGGAGAACTGACTTGAGGTTTTGCATTTGTGTTCGCAAATGTTTCAGTTTAGCAAGAGTCGCCATCGACTTTTTATTTTATCCTAAGCAAAGGTCAAAAAGCACAGGAAAGACCTTTGAGATGTATTCTTTGGTTCGGGGAGTAGATTATGAAAAGGGAAGGTACAAGCACCCTTTTCATCCAAGGTTATCCATGGGCTCTTAGTTACTTGTTTAGATCACTTGCTTTGCTTTTCAATTGTTTGAAATGGTGCTTTTCAATTGTTTGAAATGGTGCTTTGTGTGTGGTTTTGAAAGATGTTTTTGAAAAGAGGCCATCGTTGTGGCAACCTTTGTAATGATTCTTGTTTGAATGTATACAAAGATGTTTTTGTCTTTTGAAAAGTTTTCAATGTTTGAACATTGGATTTTGAAATATTGTTGTGAAGTGTGTTTGAAAATAGCAAGGATGTTTTGCATGCTTTTGATCAAGTAATAAGAGTTATCTACCCTATTTTACTCAAAGATCTTTCTATGTTTTTAACCTTTTTAACAGTGTTGTTTCACCATTGCATTTGGTGAACAACCTTGTGTTAGGATGTTAAACGGGACAGGCGCGGGTCATCGTATATACCATGATAGCAATTGTGTCAAGTATCTTTGGCAATTTTCTTAAGGGACTTGATCATTTTTGTTTAGGCAACCAAGATAGCGTCATCGAGGGACTATGATCTTTTGTTTTGTTTTTATTTTGCCAAAGTACCCAACATGCATACCATGGCCCATTTTTGAAGGCAACAAGTGGATTGTAACCCTAGGGGTGCAAGTTTGCATTGTTTTTGTTTTTTATGCATTTTTGTCTTTGATTAGGTCAAACTATTTGTTAATTTGATTTTGGCATACAAACCCTAATTCTCTAATCATGGCATAATTGAAAGCGTTAAGTGCGAGAATTTAAATTCTAGGCTATTACAACATGATTATGGGGATGGGGTACAATTTTTGAATAGGGGGTATTTGACAAGAAATATAAACCCTAGTTACTATTATGTCCAAATTGAATCTCAAATGCAATCAATATTTAAATGTACAATATTTAAATAAACAAAATAAATAAATATTAAGTAAAATATATTATGCAAAAAAAAAGAAGTTTTTATGTATGTAAAGTATTTTTAATGTAAAGAAATATAAAGAAATAAATAAATAAAATAAAAAACGATTAATTTTATTTATTAAAGGGGTAAACCCTAATTCTTTTAAGAAAATAATATATTATATTATTTATATACAAAAAATATATTAATATGTACAAAATAAAATATATTGGAAAAAAAGTGTTTTTTTTAGTATAAATAATAATAAAAATAAAAATGTAATATTTTTATATTTTTATTCTATGTTTTTAATAAAATAAAGGTATATATGTATGTATGTATATATATATATATATATATATATATATATATAT